>CM053771.1:335778221-335826819 GCA_028658325.1 Potorous gilbertii
GCAGACTCCTTTCTAGGAACTTCCAATATGAAGACTTTCTCCACCAATCTGGGGAGACTTAGAGAGTTGCCTGCGTGGGACAGTAGAAAGTTTAAAGTTCTATGTCTAAGTTCACAAGCTAGCATATGTCAATGGCAGGACTTGGACCCAGGCATTCCTAATTACAAGTACAGATCCCTATTCACTACACTATCTCTCTAAAAGCAAGAAAAGAAAAAAACAGATCATCTGTGGGTCAAGTATTCAAGGACCTGTACTCTCAAAGTCTAAACTCCTGAAAAGCTAACTAGTGTTTTTTTTTTGTTTTGTTTTGTTTTGTTTTAAATACCCAGAATTCAAGCAATTCTTATGTATTTAATATTACATATATTTTACTAAGATATAAAAAAAATTCTGGGAATCCATCAGTATTTACTAAATCCGGAAATCCATCAGTATTTATTAAAATGAAATATGTGTGTGGAAAGTAGAAATAGTGCTCATTATTCTAAGATTAAGTAATTGGAGAGATTCCCAAGTAAACAAAGAAAGAAAAATTAACTTGCTCCTGAGAAAGTAATGCAATCTCAAAACCAAATTTCAATATTTACCTGCAGCTGTGAAAGCCGCAGGACACCCTCATTTGCATCTGGTTCAGCAATTTTATAATGCAAAATGTCTCAGGTATGTTGTTCTCAGGGTAAGGTTGATGGAGAATTATTCTGAGAAGCGTATACAATCCCTGGGTGGTGGTGATTCCCTTCAGAGGCACTGCTGACACTAAGGCTATACTGGGGAACCCTAACAAGTGATATTCAGTGTTTAAAATGGACTTTATAATCCAGGATATCCAACTCTTCCACGAGACTCATATTCAACAAATATTTTCTGATATCCTCATTTCTTTACTACAGCTTACCCCTTGGCGGTCTTTCTATTTTTATTTGATAAATCATGAGGTGATCCTTAAAGAAGTAACCACTAAATCATATAAATAAGTATTAAATTAATTCAGGCTATAAGCCCATCGTTCTGGAACTTTAGTACTTAGACAAGACACTTGGTCTTTGGGGGCCTCAGTTTTGTCATCTATAGCCTATTGTAATAGATAATTATTAATATCCCTTTAATATTTAAAATTCTATTATCTAAATACTATTCTCACTATTCTTCCCCGACTACTTTCAATTACATAGAATAATCACTATGAGATAGGATTGACAAAAGAATTATGATCTGATCAACTTTAAGGGATGGAAGAAGTATTTATACATTTCAGGTAGCCTATAAGTAGCTTTTAGGATTAAAAAAAATAAATATCTGAAAAGAAATGTAGAAGCCAAATGGCGTGGTGTATAGAGAACTGGCCTCAGAGTCAGCAAGACTTGTTTCAGACACATACAGACTATATGACCTTGGACAATTCATTTAATCTCTCAATGCCATAGGCATTTCCCTAAGAATATAAATAGCGCAGCAGTTGCTGATCAATATAAGAACTTAGAAGCCATTGAAACTACAGATCAGAGCAAAAAACAAAAACATAAAGAAAGATGGAAAGTGATAGAGAGAAATGGAGATAGATGATAGAAGATAGAGAGATGATAGATAGATGATAGATATAGATAGATAGTAGGTAGGTAGATAGATAGATAGATAGATAGATAGATAGATAGATAGATGATAGCTAGATGGATGGATAGATAGATAGATTAAAAAAAATCACTTAGGGACAGCATTTTTTTCCTGGAACAATGCAACTTGTATCAACCTTATGACAATTGAAATCTTGACCTTAGTGCAAATAGTCTTTCCTAAAAACAAGAAGAACCCTCAACTCCACCTAACAACTGATACACATTACATATGAAAAATAGTTGTGCCCTTGCCCTTCGCGAATTGCAAGATACACAACAACCTAGTGATAAAAAGGATCTTCTTTTGTGGTGCCCTTCTATTATGCCTAGGTTAGGATCACTGATCTGGAGGTAGAAATATTTCAGTGACTATCTAATCATACCCCTCCTTGGGAAGTAGAAAATTGAGAAAGAATTTTTACAGGTAGTATCTGTGTTAAATTTCTCATTTGTAAAATATAGAGAGAACTGAGTCAAATTTACAAGAATACAAGTCATTCCCCAATTGATAAGTGGTCAGTGGAAACGAACAGGCAGTTTTCAGAGGAAGAAATTAAAGCTATCTATAGTCATAAGAAAAAAATACTCTAAATCGATATCGTTTAGAGAGATGCAAATTAAAGCAATTCTGAAGTACCACATCTCACATCAGACTGGCTAACATGAAAAAAACAGAAAAATGATAAATATTGGAGAGGATGTGGGGAAGTTTGAACACAAATTCATTGTTGGTGGAACTGTGAGCTGATTCAACTATTCTGGAGGGCAATTTGGAACAATTTTTATAGGCAAAAGGCTATAAAAATGTGAATACTCTTTGACCCAGCAATATCGCTATATCCCAAAGAAATCATAAAAATGGAAAAGAACCCACATGTACCTACATATTTATAGTAGCTCTTTTTGTGGTTGCCAGGAACTAGAAATTAAGGAGATGCCTATCAATTGTGGAATGACTAAATAAATTGTGGTATATGAATGTAATGGAATACTATGATGCTATAAGAAATGATGAACAGGTGAACTTCAGAAAAACCTGGAAAGACTTATATGAACTAATGCTAAGTGAAATGAGCAGAACCAGAACATTATACACGGTAATAGGCATTGTGCAGGAGGACCGATTTTGATGGATTTAGCCCTTCTCATCAACGCAGATCTAAAACTTTTCCAAAGAACTCATGATACAAAATGTCATTCACATCCAGAGAAAGAAAAATGAAGTAGGAACACAGAAGGAAGCGTATTATTTCTCTTTTGTTATGTAATGTTTTGATTTTCTCATGGTTTCTCCCATTCACTATAACTCTTCCATGCAGCATGCCTAATGCGAAAATCTGTTTAATGGGAATGTATGTGTAAAGCTCATGTAAAATTGCATGCCATCTTGGAGAGAGAGACAAGAGGGAGGGGGAGAAAAATTTAAAACTTATGAAAATGAATATTGAAAACTGAAAACAAATAAATTAGTAAATTTGGAAAAAAAATCAATAAATTTGGGGAAAAAATTTTTTTAAATCATACCCCTCCTCATTTTACAAATGAGAAAGCAGAGTGTAAGAAATTTATCCAAAGTGACATAGGAAGTAAACTGTAAATGGTCTGGTATTTGAATCTCTATCATCTGCTCTTCTGTTGGTGTTACAAAGCCTCTGGTTAGGGCATGGCACTCATGGAAATTCAATGAGTTCTCCAAGGTTACACAGGTCAGAGATGAAATTTGAACACCATCCTCCTTTGGCTCAAGAGCTAGAACACTGTCCTCCATTATCTCCCATTAAACAAAGGCTGCTTTGCACCTATCATATTCCAAATAGCGAAAGAGGACATGCTTTATTTTGTAGAGTTCATGAAAAGGAGCAATCTAATATACCTGAAAAATGAATTCCCAATATAATGCTAAGCGTCTATCATTTTAGGAAATAACCATTCTGTACTGCACGCTGAGCTGTGAGTTGTACATGTCTACCACCTCAAAGCAAACCTTGTTCCTTGAAAAAAACCTCATATATCTTTCTAGTGTACTAGGTTCTCTGCTATAGCCCTCCTGTTGATGGAGTATTATTTTGAGAAGCTCATACAATCTAATTTTTAAAACCTAACTTGTAAGAAAAAAAAACAAAGGTCAGCAGACATAAGGTTACCTTTACTTAAAACCAAGTAAAATATCAACAGAATCTAATTTTTAGTGTGTTTCTGACCTGGGATGATGGCAGATTATCTTTGCAGAGAGTAAGATGAAGTGATAGGGTCTTTGCCCCAGACTGTTGTTCTTTACCCCCCATCATCTATACTACCATATGACTGTGTCTCATAATTCTCCTCCAATATAATTATTCTCTGCATCCTGATTGCAGTGAGAACAAAGTTACCTGTTAAGGTAAGATCCTGAGGTCCTTTTACACTGCAGCCATGTTCCTTTCTGGCATGGACTTTACTCTCTCCCATAGGTGGGATCACCCTTATAGCACTTATAGCACCCTTATAGGACTTTAGTATCCTCTTTCCCACATCTCCTCCCAGGAGTTTCTATCTCAGAATTTCTCCATTAGATGCCCATTTTTAAAGTCTCTTCCCTGATCCTTCTGCTACCCCCACCTTTACCCCAGTTGTTTGATCCAGATACCATAATTATGAGTCATAGCCTTGTCTCTTTGGGAACTACAGTTCCCAGAATTCCGCACAAGTTTCAGCAGAAAATGACATCACCTTGGAAGTCACAAGAGGTAAGTGGACAAGAAGCCCAGATTTTGAACAGAAGAGTGATGAGAGCAGAAGAGAAAGATAATGCGACTGAGAAAATGAAAGAGGGGAAGAGGTAGCCCTGGAGCCAGGAGCTTTTCCTCAAGGCTGTTTCCTTTTACAAGAGGCTGCAGACAATGAGATATTCACCTGCAGTAGTGTCACTTGAACAATGATATAAATACGAGGGGCAAAAAGGCTGCGGGTCCAGCAGCACAGCTTTATGGTGCCATGAGCAAGAAGAAGCCATAGTTCTCTGAATCATATGAGTGCATGTTAAGAAGGCCAACACACCCCAAGAGCAGTGATGGGGTACTTGGGTGCATGTGCTTGGGCCCCAATTCTAAAAATCACATTTCTCTTTAAAAATCACATTTCTCCCTTGCCTTGAAATACTATCCCAGGCAGTTTCTCCCCAGTCCAAGGACACAACCTGCCCTAGCAAAAACCGTTATCTCCCTTCCTGCTATGGTAGCCAGCTGCACCTATAGAACTCATTTATTTGAACCAGCTGTGTACTGACTGAATGGGCTGTGCACTGGGTCATAACAACATTTCCTACTCACTGACCAATCATATGTATCCTAGACTTAGACATGCATATATTCCTTTACATTTATCTTGTCTAAAAAGACATTGATGATAGCAACCTGATTTCTGAGTCAGCCCTGATGGTTGGTTGACTTAGTGATATTTAAGGCCAAAAATCATACCTCCAGATAGCCCCCCCTTAGGCTATTTCCTGAAGAACTTTGGGTAAAATACCTATGCAGTAGATATCAAAAGTGCATGTTCCTTTAAGAATTGACCTAATTTCCTTAATCACTCCCTAATCCCACCTAAAACACATAGCATATTTGGTATATGTTTCCTATAGAATATCTTATATAAACTTTCCCTGTGCCTTTCTAAGGTTGCAGGTTCCCCAAGAACTCTTGCCTGCTGAGAAGTGTAATAAATCTTTACTTTGACCTCAGCAATGCTTGAGTATGTGAATTCTTCTCCAGAAGACAAGCCCTTGGTACCTTGGTTTTTGTAGGAGTCTCACACCACCCTTCCAACCCTCATCAGCAGGAGCCAACATTTCTACCTATGAGGGACTGAAATGATCACTTCTGACCCTTTTACCCAGGAGGCAGTGAATCTCAGCCACTGTGTTAACAATTCAAGAAAATAGAGAGAGACTAGTTTCATGATGAGGTGTCGTGTCACAGTTAAAGTCCCATCTTCTGCCAGAAACCCCACTCCTTCTTAATTCTAATGCTTTCCCCCTGATACTACCTCCAACTAATATCCTGTTAAATTTTTAAATGTTTAATTATATCTTATTCAATATATATGCATATACATATATGGATATGTGTCTATATAATATATATGTACATATATATGTATCTTGCTTGTATATATATGTTTGTGTGTTATCTAACTTATTAGACTATGCTCCCTGAGACCCATGACTGATTTTTTTTGTTTTTGTTGTTTGCTTTCTTTGCTTTATATCTCTACTACTTAGCACAGTGCTTGGCACACAGTAGGCATTTAATAAATGGTAATTGACCAACTGAGTACAGCCATGCTGTGTGTGCATCTGAATGATGATATTCAGGGGTAAAATGTGAGTTTTTTTAGAACCTACATATAATCTTCACACATGCAGTATAAAATCCATTTTATTTTTAACAAATGTGGGTCTAGCATTGTTACCAAGGTAACTTAGACATGCTTACTTAGGCAATGTTCAACCCTACTAGATTGGCAAAAACTAAATTTCTATATATCTGCTATATAAAGTTCCATTACTTTAATATGTAAATGGATCTAAGACAATTGATGTAGCTGCAAACTACAGCACCTCCATTCCTGTGGGATTCTTGCTTATGCCTTCCTGTAAATCTTCCACACAGGTTCCTTCCCCTGGTCCTCCAGGAATGCATTGATACAAATAGAGCATGAGGTTGGCCATGGGTTAGTCTTTCCTTTCTATATGTGATTTATCATAAATCTTTATGATCCCATCCTTTAGATCACTTCACCTGAGCAATTCTTCACTGACAATGTCTTATGGCCTGATCCCCTACATCATACACATCTCCATTTAAGTGAACTTCTACTTTAATTCTAAGATATTTCATGATTTACAAACATACAGCATTGGTGTCAGAATATTATTGTTTGTAAGTTTGCTATGTGGGAGTAAGACAATTTCTGAAAGGTACTTCAGGCTACTGTCTGTTTCTACTTTAGGTTAAACTCCTTGAATGTGTGCAATATTGGTTGAAAATACATGCACTATATTGAGACCATCTCTTTGGCTTATATATTCAAGTTCATATCATAAATGAAAGAATGAAAAGAAACTATACAATTGTGTTGTCCTTTCTTTTCTTTTTTGCATCATGTCTTTTGATTCACAAATAAATTGAATTTAAGTGAGCTAGAGTTGCACGAATTCATCAGCCTCTGTCTCCTCCAAAGTCCAATCACAGTCAAAAGGTAGGACGGAATAAAGATGACTGGTGATGGCTCAGGATGCAGTGGATGACCTTGGCATCTTTGATATCTGACCAAGCTCTAAGAGCTCCACAACACCTGCTTCAGCTGCCTTCATGGCTGCTGGAACAAATAGCTGTCATCCATCTATTCCACTAGGAGAAGTCTTCACATGCTTGGAGTAGACACACCCCTAACTCACCAGTGGGTTTGAGATTCCTTAGTTACTCTCAACCTGGTTTAGCCCATCTGCCAAAATGGTTTGCCCCAGTGTGGCCACTGCACATATTACAGCTTCTTATAGCCACAGGTGAGAGTTGGGTAGAACAAGTAGTCACCAAAGGTGGAACGTATCCCTGAGAAGGGTTCAGCAGCCATCGCACCAAATGTACTAGTCTTCTGCTACCAAAGTGACACAGTTTCTGGTGTCAAGAAGCTTACATTCTAATGGGGGAAGAAAGTACTTACAAAGACATGGTGGTCAGGGAAAAATTCTGGTCCGGAGTGTCACAAGAAAGGTAAATGGAGCTATATATCAGTAGGCTACCTTGATTTTCCCAGAAGTAAAGAAAGGTCAAGGAGGGAGGAGGAGAATAGATTGAAGTAATACAGTCAAGAGCAAAGTGTCTGAGATGAGTGCATGTGTACCCTAATTTGGACCCTGCTAGTTTTAGTGAATTAGGTTGTACCCAGTTGGCCTGTACAAAGAGGATAGCCTAACTCTAGGATACAGTTCCATAAATGAGTAGATTAAATTTCAGTGAGAGAGGCAATTAATCTTTGAGTGTCTCTTACCTAGGATGCTGGTCCAGGTAGGGAAGAGACAGGGGTAGTAGCAGATGTTATATCTAAGGTAGACATATAAAAAAGCAATATATATGGAGTACAATCCTGTTCTTATACTTCCATGTCTAAACACTAGTCATTCTTCATCCACTTCCTTTTTTTCTATGTGAATAGTTAGACCAAATAAAATTCCTCCTCAAAGACTCTTCCAACAAGGTGTATCCTAGAACATATCAAAACCTTGCAAAATTCATTAAAAAAATGTAACAGAGATAACTTTGGTCAGCTATCGTTTGATTATCATATTCATTGATGCATAAAACAGGAAGACATACTCACTGATAGAATCTGCTACCATCATAGAGCATGTTCAGTCAATTTCAAATGCAAAAAGAGAAAAAAAAGAAGATTCCCCTTAGGTAATGAGGTCTTCCAAATGCCCCTGATTATGGATGACATTGTGCTGATTGCATCTAGCCCTAGAAATCTCCACCTAAATGAGATCTATAATCACTCCTAAGTCACATAAAGTAGTATAATTAGAGATATAGTAAAATTAGTAGTCTTCACAGAAATATATTCCAATTAATGCCAATTATACATTCTTACAAATATTATTATGAAAGTAATGATAGAGTAGAGTTTACGTACTGGGAGGTTAGTCACACAATGTCACAAATCGTTACTGACATTCAGGTTATACTCCCTCTATTTCATTGCATGAATTTCCTAAAGACGCTTGAGCACCTGGGAGAACCGTCAGAGTTGCAACTGGAAACCCAATTGGCACCCATCCAGTAATACAATTTTTCTTTCATATTTGGCAGCTTTACTGTGTATGACCTTTCATCTCTGAGAAGAGGCTTGGATAACACAGTTAAGGTTTCATAATGTTCAGCTGGGGTAACTACAATGCACTGTATTTGATTACAGAAGCTTCAACTAGAGGGAAACATTTCATATATATATATGTTTATATATATATATTGAAAAATGATAGAAATTATTGCAATCTTTCTATATTGTCCTCCACAGGCAGTCTTCTGATAACAATGAGACAACACAACTCACCATCTCCAACTACTGAACTGGGGGGTGGGACAATGATAAGTTGGACAACATTAAGGGGAAAGCCGCTAGGATGAGAAGGGGCTAGAGTTCATGTCAAGTAGGAAAGGAACCGGGGACGTTAAGTCTAAAGAGAAGAAGATGGGAATGGGGGAAGATTTTTTTAGAATTTGAATGGCTAACATGTTAGAAGATGGATTTCAGGGATGGGGAACTTGTGTCTCATGTCCACATGTGGTGTCTAGGTCCTCAAACGTGGTCCTTTGACAAACTTCACAGAACAAAGGGCTGCACTTGATTTAGAGGGTCACATGTGGCCTTGAGTCTGCAGGTTCCCCACCCCTGGATTAGATATTCTCTTTGGCCACAGAGGGCAGAATAAAGAACAAGGGGACATAATTTAACCATGGTATTGGTGTGTAAGAAGGTGGAAAAAACCAACTTCCTAACAATTAGATCTATCCAAAGATGACATATACTTCCATGGAGGGTGGAAGTTTCCCTGCATTTGAACTCCAACGGAGGCTGCGTGGCCAATTTTCAGATATGTTATAGTGTGGATTTGTTTTGGGCATAGGTTGCAGTAAATGGACACTAAGGTCTGTTTTTCCTCTTAAATCATATGTGATTCCTTCTATGTATTTTTTTCTCTAAGAAAATTCAAGAACACTAAATATTATTATTGAAACCAAGGAACCCACCTCTTTAATTCTCTTTTATGGCTCACCTATAGCTTGAAAATTCAGTTGTCCACTCAATTTGAAATGTGGTTCTATAAATCAATATTTACTTCAAATAGATTTGCCCTACCTCACTTATATGTTTTGAGAATTACTGTCACTAACACAATGAAGAAAGCAGGGCAGTTTGATCCAGGGGGTGGAAAGGTAACAATTGTTGCAAATGGCAAGAGAGAGAGAGAGAGAGAGAGAGAGAGAGAGAGAGAGAGAGAGAGAGAGAGAGAGAATGTTGAGACTCTCAATGAGGATAAAATAAAGACAGTTAAAGATTGAACCACTTATGGAATGATGTTTAGCTTGGCTTATTGTACTATTATGACTGGGTTGTATGCTTTAAAAGGATAGTGAACCAAAGTGATAGAAGACATTTTGGTGACACAAAAGTGCCATCTGGGCAGTCTGATTACCTGGGTGGCTTTCCCTGTGTTCTCTGCTTTGGATAATATCCTTGAGGGAAAGTCTTTGGCATCAACATAAGCTTTGAGTTGCTTGGGGTTCGAGACATAAAATCCACCAAAAGACTGGGCAGTGTTGCAAAGACAGTGACGCCTGGGTCCTAGATATCACCTTCTGAGCCCTTGCCTAGTCTTTCGGGGATACCTATGTCAGAGGTCATTGGAGGCCGATAATGATTAGTTGTAGGAACTAAAGAAGCAATGATGTATTATGGAGCTAACTCCATAATATGATCCCCTGTGAGCCCTGGATGTCTGATGAATAATTGTAGTGAGCAGGTCGGGTAAATATCTTCAGGAATTTTGGAGTATGTTGGCTTGTGAAATATTCTACCTACAACTGACCATGGTGGATGGCTGTTACCTGTTTCAGAGGTGGACTCAATGCTGCTGCCTCAGCCTTCCATTGTTTCCCAATCAATGTTCTAAAATACAGGAAGCAGAAACTTTTCTTCCTAGATCAACTAGATCAAATCTTTAAGACCCAGTCACTGAGCAGTTCTGATGGAGGTAAGGATGATGGATCCAGTAGTTTAAGGTAAGATTTCCTTGCAGGATATGGTAGCCATTGTGTTTAAACTCCAACCAGAAGGGTGCTTTTAAATATTTCTATAAATTCATTCTACTAAAAGAAAGCATGTAAGCTCCTTGTAGGCAGGTACCATTTTGGTTTTGTTTTGGTACCATACTCATAAGTGAATGATAGATATGTGAATTCCTCAGTCTAGAAAACATTCTAAATTCAAAGATAAATACCAGAGTTACCTGGGAAGGGTAAAGGTTAAGTGAGTTGTCCAGGGAGTAAAATAACAAGCAGATGTCAGTTTGGAATCTGAGCTTAGTTCTTCCTGATTAAAAGCCCAAAACTCTATCCATTGCCCTATACTACCAGTTATTGCATGGCAGGTTTATTGGATTGGATTGGATTGGACAAGGAAGGGACAATAGTGAAGAAATTATTTTAAAAGTTTATACATAAAGGTCTTTTATGTAATCATTGGCTCAGAAGAAATCAGTGGGCAATCACTAATCTATCACAACAAACAAGGAGAAAAACCATATAAACATTAGCTGCTTCCCCATCAGAGTGAGTAATGCAGTGAATAGAACGCCAGAATTGGAGACAGGAAGACTCCTTTTCCTGAGTTCAAATCTGACCTCAGACAATTATTGGCTCTGCAACCCTGGCAGGTCACTTAACCCTGTTTGTCTCAGTTTTTTCATCTGTAAAATGAGCTGGAGAAGGAAATCGCAAACTATTCTAGTGTCTTTGCCAAGAAACCCAAAAGGGAGTCACAAAGAGTCAGACACGACGAAGCAGCAACAGCCAAAACACTAGAGTACATGATGAAACAGGACTACTTCTGCCTTCTCCTGGAAGAGACTAAGATGGCTGTCACTTAATAGGGCATCTTGGTGGTTTTACTTTAACTACAGAGCTGAATGATTGCCTGAAAGGAAGAAGGGGAGATGGAAAGGAAATTAACATTGTGCACTGTGCTAAGTCTTTACAAATATTTCTTGTGATCTACATAATACACCTGGGAAGTATATCCTATTTTGTTCTCATTTTACTGTTGAGCAATTTGATACAATCAACAGCTAAATGACTTGCCCAGGTTCATACAGCTAGTAAGTTTTGGAGGTCACTCCCAACCCAGCACTCCATTCATTGCCTCACCTAATTACCTCTAAGGAATAAGGTTATAAAGTCAGTTCTCCTTCTTTCTCTTCCAGGATGAGGTGGTTGTCCCTGTTTCACCATGTACTCTGGTGAGGAACCAGCTATAAAATCCTCTTCATATTCATCACATTGGATTGGTGATTATTCACTCATTATTAAGGAATGATGTTTGATTAAGAACGACAAGAATATTGACTCACAATTATATATCTCTTAAGAGGTGAGAAATACCCTCTGGACAACAACTCTAGAAGGTACCTTGTAAATATAAAGTATGGTTTTATAGACAAGGAAAATGGAACTCAGGTCAACTAACTTGCTTGGTCATCCAACAAGTAAATGAACCCAAGTCTCACCTTATGGCAAATTCTGTGTTAGTTCTACTGACTATGTCATTGTGTCTGTCACTAATACTGTATGAAAGCTTTACGGTGTCATGAGAACCCCAGCGTCATTCCTCTATTGAGAAGCTGGAATATTGTTCCCTAAGGAATTCAGTGGAATGTACACTTGCTAAACCTGGCTTTCAGGGGAGTTTTCAATTTTCCCAAAGCTGTTCAACCTCTATCCAGGGTCCGTGATCATGGAAGGAGAAGAGAGTATGGAAGCTGGAAATTGATCCCTTTTTGATTAATACCTCTCAATATGTAGAGAGGTAGAAGAAATAAAGGCATGATCATTAACATAATAAACCCTAGAGTAGAGGGGTATAAAGAAAGGCTGATCAAAGGATAAGGAAATAGTGCCAACAGGGGATACACAAAGGGCTTTGTATCTATAGTATTTGATGAGGAAGAAATCAGTGTATAATCACCATTCAAGTGTGACCAAATTTTTTTAAAAAGGACCAGAATTCTATAGACGTTGGCTGGTTTCCCACCAAAGAACATGGTGAAACAAAGCTACCTCTGCCTCCTCCTGGAAGAGAATGAAGGAGGAGGACTGGCTTTAAATGTGAAAGCTGTTGCCAGGATCAACAAAACAATATAGCTTACCTCTAAGGAAGAAAATAAAAGCTTTTGCCAATTACCTTATTGAAATGTGCCAACCTCCTTCCCATTCTTTGGCTGCCTATAAGGAACATTGAAAGGGTCAAGTTTTGACCCATTGAGTTGGTGTTTATACTGAGATGTTTCGGCTCCGTGCTTTAGAATGAGAATTAAAGAGAGCCAGGTGGCCAAAGAGACCTCTTTGTAGCATAACGGAGAAACTCTGGGAAGTCAGGTTATTGTGTTAGTTTGCCTCATGTGTCTATGCTCTATGTTATGTGAGTCCTTGAGAAGAATATATTGAACTGTACCATAAAGTCATTTAAGTTCTTAAGCATTGGGACAGTCATGATGACTCTAAGCCACAAAATCATCAACAGTTTTGTTTCTGATGGTGCTTTTTGAGTGTTTCCCTATAATTTTGATCTTTGCTGTTAATGGTCATAGGACTCAAACGATGCTATATTTCCAAGTGCTTTCAGTCTGAAAAGGGAGGCAGGGCAAGCCCTTTTATTAAAGAACATATCTAATTCTGTATTTTTAATAAGAGCTTGTCATATTAGCAGCACTAAAATATCACTATTACCAATATTGATAATCATATAGTGTAAGATAGAACTTAGGATAGTGATTAACTCTTCAGATCGGCACTGTTCTCATCAGGGAGTATTGCGCTGCTTGTCTATGCAAGACATTCTACTAAACAGCCCTTTACTGCTGGGAACATAGAATACAAGAAGGGTAGCATTGCTCCAGAAAGAGAGATAGTACAGGCTAGCCCCAAAACAATCAGAGGTGATGAGTGCATAAAAAGCAAATGTCCTTCAATTTTAGAAAGGATAGAGTAAAGTAGAGGGCTAGAGCTCAGGGCCTAGAGTTAGGAAGACCTGAGTTCAAATATGACCTCAGACACTGACTAGCTATGTGACCCTGGGCAAGTCACTTAACTCTGTTTGCCTCAGTTTCTTTATCTGTAAAATGAGCTGGAAAAAGAAATGACAAGCCACTCCAGTGTCTTTGCCAAGAAAACCACAAATGGGGTCATGAAGAGTCAGACATGACTGAAAGGATGCAACAACAACACAAGAGTAAAGTGACATTAGGAACATCTCCTCTCGTTAGTCAGGGAAAGATTATAGAGGAAATGGATTTTCAGGGATTGCTTAAATCCAAGAAGAAACAGACATTTTACTCTTCAGTGTTGTATAAAATTATAATTTTCATTGACATCTTCTCCAAATTACATGCTACATGGTTTCTGACTTCAAAAGTGAAGACATAAGAATTGGAAATCCAGGGGATGCCCATAAAGTAGGGAATGGCTGAACAAGTTTTGGTATGTGAATATAAAGGAATACTCTTGTGCTATAAGAAATGATGAACAGGAAGACTTCAGAGAGGTCTGGAAGGATTTATATGAAGTGATGCTGAGTGAAAAGAGTAGAACCAGGAGAACATTGTACACAGCAACAACCACAGTGTGGGGGGAATTTTTTCTGGTAGATTTAGTCCTTCACAGCAAAGTAAGGACTTAAAAAATTCCCAATGGACTCTTGAGGCAAAATGCCTTCCATATCCAGAAAAAGAATTATAGAATTGGATCACAGAATAAAGCAGACCATTTTCTCTTGTGTTATGTTTTGTTTTGTTTTATGGTTTCTCCCATTCATTTTAATTCTTCTATTCAACATGACTAAGGTGAAAATGTATTTAATAAGAATGTATGGGTAGAACCTATATAAGATTGCATGCCATCTTGGGCAGGGAGGGGGAAAAGTAGGGGATGCAGGGGGAAATTTAAGATATATGGACATAATTGTAAAAAACTGAAAACAAATAAATTACTTAATTTTTAAAAAGTGAAGATATATTAAATATTTTTTCATTTTAAAGAGAATTCCCCAATATTATTAAGCCAACATTCACAGCTCTATAGAAGCTCTGTACATCTTATCCAACTCAATTTCATCTCCTCTTCTTCAAAGTAAATTTTTTCTCCAGTAATAATAGACTCTTTATTAGCCCTAGAACATGCCTTCTTTGAGTCAGACTTCATGGCTTTGATTACACTATTCTTATTAAATGATGATGATTAATAGGAGGAAGAGGAGAATGATAACACACTTTAAGGTTTACAAATGCTTTATGTATTTCATGTTATTTGACCCTAACAACAAGCTGTAAAGTAGTTAATATTCTTCCCAAGTACAGATGAGGAAAATGAGACAGAGTAAGGTTAAATGACTTTCCCAGGATCACACAGCTTATAAATTTCTGTGGAAGGATTTGCACTCTAGTCTTTTGGATTGCAAGTCCAGTGCTCTATCCACAATACCAGTTAAGAAAATTTTTTTCCTTTCCACCTGTCCCAATCCTACTCTGTCTCTAGGGCCCATTCACATGTTTTCCAGTTATTTTACAACTCCCCTTTCTCTAAACTTATACTACAAATTGCTTATAGCCCTCATTTTGGCATTTCAATCCTGCAGTGCCATTATCCTTTGATTCCAAACTTTTTATGTGTATTTATTGACTCCTAACCAGATTGTAGGCTTTTGGACGTCAGATACAAAGCAATTTTTTTTCTGTCCTCCTCTAGTGTCTACTACAGACCAGGTGTTCAATAGATGGTTGTTAAATGAGTGAGTGAATGTTGTCAGATGCCAGATGTAATCAGTGTATAGGTAATATAGGTGATCCTACAGTATAACTTCCTCATTTTTCACATGGGAAAACTGAAACAGAGAGAAGTTAAGTGATTTGCCCAAGGTCACAAGGTATTTTCTATTTCAAAAATTTAGCTTAAAATAACACTTAACAGCAACCTTTGGTATCCTACAACTATAACATCATGCTACTTGAAGCAAAATTTCATATAGGAAGCTATAATTGCATTTATACTTTTTCTTTTAACATTATACTTTTATATAACTTTTATTCTATATTTAATGAAAAAAAATGAAAATATTTCATACACAGTATGAACATCAATAGAACAGTCTGTGTGAAACCACAAATCTCTATTACAAAGAACTTGCTTTTTTAAAAATATAAATTCATTATATTAATTTTCAAAGCTGTCCTATTTAGCTGTGATTTCTTATCAACTTCTTTCCTTTCCCTTCTCTGCATTTTTAAAGATACTGTAATGAATTTTCTCTTTTCTTCTTTTGGTAGGCTCCCTTTCTCAAATCCCTAGCAAATACAGGGAAAATCATGATCCTTAAAACAACTGAACTTAATCAAACAAAGGAAGTCCATACATTTTTGCTGTGAATTCAAAGAAAATGGTGAGAAAAAGTAGTCATGTAAACTAACTTTTCCTAGAGTTTACTCATTTTCTTGGAATATTGGATAAAATCAGCCTTGAAACTTTGGAATATATTTAAAAAATGGATAATAAACCATATTTTTTCTAGTGACACTTTGTATGGTCTAAATGAAATAACAAAATGGTTGTGATTTCTAGTAATCCCTATTTTCTGAATGTTCAAAGTGTAAAGTGAAATACAACCATTATAGATATTACCACCTTAAGTGCAGTAAGGAGTATCTTCTACATGAGAAAAGATTCACAAGAATATAATTTAGAATTTATCTACCACTCCAATTATTGAATGGGCATTTGACCTGAATGCTATCACTGGGTTGCCAATCACTCCAAGCAGATTTCAAGAAGCATTTGTAGGAAGATGATGATTTGATGAAATGCTTTTATGGAAGGGGTATCTAAAATTATAAGCCTTAATAGATGATACAGGTCAACAAAATTATGCAGATTTCTTCAGCAATTGTAAGGGCAGGCAATTCAGCTGATACAAGCTAAAATTAGCCCTACTTTGTTGACTAATGGAGGAAGTTGTTAATTAGCATTGTTACTCATGAGCCAACCCCCAAAGTTAACTTCAGACTAAAAAATAACTTTGCATAGAATGTGTAGCAAATGATCCATGGGAGTGTTTTCATAGTTTATTCCCCTCCTCTCTCTCTCAATGGCTTGAGGAGGGAGTTTTGCATAAGAGATTTTCAGAAAGAACAGAAATAGATTGTGATAGAAAATTTAGCCATTTGCCCGTGTTCGGAAAATTTTTATAAATTCAATTTCTTTATGATGTTGAGTGATAGTTAGGCTCATTTTAATTCATCCAACATCTGCTCCTAGTAAATGTAAACAGATGTTCTTAATTATTACCTTTCAGTGCTTGTGTATGCATAGCATGCATAAACATGGAAGATTTTGGTTTGCATGAAGGGAAGGTGAAATATCTATGGTGCCAACAGAAGCCCTGAAAAGATGATTTGATTGTTAAAACGCCCAATTTTTGTAGTGGAAGTTGGTAAATAAACAAGAAATAGTAAATTATTCAAAAGGGAAAACATTGTTTTAATAAGGCAGGTGTTTTCTCTCAGCTGGGATTTATGGTGGTTTGAAACTTAAATATTCTCTTCCATGCTATCCACAGCCAAATAAATTATGGCTCAGAGGACCACACAATGGGGCAGAATACACACTATTAAAAACAACAGTTATATAGCATCCAGATGGTGACAAAGCAGAGGAAGGTCTTGCTTCACCCAGGCACTGGCTAGACTAGCATACAATTTGTATCAACTTAATTGCAGATTTTCTTGAAATTTGTGAGTAATGTAAAATATTAAAATATAGGTTTTCATGTATAAATGGCCTTATATAGCTATCAGCTGGGCTATTTTTAGTGGGGGAGGACAATAACAGAGAATGTTCTTAACACTTGAAACAATTCTACTGATTTTCTCAAGGAAGAGTACTGATTTAATTCAGTCACTGTAGAATTAATTAGCCATCATATAAAAAGACTTATTCCTCTACACAAGTTTGTTTTGTGCATGCCAGATGCTGCTGCAACATACTCAATGATGTCAATTAATTAGATTCTGTGTTAACCAGAATCAGAGTTTATAATTTATAACCGATGTTATAATTAGCATTTAGTAATTTGATCAAATTCACGATTCACTTGCTTATTTTCTTTTCACCTTTAAAGTTGTGAAATTGTTGCTGTTGAAAATACAGAGTGATTTGACAGAAACAAGTGTTGCACTTACTTCCATTTTTCCCTTATGATCCAAAGTGGCAACATTGTATCATATGTCTGTTACCCAAGTAAGGGTATTGAATGAATTGCCCACACAAATACTTTCTCTATGCAAAGTTTCATGAGTTGTCAGCTTCTATAACTGAATGCAAAAATCCAAGGATATTAACTCTCAAGTAATAGTTTGTTTTCCTTAGAGTGCAGAAATCACTTATGGTATTAAAGAGTAACAGAATTGTAGAATTTTGAGCTAGAAAGCTCCTTAGTAACTGCATCCAACCTATTCATTTTATTGGTCAGGAATCAGACCCACTAAGCTTTTGTGCCTTGTCCAAGGTTGTTCAGACAACAAGTGGGCAGGCCCAGGATTCAAATGCACATTCTCTGACTCCACATTCAATGTTCTTTCCATATACTCTATTATTTATCACCCAGATTTATTTTTTCTCTCAGTTTGCAAATAAGGCAATAGGGATTCTGAGCACTGAAATAGGGAAGACCTTCAGTGGTTTCAAGGCTTACATGTAAACAGTGTTTTAAGGTTTATAACACATTTTACATATATGAACTCATTTGATCATGGTATTCCCCGAAAACGAAGAATGAACACAACCTGTGAGTAGATTGAGTGGCCTGAGTGGGGACCCAGCTCATCCTCTCCATTCTGTGTCCCTCTCCCCTTCCTTTGGGATTTACTGGATAGATGTCCGTCCCTTCCTTCCTTCCTTTCTTCCTCTCTTGTGGTTCCCAAAACTTAAACCCAGTGCACTCTGAAGCCCATAGGTTGCACAACAATAGGCCCAAGTTCTACTTAATGGCTGACATAGAGTGATTATCAATAGTAATAGTTTATCTTTCCCTGTCAGTTTGATTTAGTTCTTATTTTTCTTTTACTCATTAAAAGGAACATTCTCTGACTACTTCTTAAAGAGTCCTATTCATTCAATGGGTTTTACTTCCCTCTAAGTGAGTTTGTGAAAAGGCCTATCCTAAAAAGGCCAAGGTCTCCCATTGCATCCTGGACCATCTCCAGTCATCCTGATGAATAATCTGGTCCCTGGATCCAGATGGCACAGGAGGAGAAAGTGAGGTTGGTGAACTTGCACAACCCTCCCTCACTCAAAACAAAGTCAAGCGCAAGTCATGTCATTATTTCTCTGATGTTATGGTCTTCTTTGAAAACTAAGGACCAACACATACAACCATGTAAGGAATAAGGAACATCATTCTTTTTATTCCTATCAGAAAAAAACAAAAACAAAAACTCAAAGCACTGCCATCCAGCAGAAAGTACAGTCATTCTAGGGTTTGAGGATCTAACTCCAAATTAAACTTCTGATAATGACTTCCTATGTGACCTTGCCTAAGTGACTTAGGCATTTTGGGCTAATTATTATTGGCTTAGGTTTTTTTCTTTTTCCTTGAGGGCATCTACGTTGTGCAATGGATAGAGTGCTGGCCCTGGAGTCAGGAAGTCTTATTTTCCTAAATTCAAATCTGGCCTTAGACACTTAACAGCTATGACCTTAGGTAAGTCACTTATCCCTATTTGCTTTAATTTCTTTAAAATTCATTCAGTTCAATGTAAAATGATAGCAAGAAGGAAATGACAAATCACTTCAGCATCTTAGCCAAGAAAATCCCAAAAGAAGTGTTACCAAGAGTCAGACATGAAAAATGATTGAACTAATTTTTTCTTAACTCTCTTCCCCCACTCCTTTTTCATTTTATTCTTTGTAATGAAAAATGAATCTTTGGGTGAGGAAGTGAGGGTGGGAAATGTAAGTGATCTAAAAATAAACCACATCAGCATATATTCTTTAAAAAATAGTTCCTAGGTATATCAAAGGATGAAATAGAGACTGGGAGCTAGCATATACCAGGAGAGTAACTAAGTCAATGTGGATATTGTATAAACTGAGGGAAGAATAGGATGAATATGTCTGTTCAACATGAGGAGTCTCATCATTCACAAACTTCATGAAATGGAGATAGGCAGGAGGGATGAGTAAGAATGGGACTAAAGAAGAGTGAAGAGAGAGTGATTAAGTGGAGGAGAAAGGAATCCTTGCAGGCAATGGATGGATGAACGAAAGACAGTAAGTTGAGGCTGTGAGTATATGGAGCAGCCTTGACTTTCAGTTCAGTCTCTAAGAAAGGTGAAAGGTGAAAGAGTATAGGTCCTATTCCTACCCCTCTCTATATCGTATAGACATGAACAAAGATGAACTAGTGGTAGTTGGATGTGTTCTTACGCCACTTACCTGAAAGGGGCATTGCCTGATCTCTAGCTCTCTGGGGAAGAAAGGGCTAAGGGGGAAAAGAGGGGAAGCTGAATATGACTTGTGAGTGATGGTCTCATGACACCATCATTTCTTGATTTAAAATGTCTTTCAAATGTGTCATTTCTTCTTCACTGTCTTTGCTACTTTACTAGGACAAAGCTAGATGCTTCTAGCCATCAATGCTTAAACTATCCCCTACTGACCTTGTTTCAAGTTCAACTGTCTTTCCCCCATCCTTAAATCCATTTGATCTAACTCCAGTCACCATCATCTTTAGAACCCTTCCTTGTCAGGAAGGTTGCTTAGAACCAGAGAACCAGGGAACCTCTATTGAGAAAGATGGTCACCTTCTAGCAATGCTATTGGGTGGGCATACCTGCCTGCCTTTTCTGAGTCCTGAATTGCTATTCCCAGTAGGCATTCCATTCCCTGTCCTACTGCATCAAGTCTAAAGTTCTCTATCTGGTTCCAATAACCATCCACAACCTGCCCCTACTTGAGCTTGCATTTTCCCTGCTACATTTCAACTTTCACCCTCTGCTCCAAAAAGCTGATTCCCTTACTGTCCCATCTATATCCATGCTCATTCCTGCCTTCTTACTTTTATTATGTCTTTTTTATATCTAAAACCTCTTCCTCTTCCTTGCTCAAGTCTACTTATCCTTCAAAGCTCATTTCCCACTCCACTGTCTCCATCATATCTTCTCCTATGACTCTAGCATTCACTGGTCTCTCCCCTTTGTGAATTCCTTACACTTAAAGTCAACACCACAGTTATTCATATAAATGATTTCTAATCACTCCTTGTATCTTCTTTCTATATAAGTAGATTTTAAGGTACTAACATATAAGACACTTCTTTGGATTACCCATAGCCCTGCCTTGTACTATGTTGTTTATAAAAGAGGACTGAATGTTCAGATTTCAATCTAGTTTAAATTATGTGCTAGAACTATGGATGTTAGAAAATAGCATAAAAATGATATGTCTCAATTAGAGGTGGGGTAGTTTTTCTGAGTATAGATGTCAGACAGAATAAGTCTAAAGGGCAAAGTCACAAAAATGCATTTAGAAACTAGCAGCTGTAGGTACCAGCTACTGTAGACTTCCCACGTATTGAATGTGGAGAAGGATGCTTTTTATATACTGGTCTCTGCCAACATTCTTACTCATGGAGATCAGCACCATTAATAGTATCACTCTTGAATGTAAAAAATATATATGACTTAGACTAGATGCATCCGAAAGCATTAGTTCTTTCATTGCATGATTTTACTGAAATATCTTTACATATAAGTTTTAATAACTCTAAAGACTGCATTCCAAAGTCTTCTATTTATTAATAATAGCTCATATTCATAACGTGCTTTAAGAATTAGGAAATGCTTTCCACAGAACAGCTCTGAGAAATAATGTAATTATTATTCCTATACTCATTTTATAAGATAAATTAAGCTTCACAAAGTTTTTATTTGTTTATTTGTCTGAGACTAGGTCTCACTATCTCTCTCATCCTGGAAGTACAGTAGCTACAGGAATTAGAACCTCCTATATTTTCATCCTGGGCCAATTTGTCCTCTCTTTGGAAGCCTAATGGCCTTCGCACTCTATGGAGTTCACCATATTGATACCAGACCTAGTTCCGAATTAGTTTTTAGGACTGTGGGACCCAATTATCACAGTTATCCACCCCTATTCCTAGAAATATTCAAAATAGTTAAATAACTTGCTCATGATGATACATTCATTAACTGTCAGAGGCAGGATTCACACCCTTACTTGGCTACCTAGTTCAGAATGATTCCCAGTTCCCAGTATTATTCATATCTTCGTGATAGGATTAGTTCAGAAACATTTTTGTTTCTTTCATGGATTGTCAAGTGAAGGGCAGTGGAATGATGAGGGGTTGATGTGTGTAGATTGCATTGCATTTAGTGCAATGACATGTGTGTGTGTTCATCCTTCACTGCTGAAAAAGACCATGCCATCAGAGAAATGATGACTTGCACTTGACTTTGTTTGGAGTGAAGGAAGGCTGTGCAGATCACCATTCTTACTTCTCCTCCAGAGTCATCTGAATCCAGTGACCAGATATTCATCAGGATGACTGGAGATGACCCAGGATGAGGCAATTGGGGTTAAGTGACTTGCCCAAGGTCATACAGCTAGTGAGTGTCAGGTATCAGTGGTGAGAGCAATGACATGTATGCAGCAAGTGATGTCCCTTTTAAGCTAAGGTCTTTCCCAGGACTTAGTTTGTCTGAGGATATAGATGACAAGAAAAGAAGTTAGGCTTATCTTGTAATAGGATTGATGTATGACAAATACAAAGAGGCAGCCCAAATGTTCAATGAGTATCTGTTAAATATTTCAGGATTTGGAAGAAGACTTTCAGCATGGGTGTGTAGATTCCATACAGAGGATTAATGCAAACAGGTAGGCAAGAATTACATAGGAGAAGAAATGGCTGGGTCATTATCTACCTTAGTGGAGGAAATAAACACACTAAGGAGACTGTGAATCCATTGAAACATACATAATTTATCTTTCAAGGCTCTCCAAGATCTGTTAGTCAATCTCAAAACTCAAAGGGATTTGTGATATCATGACTATAGATGTTCCTGTTAATAATGTCAGCGTGTCCGACATAAGCTCATAGATTGTATGTGGCCACTCAAATCGTAAAATAAATTCAAATACAACAGAACACAGATAATGCTAATTTGTGGTCTTCTAAGTTTGAAACCAGTGACATAGATGATAACTTATCCATGCCTGCCCATTTTGTGCAACATTTGTCCTCATTTTCCCATAAGTTCATCATAAATGCAAGACCCATTCTGCTGACATCCTAGCTTGATTTTTCTTGATATCATAAAGATACCAGGGAAGAACTTAGCTTATCCAGCTCTTGAAATTTATTATCATTTTCTCTCATCACATAACCATATATTTTTGATGATAAATTTTTTATAGTATTCTTTATTCTGATGGTTTAATCACTTCCTTGCTTGTTATACATTATGGCCTGCTCACATCTAGTTTAGACTTTTTTCATTGTCCTCTAAATTATGCACATTTCATCTTTCCAGGTTTGCATCTCAACATACATCTTTCATTCTAGTCAAGTCAGCCTTCTGACCATTCCTAATATACACTATTCGGCAATTGTTGGGATTGCCCTCCCTACCGTCTCTATCCAAGTGTTACCTAGTTATATAGTTCAAATCCTAGCTAAAGTTCTAACTGTCCTATAAACTTTCCTTAACTCTCCCAGTTTATTCTTTCTCTCTCTCTCTCTCTCTCTCTCTCTCTCTCTCTCTCTCTCTCTCTCTCTCTCACACACACACACACACACACACACACACACACACAGTAACTCTGTCTCTCTGTCTTAATCCGTATTTTTCTGTGACTTGTTCTCTATCGTCATCTCTTGATCTTCCTCCCTTTCTCTTTCTCTTTGCCCTTATTAACTCCTTTTACTAATTATAGTTGGCATTCCTTTGGAGCTTTATAAGTATCATTTTATATATCTTCCCACCAGACTAAGCTCCTTGAGTACTGAGACTTTTATTTTTCTATAATGTCTCACACTGTCTAGCATGTGTCATTGCATAGCATCAAATGTCTGATTAAAGAGCAGACATTTTCTTCTTGTCTCATAAAGATTGTCTTGTTCATTTTGGTTTGATTTTTGATGTCAGTGAATCATGATAAATGTATCAAGGGTCTTCATCATCACCCAAGTGATCTAGGGACAATATGTTTGTATCTATTCCCTTAGCTTCCCATTTACATCTACCTCTTGCCAATGCATGCAAATGCTCATTAGAACAGAGAAATACAGAGTAGAAGATGATGTATATATCAAATGGTATTGCTTAGATGCTCTGGAATTGTTCTTAATTTTGCAACTGAGATGATTACAGAGTTAAATGATATATAATCCTGTCTTTCATTGGTAATGGATTCATAAAATTTTAACACAAAATTATTTTCAAGTTCTGCATCTAGAGCCAAACTTGTAGGAAAAAGGATAGGTCCAGGAAAAACAGGTACTTATATGACCAACAATTCTCACAGGCATTAATTCTCTCACTGAATGAAACTCCTTTCCTTTATTTGTCATGTCTCTGGTGGTAAAGACAAACCTGACTCACTAGAAGCAAAAGCAAATGCTCTTTGCACCATTCACATGTTGATGTGGGGATCCACTTAGTTTGATCTAACTTAATTAATTAAACTTTCTCTTTTCTCATTCTAATCAACACACCGCCTGGTTAATTCTAAATATTTAAAGGAAAGAAGCACCAAGGCCAAAAATTTTTTTAAAAACTAACCAAAGTATTCTTAACACTAAAGAATACACACAAAGGTGATGCCATAATGAATGTGTCAAGAATTGGTAATGGATATGGAGAGACTGGTGAGTAATATCAAGAGAGCTCTGAGAAAAGAAGTAATACATGGGATACTCTGAAGGAGAATATATTTGGCAGGGAAATAGGCCAGAGAAATGCTGACATGATTAGCAAAGACAAAGATGATATTTTCTTAAGGACTTACATCTTCATTCCAACTGCTGCTAAAAGTTCTCTCCAAAATCCTAGGGCATATAACTGACCCAAACTCAATTCATCCCATTACACAGTTTTTGATTTTGGTCAGAAATAGCTACAGAATACAAAAAATTTAATTCTACAAAGCACAATTATTCACAGCCCTTGTTTCAAATTATTATTTTTTTCCAAGAGGCAAATGACCAAAGCAAAGGAAAACAAAGGAAAAATCCATCACCAACAATCAACATATCAACCAAAAAGTTCTTTATTTTTCTCAAAAAAACAATACTTTCCAGGATTTATACATATACAACCCAGTCCCTTAAATCATATAAGTCTATGATGGGAACTCACATTTAGAATAATGATTCTCAAAGATTAAATTATACTTTTGATACAATGTATCACTATCAAATAATAAGTTTAATTCCACATGTCACATATCATTTCATTATTCTAGTTTAGAAAGGAAATTTATATTTTCAAGAGTAAACATCCAACAAAAAAGACTGTTTGGTTAACATAAAATCCAGTTAGTCACAAAATGAAATTAACCACCATATCCCATTTCTTGAAAACACCAATTAATCAAAGTTTTATTATATATTTATACATGTAAATATGTATTTATATAGAATTGTATTTGTCTATGTTTACAATTTTGTAAATATAGATAAGGAGAGGAACTGATAGAGGATGAATAGAGCCATTTTTCTATTCGAGAATAGACCATTAATCACTAAACACATGTGAGTCTAAAAAGAAAAAATAAGAAGTACATAATCAGATTCTGTAACAGGATATGTTTCACTAAATATTAACTTTGTTGATTCAAAATCAAAATCTCTTGTGCTCTTCCCAGATTTAAACTGTTATGCTTCTATTATTTTAAACTATTTTAAAATAAACCACTACATGCAAAAAGCTTAGCTGTAGGGGGCCAGTACTGATGGAGTCCGGAATGTGAAGTACTCTCCAGGTTTTTTACTCGAGATTTATGCTCCTCATATGCAAAGATGAGAACATCCTGACCCCGCCTAGGTACCCCGAGACTGTCTCGCCAGAGGAACTAGATTAGGAAGTATTAGAAGTAAACTCAAAATGTAGAAAATCCATATAAACTGTCACCCTCAGATTAATAAAGGGACTGCTCTCCTGCATCCCGCCTGCCCCGTGACTTTCTTTTTCGCCTTGTACCAAAGCACTCCGCAGACGCAAGTCACCCGGGGCACTTAGCAAAGGCAGTATCTTATAGAGAATTCATAGCATATTTGAATACTACTGAGACTTAGAGATCAACAAGTCCTACTCCACAATATTACAGGTGGTGGAATTGAGAGCTAAAGAGGGGAATCAATGCCAAGATCACGTTACTGATAAGTGGCAGTGATCTATTCAATTAGATTATGAACCATTACTGCTGAGAAGCTCTTGTTAGCCAGTCTAAGTCCAGCAGGTAAGTAGACCAAGATGTGCAAAGGTACCGAATAAATAAGGAGAACGGTTAGTGGAAATTTTCAAACTTCTGTACCCTTAATATCTTAACTACCAAGCTTTTGATCCCCAAACGATTTGAAAGCCCAAACCAAGGAGCAAAATGGAAAGTCTACTAGACATATCCAGCTTTGTTAAAAATCTTTTCCTCTTCTTCCAAGAAACAGTATCAGCAAATTCTAAGGCTGAAATTAGATATGGGTAGAATTTCATTCACTTCAATTAGAACCAGGCAAGCAACTATATAGTGTTATAGCTCAAAACTAAAACCAACCGAGACTTTGTCTTCTGGGGATAAAAAATCCATCAAAAACATAAAAAAATAATAAGGGTGAGCAGAGACATATATAAATATTCAAATTTAATAATATCAGTATAAAAGGGAAATGACCTAATGTATTGACAGTGAAAATAATCTCTATTGAATAGTTTTTTTTTAAATCAAAAAAACCTTATTTAGGCCTTAATAGCCACTGAGCATATATAAGTATCCAAAAGGCCTTGGTTATCACTAGACATATATAAGAATGTTATTTTAAAATTATCCCTTTGCTGGAAACAGCATGGAGATTATGTGATCATGATATTTTAAATATATATACATATATATATATATACACATATCAATGTGACTGAAAAATATTTCCCTTCACATGTTGTACAGATTTACCATTAAATATTGTAATTTTCTTTAGTTATTTGCATTCTGAGAGGCTGTAATTCAATAGGGGCTATTATATTCTGATATAATAATAGCCTTATCCATTTTGTGATTTTTAAAAAGTTTTTAAAAATACCTTCATCTTACTAACCCTGAGAGTATACAGACATATGTAGGAGAAATGTTTAATTAAATGTCTCAAAGTTACACAGTGGCAGATTCAGAATTAGCATGCACATCTTCTGGTTGGGTCTATTTCTATGTTGTAGTAGGAGCAGTAGTAGTAGTAACTCTACAACACCAACAATAAAATAACTTTTCCTTATAAAGCATTTTAAGCTTTGAAAACCTTTTCCTTTAAAACACCCCTGGGAAGTAGGTAAAACAAGTACAAATTTGCCCACTTAATTTATGAGAAATAGAAACTTTGAGCAATTGAATGCCTTTACTTTTATCAGAAAGCTAATGAGTGTCTGAAGTAGGATTCAACTTAGGTTTCCTGACTCCTAGGTTAGATCATCCTTCCAATAAATAATTTTCATTATACTAACTTCTGGGACATTTACAGATCTCTATATAGAGCTAACTCAAGAAACTTACTCTCTATTTTGTCCTGGCCTCTAAGAGACACTATGAATAAAGTTTATCACTATTCACAAAGAACTCTAGGGCAATACTATTTGCTTTTCCCCCTATGTCTCTATACTGGATGATTCAACAGACACTAAACTTCTTCGGCCAGAAACCAGATACTCATTTGTCAAGGATCCTGAAGAAGGAATTTCTATTCGGTAATGATCTAGGAGAGATGATGTGCGGTTTTGCTGTCAATTTTGAGATTCTCTGATCCTATAATTATGTACCCAAAGCCTAGATCTTAAAAGTACCTTAGGGCAGAGAATTCTCCAGGTTGAGAAAGAATATGAGAATTAAAATTAACCGGAGAAAGTAGGAAAAGTCAGTGATTGCTTATCATCATGAATTAAATAACTTTTTATAGTAAAATACATCCACTAAAAGGGAAATGATAAGTTAAATATTCTTCCTATCCATTACCTGCTCTCCTTCAATTTCAACATATGATTTTGTGAACCTCTTCAGTAGAGACAATATGATTTGGCTGTTTTATCTGCACTAGAGTTTAGATGAGTTATCTCAACCTCCCGTATGATTTACAATGGCTAGATTACTATGTGCCCAGAAGTCCGGAAGTTTATTGCCTATGAAATTTATAGTTGTCCTAATATTTATACCATCTCTTGATTTTGAAGCCATTTGATGTTCTCCTCAGCCCATTAGTCTTCAAGAATTGCTGTGCTATTGACCTAAGTGTTAGGGGTACATCTGACCAAATGTAGAGTTCATCTTCTAAATGCAGTAAGTATATAAAACTTGATGTTAGGGGAAAAACGCTTTTCATATAGTTTAGTGCTTCCAAGGAGCTGTGATTTCATTCTGTGGTCACTACTTTTATTCAGATCACAAATTCTCTCTAATTTACTTACTGTTCTTCAAGAGTTGCCATGGTAAAAAAAAAAATCATCTTTCTGTTTGTTGAGATCTGAATTTAGTGAGATTGTTCCTTGGGTAGTAGACATACAGTAGGTTAACAGGTCTTCCTAAAGACTTTTCTGTCTTAGAAGGCCCTGATGGAACTTGCAACCTACTGATGTACTCTTTAAAATTCAGGGTTATCTCTGTTCCGTTGGAGGAAGGCTTTTAGGGGAAAACATTTAAAATCTGAAAGGAAAATAATTTCCAAAACAACTAGGGCATAATGAAGATTTTCTTCTCCCACACTTTTACTAAGTTAATGAATACATATTAAGCCTAGAGTCTTAGAATACACACAGACATATATACACACACTCACATATAGGTATATGTATATGTGTGTGTGTGTAAGTCTGTGTACATACCGTGTGTGTGTGTGTGTGTGTGTGTGTGTGTGTGTGTGTAGGTCTGTGTGTAGAAAGCTAGGTGGTTGTAATGGTAATTTAAATGGGAAGATCTTTCCCATCCATTAATAGGCCCATGTGACCCAGTCACATGAAGTCTGAGTCACATAGAGCCTGTGGTGGGAGGAGTTTGCTGCACAGGTACAGCAGGAAAGGGTAGAGCAGAAAGTAAGTCAGAGTAGTCAGAGGTTGGAAAGAGAGAGCAGGTAGCAACTAATGTGAGTGTGATAGTTTGTTTGTGATTTTGTTTAAGGGAACCTGTTTGTAGTATGGTAGTGCCCCCAATATTGTGATTGTGCATAAATTTCTTTGTTGTTATAATGAAATTTGGTTTTCTAGTGTTGGGATTTGACTTTCTGATGTTTGAATAAATGTTTTGGATCTGTCTTCCATGTGGAGAGTCTGTTATATTTTGAGATTCTGAACTGCGTTGGCATATTCATAGCTGCCATAGGCGCATTGGCGCTGCAGTAGTATAATGGTTTGGAGTTAAGAAAATTCATCTTCTTGAGTTCAAATATTGCCTCAGACACTTATTACCTTTGTGACCCTGGGTAGGTCACTTAACCCTGTTTGTGTGAGTTTCCTCATCTATCAAATGAGCTAGAGAAGGAAATGATAAACCACATATACACATACATACATACACACATGCATACACATATACACGTACATACATATAATTGTATATATATGTATATATACACACATGTGTAAGCTACTTGAGGAAAACAATTGTTTCATTTTTATCTTTATAAAATCATGTGCAGCACAGTGCTTTCTATCACACCTCAATAAATATGTACTCTTTAAAAGCTAATTAAATCTGTCTAATTAATATCAAGAGATAATCATGGATGACAGTAGATCTTCAAATAAATGTTTGTTGCATTGATTTCTATTTACTTAAAACAAGATAAACAATACACAATGTTCAAGCTAGCAAGCTCTGGCTTCCTTGCCTATTCTTAAACTTCCCATTAAATGAAAAACAAAAACATGAGCAACCATACAAAGAAAAATTCTCTGTCAGATCAACTAATAAAGTGATTGGTCACTTCAGATATTTTCAATCCACCAATCTCCTTCCACATATATATACTCAAGCAAACATTCCTTCTACCACTATTGCCATAAAGAGTCAAGTCACATGCTAATTCCCCTCCTTAGCAGTGGAATTGTAAATGCATCACTTTAAATTATTTATGTATTGATTGCAAGTGTAACAGATCAGACCTTTGAGGGCATGCAAGGTGATAAAGTTCTCTGACCTCAAATTCGTATTTAATGTCATGTATCCTATCTGCAAAAAAGACACCAGAATACATCACTTTAGATTCACCTCATAAAATACAAGTTTTGTATTTCTAGCACAGTTGTTTTAGCAGTTGTTGGTCATGATCAGCCTCAGTTCCCTAGGTTGTCTTTGCTTAAGAAGCTTGCCATCCTTTTCTATCATTTTCCTTCCTTTAATACAGTTTGAAAATTCACTCCTGAGGGTCTTTAAAATTGCATTGTCTCCAGAAGGAATTTCTTCTATGGGGGTTTAGTCAGGTTCAAGCTAATCTCTTCTTCTTAGTTTTCCTAATTCATATTATTTCTGGATTTAGCAAGATCATCAAGTACAGAAGTGGTAGAGCCCAAATGTATTCCAATATCATCACTGATGAAAAGAGATCATAATAGAAATGCTTCAGATCTGCTTGGTTTCATATTTGTGTGTTGTCCTCACTCTTGTTGAATTCTTGGATGCTCTAGGGATGATCCAGTTTAATTATATCTCACACCATATCTCTCTCCTTATTCTCATTTTCTGAAAAACTACTTTACATGATTCTGTGATGATACCATTTATAAGTAATTATTTGGTAATTCTTTTTTATGTATCAGTTGCTATGTGCCAGCTCCCCTCAGAGAGCCTCTGTTATTGTGTACGTGTGTGTGTGAGCGAGCATGTCATGCATTTATATAAGAAACAACATGAACATATAAGCAAATGAAAAATATATGCTTACTGTAAAAATTTTGGACATCTGGCTTCTCTACCACACTCCCAACAAACATATCACTGGGCAATCTAGCCATCTTGCAAGATCCAATCAGTCTCAATTCTCACACCACATCAGTATCTTCTGCCTTTCTGACTTGATGGTGAATCCCTAATTTAAGACCTAATTTAATTTAACCCTATATTAATTCTCCATTTAATGGGAGAAGGGCAGAGTATAGATATCTCCTCATTTCCCATCTGCTCAACTCAGTTTGTATTTCTTTGACTTATTTACCATACCCTACGGTAGGTACCTCCTCTCCCTGTCCTCTTTTCTGCCTTCTTTTGTGTGCTATTTTTCCCCAATTAGATTATAAGATCCTTGAGGGTAGAGTGTGTCTTTCATTTTCACATGTGAATCCCTAGTGCTTAGCACAATGCCTGCCATACTACTGCTGATATGAAATGATTTCAGGATGGCACAATGGTATCTGGAGTTAAATAAAGTTTTCACATATGGGATGACTTTTAAGCTGAGCTTTAAAGGAATATATGGGTTTAATGATGCAAAGGTGAGGAAAGGGTACTTCCATGTACTCCACACATGATTGATTGTCTGTACAATGGGATATCAGAGATGTATTATGTTCAAGGAACAGCAAGTAGGTCAGGTGAACTATAAAATAAGAGAAATAATGTTAAATCAGCCTAGAGAGGTGGTATGGAGTTATATTGTGATGGGGTTTCACTATCAAATACAGATGTTTGCATTTTGTTCTAGATAAAATTGTTGTTAAGTTGTTTTTCAGTCCTGTCTAATTTTTGACCCCATTTGGGGTTTCCTTGACAAAGATAGTTTGGTTTGCCATTTCCTTCTCTAACTCATTTTATAGATGAGAAAACTGAGGAAAATAAGGTTAAATGACTTGCCCAGGGTCACATACCTAATAAGTGTCTGAGGCCAGATTTGAACTCAGAAAGATGAGTTTTTCTCAAACCAAACCAGCACTCTATCTACTGCACCACCTTTGGGAATCACTGAAAAGTTTTGCACAGGGCAATGATATGGTCAGATTTGCTTAAGAAATATCACGTTGGCAGCCTCATGGAGAATAGCCTAGGAGACTCCTCCATAATTCTATGCCAGTGGGCTTATATCATAAACCAGGGTTGCCCTTGGCTGTCATGTCTCTCTATCTGAAGATAAGGCATTTTTCTTTTGGTTACAGCAATTTCTGACTTCATTTTTGTGACATTTTGTTCCAGATCAACTTCAGTAAGAAAAACTGATACAGTAAAAGTTTTCATTTTTGTCTCTTTCTTACTTGTGAGAATCAAAAGTCTGATTTTAAAAAGTTTTGTGCTAAAGTCATTATATTCACTATATTCAAATCTTTATCCTTTAGTCTGATTTGAATGTGTAACATTTGATCTACTAATCAATGATTTGACTTCACAAAAACAATTTATTCTGTAGTCATTTTATATTTGTTAGGATACAGTCAATTTCTCTTGTTATATATTATTTGATGTGATATTATTATTTTAAAGAAATTACTTAAAATTTAGAGAAGTCTTCTGAATTGTTTACAAACTTCTGGTCTCTTTTGTTAATTGATTCTGAAACATGTTATCCAATGGGTGTTTCACCATCCTCCCATGTGCCAACCTTCTCACTGAAGGCACTGAGTCTTCTTGTCAAGTTATTAATAAAAGTACTATGCTTCTTTATCATCTACAGCAGAAGATAGTACATAAAATGCAATTATCTCAATTGAAATCTGCTGTTTCACTCGTGAGTATTACAAGGGTAATGACCAAGCATCCCATGAAATTATATTTGTTGTTGACTTTGGGCTCGTAATTACACCGACTCCACTAACTTACTTTCTCTTCTGGGAGGGCCTATTAACTGTCCTTCAAATGAATAACTGCTTTATGTTATCTGGTTTTAATTAAATTGACAATGTCTATATAAACCTGATTTGATTATCTAGTAGTTAAACACAATTTTTATAGTAAGGGTACCAACATATAAATTTTAGATTGTCTAAGACATGCTTATTCTTAGTACCCTATTACAACTTGATTGCCTCTCTTCCAGCAAGAGGAAAGGGACCACAAATGATTGAGGAACATTTTATATTTTTGACTATTTCAATTTTTTTTTTGGAGGGGGAAAGCAAGGCAATTGGGGTTAAGTGACTTGCCCATGATCACACAGCTAGTAATTATCAAGTGTCTGAGGCTGAATTTGAACACAGGTCCTCCTGACTCCAGGGCCAGTGCTCTGCTCACTGTACTACCTAGCTACCCTATTTCAAGTTTTCTTACTCACTACTGCAGTGTAAATTTCATGAGACATTTTACATATGACTTTTAACTGAAACCTTTCCTACAAGTTACTTCCTCCATTGAAATGTGAGTACCTTGAGAGCAAAGACTTTATTAATCCTCTATGTCTAACAATAAATGAAGCACTTTTAAAAAACATGATAATTACTTAACAAATGCTTTATTCATTCAGCTACATTTGCAGTCAAAAGAAATTTCAGCATCTAATCACCAACTTCCTACTTATGATGCTTTCTGTGCTTAGCTCAGTCATTCCTTAGACAATACAGAATGCTCAAATTCAAAGCCTTCTACTCTAAGTTGGACATGAAATCCTTGCTATCTAAGGATGATTAGTAGAAGAAAAAAGATACTTAGAATGAATCCATATAGAACATATATCAACATTTCATAATGAAGAGTGGGGAAAAAAGAGTTTTGACTGGGGCTTTATCCTGAAAAGGATTAAACTAAAATTTTGAAAATAAGTTCATATTTAGGTCACATTTTCAATTGTGCTGCCATAAGGTCTAAAAAATCTCAAGTGTTGATGGTTTGCTCTTGTTTGTTGTTAAAGGGAATTAAAAGCAGTAACATTTTGGATGAAACAGTATGATAATACAATATAGAATTCATTACTTCATGTTAATTTCTGCGGCATGATCATCAAATAAGTTCATTATCACAAAAACATTCAATGGCTTCCCAGGAGTTCATGAGGACTTGTCTTAATCCTTTGATATACAAATCATTATCCTCTGAATCAGCTGATGTAACATCCTATCAGCAACCTGGAAAAAATGGCCAACAAAGGCACTGATAGGAAGGGAAAGAAACTAATGGTAAGCCTGGAGGAGTGATGTTTGAGAGGGGATTATTTTTACAAGGCTTCAGTAGGTTAGAAAATTATTTTTATATTTTTAGCATGTGTATATGAATTATTTTTGGTTCCCTGTATAACCTTCTAATAGGGAAACAGTATGGCCACTAATAATCTGACTTTAGCCTCTATTTCTGGCCATCTTTCAAACTATTTCCCCTTATGGACCTTACGTCAAAGCCAGACTGACTTACACCCTACTCTATGTCAGTATCAAAAATTTCCACCTAATTCTAATTATATTGGATGTTTTATGATGATTCTTGATCATTCCTCCTTCTTTCTCAAGGAATTCAGTAACTGGTTCACTAACTTTTTTTTTATTGTATTTGTTTTCAGTGTTCTACAATTACTTCCATATATTCTAGAATTTTTCCTCTCCTTTCCCCTCCTTCCCCCCTATCTTCCCACTCCCTCCCTGAGATGGGATACAATTTTATATAGTTTCCATACATACATGCCTATTAAATATATTTTCACCTTAATCTTGTTGCATAGAAGAATTAAAATGAATGGGAGAAATCATAAAACAAACAAAACATAATACAAAAGAAAATGATCTGCTTCATTCTGTGATCACATCCCATAGTTCTTTCTCTGAATGTGGAAGGCATTTTGCCTCAAGAGACCATTGGGAATTTAAAGTCTTTGTATTTCAATGAAGTACTAAGTCTACCAGAAAAATTTGTCACATACTGGGGTTGTTACTATGTACAAAGTTCTCCTGGTTCTGCTTCCTTCACTCAGCATCAGTTCATATAAGTCTTTCCAGGCCTCTCTGAAGTTTCCCTTTTGATCATTTCTTATAGCACAATATTATTCCATTGCATTCATATACCACAGCTTGTTCAGCCATTCCCCAACTGAAGGGTATCTTCTAGATTTCCAGTTTTTGATCACCACAAAGAGAGCTGCTATAAATATTTTTGTACACATGGGACCCTTTCCCATTTTTATGATCTCTTGGGGATACAGTCCTAGAAGCGGTATTGCTGGGTCAAAGGGTATACATGTTTTTGTAGCCCTTTGGGTATAGTTCCAAATTGCTCTCCAGAACGGTTGGATCAGCTCACAGCTCCACCAATAATAACTTAGTGTTCCAACTCTTCCACATCTTTTCCAACATTTATCATCTTCCTGTTTTGTTATGTTTAGCTCACTGACTTTGTCTTCTCTCAACTCCTGCCCTTATACAAAGAGATTTCAATATCCTTGTGGAGGCTATGTTAAACTCCCTAAACTCCCAATTCCAACCGTCTCCTTAATGCCAGGACCTACTTGCTTACTCTTCCTCAAGAATACATAGGAATGGTCCCACACTGGATTGCCCCCTTTATCTGCAAGAGCTCCACTTCTTTAAAACAAACAAAAACCCTTGACCATTGGACTAATCAGGCCTAGATACAGAAGAGATACAAATACATCAGCAGTCAAGTCAGACCTATTAATCAAACCTATGTACAATGCATTTGGTCAGAGGCTGAGTACACAAGGACAAGAAGAAAACAGTGGACTTATGTGTTTCTGAAGGAGTAAATTAAGTACATAAAAGAGTATAGTGTCATGAAAGTCCAGGAAGAAGCAGTATGGAATACATGTGACCGTTATCTCTTAACGTTGTTGTTTGTGGTTGTTGGTACTTAATTTTTTGAAGCGGGCCATGCCATCAGGTAGGTAATGCCATGATTTGCAAGTGAATTGGGTTTAAGTGAGGACTGTGCAAAATTACCAACCTCACTTTCTCCTCCAGAGCCATCTGGGTCCAGTAGCCAGATATAGATTAGGATGACCAGAGATGGTCCCCCAATCTCTTAACATTACATCTGCCTTCAAGTCTTACATGTGTTAGATCTATTCTTCTCTACAGAAATGTAAGCTATTCAATAGTAACTTTTTAATATCTTTTTACATCATCCTCCAACTCTCCTCCTTTCCCTGTATCTCTGACAATGAATCAGTCCTTCTTCTTGCCAAATCCAACTCTATCACATCTTCTCTTAATCTTATCTCCCTCCATTTCTCCAGCAGATTGTAACTCATTCACCACTGCTTTTGTCTCTTATCCTTAACCTTAACCTCTTGCCTCTAGACATGCCTGTCTCCATAAGCTAACATCCTGTATCTTTCCTTTCTTTCTTAGCCAAATTCCCAGAAAATCCTACCTCTACTCATATCCTCCATTTCCTGTCCTCTCAAACTTTGACCCTTTGCAATCTGGTTTCCAACTCATTGCTAGACTCTTTTATCTGGCCTCTTATCATATTGCTACTCAGAAAGTACATTATTCCAAGTTACCAATCATGTCAATCCCCAAATCTAATGATTTTTTTTCCAGTCTTCATCCTTTCCCAACTATTTGCTTCACTTGACACTGTTGGATGTGCCTTCTCTTTCTCGATATTGCTTCTTCTCTGGATTTTGATTATACCATACTCCTCCATGTACATAATTTGTTCCTTCAGTAACATGTAAGTCCCTTTAGATCAAGTCCTGTTTTCTTTGTGTTGCAGAATGCATAGCTCATAGTAGGTGAACTTCTGCTTAATAGTTCTTAATCCTTCTGGTTGCTGATATATTTGGACATCATTTATGCCTAGGAGATATTGAATAGATAAGGTGAATGACATGTCAAACATGTGCTTTAAGAAGAATATACTGACTGTTATGTGAAGAATGGAGAGATTACAGGTAGGGACATGATGATAGGAGGGTATTACAATAACGCAGGTAAAAGGTGATAAATGTATGTGTTAAGGTAGTGTACCTATCCATTTAGGGCTTAAAGTAGACTTTTTAGAAGAATTAGTTCAATCATTCTATGTTGAAAATGACAGATAGACTTTTAATATGGGGGGTTAAATGGCCTAACAACAAATAATGCTGTGCATACAGATACCCTGGAAGTGTGGAGAGAAAATTACTGGCAACAAGATCCAAAGGCAGCATTCACTACTGAATCCCTTACACTATTACTATCTATCTCAGTTCACCAGCACTGATGATTCCAGCAAAGGTTGTCTGGGAAAGGGTAGATTTAGGTTAAGAGATGAATAACTGAGTTTTGGACATATTGTGCTTAGAGTGAGACAAGAATACTTAGCTAAAAATATATAGCAGAGACTTCAAAATGTAGGAGCATTTAGGGAAAGATATACAAATTTTTGAGTCTCAACAAAATTGATAAATGGTATCATGGAAGCCAATGAGTTAGATAAGAGAGACTGTATAAGGGAAAACAGGCTCAGATCAGAACCTTTAGGGACACTCATTTTGGGGGGTAGGAGAGTATGATGAGATAGTAAAAGAAACTAGGAGGTAATGTCCACTTAAGCAAGAACCAAGGCAAAAGCAATGCTAGGGAAAATAAGGGTGGGAGGAGTATCTAGACAGAAAAGATGAAAAATAATCCATATTTTAAAAAGATCCTGAAGAAAAAGGGCTATTGCTATTAAAGAGTCACTCATGACTTTGGAGAGAATAGTTTCAGTCAAGCAGCATGGTCATATAGCAAGAGACAGTTTGGAATGAAATGGAGGAGAAGGATTTGTAACAGCCAAAGTTAGGAGCATGACAGAGAATCAATCAGAGTTAAGTTAGAAAATTGCTATGAAATGATGAGAACCTGGTTGAAGTTCATGTAATTTTTATACTAGAACCAATGAGAATTTTTCTTGATTTCCTCCAGCAGCATTTGGAGACTTAAGTATAGGAGAGTACAAGAAGAGACACAAAGAATAAGGTAAAGAAAAGCATCTTGATGAAATCTCTAATATAGAGTCAAAGATGGGAAGAGAGGCGAATAAATTTTAACAGGTATAATGGGCTAAGAGGACAAAGAGGAACTGGAGATTGTTATATCATTGAAGAGGGGATTCAGAATGATTAAACCAGTGGATGAAAAGATTTTGGGTCAGAGCCAGGAATTTCAGATATCAGGATTTCAAAGGTCGAACAGTTTCAGGTGATGGTGATGTCTGAGGTGTGATCACCACATGAGTAAATGAGATGGAATGGAGAAGTCGGTCATGTGAGTACAGGAATATAGGTTGATAAAACTGTCACCAGTGTGAATAATGAAGTTACTAGATATGTAAGCAGAAGTTTGTCATAGAGATAAAGACACTAAAACCATCAGGATACAGAAATATCAATTTGACACTTTATCAAAAAATTTAAAATTATATTGGAACACAGGTAACTCACACTAGATAACCATATTTTTTTTTGTCATGTGTGACTCTTCATGATCCTGTGGACCATAGCACACTGATACTGTCCATGGGGTTTTCTTGGCAGAGATACCAGAGTGGTTTGCTACTTTCTTTTCCACTGGATGAAAACAAACAAAAGTTAAGTAACTTGAGCAGGGTCAAATGGCTGATCAGTATCTGAGGCTGGATTTGAACTCAGGTCTAGCACTCTACCACTGAGCCATGTAGCTGCCCCAGATAACAATATAAGAGAGTATAATTTCAAATAGCATAGCTAGCAATACCTCCCAAGAATTCCTTCCCTGGTAGCTCATCATAATTTAGGAGCAATTCTAGTTCCTTGAAAAAGCTACGGCCAAAGATTTTATATAGTTACTGAGGGAGTTACCACCTGGTTCAGATAACACAAGAAAAAATTAAAGGTTTCTGAAGTATTGGAGTAATAAGTAAGATAGGGAATAACTAAATATATTTTCAAGGAGGAAAGAAATCAGTACCTACTGCAGTGGTCAGGGAAAAGCTCATGACAGAAGTAGAATTTGAGCTGGGCTGCATATATAGAATATCCAACAACCTTGCATATACACAAAGACAAACACACGTGTGTCTGTGTATGTCTGTGTAAACAGATTTGTGATTTTGTTATAGTATAGTTCCTTTTTTTCCACCCTGAAAGAAAGAATTTTTATTATTTTTCATTTCATAGACTATTATTCTTTATTTCATAGACTTGAATGCTTTAGTACAGAATAGATATAGACATATATATGTTTGTCCTTCAATATTTTCAAATATTGAGATTCCAGTAAATTCAAGGTAAACCAATTTCAAGACAAGCTAGTTTTTCTTTATTTTCCTTTTGATAAATTATTTTCATATAAATAACCAAAAGAAAAACAATATCTAAACAAAATCTCCAAGTATGTACACTGATGCTTCAAAGCAAGAAAAATAAATCTAAAGACAATCAAATTTAAAAAAAAATCTGTGCAAATGTTTATAGCTTTAGCCCTAAAGGGAAAAATAGCTTCAAAAGGGGGTTAGGAGAGATAGCAAATATAGGTGCTTTCTGATGAGGAAATTCCCTCTATTAACATGAACTTTAGTGCCTAAGCTGCAATTGGAACAGGGGTTCTTAACCTGGGTGCTGTGAACTTGTTAGTATAGGTAAGTAGATGATGAAAATGATGATGATGAGAAATAGATAGATTATCTTATAGATAATCTTGTAAATACTATTTAATGCATTTAAAAATATTCTGAAAGATGGTCCATAGTCTTCATGAGATTCCTAAAGGGGTTCATGAGATTATAAAGGTTTAAGACCTCATGTCTTAGAAAATTCCATTGGAAACAGAAATTTTACTTTCCCAGGGTCATACATCAAGTTCCATGTCAGTCGGGACTGGAATTCAAGCTTTCTCTAGCCATTACGTCATGCTGTCCCCTAAAGCATGAAAAGAGTTAAAACTGTAGTGGTTTAAAAAATTCTCTTTAAGAAGGACAATCATTTAATTGCTGCATATTTTGGGGGATGCTGTTGTGGTAATATTCAACTAAAGAGTAGGGATAGATGGTTCCTGTCCCTACTTACATCCAATTGAATATGGTTTTCCTTTACATTCAAAGTTGCTGATGAGGCATTTCCTTCCTAGGGCATAGATATGGATAAAACAGCAGACACCTAACTACTAATGCGTGCCTTGTTGGATTACTATTGCCTGGTACCTTTTGCAGCTGCAGCCCATCTCCACCATATTAATACAACAGTTGTGCTCATGACGAACCTTTTCATCTTTGATCATCACTATCTGGCCTCATGTGTATGCTGCTATCTTCTGGCACAAAAGAAACATTACTTCAAATGATTCTCCAATGTGTTCTGGAAGTGATTAATTTCCCAGCTCACTCTCCATCAGGTTCACACAACAGTTGTTAATCCATGTTGGTCATGTCTATCCTCATCAAGTGACCAATATCTGAATATAAATAACAATGCTTGCAAAAAGTGTACTAAAGTGAGTCAGAAGAGTGTCTATAAGAAGTCTGGTTCTGGGGCAGTTAGATGGTGTAGTGGATAGAACACTAGCCCTGGATTTAGGAGGCCCTGAGTTCAAATCCGACTTCAGACACTTCAAAGCTGTATAAAACCTAGGTATCACTTAACCCTGATTGCCTTAAAAAAAAGTTTAGTTTTGAAACCAAATGATGAAATGGGCAGGAATGGTTTCTTTCTAACTCAAGATATATTGGGAAGCTTGGTTTTTTTCTTGTTCTCCTCTTCTCTACATCAATTGGCTAGGGTGGACTCTTTTAGTGAGAAAACTGGAAGAAGAAAGAGAAAACTGGAAATGCACTGGATAGAATTTTGGGCCCGAAACCAGGAAAACTTTAGTTCAATTTTATCCTCAGATATTTACTAGTTGTATGACTCTGGGTAAGCCATTTTAAACTCGGTTCCTTCAATTTCCTCTACTGTAAAATGAAGATGACAATAGCACCTACCTCCAAGCCTTGTGAAGATCAAATTAGATATTTTCAGAAGCTACGCACATGTGCCCGGCACATAGTAGGTATTATATGCTTGTTTCCTCCCCACTCAAACTTTCCCTAGGAAATGCGATAATGAATGAAGGAGTCACACGATCTTGCTCCTCTGACAAGAACATAACCTTGAACTTTTCTACACCAAGGGAAGATGGCACAGAATTTTCTTCACTTTTGATATGTTTTTAAAAGAGCCATACTTATATGTCCACGTGAGAATTTCACATAGCACAGCTAAGGGAAGCCCAAGGACACCAGAGAGAAAAGGTAAGATAAATTACATATCTGGAAAGGGAAAGCATCCTCTGCTCTCTGAACTCAATATCATCTAGTAACTATTCCCTGGGGACATGTCTACTTCATTATTCTTTACTAGGATATTTTCTGACCCACAGAGGTGTGAATGAGTAGAAAAAAAAACTCTTAAGGTCTCTTGGCTAGTATTTCATGTTTCCCCTGTCATTACAGATGTTCATTATTGGCCAATCTTTCATTATAATATAACATAAAATAGAAACATTTGGTATTGGAGGATTTTCTTGAGGAAAATCTCCTTTCCACTTCAGGCAGTATGGAAGGAAGGAAACAAGCATTTATTAAGGGCCTACTGTATGCCAGGCACCAAGCTAAGTACTTTACTAGGATTATCTCATTTATTCCCCACAGCAACCTTTGGAAGTAGATACTATAATAATACACATTTTACAAGTGATAAAATTTAGGCAAGTGGGAGTTAAGTGACTTGCCAGGATCACACTGCTAGTAAGTGTCTGAGACTAAATTTGAACTGTGTTGTTCAGTTGCTTCAGTCATACCCAACTCTTTGTCACCCCATTTGCGGTTTCCTTGGCAGAGATACTGGAATAGTTTGCCATTTCCTTCTCCAGTTCATTTTATATTGTGAAGAAACTAAGACAAAAAGGGTTAAATGATTTGCCCAGAGACATACAGCTAAGTCAGTGTCTGAGGCCAGGTTTGAACTGAGGAAGAGGAGTCTTCCTAATTCTTCTACCCACTTTACCATCTGACTTCCCCTCTTAATTCCAGGTCCAGTGCTTGTCCACTGTAACATCCAACTCTCTCCCAGAAACAAAGGGGTTGCCATAGACTGGGAGTTGGGGCAGTGGGTAGAGTAACAAAGGTTGTTGTGAGCTCCAAATGAGATAATACTTGTAAGCACTTGGCAGAGTGCCTAGCACATAGTAAGCACTATGGAAAGGTCACTTATTATTATTAGATGCCCGGTCTTTGCTGGCATTAGATCCATCATCCCATGACTTCCCTAGGGCTTGTATAAATTGTCAATCATCGTAAACGTTTGCTCACTCTCTAAAGGCATCCAGATCTCACTCTTGAGAGTGTACTTTGCTAGAAAACTGTCATTTAAAAACTGATCAGTAAATAGTGGCTGTCCTTACAATTTTCTGAGTCATAAAAATAATGGAGGTAACAATGTTTTCTAAAAGGGTGGAAATATATTGGATATAATTCATTATAGGGGAAGTAAAACTAGATTCCCTTAATAATTTAATCACCTAGTTGCAGACAGATCCTTCTCCCTTTTTATGTAGATGAGAAAGGAAAGAGAAAGGAAAAATATGCCCTATTTCTCTCTCTCTCTCTCTCTCTCTCTCTCTCTCTCTCTCTCTCTCTCTCTCTTTACTTAAGGTACGTTGGTATAACCCTGATCACCTGCACTTCAGGAGGATGGAGGAGCTTGAATTATAACGACCAGTCCTATTTAATTTTCCACAAGACAAAGAAACTCCCCAATTCTACAATTCTACAGAAAGCTCAGTTCATCACCACTCTGAGCCTTAAATAGAAGTTCAAGCATTGTTCTCCCTACTAGGGGAAGGAAAAGTCTAAAGAGCCCATAATGAGAAATACATTTGCATTTAAGACCAGCCTCTTTGCCAGTAAGGAGATAGGATGAATGAACAAAGGAAGCTGCCTTGATCTAAAGCATGAGTGTTCAAAAACTCAAAACAAAAAGCATTTCCAAAGGGCACAGATGTTTTTTCGAGCTTGCCTGGAATTGGATGTACTGTTCTGATTGTTCCAAGCTTGTCCCTTATGTGAGTAAAGGACTCTGAATGCAATCTTCTCCTTTGTATCTTGTGATACGATGATACTTGGAAATTGTAGGGAATCCCTCAGGTCAGTGCTTCTTAAAATGCAGAGCAGTGATGGAAGCTTCTAACTTTAAATATTTCTATACAACCCTGGCAATTACAAAATAAATAATACTCAACAGTAAAATAATCTTTCTCTTCTCTTTCCCCATCTTCTGTTCCTCCCTTTGCCCTCCTCCTGTCTCTCTTTCTTGGCTACTAATGGAACCAGATACCATAAGGCTAAATGCTAAATGTCTTTTTGTGCTTAAACTAGCTTTGTCATTTTGTTTGATTAATCAATCATTAAATATTTATGAGGCACCTACTATATGCCAGCCCTGGAGTCAGGAAAACTACTTGTGGTGAGTTCAGATCTGGTCTCAGAAACCTACTGGGCCCTGTACTTATGACTATTTCAGTTTCCTCATTTGTAAAATGAGCTGGAGAGGGAAATAACAAACTACCCAAGGATTTTGCCAAGAAAACCCCAGGAACAGTCGTACAGAGTTAAATACAATTGAGAAATGACTAAACAACTATGCTAAGCACTTTGCACATCATCTCATTAGATCCTTACAACAATAGGATGTAGATTACCTCCATTTTAGAGGCAAGGAAACTGAAACAAACAGAGAATAAGTGACTTGGCCAGGGTCACATAGCTAATAAGTCTGCATCTGAACTCAGGTCTTCCTGACTCCAGACCCAGCACTCTATCAAATGCACTATGGTAATACTTAAAAACAATTATAGTAACATAGTATGCTGCCAAAAATACTGTAGGGTAATTTCGAGAAAGGTAGACTGGAGTCAGGAGGCTTTAGGTTTAAATCTTGTCTGTAAAGTTAAGATGTCTGGTCCTGGTCAAGCCATTTATCTCCCCAGATCCCCCAAGAAACTCTAACATTATTAATTATAGAGGAAAGGCTCCTAAGCCAGCTGAATCAGTAGCACCAGAAGTAAACTCAAATAGGACCTTGCTCTCTTATTGTAATGACCTCTTTATCCTGAACTTAGTACTCCAATGAATTCTGATCTGTTTCCTCTTAATAACTTTTGTTATTAACACTCACTTTTTTGTCTTTTCATAATTTTATCCATTTGGCCATATTAGGCATTGATATAAAAATATTAGTAGCCTAAAAGAATCCTTACCTCTAAGAATTCTTAAGATTATTTTATACTTTCTCTGCCAAAACAACCCTATCATGGCTGTCCACCTTTAGAGTGAAAGTTAAAAACCAGTTCAACAATGGAACACTAATGAAACATAAGATGTTGTTCTCTATTCTCAAGATGTTTATAATCTTGCTGTGGAGACTAGTCATATGCACCTGAGTCATGGAAAGCTAATATTCAGGACCATCAACATTGTATGATGATCAACTGTAAATGACTTAGCCATTCTCAGTAGTACAATGATCCAAGACAATTCTACAGAATTTATGATGAAAAATGCCATTCATCTCCAGAGAAGGTGATGGAGTCTGAATGCAGATCAAAGCACAATTTTTCTTTATTTTTTTAATTCTTCTCATTTTTGTCTGTTTTCTTTCAAAATATGACTAACATGGAAATGTTTGGCATGACTGCACATGTATAACATTATCAACTTGCTTTCTTCTCAATGAGGACAGAGGGGAAGAAGGGAGGAAGATAATTTGGAACTTAAAAATGTTTTTTAAAGAATATTAAAAATGTTTTTACATGTAATTGGGGGGATAAAATCTATTTTGAAAGATAATACTTAGGGAAACCATTAAAACAAAAAATTATTATGATTTGAATATTTGGGAAAGGCTTGATGCAAGAGATAGAACTTGAGCAGGGTTTAAAAGGGATAAAGGAAATCTCTCTTGATGTCTACAAATTTCATTTCCTAGCTTTCTGACTCTACATCAAGTTCAATGTGACGCAGAGTCAGCATAGAAACAAGGAGCTGGAAGGAACCCTTAAAATGATCTAATTACTTCTTCTCCTCCTCCTCCTCCTCCTTCTTTTTGGATCAGAGGCACACAAAACTTACATGACTGCCCCAGCCTTGACATAATCTAGTTACTAGCTGTCAGAAGAATATGGATCTCTCAACTCCTTTCCACTGTACTATTTTACCTACCCAACATCCATCCCCTAATACCTTTCCCACCTCTGAATATATGCCCACCATTTCTTTCTGCCCAAAAAAATAGATTCTAGGAGTCATTTTCAGTAGTTGGTATCCTTGGCGTTCCATTCATTTAGCAAAATGTTACATTTTTCTTCTTTGGACAATTCATTGCAGGCGAGTCAGGAAGCCATGGGCTCAAATCCTACCTCAGACTCTAACTAGCTGTGTGCTGCTGGACAAATAACCTTGATTTCATGCTGATGTCCCCTATCAAGACCTTCCCTGAGGCCCCAGACCACTTGATGACACCTGGATTCTTCCCTCCGTCTTCTGTATTTAAGTTTCATCTCGCCTTCATGGAGGTGCTCAGGTTTAATCCAGCTCAGACTCAGTCTAGCTGAGATTCTATCTGGCTCATTTGTTAATACAAGTGTTACAAATACCTACATTCCCAAAGAGTCAAGCCAGTATGGTGAATCTTTAATAGTGTTTGTTTTCCTTTGGTTTTAAAAAAATAACTTGACCTTCCTGGGATCTAGTTTTCTCACCTGTAAAAAGAGAATTTTGGACTAACGCATCTAGAATGACCTTTCCAGTATTATATTTATGATCCTATGATCCAATTCAGGTACAGTGTCATTGATGACATTTTACTTTAAATATTTAAGGATATCAATTTAAGAGATTATATGCAGATCAATACACTAGGATTGAAGAAATGGAAAACTGAACAAAACTACAGACCCTACTTGCATGGAGCTAGTCTAAGAGTTCAGTCTCTTAATGTCATCTTAAAAATTATTCCAACCAGTTCAATTCACTGTCAAAGGAAAATATTGAAGAATCAAAATATTGACAATAACACAAAGATTAAAAAATTGATGTAACATATTAAGATGACCTCAATAACAAACATTCAAAATATATTACTTTCAGCTTCATGTCAACTGCAAATTTCATTAATGTGCTATCTATATATTTATCCAAGTTATAGTTTTATTTTGATGTTGACTATCACAGATTTGCACACAGATCCCTAGGCTGTTTCTCTATGGACTTTCTTCCAAATAGACATCAAGCCTAATTATATTATTCAATATTTCTATATTTTCCATGACAGTAGACTTTACTAAGTCTAGATTAGTGACAATCTATAGCATTTTTCCACTTTGACAGTTTAGTAATCCTTTCAAAAATAGGAAAATCAGAAGCAGAAACAGGACAAGTAGGAGAAAAAAATAGAATTGCTTTGTTGTTTGATTTTTTCAGTTGTGTCCAACTCTTTGTGATCCCATTTGAAGTTTTCTTGACAAAAATACTGGAATGATTTATCATTTCCTGCTCTAGTTCATTTTTACAGATGAGAAAACTAAGGCAAATAGGATGAAGTGATTTGCCCAGGGTCTCACAGCTAGTAAGTGTCTCAGGCTGGATTTGAATTTAGGAAGATGAGTCTGCCTGATTACTGGCTTAGTACTCTAACCACTGTGCAACCCAGATGCCCCATGTTACTTCTGAAGTTTGTATAGAAATCATAGCATCATAGATTTAGAGCAGGAAGGGACGATCAGATGGCATATAATTCAACTATGTCATTTTACAAATGAGAAAACTGAGGATCAGAAAAGTTAAGTGACTTGCCCAGGGTCACATAGTAGATGTCAGGGGCAGAATATTAGACCCAAGTCTTTCTGTCTTTATCTGCTATACTAGGATGCTTTCTATACTGTACTTCATGCAGTTTGAGTAGTAGGGCTACGTGTTGGAGATTAAGTAAATGAAGGGATTGAGGTTATTTAGCAGGATACTAAAAGGGGGGCACTCTCAATTTATTGTGTAGTGTAATATTTAAAAGAGAATATTTATATTTCATAACCTGAGATGGCAGAGCTGGAACCAATGAGTGGAAGCTATGGGGAACTAGTTTGCAATTCAAATAACTCAATAAAATTAAGTATTACAAATGTAAGGAAAGAAACGGGCCCCCCCATATATGACTAGGGTCTTTTCACTGTATGTGGCTCCAAGGAGAGTAGAGTTGATATCTCTAGACTCTTCTACCCAACCTGAAACAACTCCCTTCCCCAAAAGAGATTTCTCTTTTTGCCAGGAGAGGAAGCAGAAGGTTGGGGCAAGAGGCCATTCTGCTTTATTCAGAGAAAGGGAATACTGGGCTACGAGTATGTCTGTCTGTTCCCTTGAATATTATTAGACTAGTGTATATGATCAGGTTCCATATAACTTTTGATTGATTTGTCATTTGGAGGGAGAAGGTGGCACTGGCTAAGAACTGAAACTTTTACCAATTATGCCCTGCCCCTCAGGTAGGGCAGGACCTTCATAACTACCAATAAGGAGAATGTCCAATATCAATGGGCTTTGGGACAGTGTTTATATATGCAAAATAAATGAATAAAAAATAGAATTGATGTTTTACATGCCAGCAAGTCCTCTAAAACTAGAAATCTTTTTAGCAGAAGTTGCTGCACTACTTGTCAGACATGATGTAGATGTCTGACATCTGTAGATGTAGATGGGAGTTCAAAAAAAAATTATGGACCCTTTTGGCAGTATGTTGAAACCTATGGACTTCTTGTTAGAATAATGTATTTAAATGCAAAAAATTACAAAGGAAACCAATTGTATTGAAATATATTTATCACTCTTTCTTTAAAATTTATATGCCCCAGGTTAATAACCCCTAAATACAGTAGAATTTATACTCTAGGTAGAGGTGGTACAAATACTTCCTTCTCTAAGAGTCTATGATCCTTGTCAGGCAATAAGCGTTTACTGATCATGTACTATGTACCAGGCGCTACACTAAGCACTGGGGATAAGGGAAAGAAAACAGTCCTTGCTTGCAAGAAGCCTATGGTCTAATGGGAGGGAAAATATGCAAACAATGTACAAATAAAATTTATACGGTATAAATGGAAATGATGAACAAAGGGAAGGCATTAGCATTAAGGGAAGTTAAAAAGGCTTCTTGAAGGAGATGAGATTTTAGCTAATATTGCAAGGAAGCCAAGAAATGCAGGAGGCAGCAGGAGAAAATCAAGGCAGAGGGAGAAAATTTCAGGAGTGAGTGACAAGAAGTGAAAATGAGTCAGTAAGTCATTCTGTTCATGAATTAATATTCCCTTCTTTACTATTAGTCTTTTTTATGATTGGAAAAGATGATGTGATTTTCTTAGGCAGCGGGAAGCAGTACTATTTTAGAAAGCTAAAATTAATGGGAAGTTAAAGATGGAAGAGACCTCAGAGATCAGCTAGTTCACAATGAAGTTACAATCAGCAGATCCAATGGCTTGCTATATTCTTTAATTTTTAATAATTTAAATTTCTTGTGTCCCTAAAGTTTTAAGAAGTTTTTTTTAAACTTCAGTAATTAACAGAAACATTGCTGAATTAATCAAGTTCCTTTAAGGGAATCGGAGTTCAAAAGGAAAAGTCATGTTCAATAACTTCAAAAAGAAATTAAAGTTCTTTTGGAGAACAATTAGGCTATTTAACTTCTAAAAGTCTTTCTTACCTTAAATCTATTTCCTTATGATTTGATTTTTTAAAAAACAAACCTCTCTCAATGTAATGCCTACCCTTTTTAGAAATAAACACACATATCCACCACCACCACATCCTATGAAATAATAATAGAAATCAATAACAATATAAAGAAAATATTTTTACAAACTTCATTTTGTAAAACTATAGGACTTTCCATATTATTACTTAAGGCTTAGATGAAACAAAATCATTTCCCTGAAAGTTAAAAATTGACAAATAACATTAAAAAAGTAT
>CM053771.1:335827319-335857207 GCA_028658325.1 Potorous gilbertii
GCTACCCAGAGCTGCTTCATGTAGAGGCACTTAGGAAGTATGGTTTAGAAACCATAGGATGTGGTGACTGTAGGGAGAAGTGAACCAAATCAGATTTGAAACCAAGGGCAAAAAGAAGCACTGACAATATACTGGGTTAATGTACCAAAGAAGTTCAATTCACAAGAAAAATTGGAATAAGTGGTACAGAGAGTTGAGGTTAAATGATGTTAAGATGTTTAATCAAAGCATCAAGTAAGTTCCAACCCCGAGGAGGCAAAGGAAGTAAATGAAATACAGGAATTAATGGAGTTAAAGTCACCTAATTTGGTACTTAATGTCTCTTTTTGAAATGAATGAGTTGAGCTGCTCCCATGACCAACCTTGGGTTTTCTCAGTCTCTTAGTCCTGGTTCTTCCACAGGGATGTGTCTTCACAGCTGTGAATATTGTTGTTGCTTTCTGTGTTATAGCTATATGGATCTATCATCAATTTATTTTTAAAAATAGCTCTTTGGATAGTATTGTTCTCTATGTGTGAGTAGAAAAGTGAGGTTGGTGACCTTGCACAGCCCTCCCTCACTCAAATCCAAGTCAACTGCAAGTCATGTCATCATCTTAATGTCATGGTCCTCTTTGTGAATGAAGGACAAGTACAACCTGTGAGAGAGTAGCAGCTCCTCTCCTCCCTTCCCCTCCCATGTCTTTCCCTTCCTCTCTTCTCCTCTCCTCTCCTCTCCTCTCTTCAAGTGTTCTGCCCAGGGGAAGGTAAATCCATGACCAAAAGTTGCCTTTTTTCTTTGGGTTTTCTGGCTACATTTTTTGCTCAGTGATCAAGCCTTAAACCCAATTCACTCAGGAGCTCATAGACTGGAAAATAAGTCCCCACTCACCTAGCACTGAGTGGGTAAAATAACTAAATAGTAATTGTTTCTCTTCTATCCAGGAACCCTGAGAGTCTTCCTCTCCCAGTTCGACTTTTTTTTTTTTAATTAAAAGGGTCATCCCTTGAGTAACTTAAAGAAGCCTATTCATTGAATGAGTGTAGTGAGAATGTGATAAAACTTTAGCCTGACAGGACCAGGGTCTCATATGGCATCCTGGGTCATCTCCAGTCATCCTGATGAATGTCAGGCCACTGAACCCACATGGTTCAGGAGAAGAAAGTGAGGCTGGTGACCTTGCATGGCCCTCCCTCACTCAAATCAAAGTCAACTGTAAGTCATGTCATCGTCTTGATGTCATGGTCCTCCTCCAGAATGAAGGACAAACACAACAACAAGAGTAACTTTTAGAAGATTCTCAGCCACTATATATGTGAAAATTGTGACTATTGCAAGTTTTTCTGGAATCAATCAATTGCTCAATCTATACATATACATGTATACACACACACACACACACACACACACAAATTTATTTAACACCTTCTATTTGCCAGATACTATGCTAAGCACTGGGGATATAAAAAGTCAAAACAGTCCCTGCCCCCAAGAAGCTTACAGGTTAAAGCAGGAGACAACATGCAAACACATATGCATAAACAAGCTGTTTACAGAATAAATAGGACATATTTAATCAAAAGAATGCGCTAAAATTATGAGGAATTGGGGAAGAATTTATATGTATACAAAACTCTGTCTCTTTGCCTCCCAAGTTTTATTTCAATTTTACACAGTGGTGTTAGTAATACCCTAGAAACTCACATTTCTGTAGCACTTTGCCGTTACTAGCACTTTATTTACATTATCTCACTTATATAATAAAAACTGCAGCAGTTTATTCTATCTGACTATACTGTAAGTCCTGTGTGGAGGAGCAGATAGCATTTTTGACTCAAATACAGTTGCCTCACTTTTCATTCTCAATTAACAAATGGATGTTGAAAAGTGAACAGAGAAATGGGAAAAGCTAGAGATAGAAGAAAGGTCATGAATTAATTTCCAAAGAGATAAAAGAAGGTGTTATTTTAGGAGATTTTAGGTGAGCTTCAAGATTGTATTGCCATGAAAGGGAAAGTATATGTGTTTGTGTGTATCTATACACACAAATGCATATGTGTGGGTATATCTATATATATCTATATACATACACACACATATATTGAAACAATCAACAACTTTGGACTTGGACAAAAGGGAAAGATCAAATATTAGTGGTGACTGGAAAAACAGTTGTAATTAGAAGAATTTATAGTATTATGAACATATGCTAGCATGAACATGTATTATTAATTATCAAAGCATTATTCATAATCACTTAGAGAATACTGGATACATAGGATAGTTAGAATTCAGAAAAGTATTTAACAAAATTCTTGTAATTCTTATGGAAAAGATGAAGATGTAAGCTAGATTAATAAAGTAATAAGCTTTTATTAAGCACTTAATGTTATGGGATTTTTTTAACATCCTTGCCCTAAAGGAGCTTATATTCTATTTTAAATATTAATGTACATAAATAACTACTTAGAATGTATATAGAATAAATACATATCTAGGGGACTAGGAAAAGCCACCTGTAGAAGGTAGCACTTGGGATAACTCTTGAAAGAAGTCAGAGATTCTAAAATATGAAGGTGATAAGGGAGAGCTCTGATGAAAAGAGGACCAACTACATATGAAGAACATAAATAGAGAATTGTAGGTGAGGAACAGCAAGAAATGAAGTATGGACGAGGAGTAATATGCTAAAAAAAAAAACAACCTAATAAATGGACAACAGTTTGTAAAGAGTTTTAAATGTTAAAGAAACATATTTTTATTTAGTCCTAAAGCAAACAGTTTGCTGTTGGAGTTTATTGAGGTAGACATGGGGTATGTAAAATCCTATTTAAGAACATCACTTTAATGTTTTAAGCACGAGTTGGAGTAAGGAGAGACTGGAAATAGAGATTTCCATTAGAAATATGTCATTGCTCAAACAAGAGGAGATAAAGACCTGAAATAGGTTGGTATCTGCTTGAATTAAGAGAAAGGGTTATATTTGAGAGATGTTATGGAGAAAAGGATGACAAGATTTGACAACTAATGCTTCATGTGGGCTGAAGTCAGAGTGGGGACAAAATGTTGACACAAAACTTGAGAACCTGGATGATGAGAAGGGAGGTTGTGCCCTTAACAGTAACAAGGAAGCTAGGGAAAAGGGGTAGGTTTTGAGGAAAGGAATAATTTGTCATGGACATGTTTGGGTTTATGTGTCCAATTCAGAATATCCAATATTTGTGATGGAAGAGGAGCACAGAAAATAGACTTTTGTGGATATATATATATAAATATATATATATATATATATATATATATTATGTATAAGATATGTAAATATTGGGCTTATCAGTAGAGAGATGATCACTGCTGATCATCAAGTGAAAGCAAAAAAAAAAAAAAAGTAAGGGAGCCCAGGACAGGGTCCTGGAGGGAACCCACTAGAAATGGATTGAGAGAACGATGTAAATTAGCAAAAAAAGACTGAGAAAGAGCAGACAGACAGAAGGAACAGAATGAATAAAATGCAGGGGGTGGGGAGGAGAAGGAAGAAAACAACAGAGAGTTACACGATAGCTATATTATACATTTAAAAGGAATGGCAAGTTGTATATAGTAGATTTGCAGTTTCACGTACAATCATCTCTTTATATTCTACTCTGTTATGAAAATGATTCTTGTATTTCAAAAATTAAAATTAAAATAAAATAAATTGAAAAAACAGAGAAGAGAATATTCAGAAGGAGAAAGTAGTCAATAGAAGCAAATGCTTCAGAAGGCTGAGGAAGGATAAGCTTGAGAAAAGAACATTAGGTGTGGCGTTGGTGTTTGGCATTGATCATTGGTAGCAGTTAGGTAGGTTAGGAAGTGATTGACTGATTGGCATGAAAATAGATATCAATGTATCAAGTTCAACTTGAAATGGTATCTCCAGAGCAATATGTATTTTTCCTTGTGCTAGTTAATATTTTTCTAAGTAATTTGTATAAAGTCATACTTTATACATATTTTTCTAAGTAATTTGTATAAAGTCATACTTTATACATATTTTTCTAAGTAATTTGTATAAAGTCATACTTAAGAGAATTGCACATACCAAAAAATGGAGAAGACATCAAGAACGTTGAACAACAGATTGAGTTCAACACAAAGATACTAAAGGCCTAGAATCATGGGTCAAAGTGTAAAGAAGACATCTGACAAGAGAAAAGGCAAGGTTTTACATTTGGGCACAAAAATTTAGCCTTACAAGTAAATAATAAGAAAGGCATGGCTAAACAACAATTTATATGAATGACATCTGTCTGGTTTAGAATCCTCCAATTTCAACAAGTAAACAGCAATGACATGGCAGTCCGAAAAGTTAATTTGGAGTTATCCTGAATCAAGGGAAATGTAATGTCTAAAATGAGGGAGTTGCTGGTCTGACTGGACTCTGTTCTAATTAACCCATTTCCAAATTACCATGTTCATTTCTTGGTGCTTTATTATTGGAGGAAATTATAAGCTAGATAGCAATTAAAGAAGGCTAATCTAAATGGTGAGGGTTCTAGAGACCATGCTATATAAGGCTTGGTTGGAAGAAGTAGGAATATTTAGCATAGAGAAGATATAAAGAAGATATTATAGCTTTTAAATATCAAAAACTAACTGATAAAAAATAGTTGACATTTAGATGGTACCTTAGAGTTAACTAGGTACTTTCCATATCCTGCTTCACTTGATCTTCTCAATAATCATGTGGGGTAAGTGCTATGATCATCCCCATTTTACCCAGGAGGAAACTCAAGCTGGAAGAGGTTGGTTTACATGCAATCTCCTATTTATCCTTATCACATTCTATTTTCCATTGAACTTATTTATGCATAGGTCATTTTCTCCCTTCCACTAGACTGTAGGCTCACTTAAAGCAAGGACTGTATTATTTTTTTTACATCTGTATACCAAGATCTAGCAACAATATAGGCCTAACATTTTTTTTTTACTTGAACTAGAACATTAAGGTATCAACAAAATGGCTCAAGAAGTTGTGCATAGCCTTAGTGGCAGAGCCACATGGCTGGTTTGTGGCTGAGGAAGGATTTGAATTCAGTTCCTTCTGACACCATGTATCAGTAAGCACCCAGACATACATGGGAGGCCTGTTGTCACAGGTTCTTTGATCTGGTTTTCTAAAAGGAAAGGCAACTTTTGAGGGGTCAATAGTTACTTTATTCAAGCACACGTGTCATTCAGTTAGTTCGGAGAAGAAAGTCAACACCCTAAACTTCAGAGAAAATACAGAGAAATCAAAGATCAATAGACATGCTTCTAAATGTCTGACAGATCAACAGACAGTCCAACTGTCTGATCATAGTTTCCAGAGAGGAAAGCACCAACAACTGAGTTTTCAAAGCCAAGGGCTCCTTAGTGGCTTCCCAGAGTCTTATCTGGCCAAACAAACCCTTCCATTCAGTAAGCCCTAAAGTAAAACCTCACCCTCAGAGGACATATACATTTTTCAGAGCCAGAGGGTATCACAACCCTTGAGAACCAACACCTCATTAGAAAATTAACGAAAGTTGTGGACCTTCCTACAAATCTTCCCAGGGCCATTAATGAGTAGGGAAGATCTTCTTTAATCACATTAAAAATTAACAATATAAATACATATACTGTTTCTAGTTAAAGAAATTCTTGTTTTTATACTTTAGTAAAGACTCTTGGTTGATAAAGGTAAGATTCAGTCAGAGGCACTTGATTATACTAAAACAAAAACAGCAAAAGATTCTACTTTACTTGCCATCAAAAGTTCAACTTATTCTTCTTGGCCCCATAGAACAGAACTAGAGGCAATGGGGACAGACAGACTGGTTCACTGTATAGCAAACCTTTCTACCAGTTAGAGATGGGATGCCTCCGGGATGCCTTCTTTACTTGAGATCTAAAAGCAGAGCCTGTGTGACTACCTAATGGGACTTATCAAGATCGTTTCTCCTGAGGTACTGATTAAATCAAATGGTTACTGAGAGCCTTGTGATTCTGAGAGTCTTTGAATACATTGAAGATAGTATACAAATTTAGTAAAATTTTGATTCACCTCTAAATTCTGCATACCTGATTCTGCTTCTCTGGTTTTTCAGCCATCCATAGCTGCACCCCATTTTGTGAACTTTCAAGACATTTATTTACCTGGTCTCTGATTTTCTTAATCCAAATGAATCCCTTTAGGCAGTGGTATTAAACTAAGAAACAGGGGAGACTAATCCATACATAAGAATCCCAGCTGACTGAATATTGACAGTGTTAAATTGTATGAAATATTTTCCAATTACAGTTTAAACAGTTTCTGGTCACTCAGGAGTGATGCTGGTCTATGGGCTTGTTTGATGCCTCTCCCTTAAGGGACGTAAGATTTCCATTCTTCCTTATGGGTTCTTTTCAGCAGAATTCTATTGCAAGAGGCAACATTTTTCTGCTGATATAGTGGGGCTTTTCTAAGGAACTGTTCAGTATTTAATGTGAAAGTGGTCTCATTCAAATTTTCTTAGATCATATTGCTTGGACCACATGTTGGCAATTATCATGCACTTGCTTCCACTAAATTTTGTTTGTGTCATATCCTTCCACTTTTCATTAGATCGTAATCTCACTAATGACAGAGGCTGTATTTTTTTCCTCCTATGTATCCCCAGTATCTAGCACATAATAGATGTGTGATTTTTTAAAAATTGAACCAGAGTACCAAGGTACCCCTGAAATAACTGAAGAAGGCATGCACAGAGCTGGTCGAACAGATACAGTTGGCGCAGTGATAGCTCCATTTAGGTCTTTATATTTATGCAACTTTGATGTCCACTTGCCCTGCAAAAATCAAGCCCCATCCTCAAAATAATTACTAAGCAGACCTTCATTCAAATTTCCATGCTTCAACCAAATGTTGCATCACTGTATATCATCTTTCCTAAGACAAGGACACTGATGATTACTTTCATGTAGATATTGATAATCAACAGTGGATAATTTGTGACACCATATTACTTGAGTATGGATCCATAGACTAATTAAACAGATAAAAGTAGGCTATTCTACAAGTTTTTTTCACTAGGTAGCTAATGGGGACTGTAGCAATAATAAATTCTTATTTATATAGTGCTTTACTGTTTATAAAATTTATTTCCTATAATTCTGTAAATTAATTGATAGAAGTTTTTTTTTTCCTGGAAGAATGTAAACTCCTGAAGGCAAACATTATATATTTTTTATTTTGTTTCTAGAGTACTTAGCATAGTGCTTAGAACTTAATGAAGTTAATAAATGCTTATTTATTAGAATTGACAATTGCAGCAGTAAGCACCCCAACATGCATGGGCAGGGTAGGCGGGGGAGGCTTCTATCATGGGTTCTTAGATCTGCATTCATAAAAGGAAAGGCAACTTTTGAGGGGTTAGCAATCACTTTAATCAAGTACATGTATCAATCCTTTAACCAAGCACATATATCATTCACATAACTTAGGGGAATCAGCATCATGAAAATTCAAAGAAAATACTGAGAAATCAAGAGTCAACAGACACGACTTCCTCTGCCTGAATTCAACAGACAATTACACACCTATTATCTGACTATAGTTACCAGAGAGGGAAGCATGACGTCTGGGTTCTCAAAACCAGGGTACTCCTTTAGCAGCTTCCCAGAATCCTCATCAGGCCAAATGAACACTTCCAGTCAGTTAGCCCCAAATTAATCAATGTACATGACTTCCTCTGTCTGACCATAATTCAACAGGCAGGTACAGCTGTCTGACCATCATTACCAGAGAGAGAAGCACAACATCTGGGTTCTCCTTAGTAGCTTCCCAGAGTCCTTGTCTAGTACTCAAACCTTCTTGCAAAAACTACGCACCAAAGTGAAACCTCACCTCAGAGTATTTATACCTTTTGTAGAGCCAGAGAGCATCAAAACACTTTGACCCAGTGCCTCAATAGAAAAAACAAAAGGCGCTGGAATCTTCCTCCTACAATACAACTCCCCTAATCAAGCTTCCCACGATGGGCAGGCCCATCAATGGGTGGGAAAGATCTTTAATCACATTAAAATAATTAACAATTCAAAATATATACTGTTTCTAGTTAAAGAAACTCGTTTCTATACTTTACTCCTTGTAAGACTCTTGAAAGAAAAAGGCAAGATTCAATCAGAGACACTTGATTATACTAAAATAAAAACAGCAAAAGAGCCTATTTTGATTGCCATCACAGCAATACATCAGAATTCTTCATAAATTCTTGAAAGGAATCTAGTTTTATTGGTACAATATTGATTTTTTCCTTGTATATGAATATTGATGAAGATGTCTCAAGATTGATCTATATCACCTTAATTCTACTTTCTTAGAATAAATACCTAAAGTAACTTTTCTCACTATGTTTAGTAAACTTCACAATGTAGTACATCTTTAGAAGCATGCTTTTGAGGGTTGGTTTTAAATCTTGGCAGTGATGCTATATTGCTTTTGATTTGGTCCTGGGGATGGTCTAAGAAATATCAAGTGAGTTACCTTAGTTAACCTCTATCTATCTATCTATCTATCTATCTGTCTACCTATTTACCTATGTACATATATATGCACATATGTGTATACACACCCGTGTGTGTGTGTGTATTGAGAGGGAAAGAGAGAGCAGGACCCTACACCCACTGGTGGGCCCCCAGAGGTCCTCCACAAAACCTTGGAGGATGCAGTCCCACTGGAGGGGAAGAGAAGGTCTGCAAAACAGTCTACTTATTTTAAGTAAGAACTGAGTGTATACACACAAACATACACACATATGTGTATCTGCATATATATGTATTGCATTGTGTGCTTTGTAAATCAGTCCAGTTCCTCTGGTTAGTCATTTTTTCCCACTCTCAACCATTGAGCCAGTGTGCTAATATAAGAATACCATAGCTCAGTTTGTTGCTGGTTTACTTTCATCTGCCTTGACAAAGTCATCTCCTTTGGTCAGTAATATATATGCATTTTTCACGTACCTGATTTTTTCTTTAACCTCTACCAGACTGACTTAATCGTCAGCATGTTCCCCATGGCTTCTTCATCTTGAATAATAAATACTTGGTTTAGAAGACTGCAATATAAACCATTTGGCTTCAGGCCCTCAGCTCCAGCATCTGTTCTCCTGGGCAGTTGGCACACAGTACTGATCAGTACTAGAAACCTCTTCGACCAGGTGGACTTGGCATTTGGGAAGCAGGAACAAAAATTATTTTGTTACTATTTTTGTGATGAAAACATGACTATAGTTTATTTTTGTTTACCCTTTCTGATGTCATTTGCTATATTTTTATGCTGTGACCACTGGAAAATCCATTGCTCAAAGAGCTCCTGAAGTGCTATTGTATTGTGGATATAGTGCTAGAGCTAGAGTCAGAAAGACCTGGGGTTCAATCCCATCTCAGATATCTATAGTTATGTGGACAAGTCATTTAACCTCAGTTTACTCATTTAGAAAATAAGGGAATTTGACTTGATCACCTCTAAAGTAGCTACTCTAAATCTGTGAGAGACCTCTTGAAGGCTTGGGGGTGAGGGGGACTCAGAGGCTGAATGAAGTCACATAGTTTGTTTCTTTTGTTGAAAATTAAGGAAGAATGACTATAGAACTCTAAAAGACCAGGCCAGGCTTAACAGCACATACTCATTGTATTTGGGACTGAGGAAGTTGAGACTGCTGGAGTCCTGAGCTATAGTATGTTAAGGCAATAAGGTGCCTGAAGAATGTCCAGCACCAATATGGTGAGCCCTAGGAGGTGTGGGTATGTAACCATGTTCCCTAAGAAGGGGTCACCTAGGTGGGAAACAGAAAGGTTAAAGCTCCTTTACTGATCAGTGGTGGATTTGGGACCATGAATAACTGCTATTCTCTGGGTGAGATAGAGAAATCAAGTTTAAAAAAAAAAGGTTATAAGACCTCAGAAAATATTACAATTTTCTTCCATATCCACCTGTTCCATTTAACCCTTTAGAAATTAACCATTTCCTAAAGATATAAGGATAGCAGTATCTAGAGATGAATGGGACCTCAAAGATCATCAAGTTCAATTCCTTTACTAAAGGAATTAAGAAACTGAGGCCCAGAGAGGTTAAGTGATAAACCCAGGTCTCAACAGGTAAAGAACATTGAAGATTTAATGGACAATTATCTCATTGACCTGGATTTAAATAGAAAAAAAATGAGATCACAGTTTTGTTAGGGAAAAACTGGCATCCAGTCAATTGCCTCTTTCTTATCTTTCCAGAGATAGTAGGACCCTTCTCCTTGCCACAGAAGTGAAGATATGATTTTCTTTATAGACCACAGTTGACTCAAAGATTCTTTTTTGAATGTTAACCAAAAAGGAGGCTAGGCTAGACTAGACAGATGTGAGTCTATCTCATGCTTTGTGCCACACTCTAGTAGGGATGCCAATGGCCAGAAGAGCAGGTGGCAAGCAGAAGATTAAAAAGAAGTCCGGAGCCTCACATCTTGTAGATAGTTTCTAAATAAGTAAAATCTTTCTGTAGCCACAAAACTTGATTTGTTAATACATTTCCTAAACAGTTTAATGGGAAAATATAAAGGAACTTTTACTTGACAGTTGTTTAAGACGTACTTTTTCCCTGCTATCATTTCTCTATATTTTCTTGGGGAGAGGGAAGATGGGGGGAGGGTTTAGGTGAGAATGCAGTTTAGACCTGTGACTTCATGTGTGTAGTAAAATCCTTTCTACAAATAGCATTAGAAATTAATTTGCAACTAAGATTAGTTGCCTAGGAAATTGAAAAGCTTAAATAACTTACCATGATCTCATAGTTAGCAATATTCAGAAGTGAAACTTGAACTCAGCTTTTTCTGACTCCAAGACAGGTCCTACAACCACTAAACAACCATCTTTCCTTTTTGAAAATGATTTTTTTTAAAATGTCCCTTTTTTTTGAGCTAACGCATAGACAGTGTCCCCAAACTGATGCACTAAGTATGAAAAACGCTCCCACAAAAGTTAGAGAATGAAAATCATAACAACAAAATATAAATTTCAATTATGACCTCATATAAACATACTTACTTAGGTAATCAATTAATCACAAGTATTCCTTGAATTATTATTTTGTACCAAGCACTCTGATAGATGCTGTGGGTACAAAGTTAAAAATGAAATATTTCTTTCCCTCAAGAAGCTTTCTTATTTAGTCCACACTCCCACATATATTTAAGAAGATAGCTTTGTGTGGGAATGTGTGTGTGTGTGTGTGTTTCACTATCTTATTTTTCATCCCTTAAAAGTATAGTTGCTGAAGCCCTAAGGGAAAATTTGAAAGGAAAGGAAATCTTAAATGCCAATGTGGATTCTAATTTTTTTTTGCAAATTATTTCCCTTTTCCTATATGTCTGTCAGAAACACACATACAACTATGTAATTTCAAGACTTACCTCAAGTCATTGGCTAAGATGAGCTTTTCCAAAAGTGTGGGAAATCACTAAAAAAGAAAAAGAGTTTTAAGCCATCAAAGTTCCAACTGACCTTGGTACTATCCTTTATTATATAGAAATGAGATACTTAGAGATTAATAAACATCCCTGTGCATCATTATAACCTGGAGACTCCGTAGTTCTTTCCCAATTGTATAGTGTAAAAGATTAGGAAAAAATGTACACATATGATTAAAGCACATTTTTATTTGGATTTATATCAGTATGCATTAAAGGAATCTTTTGGAGATGTTACATTCTTATTCTGCTTGGAATCTGCTAGAATTTAAGATTGAAGGGATTGTACTTGAATGGGATAAAAAATCATCTATATCACTGTAATAAGCCAAAGAGCAATTTATTGATTTTGGATTATGAAGGTAAAAGTATGGTACTGAATGAAAATGGGGGATGTTATGCCATTTACACAATAGCTTAATAACACTTCGAGCATTGCATATAACAGGACATAAGTCATTTTTGTATAGATATTATATTTGTTTGGAAAAACTAAAGTTTTCAGCTAGACTTTCTGAATGGTTGTATTGTGTCCCATTGGAACTTGAAAAAATAACAACCTATGCCTTGCAGAGATTCCCCAAATCTTCTGTTTGTCCAGGGGGAAGGGATATAACTTTACCCTCAATTCCTGTTTCTCATTTTAAGTACTATACTTTATGAAGGATATGGATGATATAAAGTTCATCCAGAGGAAAGAAACTGGTAAATGACTAAGGACGGTGCTATTACAAGTTCAGCTGAAGGAGTGGGGTATATTTATCTGGAATAGAAGACTTGGAGAATGCTGGGATATTTTGTCAAGTATTCAAAGAATACTTTACGATACAGAATACTGTAATGGGGAAAAGGCTTATTCTGCCTCTCCTCAGAGGGTTAGGATCAGTGAGTGGAAGATGTAGAGAAGCAGATGCTGGCTAGAAACACTTCCTAACAATTATATCTAGGTTCCAATTATTGCAAATAGTGAATCAGTCCCCTAAAAAGGTAGCCTTATTCAAACTCAACACAACATTATTTCCAAATTGGTATGTATGATTCACTCTTTAGGGTTATGTATAATGATGATGATATTAATAATATTAATGAAATACAGTATGGTGAGAGGCATATAGAGGCCAGCCTTAGATTCAGAAAGACCTAGGTTCCACTGCTATCTTAGACACATACTAGATGGGTAACAGTGGGCAAGTCACTAAGCTTCTCATTTCTCCAGGCAAATCTCTAGACCTGTAAATTAGAGAAGAAAGGTTCTGCATTTGTGGAAGGCATCCCTAAAAGATGACATCATAGATCCAGACAAAACAACTTCTTTATATAGCATTTTTAAGTTTTTTCTCTTGCAACAAACTTATAAGCAGGTGATTAAAGTACTTTCCCATTTTAAAGATGAGGAAACTGAGGGTGAGATGTTAAGAGACTTACATGTGATCATATGGTTGATTATGAATGGAAACAATAGAGAGCAGAGAATCATTGAATATGTGTGTGAGACAAAGAGAATAGGGAAGGCATTGGTTTTAAATGCATTCAAAAATAAATATGTTAATAACCACTAGTCATTTAATGAATTTATGGGCATTAGCATCCAAATTAGGTCAATTGAGTTGCAAATTTTGAATTAGCTAAACTCTGACAGACGGAGCAAATAGGAGAATCACCTAAAATAATTTTGGAAAATAGTTATCCCATAACACAGAGCCATGCTGGAACATCTGTATTAAATGGTGAATACCAACAACTTCTAAGTCTCAGCATATGCCTATTCAGCCCCCTTGCCACCGATCTAGAGAAGCAGAAACAGAATGCAAATATGAATGACAAACTTCTTTTTAGAACAAAATAGATGACATGGTGTTAAAAAGCTGAAACATCTAAGTAGCATTAGAGTCTGAATGTGACTAGTGAGCATCTGGTGAGTGAAATTTATTGAAATAATTACCACTTTTGGTGCAAAAATTGATAATCTAACACACAATTTGTTTATAAAATGGATCCCTCATGGAGAATTTTGATTAAAACAATTACAAAATGACTAAAAGAATTCCACTAATAATGGAAATCTAATCATATAGTGAATGAATATCTTCCCCACCAAATACAAAGCCTTTTGTTGTTCAGTCATTTCCGTTGTGCCTGACTCTCTGTGATCCCATTTGGGGCTTTCTTGACAAAGATGTTGGAATGGTTTGTCATTTTATAGATAAGGAAAACTAGGACAAACAGGGGTAAGTGACTTGTCCAGGTCACGCAACTAGTAAGTGTCTGAGTCACATTTGAACTGAAGTTCTCCAAACTCCAGACTGGTCCTCTATCCACTACACAGTCTTATAATATGAAGTCGGAAAACCTATTAAATGAGTCAAGGAAGAGGAATAAGAGGCAAGGACTTTGTTTAAAAACAGCAACAACTTTTTACATCTGAAAATTCTAGTGAAGGGATATATACCAATATACAGAAATGAATAAAAATATCACATTTCTGTATTAGTTTGATTATCTTAATTTTCATCATTTTTCTTTTTAAATTACGTTGAATTTTTAATCCATTTTATTCCTATAGTTTAGAACATTATATTTTTGTGGAAGATGTCTCTTACATGAAGTGTATCCTTTGTCTTTCTAAAAAAAAGTTTCACTACTAATAGAAAGATGATTGGCCCTGGCAGTAATATTTTCCTTCTCCTTTCTTGTATTGCAGAATTACAACAACTGCCGCATGTATGATGGATCTGCGAAGATATCCCCTCGATGAACAGAACTGCACTCTGGAAATTGAAAGCTGTGTGTACATATCTGTGTTCGCGTTAGCTTTCTTAAGTGGTTCAGGACAGTTTCCCTTAGTGCTACCATCCTAATTATTTTCCATTCATAGACAGATATAGTTAAGGTCTCAAAGGACCAGAGAAGACTTTAATTTCTCTTGAGGCTATTTCTGGGGGGTAGGAAAATGAGGTTTAGAGGTGGTATTAAGCAGTTCCATATTCCAATCTGATTAAGCAGACTATTTGCTTTTCTGAAACATAAGAAAGCTAATGCTCCCCATCTTAATCCATTCATTTCTATGAGAGCAAACAAAGCAATTTACTACAAAATGCTGTAATACGCATGAGTTACTGTGCTTTGGTTACTCCTGGGATTTAGATGGAGAAACTTAACTTAAATATATGTATGGTTTCTGTAGCATAGTAATGTATTTCAATTTAAACATCATTCAGAAACGTTATAATTTATTTTGGAGTGCCTTTGTGAGAGAGACAATAACTTCATTCATTGCAGTAATAGGAAAAGAAATGGACCCTCTGCTCTGTATATCCATAGACTGTTAATCAGAATTATATAATGCCATTTCCCCCTTGAGTAATTCATAGATAATGCTACAAATTTGTTCAAATTGATTTAGACTTAGAAATATGAATTCTTCATTGAGGTAAGAAGGGATGTGGTATTACACTATAACTTAGGTGTACCTGATGAGTGGCAAAGTTACATTTCTATACAAAATGGACTGGGAAAATAATTTTTTGACTCATAGATACCATGGTAATATAATATTTTAATTATTATAGGTACTATGGGAATATAATATTTTAATTTAAATAAAAGTTGCTTTCCTGTGTGATCTTGAGAAAGTCATTTAACATCTCTGCTTAGGTGGTTTGGTTTTGTTTTCCTATAAAATAAAAGTGTTTGTACTAGATGTCCACTAAAGTCCCTTCCAAATCTAAATCTAGGACCTTACGATCCTACAGGACCCACATTACAGTCCTATAAGATTATAGTCGTTATAGTGTTTGTACAGATAACATAATAGGCAAAAGATTATAGAGTACAAAAATTAAGTGAAAAACCTCATTAAAAATGCAGTTTTGGGAGCAAAGTAACCAGGATGACAAGGGGTCTCAAAACAACATCATAGAATAATAACATGAAGGACAATTGTTTAGTCATTTTGTCAGGCATGAAAAATTCTTTACAACCCCATTTGGGGTTTTCTTGGCAAAGATAATGGAGTGGTTTGCCATTTCTTTCTCCACCTCATTTGACAGATAAGGAAACTGAGGCAAACAGGTTTAAATGATTTGCTCAGGGTCACATAGCTAGTTAGTGTCTGAGGCCACATTTGAACTCAGGATGAGGAGTACTCCTCACTTCAGGCCCTGCACTCTATGCACTGCGGCACCACTTAGCTGCCCAAATAGGAAGGACAAGTTCTGTTTGTGTAGTGTTTTACAATTTGCAAAGATTTTCTTTGTTTTCTCTGCTACATTACCTCATTTAGAGATAGGTATAGGGCTTAGACCTGTGATTTCTTAACTACAGGGAAGTCTGTTGGTGAAAACTCCCCTGCTGATGGAGTTTGGCACCTTTTCCCCAATTCAGAGCCTTAAAGAGCTGCCTGCTGGCTACAACACTCTGGGTGTAGCCAAACCAGATTAAAATGGAACTGGGGAATATTTAACACAATAAATAAACCACACAAGAGATAATGTTAACACATGACTTTTTAATTCAATATGCTGCCCTGAAGGATCCTTAGGTATGGTTTTGACAACTGTGGCAGATTAAGAGATTTGCCAGGTTTCCACAGACCTTGTGCGTCTGGGTGTGTATGGTGGATGTGTGTGGGGGGAGGAGAGCAGTTGGAGGCAATATTTAAACATAGGAATTCTTGCTTTGGTGACCTGCACTCTACACTGCCCTATCTCTTTTAGAACTCTACATATACCAAAAAATAATAAGATTATCTACATTTCAAAAATGTATTAGATAGAGCTGTGAAATGATTTTCTTAGGACCATTTAACTGACAAATGAGAGAACTGGAAATAGGGTTCTCAGCTCAGGTCTTTCTGACTCAACATTTGGTATTCTTTCTACTTTTCAGTGGAGAAATAATTAAACTTCTATAGATGTATAATATAGGAAAAGAAAGTTCAGGAGGAAATGGTACTATCTTCAGAAATTTGAAAGGTTGAATGAGGGGATATCTTCCCCCCCAAATAATAATAGTATTATTTGGTAATATTTGGTAATAACAGCTAAGCTGTACCTGACTTTTCTGTTTGGGGATAAAAGAAGGGAAGGGAAGGTCAGGGAGGAGGGGAGGAAATAAAAACAGACAATATTTGAATTTTACCAGCCAAGTCATTCGTCTAGGCACTGCTTACTTTAATTTATAATCATTGTGCTATTTAAAATAAGCCATTACTATCCTTTTGTATGTCATTTTTTGGATTGTTTTGATTTTTCATCAATTTTTAGCAAAGTTCATTTTGACAATTCCACCTTTATCTGCCCAAAAGTAAGAAAAGAGCCCCATTCCCATTAGGGTCCAAGGATAGTGGGAGTAACAAGTATCCTGCTACCTTGGACAAGGAAGAAAATTTGGAGAGAAAATGGGGAAGATGAGACACCCAGGTGAAAATTATAATTCAGAAGAGCTGGGAGAATTGTGTCTTACTGATGAAAAGTGAAAATTCCCTTCTGCCAGTCATTTTCCTTCACAGGGTAACACTCTGAAAAAGGGACGCAGTTTTTCTGTGTTGGTCCATGAAGCTGAATTAAGAGCCATGAAATGGTATTGAAAATAGCAATAAATGTACATATTACATCTCTGTAGCATTTTACTGCTCAATAATAGACATTATTGTATTTAATCCTCACAACCCATGATATTAAATTCATATAGGTATGGGATCACTAATCCATACATAGGCATACCTACAAGCTCCATATTGACTTTGTTTTAAATTGTTTTATTTTTTATTATATTTTTATTTACTTGGCTAAACATTTCTCAACTCCATTTTAACCTAGTTATGATAGCATTTTGCTCACAATAACCCTGTTAGGAAAGCTGGGCAGTTTAAATCCTGAAGTCTGTGAACTTAAAAATAACAATAACTATTTCAATAAAATTGGTTCCCATTGAAATCCTATGTATTTTCCCCTATACATTAAAAATATATGTGCATATATATGTGTGTATGTATATTTGTATGTATATGTGTGTGTCTGTGTGTGTCTGTATAATATATATGTATATTCTGAGAAGGCATCTATAAACTTCATCAGACTTCCAAAAAAAGGTCTATGACACAAAAACGGTTAAGAACCCCTATTTTAATTCAGTATCTCCCTGAGAAACCTCCATACAATTCCTAGATCATTTCATCACCTGTCTCAGGAATGTGGACAAATTCACAAGATTTAGAGCTGGCAAGAGCCTTAGAGATAACCAGTCTAATCTCCTTATTTTACAATAAAGGAAAATAGGACCTAGAAACTGAATCAACTTAGCCATGGTCATATCCAGTGAGGAGTCAAACTGTTATTCCTGTGATTCTAAATCCAGTGCTTGCCCCATGATACCAAATTCTATTAGAGCACTCAGAGAAAGCTCTCACTCTATTTAATTGTTAATTGCCTCATCCAGAATTTCATACAAAGCAGATAAAAATGATCACAAATCCAAAAGAAAAATGTGCCATGTAAATCAGTATATATTTTAAAACTTGTATTTACAAAGTCTTATATTTAGACAAAATTCAGAAGCTTTTATTTAAAAAAAAAATTAAGATGAGGCAGTAGAAAGAGTTCTGGTCCTGGAGTTAGGAAGAACTGAGTTCAAAAGCAACCTCAGTATATCCCCTGGGTAAGTCACTTCACCTTCTTTGTCTCAGTTTCCTCATCTATAAAATGATGCTGGAGAAGGAAACGGCAAACCAATCCAGCATCTTTGCCAAGAAAACTCCAAATGGGATCCCAGAGTCAGCCATGACTGAACAGTAATAACAAATGACAATGGTATTGAATTTAAGTAGTATTGAGTAGTATTGATAGTAGTATTGATTTCAAAAAATTATGTTGGGCTAAACTTTAATACCTCTATTTTCCTCTTTTCTTTTTCTTGGTAGATGGCTACACAACAGATGACATCGAGTTTTATTGGAGAGGTGGGGACAGTGCCGTGACAGGTGTGGAAAGGATTGAGCTTCCCCAGTTCTCCATTGTAGAACACAGACTGGTCTCAAAGAATGTTGTCTTTGCCACAGGTGAGTTCCCCCTACATATACATACACACTTTCTCTCTTTCATGAAGGGTGATATTGTAGGTCCTGCTCCTGAATGGGAGAGTAATAGGACTGAGACTCATCTGCAGTCATTTGTCAGTTATTTAGGGCATTCTCACACCACTTTGGGGCAGCTAGGTGGCTCAGTGGTTAGAGTATTGAAAGGAATCAGGAAGAGGTGAGTTTAAAATGCAGACTCAGACACTTACTAGCTGTGTGACGCTAGGCAAGTCACTTAACTTCTGTTTGCCTTAATCCAGTGGAGAAGGAGATAACAAAGGACTCTAGTATCTTTGCCAAGAAGACTATGGTCTATGGGGCCATGATGGACAGCTAGAGGCAACTATGTGGTTCAGTTGATGGAGTACTGGTCCTGGAGTTGAGAAGACTCATCTTCCTGAGTTCAGAAATGATGTCAGACACTTACCAACTGTGTGACTTTGGGCAAGTCACTTAATCCTGTTTGCCTCAATCCCTCATTTGGAAAATGAGCTTGAAAAGGAAATGGCGAAGCACTGTAGCATTTTTGCCAAGAAAACCTCAAATGGATCACAAAGAGTCAGACAGGGCTGAAAAATGATTCGACAATAGCAATAATGCATTATTCACAATTCCTTGCCTACCATTAACCCGTAAAACATGGGCATTTTTGGTTAAGCTAATAATTAATGAAATATCAAATAGTGTCCTTTCTCTTATTTCCTGTTAGAGTTGAAATGTTACCAGCTTTCCTTTTTTAATAAGACTTTTGTATATGGTGATTTGTGTTTTTATAACAGTTTTGATATGTCAGTTCATTAAAGTAAAGGTAAAGTCAGACTTTTAGGGAAAGTTCCTGCAACCTTAAGAGACTTTGAGTATATACTGTCAGATTTTTTCTGTTATACTAATTTTGTTTTTCTCGACTGTTTTTCTTTTTTATTCTTTTTTGTAATTATTAGGTAAAATATAGTCTCCAGGAGGCATTCAGAAATGAAGGTTACCTAAAAATAAATTTTAAAAAATTGTGAAAAAAAGTGAGGCTACCATATAATAGGCTTACTACTACTGTTTCTTTCCTGACAAAGCCTTTTGAATAGGAAAAACAACTGTGCTTCAGGTTTTTTTTTTTGACAATTTTTTTGACAATTTGACAATTTTGACATTCCTTTGTCCTTTTCCTTTGTCTCTCTGGACATCAGGTCTTACTCCTAGAAGTATTCAAGTCTTGGGTAATAACCACACATTGACAAGCTGAGAAAAGCTTTGCCACTGGTCAATTAATACTGTTCAAAGCATTCAGAGTAAGAAGAGGGCAAGAGAAAAATAGGTTGCCTTTGTGTGATAAGTATGAGGGAAACACTAAATATGTATACTGGCAAATTCATATAAGCAGAGACTGACCTATAGTGTTTCCCAGTTGATTTATATCTCATGACAGAGCAGAATGAAAACTGCAACTCTCATGTCCTATCTTTTTAAATTGGAGTTCCCATATTTGTCCAAGTAACCATAAACTATTTTTTAATAAATAATTTTTCCATAGTCAATAAAATCCCTTATGGCTAACTGGAAAAAAATTGTCAGTTATTAAAATGATGGTTTAATCTATTTCATGAACCAAGATGGATCAGTGTAAGGACTGCTGAAAACCCAAGGGAATTCTGGTTGTGAAATGGTCCCAACCCACTCCTGCCTCTGTCCAGAAAATTGCAATCATTAGGTCATTAGAGTATACTCAGGAAAGAATTCTTATAGTTTTTTCATGGTGTGTCACCAGAAATATTTTCTTATGTAGTTGTAAATGATATGCATTCTTTTAAAGGATCATTGTAATCAGGTAGGATTTCATATGTTTAAAAAGTAAACAATCCACTCTTCTTGTACCTTTAACTCCCATCCACTGTCTCCCCAACTTTAAATATCTATCATGGTGAAAGTAAATGTGGTGGGTATAGTGGATTGAATATTGGACTTGGTGTCAGGAAGACTTGATTCAAAGTTGGTCTCAGATCTTTTTTTTTTTTAAGTAAATCAGTAATTTAATCAGTGGAGGGAGCCCGCCCCCCCATGTGAAAATCTCCTTTACCAGATCAGTAGATAATATCAGAGACTTTCCTGGATCATGGAGATGATAAGTGACACACACTCAGGTCACACAGTTATCATGGAAGAGGCAGGTCTTGAAACCAGGTCTTTCTGGTTCTAAGGCTGGCTCTCTGTCCTTTATGTCTTGATTCCTCTCCTTTGAATATGACTCCATAAAATAAGTTAATGAATGAAATCTACCTGTTCCATAATTGTATTTCACTATTCAGAGAGATGAACTTTACTATGCCATCAAAATCAAAGCTCTTTCAAATATTAGGAAACATTCAGGAGGTATGACAATATATAGTCCCTTATAATACACATTTTTGCCTACACAACTTAATTTAACTTAATTCAATTTAAGAAACATTTAAGTCTATTATGCACATTGTATTTTACTAACAACTAACTAGCTATTTAGAGTAATAAATATTTATTTTCATAATATGAATCCAATCTCCATTTTTGTGCCTTCCATTAATTTAGATCAAAATCCATTCATATGTTTTCATTCTTTGCTATTGTTCTCTAGGGCCCTTCATGAGTCCTTACTGATTATCCACCCAGCCTACTAGAAGACTTCTAGGCCCCTCCATGTAGCATAGATATCGACACAGCACTTAAGCTTTCCATATGTTATTCCTCATGTTTGTTACATGATAGACCTTATGCCTTTTCATGTCGTACAATTCCTTGATGATGATTTGACACTACTTACATGCAAATCATCAGTGGGATTATGCTGTATTATAGTGATATTAATGACTACAGTCACAGTGACTACAGTCACTATAGCCCACTGGTCCTGGGGTTTGAATTTGTCTGACAAATTAGAAAAGTTAATTTCCTAACCAAAGTCGAAGACTGTGGCTATTTAATTTCAATGCATAGGAATAAAGCTAAAATCTTACTAATTTAGAATTTGTTGTAATTTATAATGGGCAAGGCAAAAAATAGTGTATCTTGCACTTTTCATAAAAACATAGTTTTCTAATTAAATAGCAATACAAATAGGTTGGGAAGAATGTATAACTCCCTGCATGCATTCATATGCTCATTACAGCTCATTCTTCATTTATAGCAAGTTTTCTCAGGATTTTCATCATAGGAGTACAGACTGTAGACCTAGAACCAGATGACCTAAGAAATCATCTAATACAACTGCTTCATTTTATAGATGAGGCAGCAAGCATGTTAAGGTTAAGTGACTCAAGGTCAAAGAAGCAGTCAGATTCTGAAGAAATATTTAATCCTAAGTCTCCTGATTCTGGAAACAATGCACTTTCCATTATAATAAAATACAATCCTTATTCAATCAGCAGATGTCTAGTGAGAATCTATAACCCTTTATGAGGATGCTAAGCCCTTCATGAGATATATTCCCTCCTCTTGGAGAGTTGGAAGTCTAAAAGTTAATTTTGCACTGGTGTATACACATGCATGCATGCAGATTCATTTAAGATAGATGCATGAGACACATTGCACTGATGTGTTAAAAACAATGAAAATCACACTTTAAAATAATCATTCAAGTATTTCTGTGATCCATCTACCCCTAATTAAACTGAATTAGTGAGGATAGTGCACATCAATCTGGATGAGAAAATAGCAAAATACTGAGGTGAGGATCTAGAGAGGGATGAAAACAGAAGCACTGAAAGAGAAAGGAGAAACCCAGAAAGAGGCCAATGACTCTGGAAGTAGAGCAGGAAGGAGGAGCAACCATGTGAGAGAAGTCTCATATTCCATCTGTCTCAGTTCCCTTCTAATTGGGGTGAGTCTAGGGTCAACAAAAGATCTAAATGCAAGTTCTTTAGATTGTTTATTGGTAAGTCCTGAGCACTGAATTTTCTATGAATGACTGTAAATATAACTCTATGGCAAAGTGATTATCATCAATTCTTTGCTAGAATAATGCCTATGCTTGGAAACTAATCTGTCTATCTATCATCTGTCTGTCTATCTATCCATTTCTCTATCCATCTGTCTCTACATATCTGTCTCAAAAAGAATAGTAACTGAAATTACTAGCTAGATCCTGGTCGTTGTCCTTTGTTCTTGAAGGGGAACAAAATGACATCACTTTACTAGAGCCAAGTTACAGCATGTCTGATTGTGACTGATCAGAACAATACAAGCTCTAACAGCTCTACCCCAGGTTGGGCACAAGTATTCCATATGGACATTTGGGGTGGACCTTCTAAACTTGTACATCTCATGTTTCTTTGGAGTTACTTCAATTCTGCTTTGCTCATAGAGCATAACACCTTCTCTTATGAGGGCATGCCATGCTGGATGATCCTGCTCCAGTGGCTTCCTTGTCACTCAATCAATTCTAAAGTTCTTAAGAGAGACCTTGAGAGTGTCCTTGTATTGCTTTTTCTGATCACCATGTGAGTGCTTGCCTTGTGTGAGTTCTCCATAAAATAGTCTTTCTGGCAAGCTTACATTTGGCATTTGAAGCTAGATCATATGAATCAATGAAATGCATTTCTTAAGTATTGTCTGTGTGCCAGGCATTGTACTAGATACTGGAGGTGCAAAGACAAAATAAAAATAAAAGAAGCAGTCCCTGATTTCAAGAGTTTTTCATTCTGCTGGGAGAGAAGACCCATACCTATCTAAGTACACAAAATAAATACATGGTAGTAAAATCTAAGGTCATTAGAGAAGGAGGACACTAGAATTTTGGGCTTTCTGGAGAATACAGAACCTAATCTGAGTCTTGAAAGAAGTGAGATATCCTCTGAGGCAGAGGAAAGGAGACAATGCATTTTAGGCACAAAGGGACAGTGATTGCAAAGACGGAAATGGGAGACATGAAATGTTCAGTGAAATAATGAAAGAGAAACCTAGTATTACTGACCACAGAGTACAGGAAGGGGACTCAATTTAAGGGTATGCTGGAGACAGCTCAAATTGGCTGCCAAAGTTTGTTGTTAAATATTCAGCATAAGCATTTATACTTCTGAGATCTGCTGTTTGGATGATTGTCTAGACTGAAGGAAGTGATGGGGGAAATGTTAATAATGCATATTAAACTTAAAAGTGTGCCCTGAAACATACATATATATATATATATATATATATCTATGTATATGTATGTATGTGTGTGTGTGTGTGTGTGTGTATCTAGCTATCTATGTAGGTATCTATGCATTCCCTTCTGAGGGTCCATTGTTAACTATTTACTAGCATACCCTTGGAAGAAATATATATTTAAGTTGTAAAGATAGTTTAAGGTCAAGCTTGTAAATTGCTTTTAAAGGGAAACAGGAATTTCTGTTTTATCTGAGATGAAATAGAAAGCCACAAAAGCAGTCATGAAGCTTGGGAAAGCTAAAATAAAACTAAGTCCTAAGATACTAAGCCTCTCTTGTGAAAGAGTATACAATGAACTACACTGATGGGAGATATATTGTTTTGCATGTTTATTCTGTTATTTTTTTCAGTGAACATACTGACATATATTGGGAAAACAATTCCTTTCGGGTTTATTTCAAAATACTTATGCAACGTTTAAAGGGAAAAGAGGGAACCAATGATGAATGATAATGAATAATTCCATTTGCTACATTAAATTACTATCTTTCAGAGATCAACCTTCACATTTATTTTTATTTCCTATATCAATGAGAAGTCCAAATTGCTATTTTCAATAAATTGGAATATCATAAGCATTGCCTATGGTTAATATGAGCTCTGGTAATTTTCTTGAATCTAATTTACAAACTCCTTCCAGCCCTAGTTTTCAGTACAATTAATAAGAAAGAGATATATACCTTAAAGGTTTTGTAACATCTAGCTTAACAGGCTCTTATATACTTTATTTCTCCTAATGCATGCTTTAGAAGAAAAGAGTCATGAAATATCATCAGACTTTGAGATATATGTATTACTGAATAGATCTTCTTCTCCAGGTAACAAGTATTTTCACTATAATCAGTCCTTAGAAACCACTAAAATCTGAGATTCTTTAGCCCACCTTTCCATCCAGACTCAATAGAAGCAAACTCCTATGCCCAAAGTTAATGGAGATCATGTGTCTTGCCTCTAAAAGGGGCTGCTTGGGTCCAGGGTCCATAAGGGAGCTCAGCTGTTATATCTTCCTGATGTCCTTTTTTAAGGAAACTCTCCTTCCAGGCTCAGAATTTCTTCATTGGTTACCCGAGGGAAGCTAGATTCCTCTTGGAATGATTGTTTAACACGTACAGTAAAGAGAGCACCAGACTAACTCTTCCTTTGTATTTGCATTGAGAGTCTGTGTCACATCCTTTAAAAAAAACTCCAATGATGTATAATCTTTGTCTTTGTGGGATGTACTTGATTCTTGAAAGAGCCAAAAGTTATTCTGAGCCAATCCAGGTGAACAAGATGGGTAATTGATTTGAATAACATTGGTTTGGTTTGGCTTTGGGGTTTAGACTATAAAAATAATGAAAATATTGCTTCTTTATCTGTAATTACTAAGCTAGCTATAAAGATATTTCTGAAGATGATATAATCAGTGATAACATTACTAAAATGCATGCATACATTCCCAGTGAGATTATTTTGAAAATCAATACGCATTCAAAGATTAAAATACTAATAGAATTTAAGCTTCTTCAAAGTAGTTTGTTTAATTTTGTCATTTTATCCCAAGTAACTAGAAAAGTGCTAGACACGTAATAGGCAGTTATAAAATAATTGTCTATTTACTGATAGTATGCTTATTTAAAAAAAAATCATGGCTAATATGGTACAGAGTTCAGGAAGAGAGATATGTTAAGCCCCTATGGACAAGGAGCTATAGAATTCTTACTGTTCATCTTGTAGAATTACAGATCCTCAGAATTGCAAGGGATTTCAAGAAATAATCTAAATCAACCCATATCAGAGAAAGAATGTCCTCTATGCCATGCCCAACAATCTCCATTCCAATTTGGAACAAACATAATTTTGAAGGCTTCCATTAAGCAGTTCATCCTTTCACTGAAATCTGTCTCTCTGGAACTTCCAACTGATGCATCTAGATATGCCTAAGATACCCCTTTTTCATGTTAGTGCTATTAAATTCTGTAAACTGTAATTCAAAAATGATCTTAGGTAGAGTTTGGGTTTCTTTATCCCTACCAATCAAGTATCTATGTGGGGAAGATTCCTTGAATGTTGAAACTTCACTTTGGAGATCATCTGGTCCAGGGATTCTGAATCTTTTTAGTGTCATAGACTCCTTTGGTTATTTGGTGAAACTTATAGAGTCCTCAGAAATTTTTTCCAAAGTTCATAATTGAAAGAAATGCTAAATTTCAGTTAGAAATTATGCATCCTGACAACCAAAAATCTATTTAGAGACCCAATTTAAGAATACTTGATCTAGTTTAATGCTTTTACTTCACTAGTTAGGAAACTCAGTAAAATTAGCATTCTTGCTGGAAGTATCACCAATAGGTAATAAAAAATGCCACAAAAAGAACCTAGATTTTCTAATTTCTGGTCTAATGTTCTTTCTTCCTACTATTCCAATGTGGGGAGGAAAAGGGGGGGAGGAGGAGGCTGTGAATTGCATTGTTATATGGAAGGGCTGATGAATGATGACTTAGATGAATGAATGATGCTTTTATTAAGTGCTTAATATGTGCAAAGCACTGTGTTATTTGTTGGGGATACCCTTAGAAAAGTAAGGCAATCCTTGCTCTCAAGGAGGTCACATTCCAATAAAACACATGGAAAGTTTCAGCAAGTCAAATGAAAAACATCCCATGGCTCTTCATATGCAGTAGCAAAGCAGATGGTAATGTTTTCCTTGAATGTCATCTCCATTGCTAACATCATATTAGTTTCTAATATTGAATCACTTGACAGTGTCAATGACTATGGTGACAAGAATTTTATTTTCTGGCACCTGTAGAAGCAGTTACCAGTCTGCATTTCCACAAGGTTTGCTTTTCTGGATGATCACTCTGGACACTGGATTGGGAACATTACTATTCTGAAGGTTCTTGTGTTCAGGGTATGGGATTGTGTCCCAGAGTCTAAAGGGAATGGTGGTCAAGGTGGTAGTGGTAGTTTGACTTGCCTGGTACATCCTGCTTATCATCTCTCCTTCAAGGTCCCGGCTCCTGAATTCAGCAGACCTGGCTTGCCTGCTCTGTGAGTAGTAGCTAGTTGGCATTTTGTGGTGATGGTCATCCCCTTCTTCACATGAGTTACTTCTTCCCTGGATAATTTCTATTTGGGCTAAGCTAGAAGAGAGAGACTCATTTTTTTTAAGGGGGAAGCTTCCACTACTAGGGTTCTTCTGTCTATCTGCCTTTGGGTAGTATTTGGTCAGCACCTACTGCTGGTGCTGATAAGAAAAGTAGGATCCTTGTCCACAATAATTTCTCCCCTCGGTGATGGCAGCAAGAGCTGGACTCGAAGCAGGTCTGGTGTCACATACCTTTGATCTGGTCTGGCAGAAAAGTCTAGGAATATATCCAGAATTTTACCTGCCTCCATTACCATGCTTCAGTATCTACCTTGGCATTGTCAAGTATCTGCACTGCCACATTTACATTAGAGCTTCTTCTTGACATTTTGAAACAGGCTTTAATGCACTAATGCACTGCAGTATCAATTTCACAGTATCAGCTTTAACGCATCTCTATCATAGAGCATTAACCTCTGCCAGTGGAAAATTTGCTAGGTTTTCTGTGCGGTTTGGGGATGCCTGCATCAATGCATTCTATCTTGACAGTGCTTCTAGGATGTGAGGCTGCTCTGTACTCTGGACTTTTTTTATGTCTCGGTACTGAATTATCGTTAATAAATTCTTTATCATCATCATTAAACTCTTATTTGTTTAGAACCTGAAAATTGTGAAGCACTTTTTTTTGTAATCGCTCTCGGAGGTAGACAATTTAAGTACTATTACCTTCATGTTACAGATGGGGAAACTGAGACCAGGGAGATTAAATGGTATTCTGAATTCGCGCAACTAAACATGCCTCAGTTAAAATGCAAAACCAAGTCTTCTAATTCCAAGGATGACATTTTTCCCTATACTACTCTGTCTCTCTATGTCCTAAACTGCTTTTACTTGGTACAAATTTTTGTACTTATTATATTATTGCCTAAGCATGAAGCTATTATAACATTTAGATTTCTATTTACGAACATCTTAGGATGCTTGTACCCTGAGGAAGGCTCAGAGAAAATACTTTGGAGACACTAATGTTTCAGCACAAATCTGTTAACATACAGAGCTCCTCAGTTCTCAACTATGACACTCACTCTCGCAGGATACTGCTGCGATTTTTCTTATCACTGTTAGTATCTTCAAGTCTGGCTTAGAAAATTTTCAGGGATGAAGGTATTTTTGAAATGGGAATCATTCTGGGTGACACAAAGTTCAAAATGATTACTCAGATCTCTGTGGACATAAAACTCAATAGTCAATCACAGTATGATCTCATAATCCAAAAGAACCTACCTTGATCTTCAGCTGTATTAATGGGAATATGGTATCCAGACAAAGGAGGTGACAATCTTGCCTTTCTCCAGTGTGGTAAGAACCAAGCTGGAGTATTGCGTTCACTTCTATATGCCAAAGTATAGGAAGTACATTGGTTGGAACAGATTTGGAAAAGGGCCAAGAGGATGGGATGATGTGAAAATAAGAGATCATGTCAAATAAGGATTCATCTGAAAAAATTGGTGATAGTCGAAAATTTATGGGAGGAACATGTGAGAGCTGCCAAGTATTTGATGGGTCATCATGATTTAGAAGGATATGATGATGATGAAGATGATGATGATGATGAATTTTTTTTCCTCAGGAGCCAGATCTAGATTAATACATAAATCCTGAAAAAAAAAACAATCTTGGTAGAAAGTGAAAAAGAAAAACATTCACAGAAGTATTTAGGAAGATGTTAGGAGATGTGGTGTCTTTCTTCAGTGGTGGTCTTGATGTGAAACTATAATGGCTACTTGTCAGGAATTGTGTAGAAGGCTTTCTAAGTAAGGTTAAGGATGAATTTGATGACCTGTGAAGTTCTTTTTAGCTTTAAAAAGAGGCCAGGCACTATACTAAACACTTTTTTATAAATATCTCATTTAATTTTTACAAAAATCCAAGGAGGAGAAGGGGAAAATAGAAATTATTATTTTTAATCTTCCTTTTATAGTTGAGGTAACTGAAGCAAACAGAGGTTATGTGACTTGCCCAGGATCGCACAGCTAGTAAGTATCTGAGTCACTTACTCAGGTCTTCCTGACTCCAAACCAAGCATTCTACCCACTGTACCACCTAATTACTTTGAGGCTATGTAATTCTGGGAATTCTCCCACTGCTTATCAATAGTACTTAGCCCTGCAAGAAGGAATAGAGCCTGTCATACCTCAGTAGGTGGACATTTATCCATTTGTTCTTTCATCATTAAATACATCTATTATAGAGAGCAAGAAATTTGTTAATTTCCTACTGTATATGCAGTTCATTGTGTGAGAATTTGGGGGGTAGGGTTACTATAAACATAAAGTCCTTGATATGAAGGTGTTGACCCTACTGGAATATTTCCCATAAGAAACTGTTTCAAAGGAATTCTAAAACTGATTGATGGCTTAGTTCATGAGAAACTTGAATAAGTTTTGGATATAAAAGAAGGTTACATCATTCATCCTCTTCTCTGAGCTTGTAATCTAAAGCTCAGAGGAATCATTGGGGATGTAGAAAAGGAAATTTTAGAAATCAAAGATACTGTATATAGTCTCATCTCATGAATACATAACATAAAATGATATTCATTTATTCATCAGCTGTTTTTTTGAGCCCGTAGAATGTGTAAATTGATGTACTAATCACTTGGGGGAAGGGGTTAGATTAAAAAAATGAATAAGACCCAATTTCTCAACTCAAGTATTTCATAACACAGTAGGGAAGACAGAAAAAGTATAATTAGTAAGATATGGAAATGATACTTCTGTGGTATTTTTAGTTTGACAAAAGAAAGGCTTTATAAAGATGGATCAATAAACAATTATTAAGTACCTACTATGTGCCAGGCACTGTGCTAAGCAATGAAGACCGTAAAAGGACAGTCTCTATTCTTGAGGACCTCACAGTCTAATGGGGAAACAACATTCAAACAACTCCTACAAACAAGATAGACAAAAGATAATTTGGAAATAATTAACAGAGGGGAGGTAATAGAATTAAGGAGGGTTTGGAAAACTTCTTAAAAATGTTGGGATTTTAGTTCAGATTTGAAGGAAGGCAGGGAATCCAGAAGAAAGAGATGAAGAC
>CM053771.1:335857707-335881038 GCA_028658325.1 Potorous gilbertii
ATACAATTCTGTACAGGTTCTACATATACTTTCCTATTGAGCACATTTTCACTATAGTCATGCTATGTAGTCGCACTAAAATAAATGGAAGAAATCATATAACAAATCAAAACATAATACACTAAAACACACACACACACACACACACACACAAACATGATCTGCTACATTCTGTGAATGACTTCCATATTTCTTTCTCTGAGTGTGGAAAGCATTTTGCGTTAGAAAATCGTCATTGGGATTTTTTTTTTCAGTAAGTTCTTGTGTTATTACAGAGTTCCATGTGTATCAGAAAAACCTCTCGCTCACTGTGGTCGTGGCTGTGCACAAAGTTCTCCTGGTTCTGTTCCTTTTGCTCAGCATCAGATCATATAAATCCTTTCAGGCCTCCCTGAAGTCTTCTTGTTCATCATTTCTTATGGCACAATAGTACTCCATTACATTCATATACATAATTTATTAAGCCATTCCCCAATTGATGGGCATCTCCTTGATTTCCAGTTCTTGGCTACCACAAAGAGTGCTGCTATAAATATTTTTGTACATGTGGGTACCTTTCCCATTTTTATAATCTCTTGGGGATACAGTCCTAGTAGTGATATTGCTGGGTCAAAGGGTACACACATTTTGTAGTCCTTTGGGCATAGTTATATACCGTTTTCCAGAATGGTTGGATGATGTCACAGCTCCACCAACAATAAATTAGTGTTCCACCTCTCCCACATCCTCTCCAGCATTTATTATTTTCTTGTTCTGACATGTTTGCCAATCTTATAGGTGTGATGTGGTAATCCACCAACTTTTCAACAAAAATTCTTTCCACCACCCTCTTATAATGGAAATCTGACTCTTGAAGAGGTTAAATATCTTATAACCCTAATCAAGTTAACTAAAACTTTATTGATTTTGTTGGGAACTAGTTCTTTGCTTTATTTATTAGTTCAATAGTTTATTTTTAATTTCCTCTACTTATCCTGTCATTTTAACCATCTTTCTTTTAAATTTTTATGCATTTTTAGGGGTTAGTTATTGATTTAAAGTTTTACAAAATATTTTTATTTTTTCTTGATATATATTTTAAAAAAGTATTTCCCTTTTTAGATTATTGTGGTGGCACTCTTTATAGGTTTAGGCATAATTCATTTTATATCATTCTGTTAAAGATAATTATTAATTGTTTCTTCAGTTCATTCTCATTTTTTAAGATGTAATTATTTAGGATCAGTTTAGATCTATGTTTTCCGCATGTTTCCTTTATTATTTGACGTTTTTTGAGGATGTGATATTATTTCTCTATTTTTACATATATTTGTGACTACTTTGGGCCCTAATACATGATCACCTTTTAAAAGTTTACCATGTTATGCTGAGAAATATGTATTCTTATACTTGCATTCAGAAATTATCAAAGGTCTTTCAGATACAATTTTCCTAACTCACTTAAGCTCTATATTTTCCTTATGATTTATCTGTTAGATTCCTCTAGCTCTGAAAAAGGATTATTGAAATCTCAAATAATTGTGTTCATTTTCCCAGTCCAGATAAGAGTACAACATACAAATTTTCCTGCCTTCTCTCCTATTTCCTTAGTTCAAATAACTATTTCATGCCAACTTACACTGCTCTTTTTGAAGTATCAATGTTCTATTGTTTGATAAAACTCAATGAACATTTCTCAGCTTGTCAACATTCTTGACCTATCTTCAACATTTTACACTATTAAAAAGTTACTGAAGTTATTGATATAACTTACTTAAAAAGGCACCCCTCCACATATACACACACACAGAGGCATCTAGAGCAGATTTTCTTACCCTGGTGTCCATGGATCACCAGAGGATATTTGTATAGATTTCAGAGAACTTGGATGGGATTTAAAAAAATACAACTTTATTTTCACTAACTTCTAAGTGAAATTCACATTTCCCTTCAATTAAGAATTTTAATATAAAACATCAATCTGAATAAGGGAACATGGGTTTCAGAAGACTGTTAAAGGCTTGTGATGTACAAAAGCTTGAGAACCCCTGATCTAGAGGAACTCATCATCTATAGAGAGTTGCTCTATGATATGAAATATTCCCTTAACATCCTCCTTTACAATGGAATATATGTCATCCTGTTTTATTTCTCATTTGATAGTATTGAACAAATAAATGGTTGTTGAAGACAACTATCTCTTCTGCAAGGAATTTAGTATGATTTTGTTACATAAATGGAAGATATCCTTTTGGAGGAGAGCCTTATAGCAGCATTTTGTTCTACTAAATGAAATGCATTCCTTTTTTTAGGGGGGCAGGCAGGCATATTGAACAAACAACACATTCTGCAGGATCTTGTATTTTTTAGACCTTTCAGTGAATTACATGATGGTTAAGATATGGCCTACTATAGAATAATATTTGTGAGAATGGGCCTGGTCTTTCTTCATATCTTCATCAAATACATTCTCTCTGCCTTTATAAATTATTTGCCTAACAAATTTATTTAAATGGGAAACCAAACTATTATTGAGCTTCTTTTACTGACTGTTTTGGTAATAGTGAGATATGATACTTTTTCTATGCTTTTACTGTATTTCCCTTTCAAATAACTTGGTAATCAATCTCTCATCACCATCAAAAGTGAGTTGCTTTCTGAATGAATGTCCTTTGTGTGTATTTGTTCTCATCCAGATGATGTTTTCCATCTTTTCTTTCTTCAATGCCATTTCCATTCATAGGGCACATGTAGGGCTAACATGTTAAGAATTTGATGTATACATATATGTATGTATGTATAAATATATATGGATATATATTTTCCACTTTTTAATTTAGTGCTATCTTTCTAGTTTTACACATTTTCTGTTCTCACAATGATTTAGTTTAATTGGTTCTTTCACCAAACTAAACTGGTTTCCCCTCATTGATTGCTAGTGTTTTATGAGGCAGTAATTACTCATAATCAAATGCCAAACTCCTCCTTAAGATTTGACAAGTGAGTTTATGCTGTAATCTGCTTTTTCTGTTGGATGGCAGATCTTTCTTCTTGGCAAAGAAACCATTTACTGGGCTGAGGTAGTTCCTAGCCTATTCATCTCCTTGTTATGACAATTGATCCACACTGGTTAAACTCTTCTTTTTAAGTTAGACTTATTTGGTTAATCTTTGTAAATAGGAAAGGGAGTGGTAGTGCTCCACACATCTAGGAGTGAGCCCTTTAAACATTTTTAGGAAACTGTCATAATCCACATTATTCTCCATTTATTACTCATATTCCATATAGACATCTAAAGTAATGTTTTCTTGCCACTTCTCTTCATTGCTATTGTCTCCTGTGAATTATGAGTCATATTTTATATTTCTTTTTCTATTTCATATATGAAGTCTCTAAGATATCAGACCTAGAAAATCTCTCTGGGTAGTTTTCTCCCTCTTACGACTTTGTCAATTTCGTTTTCTTTTGATTTCAGGAATTTTCTGTTAGCTGGCTTTTTCTTAAGTGCACAATGTCCTGTCCCTGGCTAAGAAACTATTATCCATATATTTTAAGACATAGTCAAGAAAAATAATCCCTTTCTCAGATATTGTCATCCTAAACTGGGATATGTTTCTCAAATTTGCATTTTTATTGTGAGTTACAAATCTATAATTGTCGGCAAAAATGAAAGAACTACCTGTATGCCTAAGAATTTTGGTTTTTTGCCAAAGACTTCATAATTCTTAGCCATATCTTCTAGATTCCTTTTGATGCTACAATCTGTCCCCATATGGAATCCATGTCTTTATGTAATTAAAATTTCCAAATAATGTTATTAATGCATTGAAATTACATCAAAACAAAATAATATTCTATAAAATAAAAACAAATCATGGAGCATAATCTAATGAAAGCCATGTGACAAGAAGGTCCCTTCCAACTCTAAATCTATGACCCTAGGACACTTCCAGCTCTAGAAATATGATCTTACAATTGTATCCTTATGTAGGGCAAAGGAAGAATAATGTTGTATTTAGGACAACATAACTCCTTCATATTCCCTACCCTGCAGGCAATTATTCTGCCCCCCTAGTGGTCCACCAAGATGCCCTACCGCAAAGTATAGAAACACTCCTACCCATCCTCATGTACCTATTTCTTCTGAAAGGCATAGTGTCACAATAGATAGAGATGTGACATTGGAGTCAGGAAGACCTGGCTTCAAGTCTCACCATTAAAACATACTATCTGTGTGATCCAGAGCAAGCCACTTAACCTCTTAATGACTTCTGTGGATTTCTAAGATTATAAATTAAGTTGAAAAGCTTGCATACATTGATATATGTATGGGGGAGTTTCCCAACTGTAGCATCTTATTCTGATGAAACTATAGATCTAGTTAAAATAAAATTTTTAAAAAATCAATTCTTTCTCTCAGTTCACTAGAATATTTAGTAAATATGTGTGGAAAGCAAGGATCTGGTTGAATATTTTTTGCAAATCAGATTTTCAAAAGGGAAGCAAAAGTATTTCAGAGTGTGTTTAAAATGACTGGTTTATCCTTAAGGCATATCTTCCCCTTAGGAAGTACAGCTTATTTCATAAAGAAAATAAAAGTTTCTACTTGAAAGGCCTCACAAATATTTCTGAGGCCTGTTTAATCTAGTGATGTATAATGTTAAGTCTAGCAGTATAGATAGAAAGTCAGGTGCATATAAATACTGGGTTTGGACCAGGTGCGGGTGAAAATCCAACTCTAACTGAACCATTCATGCTCATATAAAAGGATTAACCAGTAGTGCAAACCTAACTGCCCAATCTGCAGTTTGTGAATATCTTAACTTTTTGAAGATGAGTATTTAAAGTACTATGCATGCTTTTTCTCTTGAAATGAAAGTGCAGATCAATTAATATTCTTATACTGCATGACAGTATCTCAGGAAGTACATATTTTATTACTAAACAGGTATGTAAATATACAAATGAAGTATAGAAAGCCTTCAGTATTTCTTGTATACCCTAGTTCCTGTGTATAACTCAGTGTCTAGACTATAGTAGGCATTTAATAAATGCTTGGTGATCCCATATTTGAAATGTGTATTTTCTAGGAAAATGTACATTTAGTCTTAGAGATAAGGATATACAAATATATTTAACTAATATGACAAAATGATATAACCTGTTTCTAGTGACAAAGAATATCTGTTGAAATTATCAGTGTTAACAGTAGGCAAGACACTTAATTGCCTTAAGTTTTATTTTATCTTTATATTTATATATATATATCTTTATATTTATCTAAAATAGCTTTTATTAGGTGAAGACTTTCTTGAAGGTATGAAGTATTGAGAGGTCTACATCACAACAGCAGAAACCATGTCTGATTCTACATAAAGTGGGCATCACTCTACGCAGACCTCTTCACTGACTCAGATAAACATTTCGCTTATAATTCATAAACCTAAGCTATACTCAAGGTCTTGAATACAAGACATCTGCAACTTGAAAGTTTTACTAATTCTAGCTATTCTTTCCATATTATGAGAATTGGAGGCACAGTACCCCTGTGATCTGGAAAATTTGCATAAAACTTTCTGACCTGGCCTTTGTACCAGAGAAGAGGTCTAAATTATTATGGTATTAAAGATAAAATATGATATTATACAATGCCATAACTGTATTTCATGCATTTCTGAGTTTCTAAACTTTTTTCTGTGTTGTCTTCTGGCTTTCACATGTCCTCTGTGGCTTCAGCAAAACTCCCTCTGTCAAATTTCTATTTGACTTCTAATGCCAACCCATATATACAGAAATCATGATAGGGAAAGTCAGGATATGGAATGGATAGCTGTATTACCATGAAAGGCAGCATAGTGCTGTAACGGATAGAAATCTGGTCTAAGTGTTATGAAGACCGTAGTTTAAATCTTACCTTGGATTCATACTGGCTACTTAACTTTGTGTACTTCATTGAACCTCTCAGTGCTCCAAATAATTCATCATGATCTTCATGGGATGGATGGTGTTTCAACAGTTTCCTCTACTTATGAATTCATGAGTCTGAATCTAATTAAACAATATTTCTAATATCTTCTCCACAGGGTGGGTGTGAAGAAAGAGCTTTGTAGTATCTTTAAAGCAGTATAAAAATGTGGGTTGTTGTGACTGGGACATCAATTTTCCCAGGTTCTCAGACAGGTTTGTTCACCAGTCCTTCCTTTTTTAGTCCCACCCCCATTCTCCTTGCCCCAAAGTAGCCTTACATTAATTTGCATTACTCAGGGCAGTTGCCCAGAAGGATAAATGAATGTCATGCACCCCCATCCTCCCCCCAAAATGGAAAAAATTCATATTAGAGCAGAAGCACACTACTAAACCACTGGAGAACCATTAAATTAAAGACTAAAGATTCACCATAGGCTAGTTCACAGAGAATATTAGGAACTCACTGGAGCAATCTCAGTAGGATGTGTTCCCACAGATAGCCTAAGATAGCCATTTGTTTGTCAGCTGGGGCTGTGGGACCTAGGTGTAAAAGAACAAAGAAAATATTAATACTCATGGAGGAATAATTTACCTCAGTTCCCATTTAAAAAAAAAGTCCTCAGCTCCAATATATTATTTAAAAACTTTGTAGTCCATTAAATATTCAAACTGCAACCCAAAGTTACACTTTGTGATTTTTGGTGGAGAATACCCAAATTTCTGAACAATCTTGATTTGTTCACCTCTGCAAATACAGTCTTGTCAATGTACTACAAAACGATTTCATGCTTAGAAAGGAAATTTTTTTCTTAATAAATATATATTGATGAAATAAGCATTTGTATTATGCTTCGCTTATCTGTTTAGCCTGAATGTGAATTGACCTGTATTAATTACAAAGAATACTGAATAAATTTCTACTTGAAACAGACTGTCCCTTAGAGAAAATTATTTAGAATAGAGAACTAAGTTGTAGACTCATCTTTATCCTTCCGTAGTATTTAAAAGAAGAATTAAAACATTTTGCAATCTGGTGCCTCGTCACAAACAACTTGATCTATTTCAATTCAATTCAACTAACATTTTTTAGTGCTTATTATGTCAGCCAATGTGATAACCATGAGGAAGACCAGTATAAAGGCAAATCATTCCCTACTTTCAAGTAACTGGCATTCTACTTTTAGTTAGAGAAGGGTTTTCATAATTTAAGAGATATGTTCTTTTCCAAAAGTGAAGAACTTATGGAAAAATTCAGATAGGTAAAAAACAGAGGATAGGAGACTGTATTGCTTCTATTCATCTAAATTCTTTAGTGGGGTAGGGAATGGACCTATTTAATTGTTGTTAGGAAATCCCGTGTAGGCAAACTTGCTCTGCCAAGAGAGGTTGACACCTTCTCTACAAGCTATTGTTTTAGAGTGAAAAAGAGTACTGAGAACTAACAATGACTTGTCTAGGGTTACACAGCCAGTTATATGTGTCAGAAGTGGATCTAATTCTTCCTGGTTCCCTAATATATGATGCTGCCTCAGTTAGGCACCATTACACTGAAAAAATCATAAAAGCAATAGGCAAGATTTTTATAGTTCTTCTCTTTTCTTCCCAGAATATTCAATTTCATACAGAGAGGGACTAGAATAATTCTTATTTTTATACTTCTCTAGATGTTCCAAAGGGCATTCTTCCAAAGGTTTATAACCTTTATGGTTATCCATATATTACAGATAAGACAACTGACATTCAGAGACATTTTAACTTAGTTTTGGGATAGTCAATGAGTAAATGGCAGAGTTTGGTCTCTGAATTCTGACTCTACCTTTTGATGATTGGATGACCATGAACAAATCATTGATTTCTCTGTCTTTCTCATTACTTTGTGAGTCCTTTCTGAAGATACTTTCTGTCCTAAAATTAGAGATTCCATGATATTCCAATTCTAGTGCTGGTTTCTTTTATTATTATACAGATACCAGCATCAGAAACGTATATATTGAATGTTTGGAATGAAAGGCCTTTTTTGAAAGTGATATTGAGATCTTTAATTCCATAATTCCTGGGTTAAAAATATGTGAACTAGATGAAAAATTTGTCAAAATCCACATCTTTGAGAGTACTTTTTGCTTATATACATATAAAAATTTCGTGATTTTTACTTACTGCTTGATCTACACAGCCAAACAAATAGTTCCTACTTTGTCGTACAGATACAGCCATGATGAACTAATTAATGGAATTAGGTAATAATTTCACCCACATAAAATTGAGAGGCATCTCAAGATAATGGATTTAGGACCATCCTTACAGTATGAATCAATAACTTGACCCTTGGCAATGCATTTCATATATATATATATACATATATATATAAATATATAGATGTGTGTGTGTATGCATATATGTATGCATGCATGTATATATGTATATATGTATGCATATATGTATACAATACACACATACATGCATACACATGTACATACGTATATATGTATATATGGTTGTCAAAATTTAATCATTGATGAAATGCTATGTCTGGACATTCTATGTGATTATGTGTAATTCTACCCTTGGTTTTTAAAGAATTTGCTTTTATTCTTGATTAAATCTTCAGATGATTAGTTTTTGAAGGTCAAATTAATAAGAATTTTTAAATTCAGAATAAAACCAAAGAATCTTGAGGTACCATTTTGGGGACTTTCCTCCACCTCCCTACTTAAGTAGTGGTGTTTTCCCCACTTAAACTAATGAAACAATAATAAAAGTAAACATAACTCATAATTAATTATATGGCGCTTTAAAGTTGGCCAAGCACTTTTACATAGATTTGCTCATTTGAGTCTCCCAAAAACTCCATAAGGTAGTTACTATTAGTATCCTCATTTCACAGATGAGGAAACTGAGGTGCAAAGGTATTAAGTAAGTAATTTAGGGTCACAAAAGTAGTGTCAGAGCCAGGATTCAAACCAGAGTCTTCCCGATTCCAGGACTATTCAGCACTTGAGTGTTGTGGAAGCACAAACTCCATTTCGATGATTATGTATGGACAGTCAACAGAAGTTTAACATGCCCTTCCCATATGCACGCTCTGTCCTTTGAAAGGAGCCCTACTCGTTGGATGCTGTCACAGTGGAATGGCACCATCCGCGATGCCTGTACCTGAAGCTGACAATTGTCATTTACACTAGAGAATGGAGATTGAGGGTTTTAATACCCATATGTCTTCATTTCTCTAGAGCAAACAATCTTCTTATCATAAGTGTCACAAGAGGCATAAGCAGATGTGGCAGTAGCAGTAATTCCGGCAATAACAGGTATTGTCTCCTAAGAAATAAATCTTTTCCTTACTTACTGCCAAATAAAAAACACATATGGATTGAGAATCTCTACTCTCATTTACTTATGTTGTAGAGAAGTTAATATTCAGTGGTGATATGAATCTGAAAAGAGACCATGGAGCTAGAGGTGGGTACATGATAAATGTAACTTTATGCAAGAGTATGGCAGCTGGTGTCGAGTGTTGGGAGAGTTACCATAAAGTTCAAGACTTGGAAAAACAATGATCTGAGGAAACAGGACATAATGGATTATTAATGTAAGAGGATAAGCTGTCAGAAACATCATAAGAAAGTTTAAAAAAACTCTCAGGGAAATTGTCCCAGAAAAAGAATTTGTGGCAAGGACATTCTGTGGCCAGAATCTGTTGTTAGCCCTTATTTTTCAAAGAAGACCATGGTCTCAGGAAAGTGATGCCATGACTTGAAAGTGGATTGAATTTCAGGGAGTGAGGGCTGTGCAAAGTCACCAGTCTCATTTTCTCCTCTGGAGCCATCTGGACCCAGTGGGAAGATATAGATCAGGATGACTGGAGATGGCCCCAGATGCAGTGGGAAACCTTGGCATTTTTTTAAGGTAAGGTCTGTCTCTGTTTGATGGAGGCAACATCCATTCAGTGATTAGAAGAGGCCAGAATCTAGGAATATTGCAGAGTCAATGTTCTCCATGCAGGAAAGAACATATTTTCATGAATGTAAGAAGGTGATAGTACTTGACAAAAACAAGTCTAAGAAAAAAGTGAGTATGATAATGATATAAGGAAGTTCTCCAAGGGCCTATTGGAAGTTGAGGGCATATCAGTATAGGAACTCTGAAATAATAGGATTGAGGTAGATAAAGATGAAGGATTAGTGAGTGAGAGGAGAGGAAGGGAATGCTGGAAACTTAGAGAGAAGAGAGGAGCCTACTAGCTATATCATATGGTAGATTGTTTCACCCTTCTCACTGAACTGAATTTGTAGCAAGAACTCAAATTTTTAGTTCAAGTTCTGCTATCAGTTGCCATGCCCACAGAGACTTGGGGGAAAGGGCACAAAATCTGTTTCTTCTTAGGAGACTCAGACATATATTCCCTTAGGGAGGAATATTTTTTCAGTATAATTTATCATATGCTTTTATTGACATCTTTTGATTTTATGTCATCTATATATCCTGATGTATTCTTTCTGTATCTGCTTCTAAGAGAACTGTCTCTTATAACAAAGAATAAGAGGAAAAAGAAAAAAATAGGACAAACTAATAATAAAAACTGTTTAAGAATAAAAAAGAAGACAAAAATAGTTCAGAAAAACTAATCCTTTGCTACCAAAAAGCAACATTATATGTAGTGTTTAATATTCAGATCACATACCCTTTTAAAATTCATTGTTGTATGTAGTATAAGGTCTTGGTCTAAATATAATTGCTGACACACTACTTTCTGGCTTTTCCAGTGATTATTGTAAACAAAAAAAGGTGTTCTTTCATAGATAATTTATGTTTTAGAGTTTATCAAACACTGTTTAAATTATCACAATTATTTCTGATTTTCCTTGTAAAATCTGTGTTTTCATGGATTAATACCTTGATATTTTAGGCTTTTTGTAGTCATTTCTAACATTATTTCTTTCTCCATTTTTCTTCAATGGAGGAAGTATTTTGTATCTTGCACTTTATAATGAAGTCACTTAAATTATCAATTAATTTCTTTTCTTATTCCCTAGTGTTTTCTAAGTGTAATAATAAACAATTGCTGCTGATGGGCCTACGGGGCTCAGGTGTTCAACTTTCCTCTTTCTATTAAGGGCCTTCTTAGCTCTGGACTCATCCAGAAGTGGACTGTATTGAATCCTGGATGAGCTTGGCATCTAATGGAAGGAGTTAGGCTTCCTCTTGAATTCTTTGGCCCTTTATAATCCCATGCTAGAACCCTGGGGAAAATTACTTGAAGATTAGGTTTGGATCATGTCTCTGATTTCCCCAAAGTTAGGAGAGAGAATAGAAAGGTGTTCCTCACACAATATGAATTAGGCATAGGTCAGTTACTTATTTTCTCCACAAAGAAATACTAAATATCAAAGTTCAGAGGTGGCACATTAAAAAGGACACAGAAATGGATACAGCAACTTTCAACTACTGTTATGTTCTCAGAATGTTGAAACTCCAAAACTTCAAAACATTAAGCAGTGTAATAAAGATGCATTTTTACATTTCACGTTTCACCTCCAGCTCTCTATTGTCTTCCTCAAAGTCTATGTCTTTGGCCAAGCCAGGTTAAAACTTGGTGCTTTTCCTCTTTGCAGTCATCATTGCCAAAATAAAGATGAAGTTTCAGATGACTCTTATTGTTGTTAGTCAACTTGGACTGAAGGACACATGTACTTCTCGAACTTACAAGGTTGCCTTTAAGTATAGACAGGTCCAGCTTGAAATTGTAGTTTTAGTTATGTATGATCATGGGGAAGAAAAATAGAAAGCAGAAAAGATAGATGGGTCCCCAAGAATCATGTTCAGACCTACCTAAGCCATCACTTGGGTTTTAGTTACCATTGTGTTTTTACATTTCTGGTGGGGTGAGGGAAAGTGTAGTTCCTTCACAATGCTACACAAGAAGCTGAAGGAGGAAGGGTTATTTGTTAAATAAAATGATAAAGCCCACTGTGATTCAAATGGAGTTTCTTGACTGCTTCTTTAAACCCAAATCACTCTGGCTCTCACCGATTGGCCAATAATAAGGCCCCAGCCCAAGACTCATTTGCTCATTGTTTGGGTTTTGATGGCTCTAAGCAAGGGTAAATAGCAATTGTTTCTGTTCTGGCCAGAACAGAAAGTGGTTCCTCTCCCTGACTGATTTGTTTGTGAAGGCAAAGTAGGCCATGTTTTACCTCATTTTTTACTCAGCCTTTACTACTGAATGAGTTTTACTTTGGCCAACCTGAGAACTTGGAAAGACCTTAGTTTAAAAAAGGTCAAAGTCTCTCACTGTATCTTGGGTCATCTCCAGTCATCTTGACTTAAGTCTTGCCACTAGACTCACATGACTCTAGGGGAGGAGATTATGATGATGCAGAAGCAGCAGCTGTCTATCCTTTTTAACTAAGTATCCTCCCCTTGTACTTTTCATGGAGTGGAGTGGGTTGGAGAGGACAAAAGAATCATTCACTGTTTACTGAGTCATACAAAAGGGCTAAGCCCTTTCAGTATTGAACTACATGTTGCCTCAAATTAAGTGACCAGGGTACAGCTTCAGAACTTTCGGTTCAGCACTCTGTGGAAACTACTCCAATCCAGTCTCTGCTACATAAATATACTATCATGTCACCAGGAAATCGGATAGTTTTCTTTCATCTTTACCTACGTTTATGCCTTTAATTTCTTTCTCTTGTCTTATTGTTATTGCTAATAGTTATGGGAATTAAATAACAACAGAGAAAAGGAATAGACATTTGTCATTTTGACATTTCTATAGATACAGAAAGAAGAAAAGGCTGGATTCTTACAAAAGCAGCCTAAGTGAGGACAGAGACAGGAGCGATTTCTTAGAAATAGTCAGACAAAAGCTAGATATCAGAGATATAGGTGTTATTCCTTTTTGATTGATTTCATTCTAGACTACAATCTCTATTTGGTTCCTTATCCACATCATTGGGAGCTAAGAGGTTTAGATCTAATAGAATCTATAGGATTAGACCCAAATGTGCACAGAGTGATGATCATCCTGGCCTATAGCCCTTTAAAGACCCTAACCCTCTTTTAAGTTCTAGTTCTTCAAGATCTAATTCCTCAATGAAATATTCTCTGAAAATCATAACTGGAAGTAATTTCTCCATCATTTAATTTCTATAACACTTAGAAAAATAAGGCTCAGAAGCTGGAAAGGGACTTTTAACCACTACCTAGCTTAATTTCCTCATTCTATAAATAGGAAGGTTGGCTCCACAGGAATGTTTAAGGATGTACATTGGGCTGCTGATGAATTTAAGATGTAGACCAATGCTTCTTGATTTCCAGTACTGTTGATGGTATCTACTCTACCACATTTAATAATTATAAAATACTGTCTTCTAATATGGGATATATTTTAATATTTATGATGTAGCCAAACAGCTATACTATAAACTCCCAGAGGCAAAATCCATATCCTACTTCTATATTCAACAAGGTCTAGTACAGTTTTGAGAATATATCACTTGCTCAATAACTTCCCTTTCAAATTTTGATTGATTTTTCTGACAGTCACATAGGCCAGAATAGATGAATTTCTACCTGTGCCATTGGAGGGAACATCTATGAGATCATAGATATATCTGAGTATTTTAAATTCATATGTGTCTCATGGTTGCAAATACTTTGTAAACTGTTTTGCTTCTTAGATCATTAAAGTCTAGGATGGATTGGTTTTGTTTGATTGGAGATCTTCCATTGATTTTTTCATCATTCAGATCATGGCCTATGAGGGTGGGAATGTGGAGAGGTAGTCATGGATGACCAAAATTGCTTGGTCTTCTTCTAGCCCCTCGGGAAATAACAGACTCAGCTCTACTGGAGAATGCCCAAGGAACTCAGTCACTGACTCTACAATGTGATATTGTGGCTGCTGTGTCAAGACACTGCTGGTGTGTATGTGTGTTTGTGTGTGTGTGTGTGTCTAAGCTTCTCAGAGTCAAAAAACCAAAATGTAGATTACTCTGCACCAAAGATAAGTAAGACATTTCTAGTCTCCCTGAGGCCATGACATGTCAAAATGCATACATTCAAAATCAACTCCACAGTTCAGTCACTGGAACAAAGGATATTGAAAATATTTCTCAATAGGTATCATCAGCATGATGATACCTGCAGACTCCTGACATCCCCACAGACCCACACACCTAGCACTAAAACAGAAGATTTGAACTTCATTCCTTCTACCACAGGTCATCCAGTTCAAAGTAATTATTTTAAAAAATCTCCTCAGCCCCTTTCTGGTACATCAAAGCCCTCTATCATTTTAAAATAGTTTGTATATAGGTGTCGCAAAAGTCTTAGTGCAGCATTAAGCTTTAAAACAACTTAATACTGAGAATATTGGGAATGAATACAGCAGATGTTTTTGTTCTTTAGGAAACCCTAGCTGGGTAGCAGCCACATTTATATCTGGCAACAATGAGAGGAGTGAGGAATAATTGCGGACTTGCTGAGTGCCCTAGAACACCCAGCTGAGGGTCAGACCACATTATTTGCCATCCTCAGTTCTAATTCACTGCTCTTTCCACTATAGCACAAAACCTTAACAGGGAGAGATGGAAGATTTTTAAAAAGAGAATGACTTTAGAGATCTAAAATCTAAAACTGACACTGCTTGGCTTTTCGTTTTCCCCAATCTTGCTTTTGACACAGATTCCTAAATATTTGACTCTCACCTGTCTGTCACAGATGTAGTAGCAGCAGCAAATTTAAATTCTGTTTGAAAATGAGTATCATGCTCAAGTGTCTTTTTGATGGGTAAATATTTTTAATCACATTCCTCGGGGAAGTTCCATGGCAAGATGCAAGAAATACTTTATACGGAGTCAGATCCTAATTCAAATCCCAATTCTTCTATTTCTTATACACATACTTACACGCACATATACTTATATTCTTCTATGAGTTGTCCTGATGAATATCTGGTCACTGGATTCAGATGGCTCTAGAGGAGAAGTGAGACTGGTGACCTGCACAACCCTCCCTCACTCAAAACAAAGTCAAGTGCGAGTCATGTCATCATTTCTCTGATGGCATGGTCTTCTTTGGCAACAAAGGATGAACACAATTCTTCTAGACTTACATGGCCTTGTTATAATTGTATCACCTCCTAGGCCTCAATTTCCTTATCTGAAAAGTGAGTTGGTTGGCCTTTGAGGTCTCTTTCAGATCTACAGCTATAATTTTACTTCCCACAAAGGCTAGAGGTTTTCTGTTCCTTTAAAATGATAATGTAGCCACTCTCTCACCTGGGTAGCATATCTTGTTTTATTTTCATTTAGAACACCTGCATGAGAAAGAAGAGTCAAAAGGATTGGTAAGGAAAGACATTGACCTCCCACCTCTGCAAAGAGAATAGGGTAGAGGTGTCTCCTCAATATCTTTTTTTTAAAATCATGCTTGTTCCTTATAAATTTACAACATTTATTTTGCTTGTTTCATGTTTGAGCTTTCAATTTGCATTGCTGCTGTCATTCTGTTTACTGTTTCCTTGGCTCTGCTTCCTTCACTCTATATCGGTTCATGGAAGTCTTTCCAAGCTTCTCTGTATTCGTTGCATCTTCATATCTTATAGCACAGTCATACTCTATCACATTCATGAACCAAAATTTGTTTAGCCAATTTTGATTGACTGAACATCTACTTTTATTTCCATTCCTTTGCTAGCAGAAAGAATGATGTTAAAAATATTTTGCATGTGTATTTGAGGACTTTCTTCACTCTGGGAATTTTTAGTGACTGTCCCTCTGTCTTCCTGTAAGTCCCAACTGAAATACCAACTGTTAGAGGAAGCCTATTGTAAGCTCTCTTACTTCTATTCTAAAGTCTTGTTTATAATAGTAGAAACGCAATGTCAACTGTCATCTGCTCTGGAATTTATAATCTTAGAGAATTAACCCATCTTCCTCACTTCAGGGCTATCCCTCTATCCCCTATGTCATACTCTCTCTTTGCTGATGCTTGCTCCAGTTTGTCTATCCATATCTATCCATTACCTCCATTAACAATTTGTAGGCTCTAGAATCATGGAATTTGGGCTTGAATTTCAACTCATATGCACATGACTTGTGTGACCTTGGAAAAGTTCTTTGATCTTTCTGAGCTTCAATTTTTCATCTGAAAAAAATAAAAGGGTTGGACTAGATGAACCTGAAGCACCAGTGTGATATTCACAGAACCTATGGTGGCTACAAATATACCAGGATACTTCTGAATCACAAAATATAACAGATTCTTCACATGGAAGACAGAACTAAACATTTATTCAAATGCCAGAAAGCCAAATCCCAGCACCACAAAGTCAAACCATTATAGCAACAAAGAAATCTATGCACAATAACAGTTCAGGGGCCATAATTATCCCCAAGCCTCCCCTCTCTTAGGCTTCCCACAAAACAGTTTCCTTACACACGTCACAAACAAGCTCCCTTAAACAAAATCACAAAATCCCACTCACGCTTGTTGCTGTCTGCTCTCTCTTTCCCAGCTCTGCTCTGACTCACTTCCTGCTCCACCTGTTCAGCAAACTCCTTCTACCACAGGCTCCATTGTGACCCAGGAAAGTGTCATGGGCCTATTAATGGATGATTAAAAGATCTTCCAATTTAAATTACCATTACAGACCCCTGAGGTCCCTTCTAGTTCTAAATCATATAATCCTATTCATTATCGATTACTTCCCTCTTCTTTGAACATCAAAGGAGACAATATTCCTAACTCCTTTAGCCCACTGCTAGTCTCTTCTCCCTCATTAATCCACAACACAATATTTGATAGCTTCTCATGTTTACTATTTCATTCTTCATCTCCTTAGCTACTACATAGATGTTTTTGTGAGATTTGGGGCTGTTTTACATTTCTTATGCATGTTCCATCAGGTATCTTTGTAGAGTACTGAATATATATAGTTAAAACTCCACAAATTCACAGTTATTTCAGTGTTACTTGAAGTTCCATATGTGTTGATGGGGCTGAAATCACCATAGCTTTTCTCTGTGTACCATTTTAAGGCTTGCAAAAGTTACATAATCCAATGTCCATGAAGCTTCTGGTATTAAAGCCTCTTATTCAGCTGCTAACACATGGAACACAGTGACTGAATGCTATAATTTGAAAATAGTTGCTGAGCAGCCAAACTAAATGAGTGCAATAATTAATGTCAACTCCCAGGTGCAAAAATGAATAATATTAAGTGGAGGAAGGAGCTCTGCTGGAGGGGAATGAACTCCCTAGGACAAAGGATGTGAATAAGCCCTGGGTGCTGCTGCAAACCAGTGATTTGAGGGCCATGGACCTATCTATCAGGGGGTCATCTGAAGGGGTTTATTGTAGACTCTTTTTATTTTGCTCAAAGCAGAGGCCTGTTGAATGATAAATAGTTTATACTTTTGTAACATGAGTATTAAACTTTTCCAAAGAATGTTTGCTTCTATGATTTGATGTGATCCCCACACAGGGGGTAGAATGCCAGGCCTTGAGCCAGTAAGACCTGCATTCAGATCTGGCCTTAGATGCTTACTAACTGTGTGACTCTGGGCAAGTCCCTTAAGCTCTGTTTGCCTTAGTCAGTTCCCTCATTTATAAAATAGAGGTAAAATAATACCATCTATTTCCAAGGCTTGTTGAAAGGAACAAATGAGAATAAGAATTTTAAATCCTTTAGCGCAGTGTCTGGTATATAGTAAATACAGTATAAATGTTTCTATCATTATGTCACTTGCTCAGCCTCCTGAAGCTTATCTGTAAAATGAGAGGTGCTGGTGAATTAAATGGTCTTCAAGGACTCTTCCAGGGTTCCCAACTATAATGCCACAATCATCTTGAAACAGTGGAACAAACATTAGATTGGGATATTAAGAATAACTGACATTTTCTTAACACTTAAAGGTTTCAAAGTCTTTACCAACAGTAACTGAAAGGCAGCTTGGCATAGTAGATAAAAGTACTGGACTTGAATTCAGGAAGACCTTACCTCAAATCCCATTTCAGATATTTACCAACTGTTGGACCCTAGATTACTCATTTAGCCACTCTCAGGTTCAGTTTCCTCATTTTTTAAAATGGGGACAAAAATAGCCTCTTGATCTCAGAGCTAATGAAATATGTAAAGTACCATACATATCCTCTCAACTGTGATGATTACATTTGAGATTCACAGCAACCTTGTGAGTTATGGATGTCATGTATTTTAATCCCTATATTATGTATGAGAAGACTAAGATTGAGAGAAGAGGAAACACAAAGCCGAAGCAAAAGCAAGATACTCAAAGTCCTATATCTGACAGACGTAGACAAGCACCTGGTAACCTAGACAAGGCTACCATTGCCATGGTCACACTATGAGTGACCATGGTCACTGGCACTGCGGGGAAGAGAGAGAAATCTTGTGTATCCCAGTGTTAAGTCTAAAAGAGGGATGAATTCCAAATCTTTCAAGGTCATAAAACGAGATGGAAGTGGACCTTTTCTACAGATTTTACAGTTGCTTAAGGAGTAGTTCTTTCCTAGATTAGTCACTGGTAATCTTAAATACACAATCCTGGGCAGCTGGTGGTGAAGTGGAAAGAGTAGTAGGCTTGGAATCAGAAATATTCATCTACCTGAATTCAAATCTGGTCTCAATCACTTATTAGGTGTGTGACCCAAGGCAAAGTCACTTAACCCCGTTTGCCACAGTTTCCTCATCTGTAAAATGAACTGGAGAAGGAAATGGCAATCCATTCCAGTATATTTGCTAATAAAACCCCCAAATGGGGTCGCAAATTGTTGGACATGACTGAAATGATTAAAAAACAACATCTTAAATATAATCTCTCAGTTATGAAAATGAAAGGACCAATGAAGGGTATATGTTTAGCAAACAGACAGCCAAGAAGAAAGGAGCTTAGCTCCACAGGAAGTGGTTTAGTCTAGTAAAATGATAACAAGGAGGAAGTCTTCTGCTTACCCATGTTTTACTTGCTTAATTCCAAATTGTTTCCCAAAATAGTTATAATAGCTCAAAGCTGCCTCAGTAGTGAATTAGTATATCTCTTTCCCTATACCTCTGCCATCTTTTTGTTTCAAATTTTTCCTTCTTTTACTATCTGTGTCAATTTTATCTCTGTAAGGTGAAACCTCAGTTGTTTTAGTTTATATTTATCTTATTACTAGCAACTTTGAGCACTTTTAAAGATGATTTTGATAGTTTATAATTTTTCATTTTAAGTTTATACATTCATACTCTGGTTCTTACTATTATAGATATGTGTCATTTCCCTATAGATTTTAAATGTCATATTTTTACAGGAGTTATTTCATGCCAAGACTTTTTAAATCTATACATATACTTTTGATTATACATTTCTTTATCTGTGTGAAAGCTTATTTTATATAGCAAAACAATAATCTATCTTTTATAATCTTCTCTATCTTGTGACTTGGTATAAATTCATAACCAACTCACAGCTGTGAAAGACAAAGTCTTCCATTCTCTTCTAGCTGTTTAATGGTGTGACTTTATATTTAGCTCGTTTATTCAGTTTTTACCATCTATATAAACATCAGCTTGGCTTTTGCTACTCTAAGTATGAGATCCTTGGCCACAAACCAATGGGAAGAAATACTGTGCAAGAACTGAATTTTATCAATCTTTATGGATATTCTAGGAAACTAGAAGATGGACAAAAATTGCAAAAAACCGGAGAGATGAATCACAAGTCTTCTTTAAGAGAAATGAATCTATAATCGAAGGCAACATAACAAAAATACATGAGATATCTGATTAACTCATATTTCAATGTTTGTAATAAGTATTTGAAAAATGATTACTTTGAAAATAATTACAGATAGAAAACTTGTATGAAATTCTTGATAAGACTCAAAATCCAAACAGCCTATACTTTGAAATTTCTTGACTTGATCTGTAGGAACAGATTATGGTAATCTGTACATGTACATACATTTTATGTACATATGCATGTGGTATGTGTGCATGCATATATGTCTAAAACTATTTCAAGTGTTCTCTATTATCTCTGGGTTCAAATAAAAGTTTTTCTGACACTCTGATTCCCTTCCAATCTTTTTAGTCTATTTACACATTTTTCTCCCCTCTATATACTACATTCCAGTCATAATGGCCTACTAGCTACTTCTCTTCTACAGTTCTATGTCATCCTTTTCCATGTCTTTGCAAGAGTGAAGGGCATCTGGGTGGTTCAGTGGATAGAGCACCAGGGCAGGAGTCAGGATGACCTGAGTTCAATCTCACCTCAGACACGACACTCAGTAACTGTGTGATCTTGGGTAAGTCACAACCCAAATTGCCTCATTCTGGGTCATCTCTAGTCCTGAAGAATATCTGGTCACTGGATTCATATGGCTCTGGAGGAGAAGTGAGGTTGGTGACCTACACAGCCCCCCTCACTCAAAACAAAAAAAGAGTCAAGTGCAAGTCATGTCATCATTTTTCTGATGACATGGTCTTCTTCAGCAACACAGAATGAACACAAATGCATGAGTGAAATACTCTCTTTCCTCACCTCTTAATCTGAGAATCCTTGGGCACCTTTAAAAATCAGCTAGTTAAACTTCTGAAGAAGTCTATGCCTCATGTCCCCATATAGTGAGGCTTTTCATTCTATTCTGTTTTTCTTATACGTATTATTTTATATATTTTGCCTCCCCCAAACTTCTTGAGGCAAAGGTTGATTTTTGCTTGCCTTTTGAATTCCAAATACTTAGCACAATACCTGAAATATAGGTAGTGTTTAATAAATACTTGTTCATTGGCTGATTTAAAGTTGCTCTATTGCCATGAAGTTTGTCACTGTGGTTTCTGAAAGTTTTTCTTTCCCTTCTTTGTGAGTTCTACTGATGACATTTTAAAATGTTTATAATTTGGTTGTATGCTATTAATGATCAAATTAACTAATTATGTTTTTTTCTTTATAGGCTTCATGTTTTGAAAGTTTCCACTGTTTATCTCACCTAAATATTAAAGGTAATTTTTATTTTTGTTTGAAATTGTTAATTTGCTCATATTCTCCTATTTTTTAGAATCATAGAATGAGAAGATAATAGATATAGGGCTATGAAGTGCCTCAGAGAGAACCTAGTCCAACCCTCTCTATTTAACAGAGGAGAAAACAGGTCAAGTTTTATGATTGCACAAAGTCATGTAGATAATCATCATCAGAAGTGAGTTTTAAACCCAGGACTTCTGCCTTGAGAGCCAATGCTCTAAAAATGTATTAGACATCATAGGTATCTTACTAACACAATCATTTAAAAGTAAAAAAAAATGATATTCACTTGAAAACTTGCACACCTAAATGGTTTCTAACAAATACTCTATTTTGCTCCCCAAAACAGTAATATTAATAACAAACCTACCCCATTAAGGCATGCACTAAAATATTTTTTTTAGTAGTAAGAAGATGCAGTGTTTCTTCACTATTCTTCTTTGGCAGTGTTATTTAGTGCCTGAGCAGCACCACTGCATGTAATTAATTATATTAAATGTAGTATATCAGCAAATTCTTTTTTCCTTTTGAAAAATTACTCTATTCCTCCCAATATTTCCCCCTTAAGCAAATGAAAATAAAATAAACCTGAAATAAAATGTCCTCAACACATAAATGCATAATTTAGTAAAATGAATCCTTACATTTGCCATGTCTGAAAAGGTATCAGTCAATCAATATTTATTAAGAACCTATTATATTCCAGGCACTGTGCTAAGTTCTGGGTATATAAATAGAATAAAAACATAGTCCTTGCCCTCAAGGAACTTTCAATGTATTGGGGAGAGAACATGCAAGCAAATATATATAAAGCAAACCATATATAGAATAAATAGGAAATAATGAAAAGAAAGCACTGTAACTGAGAGGGGTTAGGGAAGACTTTTATGCCTGAATTTTAAGTGCATCTTTTTCTGTCAGAAGGTGAGTGGAGTGTATCATCTTTATTCTTTTGGAGTCACGATATCATTTTGTTGAGCAGCACTCTAAAGTCTTTCAAGAGTATTTTTCTTGCACATTATCATTATATAAAACGCTTTTCTTGATTCTGCTTATGTAACTCCTCATCAGTTCATAGAACTCTTTCTAGTTCCTTTTATATTACATATACCATGGCAGTACTCATTCACAGTGAAAATAATTGCTGGTATTTATATAGCACACTCTCTCTCCCCCTATAAACACACCCACATACATGCATATACACATATATGTATGTATGTCTATGTGTATACACACACACATATATATACACACACAAATGCTTATACATAAAATCTCTTGATTCTCACAACAACTTGTGAGGGATTTACTCTTATTATCTGCATTTTATAGATGAGAAAACTGACATTGAAAAGAGATTAAGAAGATGGCAGAGTAGAAAGATTCACATATGTTAGCTCCTAACCCACAGCCTATAAAATACCTGTAAAGAAGAACTCCCAACAAATTCCGGAACAGCAGAAGCCACACAACAACGGAGTGGAGGAGATTTCTGTTCCAGAGAGCCTGGAAAATCCAACACCAAAGGTCTGTTGTGCACTGGACCTGGAGCAGAGCCCAGTCCTGCCTTGGCTGCATGGCACCGAGGGGAGCAGATCCAAGCAGGCTTCAGGGACAGAATCTACAGCAGCCAGGCAGGTCCGTCCACTGACAGATGCTAAAGGTCAGTGTGAGAGCCTGTTTGGCAGGCTGAGAGGGAAGCAGGGTGTCTCCATAACTCAAGCCCCCTCGGGAGGCAGCAGCAGAGGCAGTAGTGGACTGGGGCTCCCATAGAAGACAGGAGCTCAGATCCATTATTGAAAGTCTCTGCATAAACTCCTTGAGGGAACTGAGCCCTGTATGGAGGTCCTACCCTGACCTGAGCAGCTGAACATAATATCACACTAAATAGCAGCCCCACCCCTGGGAAAGCCCTGAGGCTGGGAAGCAGCATTTGAATCTCACACCCCAAGCACTAGCTGGGAAGATCTGGAGACAAGGTGGGGGTGGAGAGGAATCTCAGAAGTCAAGTAACTGGCTGGGAAAATGCCCAGAAAAGGGAAAAATAAATAAGACCATAGAAGGTTACTTTCTTGGTGAACAGATATCTACTCCCTTCCTTTTTGATGAGGAAGGACAATGCTTACCATCAAGGAAAGACATAGAAGTCAAGGCTTCTCTATCCCAAGCATCCAAAATAAATATTCAGTGGGCTCAGGGCACGGAAGAGCTCAAAAAAGGATTTTGAAAATCAAGTGAGAGAGGTGGAGGAAAAAATGGGAAGAGAAATGAGAGGGATGAATGAAAAGCATGAAAAGCGGGTCAACACCTTGCTAAAGGAGACCCAAAAACATGCTGAAGA
>CM053771.1:335881538-335898687 GCA_028658325.1 Potorous gilbertii
TTCTGAATTTGAAATTCAGATAACCTGCCTATGATAAATGAGAGTTGACTGCACAACTGCTAAGTGACTGTCAGAAATGCATATTAGTCATACACGGTTAGCTACTATTATCATAATTTAAAAATGGGGAAATTAAAAAAGGATCTTTTAAAAGTTAGATGTCTTACTAAAGTTCTCCTTTCCGGTATGTCAGTGGTAGAGGAACAAACATATTTGTCTTCTAAGACCCTTAAAATTAGTCTAATGAGCCACAGGTTTATTCTCCCCCAGTAATGCAATTCAATGCAATGCAATATAACACAACACAGTAAACATTATGTTTATGTATCTTCTGTGTGATGAGCACTGTGTTAAGTGGGAGTTATTGAGTTGGAGATATCAAGTTCAGATAAAATTCAATATCTGCTCTCAAAAAGTTTATAATCTAATGTGCATTGGAGCAGAGGGATATAATATATACTGATAGAAACAGAGGGAAGGGGAAAAGAGAGAGAGAAAGAGAGAGAGAGAGACACAGAGACAGAGACACAGAGACAGAGACTGAGGTAGAGACAGAGAGACAGAGATGGAGAGACAGAGAGAAAGTCACAGAGCTGAGAAATATGTTTGAATGATGGTAGCAATGAATACTTCATATCATGAGCATAAGCACATAGTTGGCCAATATTTAAAGGAGTCACTGATTTCATGTCTTGGTAAGAAAAACAAAACAAAACATGTGATGCTTTTAGAGAGAAATGAAATTAAGTTTCCCTTAAAGAAGATACTGACAAACAGTTTTGCAGCTTTGCTAGTAATTCACAAACTATATTGAAGTACTTGACCCAATCATGATACCTAGCTCTTATCCAGACTTGCCACTATCTACCTTTGCAGATAAGTAAGGTTTTAGTCGCTCTTCCTTTTCTTGTTCATTATATTGATGTCACTTATATTTCTGCTTCATTTTTTATCTAATTTGTTATTGTTATGTACTTTTTGGTATCATGTAGACAATCAGAAATTTTCCACACCCTCTTTTTATCTTGTGAGTTTTTCCATAGTCAGAAATGTTAAAATTCTGTATCAAACTTTGATACTAAATTTTTAATATAATTGATTTATTTTCAAAATTCCATTCTAAGTACATTTACCTCTTGAAAATCATGTAAAGCACTGGCATTATTTTTGTCATCTATTTCAATATTGGGTAGCACTTCTCAAGTTTGTTACAACTATAAAAGTTCAACGTCTTCATGTTTTTCAGCTTTTTTGTCTTCAGATTTAAGCAACTCTCCTCATGGAGATTATGGTCTCACTGATGGGGATCAGTGTCCATGTGAGGGGCAAGATAGAAGTAGTGAGAGCAAAAGAGAGAACAGTTCCACTCTCTTAGGTCTCATCAGTCTTGACAAGTTCTTCAGTCTCCTCAGGCAGTCCCACTTTAAGTTATGCAAGTGAGAGTGAGACTTTGGAAAGAATGTAACAAAACGTACAAGTAGCCAACATTTTCTATCATCTCTTTATCCCCAATTTACTACCCTAGAGACTTCTGAACATTTTCCCTTTGGCAAAATCTGGGACTCTCTCTCAGCTGAGCTGAGTTATCTCACTCCCAATGAGAGAGTTCCTTTATTCTGTATTATCTGGCACATGTTCTCCGGCGTATTTGGTGGGAAGGGAATCAAGATTTGCATAAAAAGTTTGGGATCCTCCTTCCTACAGTAATAAATAGTGGTTAGAAGTTTAGCTTGAACTGGTAAACCACATCCTCTAGACAGATACTGTGTAAGGGAATAGATAGATATAATTCTAGCCTTTGAGCTGAGCAAAATGACCAAGCTTCTGGTCCTATTCAACTTCTTTCCTTCCTGCCAGGAATCATCTCCCTTAGAGGACAGTGAGGAAAAAAGAGGTTAGAGACATCTACTCTGACACTCTTTGAACCACACAACACTTCCATGCTACATGTGGAGTGGGAGTCTCACCACACATACTTGCATGTGAACAAGTCATCTCCTAGGGAACATAAACTTCTTGATAGTAAGAGGTGTTACATGTTTGACTCCCCCTCCCCTTAGCAGAGAAACTGACATAAAGTAGCCCTTCAAAACTTCTTGTTGATCAATTGATTGATTGACCCCAGACTCTAGGAACAAGAGGCCCTCAGAAAACATCCATGCCAAACCCTGTTGGTATTTTCCCTTCTGGACTGGCTGAGAAACAAAAACACAGACTGACTACCTAGTTCAAGGGCCAGGAGCACATGGGAACCTTAAACCTTTTAATCACCAGAGTTTAGAGTAGTGCCTAGTGCTTAACAAATGTTTATTGATTCACCTGCCTGGACTGGTTCCTCCATGTTAGTCAATAAGTATTTATTAAGTGGCTGGTCATATGTCAGATACTGTGCTAAGATCTGGCACTATATATATATTGTGCTAAGATCTGGCACTATACATATATATATATATATATATATATATATATATAAAACATAAAAATTTATATATTATATATGTATTTGCTTAATTTATATATATATGTGTATATGTACCATGTGTATATACATATATACACACACATACATATATGTGTGTGTGTGTGTGAGCCCCTTTTCCTCAAGGAGCTCATAGTCTATTGGGGGAAGACAACACACAAAAGGAAGTCATGAAACTGGGAGGGGGAGCTAGAAGGGAAGGGCTTGGGGCAGGAGAGAGGGAAGGTACTCTGATGCAAGGGCATAACAAAGGCATGTAACTGGGTGGGAAGCCTATTGCTCTTCCTTTCCCTATTCCAGATACGTTGAACCCCAAACTAACAAAGAACACATCTCCAATCTTCAGCCCCTGTTGTCAGCTCTTTTATTCGGAGCTCATCTCAATCCTACCACCTCAGTCTCTCACTGTAGAGCCTCTCACCCTCTTTCATTGTGCCCCTTAGAATTCCTGCTCCATAAACAAACTGGCTTTCAATTTAGACCTCTTCCTCTCATGCTCCCTTGTATCTTCTGGCACTCAGACATGGCTCACTCTTGATAACTGCATTCCTGACCAAAATTCATAATATTGCTTGTTCCCTTTCCCATAGCAACATACTTCTTCCTACACACACACACACACACACACACACACACACACACTGTTCTTGATCTATGAGTGACAATACTCCTCGCTTCCCATTGCCCCTTCCAGACGCTTCTTCAACCCCACTGCCCTCCACCCCATTTGGCAACCTCAACTCCTTTAAGATTCATACTATTCTAATCTATTACCCAATCCAGATCCTAGTATTTGTGATATACCAACATGAATATTCTCCCTCCATTCTGTGTAATTTCATTTCCTGGTTCATGGTCTCCTCTTTCATAATAGCTCCTGGTCCAAGATGCTGTCTCTTCTTAGGTCTTCAGTTTGTTATGTCCTTGAATCCTGATATCTGATCATTTGATCATAATCTTTTAATATTCCATTTGTCCCTATGTCTTATTACACACTGACCTCTAATTTCTTTACCTTTCTGTATTTTCCCAAACCCTTACCCCCCTTCCTTTACTGTCATTTTCCCCCCAATTTTGCTCCCTGGATGAACTAATTCAACTCTACACTATCTCCCATTCCTCAATGCATCTTGCCCTTGTTGTATTACTACTCACACCTTGCCAAACAATAACCCTAGGCTACTCATACTATCTACCTCCTTTGCACCTCCTCACATGCAAGAGGAAGTCACAAAACAGTGTTTGAATGTATTGAGTGATTGGATAAATGAATTAATGAATGAAGAAAAGACTATCAAACACTAACCCTCAACAAATGAGGTTAGTTCTTCATTAATGGTAGAAATTTAAACCTGTATATGTATCTCATCTTTCAACTATGTCCAATTATCTTAATGAGGACTACCAGGGAGATTGAAAAAATGACTAAACCAATGATTTCAATATTATGGGAAACTCCCAGATGAAGAAACTCACTTTACAGAAGAGATCAGGACCATTTCTGTAACTTTCAGTCTTTTTTGGAGTTGCTTTGAGAAATGAAGTGATTTGCTCAATTCACACAGCCAGTATGAAAGCAGGAAATGAAGCCAAGTGTCTGTGGCATGGAGACCAGTTCTCTAATCATTGTGCAATTTTGCATCTCTAAAAGGATCTCCCTGCAGATAAAGTACTTTGAAATCTCCTTTGCTTAAAAGGGCTTTCTTAAGTTACTACAACTGAAGCCAAAAAGTTACTTGATGACAGTGGAAGTCAAGGATATATATGATGAGAAAGTTAAATTGGCTGGGGGTGGAATGTGTAGGCAATATATTATTCTCAATAATTTAATTTTATTTTTTGGAATGTTGTAGGTATTTTAAGTTCTTTTGATCCGAATAAATTGTAATCAGGTTTGATTGTAATCAGGTTAGTACCAAATGGTGGTATTAACACTTAAATGGTGCCTTAACTAGTTTCCACATATGTTACATTTTTAAGAATGCTATTGAAGACTTCTGTACATCAGAGTTGAGGCCGACTTAAGGGATGACAGTTAATAATGCACAAACTTACCAAACTATAGGTCCAATATGTTGTAATATCTCCATGGTTTAATGGAAATTTATAACCTTGGCATTTCATGACCTGGTATTTTAGAAAGCATGCTTTACTATTATTTTGATTTCCTCAGAATAACCCAGCCAATATTAGTAACATTGGTAAGAACAATTGTTTTAGCACATGAACCAAAAATATCCCTTCATGAATCTAGATATGAATATGGACAGAATTCACTATTCCTATACTATATGATTTGCCATGGAGGAGTAATAGACATAGGAAGGGGCCTAACAGAGGCGATGGGACTTAGTCCCATACAAAGTCCCAAATTTGGAAAGTAGCAGAGCTATGATACAAACTCAGATCTTCTGGGATTCCCACCATGTCATTCTGGTACAGTTTGGTGAAAATTTCTGGACAAACAAGTTAGGGGTCAACTGTAGAAGTCGCACTGTCATAGCACTGAGGGATAGTCTCTGTCTCCATTATTTTCCTCCACAAATAACACAGGATGTCTTAGGAGAAGTGGAGAAATAAATGAACAATATTAATTCACATTTATATAATGTTTGAAGGTATAAAAGTACTTCAGTTACAATTCTGTGAAGTAGGTAGCATAAAAATCAGGAAATTAAGGCATTCAGAGGGCAAATGATTTTTCCAGTGAACAAATACAGAGTTACTGCCCAAGAGATTTAGACCCATGTCTTCTGATTCTACTGCTCCAAATTTGATAATCACTATGCTAAGATAATGGCCATACTACCGCTGCCCATGGATGCTTTCCTCTAAGAATTCCTAGCATGTCTTTATTGGGTTTGGTTAGTGTTTCAAAGAAGTTCAATTAATCTCAGCAATAAAAATAAAATTTAATCACAGAACTCCATGCTCTATAAAAAGTTCTGATGGCAATGAGCATGTCCTTGAACTGATGATATTGGGCTAACCATGCTATGTCTGATTCTGGGGAGACACCAGTTGCCTACCATTTCTTACCCTTCTGATGGTTTTGGCAAAATAATCGGAAACAGGGTGATTCCTGAGTCTATGTCAAAGTAGGCACCTACTTACCAAGCCAACTAGAAATGGTCAATTGATTTGTGTCTGGTTAGTATTACAAAGTTTCCACCACAGTTATCCCCATCATTCTTCCTTAAAATATTCATTTTAAATGACATCTTATCTGCCCTAATAAGATAAACAAGAAGACAATAGCCCTTTTGGTTGGAAAGATTTTGAATAAATTTTTTTCAGACTACTCTTGAATGGTCAAAGAACTTCCTGATAATTTTGAGGCCATTTGTAAACCAAATATATATGCCATTTGGGTCATAGAATTTTAAGTCATCTGAGGCATCATCACCAATAATTCTCATATTTAAGTAGGTGGTACCTAGAAATAAGCCATTGTCTATCAGAGATCATAACGCTGAAATTAAAATTTTCACTTTAGTATCGGGTTAGATTTTTTTTACAGGGGTAGGGTAACATATGGCCTTCTAGGTCTTGGGTGTGGCCTTTTGACTGAGTCCAAGCTTTACAGAACAAATTCTTTTATTAAGGGTATTTGTTCTGTGAAATTTGGATTCAGTCAAACGACCTCACTTGAAGACCTAGAGGGACATATATGACTTCAAGGCAGCAGGTTCCCCAATCCTAGGTTAGAATCATAACATGTAGAGTTGCAAAGTATTCCAGTCCCCAAGTCAATCCAATCCCTAAACATGAACTGCCTCCAAATATCTCTAATAAATTTTGGATATTTATCCTCTTTATGATAGCTACCATTTCACTTGTTTTTAGTTTTTGATGGGAGGATAATTTTTCTTAAAATGTTGGATACTTCCCCCTCCAGGTAATGATCTTATAAGCAAGTCTGGCAGACTGCACCTTTTTCCTGGAGATCTTTGGTATTTGTGTCACCATGTTAGCATCTAGAAAAGGTTCACTAAATGATTTTGGGTCTGTGTCTTGTCAGTTTTCCTCTGGATTTTCATGCTGAATCCAGTAGTAAATCTTGATTGCATGTCAGGGTCAGGACTGTTCAAAGGAATTGAGATATGATCTGGCTAATTAATAAAGCTATGAATAATGATGATGAGAGATCCATGTCCAGCCTTCAAGGAGGTGACTGGAAAATACTCTCCTCAAACACATAGGTAAATAATGCACTACTTCTTCCTAGTTTATGAGGAAGTTCTATTTATACTGCCCCTTTTTTTGAGAAAATGACATGATAGACATGAGAGAGTGCAAGTCCACCCAATGCATAGATTGGTTTGCATTCTTCTCAGTAAGAAAATAAATTTCAATTTATTACGTCAAGAAGGCCATCTCAAATTGGAGCACATCACCCTTATTTTCTGATTGTTTGGCGAGCTCTTCCCATGGAATTCCAAACAAGCTATCTTTCTCTTATTTTCCAAAAATATACTAACCAGAAAAAAATTCAGGTTCAGACGATTGTACACAATGGTTTCTTTATAATTTCTCTATGGAATAGTTCTTTTACAATTTCATTGATTCGTGTGACCACCAAAAGTATTGTAAATGAATGTATTTGACCAAGGGAAGGTGATTTGTCAAAGGAATGGTGGGGGCTGAGACACAAACCAAAATTTTCATATTTTATTATGTATTTCAGAATCAAAGACCCTTGGATCAATATCCATATCTTGAAATAAATATTGAATCAATTCAGTATTTCTTACCCTCTAAGAACTATTTAACACCATGTAGGTTGGGCAACTAGGTAGTGTAAGTGGAAAGAGTACTGGGCTTGGAGTCAGGAAGACTCACCTTCCTGAGTTCAATTCTGACCTCAGACACTAGCTGTGTGACCCTGGGCCAATCGCTTCACCCTATTTGCCTTAGTTTCCTCATCTGTGAAAGAAGCTGGAGAAAGAAATGCCATACTGCTCCAGTGTATTAACCAAGAAAATCCCAACAGTCACAAAGAGTCAAACACAACTGAAAAAGGTTGAAGGAAGTGTCTTTCAAGCATTTGTACACTCACCATCCTCAGGTGAGAGGTGGCAATACTTCTTTCATTCATTGGTAAAGCTGGTACATGCATAGTGAATATCATTTCATGAGTCCATTTGGTTAGTAGTTTGAGGGTAAAATTACCTGGTGGCTAAATTACATAGTATTATAATTAATCATATATAATTGTGCACAACATCTTTTGTACTATAAGCTATTCATAGATTATGCACAATTATGCATAATTAATAACAGTCTTCTTTTCTGAAAGTTTCAAAAAGCTCGAGTGTGATGCTCAAGTGAGAGCAGCTATTGCTGTTGCACCTTAGGTCTCCGCTACATATGCACGTGGTCCATTCTACTATGGCCACTTTGGTTTTTCTAGTCTATTTTCAGAAAAACAAAACAAAATAAATATATTTTAAATCTCCCAGCACCATTACAAAATCCAAGAAACCCAGAGTTGAAGGGTAATTCACAAGCTATGTAAACCAACCCATTCCTGAGAAAGAACTTTACCTTCAATAAGATCAAAGATGTCCAGTGTGAGGGAACTCATGACATTCTGAGAAGTCCATTCAGGTTTTGTATGGGACTAAGTGTTAGTAATTATTTCTTGATATGAAACCCAAAGTAGCCTTTTTGCAATTTCTACAGCCTTTCTCCTGATTTTACTGGGGTCAAGTAGATCAAATCCAGTCCCTCTTCTACAAGATAGCCCTTCAAATATTTACAGACAACTATCATGTTTTCCTTTGTCTTGTATTCTTCAGACTAAACATCACCTGTTCATAAATGAATACTCATATGGCATAGTCTGAACCCTCTATCACTCTGAATGTTTTTTGTTATGTCACACCTATCTCATACCATGCTTCCTTTTGCCCTGTTGATGCAAAAATAGAACCAGCATTATTTATGAAAAAAAAGTTAGGAATCTCTTTACAATTGGTTACAAAATATACTAAAATATACTCAATTGTTAGCTGCATGTAGTGCTAGCTAACAATTTAATTTAATTTGATCTCATTACCAGGGAGACTAAGGCTAGTACAAAACTTGAGTTTGGGAGTTCTGAGCTTCAGTGGATTAAGTCAATCAATTTTCCACTTGTCTGGCATCAAGGTAGTGAATTCCTAGGAGACAGATAAGTAGAAACTAGATTGCCTAAGGAGGGATGAACTGAGCCAGGTCTGAGATGGAGGTTAAGCTATGTTCATTGATAGTGGATTTGGACCTGTGAATAACTACTGAACTTCATTCTGGTTGAGATATGGAAACCCAACCTTTTATATACATGCATATGTATATGTATATGTATGTGTATATATGTAAATGTACACATTATACACACAAAAATTCATATTTATATATACATTTCTATAGAGAGACACAGAGAGACAGAGACACTGAGATACAAATTCAAACTATTAATTGCCTTAGCTCAACTCTATCTTTTTCCAATATGAAAATAAACCAGCAGCTTTCTCTTTTTCAAGGAAAGAATGAAAAGAAAGCTGAAAGATTATTTAGATTTTATTAAATAAAATGTCCATCTTCTAGAAATTTGGGATAATTTTTTGTTCAGCTTCTGACTCATTGCAACCCCATGGACCATAGTGCATTAAGCCCTTCTATCCTTATTTCTCAAAATCTGGGTTCACATTTGTTGTTTCCATGACACTGTCTATCCATCTCATCATCTGCTGTCCCATTCTCCTTCTGCCTTCAATCTTTCACATCAGGGTTTTTTTTTCAACAAGTCCTGTCTTTTCATAATGTGGATAAAGTATTTAAGCTTCAGTTTCAGTACTTGACCTTCCCATGAATAGCCTGAATGAATTTAAACATCGACTGATTTGACCTCCTTTCTGTCCAAAGATTCTTAAGTCTTCTCCACCAGAAATTTGGGATAAAGTAATTGGCTAGTTGTCATACTGTCAAATGATTCTTTCAGGAAAGTTGTGGGAAGTAGGAGTGGTGGAAGAAAAAGCCTTATGCTACCATGTTTCTTTTTCTAAACTTCAAAATCATGAGTTCTTAAGAAGTTTCAAAACCTTCAAGAAAAACAATGTTCTCCCTCTTCTTCCAATTTTTGTGACTTTGATGCTTACATATTTGAATTAAGATAGATGATAAGATATTACAGTTCAGTTACTATAATGATATTGTAGAATAATAGGTCAGAAAAGAGAATTTTTTTACTTTTTAAGTCCTGGACAGGGCTTTACAGAAGAATTATGTACATTTTAGACCTCCATAATTTAGGAATGTACAAAATCTACATATACAACATAACCCAAAAAACTAAAAATCTTAGCTGTGAAGAAAAATTTAAAAGTTTCCATTATTTAGTTCACAAAAGAGAAATTTAAAGTATAAGTTCCTTAAAGTCCTCAAGAACCTGAATGTTTTTTAAAAAAATAAATCTCTTCCTATCTTTTAACTATCTAATCTTTATCAATCTATCACCTATCTCTATGAATCTGTATCTATAATGCATCTATCCTATCTAGCTCTCTATATATTTTGGACATTTTTATCATTCCTTTCTTTTATTTCTTAGAACAAGGTGTAGGTATATGAGTAGGTTTGTCATGTTATTAAGATATGTTTTTGTTTTTTTCAATATATGTTATATTCACCTATTATTTCTTATGACTGAGATAAGAAAAAAAAAGAGCCAATGTGTTTATTGCAGCTTTGCAGGTTTACAATGGGAGTCTTCAGAAATCTGACAGTCATTAAAGTTCTTAAGCAGGGGTATATTGGAGCCAATTCCAATCCACTAAGCTCATTGTTAAATTTTCAATGTATTTACATCTCAGAAATCCAAATTGCTAAATGCTACAAAAAAAGGACTTGAATTATTGTTTTATTGAGTCTCGAGTTTTAAGAAAGTGATGGAGACAATTTTAATAATGTAGACTAAACTTAATCGTGCACTGTTTTTTTTTCTGGAGAGTTGGTTAAACATTCACCAACATACTCCTAGTCTTTTGGGTTGTTTTACCCATTGCCTTTCTTATAAACATTTATTTCTGCTAAAACTTGTTTCAAGATAGAAAGAGGACTGGATGACCTCTGTGCATGTATTTACCATGCAGTGAGAAGAAAAACAGTATTTGTATGTGATTCGTTTTCTTACCCGGCAAAGTTTGCATGCATTTCCTCTAGTGCTTAATGAAACCCAAAACCTAAATATGAAAGTGAAATAGAATAAAAATAACCAAATTAAAAAGTAGTGACACCCCAAATGAATCAGTACAAGTCATCATTTAGTTCTTTTTTTTAATAAATTAGTATTCATTCATCAACATTGCTCCGATTTTGTCTATCACTCAGTTTTGCTGTTTGTTTTTTCATGTCAAATAATACAAAAGAATATATACATAAATGTGCTTAAGCAAAACTGGGCTTTAATTTATCTTTACAATGGGATGTCATTAACATAGGAGTTAGCTATCACAACACGGTTACCTATTTCTACTTCAGACTCTTCAGGCTGTAACTCAGGATAGTCCTGTAGTTGCCTTGAATGCCCTCATGGAGTTGTAAAGTGAAAATATGAAATGAAAATGAGAGCACACCTATGGGGCTAGTCCTGGGTGAGGCATGATATGCAAACTAATCTCTGAGAATAAACCACTTGTCCAGGCAAGTTAATATGATTTTTTTTATAGACATCATGTTGCCTTTTAAGTGCAGTAGAAGAGGTAATTATTCAGTGGGCATCCTAGTGTCCTGAGGGTAGGGGTGGGAGTGAGAAATCACTTCTAAAGCTGTTACTTTCCAGTCTGATGAAATAAAAAGAGTGAATTTCATAACGGATGATAGGATAACCAACTGATGGCCCAATATTCTTTTACTAAGAGTGTTATAAATCACGCTTCAGTGTTATAAATCAAGTATCAGATTCAAATAATACTTATGACACAGTTTATGTTTTCAAGCCAAGATATTCAAAGTTGGGCATTTCCTCAGTTTAAAACATTGTCACAAGGACATATTGCCCAGAAAAACCAAATAGAAATAACTTTAGGATGCCCCAAGTTGTGCACCTAGAGCTGCAGAATGCTCACTCTTATCAAAGTGGTGCCCAGTCAGTCTGGCATCACCTCTGCAGTGTTCTAGGTGAAAACATTTATAAGCAAAGTTTGATAAAATAGGGTCTAGTGAAGGTTGTCATACAGAGATAGTCTAGCATGAGGGTAAGGCAGTGGCCTAAAAGTAAAGGATTTTGTAGGTATGACTTTTCTAACATAACTGACTGGAACTTCAGGACTTCCTCATTTTATTTGGGATTTCCTTACTTCCTTTTAGGCTCTGGGATCTTAGTGAAAAGATTTACCTAAGTCACATATGATTCAGTCAATGAAACCCCATTAAGATGCTGGTTAGGGGCAGCAAGAATCATCCCTACTTATGAGGCTAACCATGCTATGGATCATGGGTGAGATGGAACGTCATGGGTGAGAATTACATAGGCTAAGAAGTCATAGGTGGTTTATGGTCTGCACCATCAAATGGAATACCCACACCCACTGAAGTCATGTAATATAATTGGGTGACTATGAATTGACTCAAGAACTGAAGAGTCTGGGTAATTAGAAGACATACTTCACAAGAACTCTACTGTATATTTTGAGGACCTGTGAACATTTTTGAAATGACACATATATTAGCCTATCTAGAAATCTGAATATTATTTTTTAAATTCCTTTCAAATTCTCAGAAAAGTAATCATATAAGTCCCTTCACCAATCTTTTCTTTACAACCCTTGATGAGACCTTACAACAATCAAATTTTAATTCTAAGAGTTCTGGCTTTGGGCCTCATCCATACAGCTCCTTCAATGACTAGAACAGCTGCTGTGGGTTCATGAGAAGCCATGTTGTCCTGGAGATCTAAAGAAAAGAGCTGGGAAATGAATTCAACTAGTCTGGGTCATGATGGTAAAAAATGCTCATTCCCAAATTTTCTGCTGCTTTAAAAACAAGTTTAGGTAGACTCTACAATTCTTTTTATCAGAAGAAAAAACATTGTTTGCCCCTGAAATGGGTAAAGCAAACACATGCCCATGGATCTGAAAAAGTTTTTTATCTAATATATGTATGTATGCATGTATATATATATATAGTTACAAATACAATATGTAGTATAGCCATTATATTTACTTCATTGCAATGTCTACAAAGTTGTGAATCCCAATCTCATTGCGAAATGCATATAAAAAGCTCAAAAGCTATTATTACCTACCATGCAAATTTATACCAAGGAAAACTTGTAAAGTGGATTGCAGGAGCTCTTTTGAGGTCTAGAGGTTCTCTGCCATTGCTGTTCATGAACTTGAAGTTCACATATGTATATATTTTTAACTTCTCCCCACCCTCTCTTCCCCCTTCTCCTATCCTCAGGAAAGAATTAGTGGAACAGTTCTGAACAGTATGCATTGTGCATTTAAAGATTCCAAATGTCCACAATGAACTGCTGCTTTCTTCATATCCTTTTGCATTTCGAGTCCCTCATGTGTGTGGAGCTCCAACCTTGAATCACTGGACACAGAAAAACAGTGGAAGTGTTGAAAAAGATATGATCTTCAGTAACATCTCTTTTCTTTAAAATGTTTACAGTGGATAAGGCCACTCACAAGATTTTCTCAATCTGTTCATAATTTATAAATTCATATTGTTATCCTGAGAGTGCCAAAGAAAAATCCTAATGAGCACATATCTGTAAGAACCTGTATAGTCTTCATATAAATTAAAAGTGGTGGAAAATCTGATTAATTTTTTTTTGAGGGAGGGAAGAGGAATAAGAGTGGAGAGAGATGGAAATGAAGGAAAGGGGAAAGAAAAAAAATAGGAATTGCTTTCAGCATTAGACTTTGTGTGTTCAATTTAATCCCAGAGTGAATCTAGCAGCTGTTATCTACTCCTTCAAATCAAAGGTTGTAATGACCACTGAAGGGAACTCCCACAGAAGTAATACTGGGCAACTTGTACATCCTTGTAACATCCCAGGTGGTATAGGTCCTATCAATATTGAAATGAAATCCAGGGGTCAGAGAGTTGGAAAAGAGTCTGGCTAACTGCTCCTGTGTGTTGGACGGAACAGAGGCAGTTGGACATATGCAACATTTTGAGACGACAGCAGCCAGAAATTCTATGGATTGGTTTCATCTCAAAAGGAAATTTAGCAGTTCTTTCCTGTATATTTTGCTTTTTTTTCTTCTCCAAATGCTTGATTCCACTTTGACACCTATTTATAGGACCGTAGTCATGTCCATTTATGGATGTCTGTGATAGAAATATTGTTTACAAAAAATATATCATCTTTTTTTTTCATTAGAAAGATCTAGTTGTCTAAATAACAAGTTAAGGTCGCATCTATGAAACGAGTGCACCTTGACTTGTATCTACTAGCTTTAAAAAGTCGATAGGATGAGGAGATGGATTCAGAAAGAAACTAAAAAAAAATGAGCGTGCTGTTTTGTCAGGTTGATAATGTTTGCCTAAAAAAATGGCTGCATGTATTTGATGGTGAAATGCCATGCATTAGTTAGTTTACTGATTGCTGATTGCAGCATCCCAGTTGTACCAGGAGTGTTTTGATGTGCTCCTTATGGCATATGTTGGACATAGAAATAAAGGCCATGAGTATATGTCTTGATTTTTGTGTTTCAACAGTAGAAGCATTTTAGCTTAAGTCTTATGCCAGATAATAAAAAAGTAGTCACATCACGTGAAGAAAAGATATGACATAGCATGCTGCCACAGTAGCAAGCATAAGAAAGAAAGTCTTCATAAAATATACATATATATGCATATTATGCAAATATATTTTATAGTAACATACAATGTTTTAAGAATGTTGTATAATGGGAACAAAAATTTAAAACAAATAAGTCTAGATGGTTTCATGTTTGAGTAACAAATAACCTGAGACTTCTATACTTTCTGTTAGATATCAGTCTTAGAAACCTATAAGCGATGCAGAAGACATTTCTCAGTCATTAAAATGTCAACTAAAGTGATGTCAAAATGTGCTAAAATTTTCCCCTTAGTACAGCTAAGCTGGAATCAATCCAAATGTACCAAAACAAAAAAAAAATGAAATAGAAACCAACCCAAAACTGTGTATTATAATACTCACAAATGAGATTCCTTTCCCCATGGATGGATTTTTTCAAAAGATGAGTGTTTGAACATATTAATGTGAGCTTCTTAAACAAAAGGACAGCTTTCTTTCTGTGACTATTTAATCCAAGTCAATGGTTATGGAAAAATGACACACATGGAAAACAAAAAGAAAACTTACATACCAAATGAGCAAAGAAAACCAGTAAAACAAAACATGTGAAATGAGAGAAGTGACTCATTTTAAACTAGCAGTCCCACTGGATGGATTTTTGAAGAGTACATTAGCTTTAAGTAATCAAGGTTTTGAAAACCTGTACTGAAAATGTCTAATTTATGATAACTTAAGACATATTTAGGGGTGATATTATGTAACACTCCCTCATTCTTAGGGTGAAATATTTAGATGATATCTGCCCCTTTCAATTAAAAAAATGCACCCACTTCCTTTGATATGCATTCTGTGTTAAATTGTCCATAGCTGCTGAAGGTATACATGTATGTGCATTTGTATTATATACACATAATTACATAGACCTGTGTATATAAACATATGCACATACATTCTCATATACATATGTATTTATATATATGTTGAGAAAGTTCGCATATATATACAATTGCGTATGTATATATATGTGTATGTGTGAGAGTGTGTGTGTATTTATATATAGGTATAAAAATGACAAGCAGAGTAATATTTCACTCAGTGTTAAATGAAGTCTGTGAAAAACCAAGTATAGTCACTCAGTTAACATAGTACAGCCAGTAAATCAGGTTGAAAAGAGAAAAAGTAAATGGAAACACAATCCTTGACCATCTGTCTATGGCATTGACATCTGTTAAGTCGGGGATTTTTATTTTAAGCTGTGAAGACCTCCTCCGTAAATGGGGCTTCTTGTGCGGGATGTTTCTGTCCCCCATGTGTCGCCCATGCCCTTCTCGAGGCATGCTTTGTTTCCTGTACTGGATTCCTGAGTTGTCGAAGGATATTGCTGAATTCCTGGAATCCCCAATGCCTCCTGTGACCTCATTCACTTCATTGTGAATTTCAAGTGACGTTAACAGAATGTTTCCATGAGCGTCCACCTAATTGGAAGAGATATCACATCATCAGACAGCTCAAATGCCAATGAATTTAATTTTCATATTCTAAACAGACCAGGCTATTAATTTATTTGATTTTGAGCACATCATGGGAAATTACACATCTGTCATATCCAGTACTGCATTTTATTGAGAAATGTCTATCTGCCTTGATTTAAAAAAATCTTACGTATTATAATAAATAAGAGAACTTATTAAAATTGAAATTTTACAATAAGATTACTATTAGAAAACTGAAGGCCAAATTTCTCATTTTTATCAATTTCTTTGAAAGGTGTCCTTAAATATTTAGCTATTTCATTCATGATAGGTTACTTAAAGCATTGCAGTTTTCTCACCACTATGCTCTTTTCTTCTGCATTGGAAGAGAAGCTTCCTCCTTCGGATGCCTTTCTTACCTACTATAATGGATGCGACTTGGTCTAGCCTGTGGAGTGGCAGCACATTTCTAAACAGACTAGGAGCATGTTCTATCAAATAACAATCTACTTGGAATACTGAGATAATTTGTAACTACAGAATCAAGATGTAGGATGTATCCAGGTGTGGGCAATGGTTGAACCGCTCTCCAGGTAATGCTGAGGATATGAATGTATCATCAAATCACTTGTAATGATTCAAGCGCCACCTGTCAAGTCAGGGATAACCTAGGTGTAGCCTTTTAAACTCAACCAGTCTCTTACAATGCTTAGCTCATTTTGTGTTGGTAGAATCTCAAATACCTTGACATTCCTTTATTGCAATATCACTCCAACTACCCAGAATACAACTGATACGTATGTTTTGAAACGCATTCATTTGTTCTGGATCTAAATTTATTGACATATTTCCTGGAGAAATTATAACTGCATCTAGACAACCGGTTGTCTAGAAATATTCATCCCTCTGGGGCCCTTTAGAAACCTCAGAGTTAATAGACTGCTTCTGTTAAGCAAGGAAGATATGGTGAATGTGGTGGTCTAGATAACCCGGTTCCTCAATCCACCTCTCTACTGTGGGTCACACACCATTGTGGGTAGACTATGCAGTTTTCTCCTGAAGATTTGGGTAGGAAGGTCACAAGGTACAGGGGCAAGAACAATGGCTCTGTAGTCAGAAAACTTGGGTGCAGAGCCCACTTCTGGTATTAACTCCTTGTATGACCTTGGGTAAGTCAATTAATTTCCCTGAGTCTCACCATTCTTCTTCATTTGCAAAATAGTGGAGTTGGACCAGATGACTTCTCAGGTCCCTTCCAGTTTGGGATATATGATCCTATAATTCCTCCATGCAAAAGATCTGATATGTGTTTATGTGATGGGAAAACACATAGACAATATTGTCCTAACTTTTATGGCAATCAGGCAAATGTTGCCTTCAAAATGATTTCTTACTCATTAACTAATTTATGTCTTG
>CM053771.1:335899187-335922899 GCA_028658325.1 Potorous gilbertii
ATACCGACCGATGACCTGTTTCATCACATAATCCCTTATCATCTTCCCACTCCCTAAAAATGGAAAGTTTCAGAGGAAACTGGGATGACATCTGTGCATTGATACATAGCGATGTAAGCAAAACTATATGAACAATTTCTACAATGAAAACAACATTCTATGGAAAACACAGCTTTGTGAGATTTCAGAACTCTAATGATTGTAATCCTAAACCATAAATCCAAAAGAATGAAGATGAAATAATCCACTTTCCTCCTGATAGAGAGATTATGAATTTAATATTCAGAAAGAAGCATACATTTTCAGACACAGTCAATATGAAAATGTATTTTACTGGACTTTGAAACATGCTGAAAACTTAATTTTTCCTTTTTTTAAAAAAATTGCTCATGGTAGGAGGAACAGATATTAAAAAAAGAAAAGCAAAACAAAGGATATTTATGCCATGGTACACCACATTTAATTAAATAGAATTTATTACTATGCAGCGGTATTGCTCTGAATTTAATTCCAGCACTGAACCACATTTCTGAAGGGGAATACTAAAAACACAATTCATCATCTTTCTCCTTAAAAAAAAGTACTTCAAAGCACTGCCTTGACTGAGCAAGAATGCCATTGACATTGACATTACTGTTATTGGTAATGAATAGGAAATATTTATTGGAAAAATGTGTTGAGTGCAAAAGACGAAGTAAATATTTGTGTTGTCCATGTATTGCTAAAATATGAATTATGTTTTATAAAATTTTAATAAGAAAATAGATGTAAGCTGGGCTCTGAGTTAGGGAATGAGAGTTTTGTTTGGGCCTAACTCCTAGATGAATAGGAGTAAATTAACAGCATTTTAAAGGGTGAAAACAAAATTTCACATACGATGAACATAAACAAAAAAATCTTTTTTAGGATGATCCCTGTTATCTTTCCTTAAACTATACTACAGTTTTAAGGTGGGAAATATTGGAATATATATACTTTAAATGTTGAATATATACACTCTAAAGCCCTCATCTTACTTGTTTTTCACCCAGTTTTTTATACTTCTTACTTGGAAGTACACAAAATCAAGGAGATTTATTTTGGGCATGAAAATCTGTGAATAGTCATACAGACATGTATGGAGGAAGAAGAAAATATAGTTTCCAGCTCCAGGAGGTAAACTATTTTGTAACAAAGAATGTCAGAGATATCACAGAATCTTATAGTAATTAGTCAAACTTACACTTCAGCAAGAATATCTTCTACAACATTACTAACAGTCAGCTTTTGCCTGAAGATGTTTGTTGAGGGGGAATGCACTACATGCTAAGTCAATCAACTTCACTTTGAATGGTTTTCTCTTAAATAGAAAGAAACCTTCCTCTTAGTACCTTCCACCTATGGCTCCTACTTTTGCCTTCAACGGTCATGAAGAAGTCTAAGCCTTCTTCCATATGACAGGCCTTCAAAAATACTTGAAAACATCTACCAAGTCTCCCACCCCCAAGTTTTTTTCTTCCATAGGTAAAACCTGTCTAGTTTTCTCTTCTCATCCTCTAATGCCCTGGTCCAATAGTCATTCTCTATATGGCATAGTAGAAAGATGATTCAGTGTCAAAGAACTTGTGTTCAGACCTGCCCACTCACTAGGTGCAACATTGAGTTAACCCTATCATATTTCTTCTGTCTCAGTTACTCAGTAGAAGATGAGGAGGCTAGGCCAGAAGATCTCTAAGATTCTAGCTCTTAAATTCTATGACTTAATCCTAATAAATCTATAGACTCTTTTAAGCTTTTAAACAGCCTTGGTAAAATGTATCCAACACTCGGAATGTTGTGAGTACTTCATCAAATGCTCATATGAATTATAGTGGGTAGAATCGTTAAAGTAGAATCAACAACACCAATATTTGAATTCCAAGGCAAACACTTAGTGCCTCTGTGACTTTATACTGTGGAAGTCACTTCACCTCAATTTCATCTCATTTTGGTCATCTGTAAAATAGGGACAATGATTGTACTTAATTCACATGTTGTGAGAATCAAATGAGATAACAATGGCAATGCTCTTTATAAACTAAAAGAGCATATAAAAATCAGCTAGTATTACTCTTGTTTGTACTGTCTCTAACTTATCAATGTCCTTCCCACAATAAAAGAAATGAACTTAATATGCCAGATGTGGTTAGATCAGAGTGGAAATTACTGTGAAGGGTCTAGGTATCAAGAGGTAGATGAGTCATGACGATTAAGTATTACACAAGACAATGTTTCTTAAATGTTTTGGGGCAAGTCTGAAAGAACTTGAAAGATCCTTTGAGATTGAATAGATATTTTTATTTATTAAAATAATCTTTTAAGGCAAGAAAATATTAAATCCAGAAAATGAAATCACACCAGCGTAGACAGATACACTTGTGTATCTAGTGTATTCTAGGTGGACTTAGGCGTATGTTTCAAGAAGAAAATCGATATTCAAAAAGAAAACTTGCATTTTTAGTTTGTATGTTTAAATTTCAATATTTAGTGGTTAAGAAATATAAGTACAGTTAAGATTTAGTTGCCTTGATGATTAAAACTCAAATCATTTATAACTGAGTACTCAACAAATACTTTTCTTTAAATAGACAAAGAAAGTTCTTGCTTTTACATCCTAATGAAATGCACCCAAGTGTGGGTGATGAAATGAACTAAGAGTCAGTAATTGTAGAATTTTAACTTAGAAAACATGAAATATTCAGTGTTTTTGAGATAAAATATTGCTACTGCGGCTCCTGGAGAAAAATAGCAGCATGTTTCAGTGGCAGGATAGTATGATCTTCAAATGGGAAATATTTACAAAGAAATGGCTAACAGGTTGAAATTTTTTAAACCTTGAATTAAAATTCAAGATAAAATAAGGAAAATATAAGGAAGCAACTTATTATGCTCAATGAATTTAAGTTAGCAGACCTAGCTGAATGAATGAATAAATCAAAAGGCATCTATTTAGTGGTAGCTATATTCTGATCACAGTACTTTGGGCATACAAACATAAAAGTAAAGACAATCTTTACTTCCAAGCACTCACAGCTCTAGTAAATAAATATTGAGGGTGGGATTCAAATATAAAACTCCTCATGTCATGCTTTCTACCCACAAAAGCAGGCTGTCTTAATGAGCAAAGGAATCTAATGGAATATATTTCCCTGTCCCTCTAGCTAGTCAAACTTTTAAAAAATTCAATTCAATAAGTGTTTCTTCATTATCTACTACCTACCAGACCCTGTGTTAGAACTTGGGAATATCATCAGATCCCATGGATTTAATTATGTCCTCTATGCTGATAAATTCTCAAATGTCCCTATCTTGCTCTAGTCTCTGCGTATCTGGTTTTTTTTTTTTCAGTTGTGTTCAGCTCTACATGACTCTATTTGGGGTTTTTCTTGGGTAAGATACCACAGTGGTTTTCCATTTCCTTATGTACTTCATTTTATAGATGAGGAAATTTAGGCAAACAGAATTAAATGACTTGCCTAAGGTCACATAGCTAGTAAGTGTCTGAAGTCAGATTTGGATTTAGGAAGATGTGTCTTCCTGACTTTAGGTCCATCACTCTATCCACCGAACCATTTAACTGTATTTTGTAAAACTGAGAATTTTTAGTGAATTGTAAGCTCAGTAAAAATCTGAACAGCATGGCAATCTTCCTCTAAGCTGCCAAAGTGATTTTCCCTAACCAAAGATCTAATCATGCAATTTCCCTACTAAGTAAACACCAGAGGATCCCTGTTACCTGTAGCATCAAATATAAATTCTTCCATTTTGCTTTTAAAACCCTTTACAATCTGGCCCCAAGGTGTCTTTTCAGACCATTGACCATCACTCTCCATCCTGTACTCTGTGATTCAGCCAAATTGGCCTTTCCTCTATTTCTCTCCAGTTTCACTCCATGTTCCATGCCTTACCTCCTTGCCTTTGCCCTGGATGTATCCTCCCACCACTCTCCTTGTTCATTTCTGCTTCATATATGCCTCTCTTGAAGCACAAATTTCTTTACCTAGCTCTTCCTGAACACCTCAACTACTTGTGTCCTCCCTCAATAACTACCTTGATACCTTATACTTATTTGTATTTGTTTTCTTTAGTTTGTTCATTTTGTTTATATTGACTTATCTGCTCTTTTAAACTATAGGGACAATAGAGATTGTTCCATGGTTTCCTTTTTATCTCTGATGCTTAACACAGTGCCTGGCATGTAGTAATCATTTAAAAAAATATGTATTGACTAACTGGCCCGTTAGTAAAAACAAAACAAGCAAACATAAATACCCTACATGATTCTAGGCTGAATGAATAGAAATATAGTATCCCTCATAAAATAAGTGATAATACAATTGTATTCGGCATCTTTCAGATACTTTCTACTGTGAGAGGCCCCAATTGGGGGACCCTCACCTCACTTAAAAGTATTTTAAAAATGATATTTCAGTATGATTTATTTCCTTTGTAATCATACTATTTTAATTTATGAATTTAAAAATATTATTTTGAGATAGGGTCCATAGGCTTTACTAGAATGCTAAGGAAGTTTATTTTTTAATTGCCAACTATGTGCCAGGCACTGTGTGTGCTAAGTGTTGGGGATACAAAGAAAAGATAAACACAAAAAATGTTAAGAATTGCTGTTCTGATAATCATATTTAGAAAGAATATTGGTATGCTAACACATGTCCAAAAGTAAGTAATCAGAATAGTGAGAGAACTGGATCCTAAACCATTTATACAGCAGGTGCAAAAATTGGGATATTTTCATCTAGGGAAAAGATGAGTTGCTAGTTAGAAGACAGATTAGAAAGGCAGATTTCAGCTCTGTACAAGCTATTACACAATGGCAGCTCTACAAAAGTGGAATAAGAATTTATGCTCATATAATAATTAGTTTATAAAGCATGTGAGTTATGTACTGTAAATTATATATCCATTTTACAGAGGGAAAAACTCTTATGTTTGAATATAAGTTAAGATTAGGATGACATGTTTTGAACTTGAAGTCCAACATGTTTTTCTAATACACAAGTTCCCTTTAATGTTAGCCAGTTCAAAAGCCAAATAGGCTGCTTCTGGAGGTAATTCTCTACCACTAGAAGGTCTTAAGCAGAGATTAAGTAACTATTGTAAAGGAAACTCAAGTAGAGATTCCTGTTCAGGTATAAGAAGAAAGGCCTTACCTTTGAAAATCTTTCCAATTCTAAGTTTCTATCATTACAAGAAAGGATTCCAAAGACAATCAGATGCTTCTGATCAGTCTTGGACTTCTGAGAATAAATAAGCAGGAATAAATTAGGTAAAACAAATAACACATTGCCTAAAAATTAGAATGAAGTAAACAGTAATTAGTGAACACCAAGGGACAATGCAAAATATTAGAACAAGATAAAAACATTGAAAAAAATTTAAGAAAATGTAGGTATCTAATATCCCAAACAGGTAAACTTGAAAACAGGTCAAGGAGTAATACTTTAAGAATTGCTGGAATCTCTTAAAAACTATAGCCAAAAAAACTGTAGACTACTAAAAAAATCATAGTGGAAAAGTTCTTGGATCTCTTAGAACTCGAGGGCAAAGAGAATATAAAGGAATATAAGGGAAAAAAAGAGATCCTATTTGAAAGTTCCAAGACATATCATTGCCAGAGTCTAGAGTCTTCAGGTCAAATTTAAAAAAATACTAAAAGCATCCAAAAACAGTTCATGTGACAAGGGATCACAGTCAGAAACAGGTAAGATTTGGCAGAAACCACCATAAAGGAGAGAACATCTTGGAATATGATATTGCAAAAGGTAACAGATAAGGTCTTAAAACTCCAAATTGCTTAGTCTGTAAGATAGGTATAATTTTACAAGGGAAAAATGGATCTTTAGGGGAATAGAGGACTTTCAAACATTGTGGGTAAAGATAACTGAGCTGAATAGAAATTTTTAAATGGAAATACAAGAGTCAAGAGAAAACTAACAGGTAAATGCACTTGGAAGAAGATAAACAATAAATAAATGCTTCTATTACAAAATAGAGGGAAGAGACAAGGGTCTCTTCAGGAACATTTCAAGGTCACAGAGGGAGTTAAAGAAGAGAGAGACCCTGTGAATGGTCTTGTTCTCTTACAATGATCTTAAAGAAGAAAAGAAGAATGGAAAAGAGAATCTATCAGAAATTAAATGAGTGAATAAGTGAATGAATGAGAAAGCATTTATTAATTGCATACCATCTACCAAGATTAAGATCAGGGAAAACAAATATAAAGCCAAAGTCATCTCTTGACCTCAAATGACTAAAATTTGAAAGGGGGAGAACATACATACAAACAATGGATACCCCATGCGATAAAAGGGTAAGACAAAATTGCAAACATTTTAGATAAAGTTAAAACAATTCTTAGGGGAAAAGTAATCTTTCAAATGCTTTCATCAATAAAATAAAGATTAAATCAATACATCTTGCCTGAAACATTTAAAACTAGAACAAAATAAAAACTAACCAGTGCCAAAAAAACCCATAAAGATGAAAAGATCAGCAAAAGTCAGTGCAAAAAAAGAGAAAAAAACAAATTTGATAAATAAACTAGCAACTTTTTTACCCCCTTTTTTATTGCAAAGGTAATATAATAGGCAAACCATTATCTAATCTAATTTAAAACAAAAGAGGAAAATAAATTTTAATATCAAAAATTCAAAATCAGAATTCTCAATTATATGCAAATATAATTGAGTCATCATGCAACATTTATTAAGAACCTACTATTTGCCAGGCACTGTTCAAAGCACTGGTAATACAAATAAAAGCAAAAAGAATGACAGTCCCTGACCTTTGGGAACTTAGGTTCCAATAAAATGGAAGCAGGTAATAGGTATCTGGAGAAATTACCTAGTAAGGGGACATGATGGAGAAGTCAAATTTCTTGGGAAAATGAAGATATAGATAGTCTGTTATCTCTCCTTGAATGAAAACTATGGGAGTAGTTCTCCACCCTCCAACAGAGGAAGGGGAGTCAGGGCAGAGGATACTTTTTGTTGTTGTCAATAATGGTGTTGTTGTCACCAGATAGGTGATATGGGTAATTTATTTGTTTTCAGTTTTCAACAATCACTTCCATAAACTTTAAATTTTTCTCTGCCTCTTCCCCCTTTCTTCTCACAAAGGCATGCAATCTTATGTGGGTTTTACATATACATTCTTATTAAACATATTTTCACATTAGTCGTGTTGCATAGAAGAATTAAAATGAATGGGAAAAACTATGAGAAAAAACAAACCAAAACATAACAAAATAGAAAATAGTCTGCTTCATTCTGAGTTTCAACTCTATAATTCTTTTTCTGGATGTGGTTGGCAATTTGCTTCAAGAGTCCTTTGGAAATGTTTTAGGTCATGGCATTGCTGTGAAAGGCTAAATCTATTATAAACAGACCTCTCACACTGTGGCTCTTACAGTGTATAATGTTCTCCTGGTTCTGCTCATTTCACTAAGCATCAGTTCATGTAAGTCTTTCCAGGTTTTTCTAAAGTCCACCTGTTCATCATTTCTTATATCAAAATAGCATTCCATTATATTCATATAACACTACTTTTTCAGTCATTACCCAAATGAAGGGCATGCCCTTGATTTGAAGCTCTCAGTCATCACAAAAAGAGCTACTGTATATATTTTTGTACATATGGGTCCTTTTCCCATTTTTATGATCTCTTGGGAGACAGTGCTAGAAGTAATATTTTTGGGTCAAAGGGTATGCATATTTTTTATAACCCTTTAGACACAGTTCCAAATTGCTCTCCACAGTGGTTGGATCAGCTCATAGCTCCACTAACAATGAATTAGTGTTCCAACTCTTCCACATCTTCTCCAGCATTTATCATCTTCCTGTTTTGTCATGTTAGTCAATCTGATACATGTGGTGTGGTTATTTTTATTTGTATCTCTCTAAGCAACAGTGATTTTTCATATGAGTATATAGCTTTAATTTCTTCTTAGCAGAGGATACTTTCAAGGAATCTGATAAATTCCAGGATGAAGAGCTTTCTGGGTCATGATGGAGAAATCCAAAGAGATGCAAATGAAATTAATAGATAGTTGTATTTTTGAAAACTTTATCAAAATAAGTGAAGAATTTAAATAAATAGGTCTCAAAAAAGATTGGGCAAGGCATAAATTATTTCTAAAAGAAAAAATCTAAAGCAAAAGGTGAATTTATAAGTGAAGTCTATCAAATATTTATCTATCAATGTCATCTATTTGGAGCTCAAATTGACCCAGAAGCCATCTAGTCCTATCCCTTCAAAAAACACTTACTTTCAATATTACATAAAGTTATGCAGAAGTAGAAAAATGATCATGCCAAATTTTATCTGTAATACACTTCAGGTTTTGCTACTTTAAACCAAGAAGAGACAATACGTAGAAAAAAATTATAATCCAGTATCATTAATGAATATTGACTTAAAACACGGTATGTTAGTCAAGAGACTATAGAAACATATTTTTTTAAAAAATTACTGACCAGTTTGAATTTATGATTGCAGTAGTGAATTAGTTCAATATTAGGAAAATCCATAAACTTAAGAGACCACTTAATAACTAAACAATAAAATTCAATTATTGTAACAACTGAGGCAGAAACTTTGACAAATTCAAAACCCATTTCTCTTAGAACATAAACAATCATGGGAATAAATATAACTTTCCTTAATATAACAAATCCTTTTTATTTAAAACCAAGAGGCAATATATTAAGAAATGGAGGAAATATCAGAAGTCTTACAAATAATATAAAGAGTAAACCAAAATGTCTATTATCATTACTTTTATATGACACAGTTGGAGGAATGCCAAGTATGATAATGACAATATAAATTGAATAAGGACATTAGCATAAACAAAATGAAAACAAAAAAAATCTCCAAATCACGAAAAATAAGAAAAATATAAATTAAAACAACTCTGAAGTTTCACCTCAAAGCTTGGCAAATATAAAAAGAGAAAGAATACAAGAACATATTATAATTTTTGAAAGGTTTGCAAGAGGACAGGTGCACAGCACTGTGTTAAGTAAATTAACTAAATGAACATAGCCTTTAATGAGGACATCATTAATAGTGATACCAGTGGCAACCTTGTAGTCCATAGACATCATCATCATCATCAACAATAACAAGTACCTATTGAGTGTTTACTCTGTGTTTAGGTTCTTGGCTAGGAGGAGGAAGAGGATATAAAGAAAGGCAAAGACTAGGTCCTTTAGCAAAAAAAAGAAAATATTCAAAGTATAACTTTTCATATACCAACGAATCACTTCCTAAGGAGGTGTACATTGAATGGGAATTAGCTGAACAAGTGATGATATATGAAATGGAATCTAATAGATTTTGCTATATAGGAAAGATCCAGAAAAGCATAAGAAGATTCATATGAACTGATACAGAATGAACAGAAGCAGGAAAAAATGACAAGGTTATTGTAATGGGTTGGAGACAGGACTTTTAATGCTTTAAAAATTTCAGTGAATGAAATCACCAACCATAACCCCACAGGACTGATGATGAAGCATGCTTCTTTTCTACAGAATGTGCACATGTATTAGAAGTGCACATTTTCAGATATGGCCAAAATATGGATTCATTCTGCTTGATTATGAATATTTCTTATGAAGGATGTATTTTTCTATTTAACTGGGGAGAAACGTAGAAGATGTCATTAGAGGTGGAAGTGGGAGACTAGTGGTAATGACGACACTAAAAAAAGAAGACAAGAAAGGAAAGAATCTCAGGGAAGCATTTTTAATAAAGCACAAGAGAAAAAAAGAAGTTCAAGGAGGAACACAGACATAGAGGATAGTTTACAAACAATTGTGTTGAATTGTTGTCTTCATAGGCTTAGAAGATAACACTGTGGCTAAAACACACACACACACACATAATTTAGTAGATATTTTTCCTTGTGAAGGAAAAAGTTAGTGTTCCCCATTTCCCATTCTTTATTACCTAATTTCTAAACTTTATCTGGCTGTATGTTAGACCCAAGATTTGCCAGCTATCCTAAGAACAAGAAAAGGTAAGGGTGTATTGGCATTTAGAGATACGTTAAATCAGAAGAGCAAGAATTTATTCCACACATGGACTTTGGACAGAATCCTTTGTTTCTTGCTGAATTAGTTTCTCTACCTATTGGAACAGAATTAAGGAAATTTGCTTTCATTGTCAGTCAACATGATTTTTCTTTGAGATCTGGAGTTGAGAAATGCACCAAAAAGCAACCATTACCATGAATACAAATGTAATACATTGGGATTTCCACCTCCCCCTTATTTTTTTTATCTTAGATGCAATAACATTTCCAAAGCAAAAGAAAATTTAAAAAAAACTGAACGAGCGGCATAGAAGGTGCGATGGATACTACATAATAACTTGCTCCCATTTTACACATTCTAGTATTTGTGACAGCTGTGAATTTTTCCCTGAAATTTAATTACTGATTTGAAATGCCAATGACTCTAAAATTTTTAGGATACAAATTATGTATTATGTCAAAGTGAATTTAACATGACTTTATTTCTCACTGCTTATGATTAAATTTGGAGATAAGATTCCCAGGTAAGAGAATTTTGACCTTTAAGGGAAAAAATGTCAGGCACAATAAAAAATTGATGACAAATCATTATAGCATAAGCATATTTAACTCAGATCATTGCTTTAAATAATAGAAGAATGAGGTTTTATAGTGACAGACTTCTTTGACCTAGTGAACCTAACAAGGTACTATGCATATAATAGGCACTCAATAAATATTTCTTAATTATTTATTGATCTAGACACCAAAATAGTATTCCCTAACACTTAATAAACTGGAAGAATTTTATGCTATGCTTTATTAGCACCACTGTGTATTACCACACAACAAAATCTAAAAAGTTTACTTCTCTCTTTTACCCTCTCCCTTTTCCATGCATTATCCGTGATCATTTTATCTCAGGATAGTAGCTCATTTCCCAATGCTTCTATCTGGCTAAGTCTGATGGAGAGAGGCAGCATGTATCTTGTAAAGAACACTGGGCTTAAATTTAAGAGAGCCATATATTTGAATTTTGCCACTAACATTCGACATTTGAATGATGATGGGCAAATCATTTAACCTTCCTAGATCTCACTTCATCTGTAAACTGGGGTAATCATCACATTTTACTTCCCTTCTCTTGTTACAAGGCTTAACTGAGATGACAAATATAAAATATTTTGCAATCCATAAAGCATCCTATAAATGTTATCATCTTTCACTAGAACTTTCACTTTCACAGAACCCTCAGTTCTGGATTGAAGGAAACAAAAGAAATAATTTTATGCCTTTCTCCTTCTTAATAACATGGAAGACATGCCATAATTTTAAGAAAATTATAATACCTGACACTTATAAAGCATTTTAAGATATCCATAATCCTTTACATATGTTATCTCCTATGCTCTTTCAACAATCCCTGAAGATAAGTTCCATATTTTATGGAGGAGGCTAAAAGATTGAGAGATCTCACTTTACTTACCCATGGTCACAGAGTTACTAAGTGTCCAAGGCCAGATTGGATGCCACATCTTTCCTGAATCCAACTATAGTATTCTTTCTACTATACACTTTGCTTTCAATAGGAAACTCGCAAGACTGGGAGTCAGGGGTATGCTACTAAGCATTTTAACAATGTGCTATTATTGAGTGAGGAGGTGGAGGGAGGCTATACACACTTTTAAGTTTAATCTGCATTATTAACATTTTAAATCTAGACAATCAACATGCCAATAAACAAAGCTCTGATTTGTAACTGAGTTGCAGATATTAATGCTCACAATGAAAACATAATAATCAGTTCTCAGGTACAGCTGGCTCTAGCACATCCTTTTTGGGTGTGTTCTTCAATGTATCTTCAAGGATGTTACCATTCAGTCTTGGTAGTATTGTTAATAGAATGGGAAGATCTTTTCCATTCATCAATAAGCCTATGTGACCTGCTTGAGTCACATGAGTCTAAGTCACATGGAGCAGGAAGGATGGATCAGAGCTGAGAGAAAGTGAGACAGAGTAGTCAGAACTGGGAAAGAGAGAGGAAGCAAAAAAGCTGGTGTGAGTGAGAGAGGGAGTGATTTGCCTAAGGGAGTTGGTGTGTGTGAAGGCTTGATAATGTATAGAATTCTTGGTTATCATGATGGATTTCTTTGTTACTATGATGGATTTGGTTTTTTGGTGTTTGGATAAATGTTTTGGTTCTGTCTTCAATGAAGAGAGTGGGTTATATCTTGTGATTCAAACCTGGAAAATATGCTGGCATATTCATAGCTGCCATAGTGAGTATCACCTTGGAGATATAATCACATATCTGGAAAAGTGAGGTGAATAAATATATAAGGAATGAGGCCCACACTGAGAAATCAATTTGATATTTTCACTTTACTGGTTATATAAAGACATCTAGATGCTGCAATTGATAGACCAGTCCTAGAATCAGAAAAACCTGAGTTCCAATCCAACCTTAGGTACTAGTTGCTTGACCCTTAACTTCTGACTGCTTCAGTTTCCTTATCCATAAAATGAGACTAATAATAGTAGTGGTTGAGACGATGAGACAATATTTGTAAAGTGCTTTGCACACCTTAAAGGGTCCTATGAATGATAGCCTTTATTATTGTGCCTGTCATCAATTATTTCACAACGTTATCCCAGGACAGACTAGAAAAAGTAGTTAGATAACATAAGAATGCATCACAAAGTATTAATATATCTGTGTCAAATACCAACTTATATTCAACAAATACACATTGAAATTTTGTTTAAAAATCCATGAAGTTTTTATTCTTTGGGTCAAACCAATTTTCTCTCACGTACTTACTTATATTTAGATAGTACATATCATTCACTACAGCATGAACATGTTTATTTCTCAATTCTAGATCATGGAAAGGTAAATTAACCTGTGTTACACTTAACCTGACCTCTTCATATGAATCACTATAAAGATTTTGAACTTTTACTATATTCTTAGAAAAATCTAATATTTTCAAATTACTTCCCTTTATACTTTTCAAAGAGGTCAGGAAAGATGAAGTGAAGTTCTTATCCTAAGAAAAGTGTAATTTGGGTATATACCTTGTCCCTTGAGATTCAACACAAGAATTCAATTTCTGTTTTCATTTTTATTGAAGATGAAAAATAGATTCCAGAACCAGACAAAAATCAATCTAGATACACCTTAGATTTTTTAAATCACTCTGGGTGCATTTCTTAACCAACAATCACTTTTTATGAGATGGACTCATCTTCCCCTCTGAAGCAAATTATAGCAATCTCTAAGTTATTTTTCTTGGAAAACAGGTAAAAAGACAGTATGACTGTACAGACACTACAATATTAAAAAAAATAGTAATAACATTATCCCAAATGGCCTCAACTGTTACTTTTGCTTTATGAAATTGGAAAAGATAAGATTTTTTTTCTCACATTAATCTTTTCCTTCAGTCAAGACAAAAAGTGCTTCAAAAAATGTTCTTTTTGTGACATATTGCAAAAGTAGAAAATATAGCCGGAAACCAATCAAAGTTACATCCAAATAAGAGTGTACTCAACTATAACAACTTCTTTAGGACTTCAAAAGATCATAAAATCATAGACTTTATTGTTTAAAAGGGCATAATCTCTTTATTTTACTAATCATGGATTCATAGATTTAGAACTAGAAGGCACCTTCTGTCATTTAGCCCCAAAGACCTCATTTTCTGGATGAGAAAACTAAGGCCCAGAGAAGTTAAAGCTACAGGTCGACCAGATTGTTAAGTAGCAGAGTCAGAATTTGAACCCAGGTCATCTGAATGCAACTCCAAAATCATTTCCTCTAACATCATTCTCTCTAGAATATAGAGTATTCAGGGAGTTCTCAAACAGGTCCATTAACTAGAGTTGAAAAAAATAATAACTATATTTTAAGATTCCATGAATTTTGTCTTAATGCATTAAAATATTATTCTGAGACTGCATCCATAGGTTTTGTCAAACTGCCAAAGGACTATGACATAAAATTTAAGAACCTTCATATGTAGGTCATCTAGTCTGTATAACAGATGTTTAATTTTGTCAGTTGAAACCCTGAGTACACTCAGACCTCAGAGTAGAGTTTTCAGTGGAAGACAAATATTAAATCTATAGCTATTTTTTCATTAAGTTTTATTTTATTTTCAAACAAAGATCAGCTTTTTATGCCATTCATTTCCCTCTCCTTTGACCTTGAGAAAGCAAGAAAAACCAACTCCTCCTTACAAATATGTATAGTCAAGCAAAACAAAACCCCCCAAACCCCCAAAAGTTTCAGTCTGCCCTCTGACTCTATCACCTCTCTGTCAGAAGATGAGTAGCATGTTTCATCACAATATCTCAGGAATTATGGATGGTCATTGTGTTGATCATATCCAAGTTTCTTTTTCTTCCTTCCTTTCATTTTTTAAAATATATTTTGCTTTAATCAGTCAAGATCCTCTTCCTCACTCTACCCCCACCTCCAGTTAAGGAGAAAAAAGTCCTTTACATTGATGTGTAGTCAATCAAATCAAGTTTCCATATTGTCCATGTCCAAAAACTTTTTTTCTCATTCTTCTTCACTTTGAGTCCTTCAGTTCTCTATTAGGAGTTGGGTGGTTATGTTCATCAATGTTCTGCAATCCTGGCCAATTATTTTATTGATAATAGTTCAGTGTGATAGTATTCCATCACAAGCCTATACTGCTTCATCCTTTTCCCAGTTTATAAGCATTCCTCCCCAGATTCCAATTCTTTGCCATGTCAAAAGGAGTAATAGATAATTGTACATATCCTTAAGTATGTGTTGCTTAGGACTAATTCCTCTCTTAAACTAACCTTCCTTTAATTCTCTCTCTCTCTTCCTTCTCCCCCTTTCCTCCTATTTCACTGTTGAGTGAAATGTATTTCTGTACCCAACTGTATGTATATGTTTGTGTATTCTTCCATGGTTTGATCAGTTCAAATGAGAGTGATAGTCTCCTCCACCTCTCCTCCTTGTTTGTAAAAATATCTACTTGTACATTCTCATTAGATGAGATAGTTTCCCCTAAGCTTCTTCCTCCACATCCAGTAGCAGGTGTTTTTTTCTCCCTCTCTTTGTTTTTTTCTTAACATCATCAAGACATACCAGAACTATTGCCAAGATTTTTCTAATTTAATTCCCCCTACAAACCTTGATGATAAGGTTCAGAGGGAACAAATGATTTATCACTTTTCCATATTTAAAAATAAGCAGTTTATCCTTCTTCAGTCCTTTATCATTGTTCATTAGTTTTTACTTTTTACATATTTTTCTTCATTCCTGTGCTTGTACTTTAAAGATTCTCCACAGATTTCATCAGGAATGCTTGGGAATTCTCTATTTCATTAAAAATCCATTTTTTTTCCTTTGTAACATCACACTCAATTTTTTTGGGTAAGTTATTCTTGGCTGTAAGTCTGTATCCTTTGCCTTCTAGAATATTATCTAATCCTTTATACTGGTAACTGCTAAATCATGTATGCTCCTGTGGGTCCTCAGTACCTAAATTCTTTCTTCCAGTGGCTTACAGCATTTTTTCTTTACTTATAAGTTCTGTACTTTGGCTATGATGTTTCTAGGAGTTTTCGTTTCAAGGTTTCTTATAGGAAGTGATTAGTTAATTCTTCCTTTTTCTACTTTGCCCTTTGGTTATAAAAGATCTAGTCAGTTTTCTTTTAAGATTCCTTGAGCTAGGATATCTAGACTTTTTTCTTTTTGGTCATGGACCAATGATTCTTAATGTTTTTCTTATTGATCTTTCCCAGGTCAGTTGTTTTTGTCATGGGATACTCTACATTCTTTTCTTCCCCACTTAAGTCTTTTTATGTGTCTCAATATTTCTTGTTGCCTCATGAAGTCATTATGTTCTATTTTGTCCATTTGAGTTTTAAGAGAATTCACTGTTTGGGCAAGTTTTTGTACCTCTTGTGCCAAAGGTGTTAATTTCTTTTCCAATTATCTTACAGCTCTCATTTTCCTCCATTTTTTCCTTAAGCACTCTCATTCTTATTGCATTTGTGCCTACAATGTGTTTTTCTACAAGGTAATGCTTGTAGTCATTCTCTCCTGCATTCATTTCTTGAACATCCCTTCTGCTATAGTAGCTCATTTGGAGTCATTCTTTTTTTTCCATTTCTTCTTCAGACCTAATGTTAGGACTAGGCTCTGCAGCATTTCTGGAAGGAAGATCTGGGTTGCTGCTTTCTTGGGTAACTGAATGTTGTCTCATTCCAGCATCTTAGCAAAAGACTGCACACCTGTAGGTTTTAGTGCTCCCAAAGCACTGATTCAAGGAAAAGTCTGATTGCTGCCTCCATGTTCTGAGTTCTTCAATTTCCTGACCTGGGTTTGGGTCTAAGCAAGAGTAGGATAGGCTGATGCCATACTATGTTCCATCAGTCAGCTGGGAATCTGTTGGCTCAGAGCAGCAAAATTATGGGTTCTCCTATAGGTTCCCCCTTTGACCTGGGATTCTGACCCTGGTTACTCCTCTGCAGGCTGAGATAGATGTTAAAAGTGAAACCCCATTTCAGACCTGAAGTCTGAGCCAAATCATTGCTTCTCCCATAACTGCTAGCTTTTGAACTAGTTTCTTTTTTCAAACAGCATCCTGGGACTCCCTACAAGGAACTGTCCTGGGCAGGTCCTTTTCTCACTCTCTCTTGGATCTTCAACCAGGGAGTGGGTAGCAAGTGACAAAGTTGCCAGTTGACATTTGTCCCCATCTCAGGGCCCTAGTATAGGTCTGAGATTTCTTGTCCTGATGCACAACCTCTTTCTAGGTACTGGAGTATTTCAAGTGCAACTTGGTTTTGGCTCACTCTCATCTCCAGTGTCTGAAGACTACCTTGTCTGTCTCATTATGATAATCTGGGCTGAACAAAGTATTCACTGATTTCTTCTGGATTTCCCCATTAGATTTCAATGTGGTGCATTTGCTAGATCTTTTGGGAGTAATTTGTTGAGAGGAACTCATCTACATTGGTGGAGAGGAACTCCACCATCTTGACTATACAACATCTAATTATTTTCTGAAATTTTAGAATAGGTCACAGAAATGCAAGGTACTGTTGATACCCCTAAGTTAAAATCAATAGTACTTAAAAAAACAAGGTGTGTGTAATAGATTCTTATGGTTTCATATAAATAAACCTCTTTTTTCCAGATCTTTGTTGTAAAAGAAATGTTTATTTTTGTCAACTTCATGTAAAATTTTCAAAAAATTAACCCATTTCTTGTAAGAGAATGTGAAGATGGTTTATATTAAAGCTTGAAACTGCTACTGAAAAAACATATTTTAGAGAAGCAAATTGAGATTTTTTGGGGGGATAGATACATGCTAATGCATCATAATGTGCTATTTCTCAGAAAGCTTTTCTGGGTACAAAAATTATTTTTTGAATTAAATTCAATGATCATTTATTAAGTACCTACTCTTTGCAAATGCTATTCTAGAGAATGGGGATAAAAGGACAAAATTAGAGTCCCTGTCCTCTATACATTTATTTTCTACAGGGTCTAGAAAGGGACACAACCTTCATTTTGCTAAGTAAATACAAATCAATCTGAAGAATAATGAGAGGCTTCCTCTAGTAAGTAGTAGCTGAGTTGAACCATGAAAGATATAGTTACATTTTTCCATAACAATGACCTGCCAAACTACCAGAGTGTTTAGATAGATACAAGACCATGAAGAAAGGTTTCCTTCTATCGCTTTGCTGCTAAATGCCTCATGACCAATACTGAAGGTATCCCTTGGGCTTTGGATAAGATGAAGCCTGTGTCTCTTTTGATACTTCCATTGCCACTATCATCCCACATCTCTTCTATCCCTTGAAAAGGTCATCTTCAACAAGTGCCTGCATTTTCTCTCTTATCATTCTCTTCTTTATCCCTGACAATCTCATTCTGACATCATTACAATTAAACTGTTTTCTTCAAAATTACTCATGATCTCTTAGTTGTCAAATCCAATGGCCTTTTCTGAATTCTTATCCTCCTTGACCTCTCTACAATCTTTGACACTGTTGATTTCCTTGATTTTCTTCACTCTAGATCTTCAAGACATAAATTTCTTAATTCCCCAACCTATCAGACTGCTCCCTTTTAGTCTCCTTTACTGGATTGTCATCCGGATCATCCTCAGATTTCTGTCCTGGGCCCTCTTCTCTTTTCCCTCTATACTACTTTACTTGGTGTTTTTTCAGCTATCATGGATTTAATTTAATTATCATCTCTATACTGACAGTTTTCAGATCTTCCTCTCCTGACCTGACATCTTTGCTGAAATACAAGCTTGTCTCTCCAACTACCTTTCAGATGTTTCAAACTAGTTGTAGTAGAACATCTTAAACTCAACATGTCCAGGACAGAAATCGTTATCTTTCTACCTAAGCTTTCCCTACTTCCTACCTATAGAGGGCAACACTAACCTCCTGGTCCTTCAGTGTCACAACACAGGAGTCATCCTGGACTTACCATCTTTTCACCATTCATATCAAATCTCTTCACAAAGCCTATCAATTTCACCCTTGTAACATTTCTCTAATTTATCCCCTTCTCTCTTTTGGTTGCCGTGACTCTGGTACAGGCCCTCATCACCTCGTACCTGGATTATTTATTGCAAAAGTGTGTTGATGGGTCAGTCTACCTGCCTCATTCTAAGATATGCTCCATTCAGCTATCAAAATGATATTCCTAAAGCACACTCAATAAACTCCAGTGTCTGTCTCCTCCAGAATCAAATACAAAATTCTTTCTGGCATGCAAGGCCCATCATAACCTAGACCCCTTCTACCTTTCCAGTCTTCTTACACTATTCCCCTCCATGTACTCTTCCATACAGGGACACTGCTATCTGTTCTAACACTCCATTTCTGAGCACTAGGCATTTTCTCTGGCTATTTCCCATACTTGGAATGTTCTCCCTAGTCATCTTTACCTACTGCTTTCCCTGATTTCTTGTAGGTTCCACCTAAAATCCTACCTTCTACTGGAAGCCTTTCCTAAACCCCTTTTAATTCTAATGCTTTCCCATTTTTAATTATTTTACTATTGATCTTGCATATAGCTTGTTTATATGTATTTTTTTGTTTTTTATCTCCCTCTTTAGATTGTGAGCCCCTTGAAGGTAGGGACTGTTTTTTGCCTCTTTTTGTATCCCTGGAGCTTAGTACAGTGCCTGATACATAGAAGGTGCTGAATAAATATTTATTGACTGACTAATTGATATAGTAACTTGTAACTTACAGGTGGCATGTTTATCACTGGAATCTGGCCTACCTCCTCTTCAATGTACAGAGTAATTTCTGCATTAAGAGAAGGAGATGCTATGAGTATGAAAATATGTACTATTTTCATGTACTATGAAGGAGTACTATGAGCATGAAAATATCCAAGATGAGATTTTTTTGTCCCTTTCAGATATTACTGGTCTAGGGAAACAAATCTGGTTCAGAGTAATACCAACTCCCTGGTCTCCAGCTGTTTTCTCAAAAAGAAGTCTGAACAAGAACATCTTGTCTACTGAGAGTGATCTGGAGTTGAAAGTGACTTCAAAGGCCATCTTGTTCAACCTTCTCCAGACTCCCCACTGCTTTTATAAATAACGAAATTGAGGCCCAGGACCGTTGAATGAATTGCTCAAGGTTACATGGATAGTATGTGTGAAGAAGGGATTTAAATCTAGCTCCACTAACCCTAACTCTTGCAACTTTCCCCCACCCCTACATTCACATTGCCACCACCCTAGTTCAATCCTTCACTGCCTCTCACCTGGACTATTATTCTGTTCTCCCAAATAACCTGTCTAGTTCTCTTTTCTCCAATCCTCCCATTCATCTGGCTACTGAAATAATCTTCCCAATACACAGGTTTGATCATGGTATACCCCTGTTAAAATAATTTTCTTCTAAAAGAACTTGGAAGTTATTAAGTTAAACTATTTCTTTTTATAAATAAAGTTCTAGAATGAAAATTTATGATTTTTGCCCACTGTATCAACTGATTGGATTAGGATCTGACTTTTTGTTCTTTGATAGGATACTGTTTTGTCCCTGATTACTTTTCCTTCATCTACTTTAAGGCATCCCTATTCCTTTCACCCTCCTTTCCACTCACCCTCAATCCAGACCCTTCTCATTTGTCAATGTTCTTTTCTCATTTTGAAGTTTTACCTCCCTTATTGATTCATTTTTCTTTATTTTTATTAATTTAAGTAAATTAAAAGAGAAACAAATCTTTCTCTCTTTTTGTCATTTTGTTATCCCATTGCCAGGAGCGTTCCTGAGTAGTTTCAAAGCACAATCCATTGGGTTAGTTTTCAAGTTCTAAAGCATGGAGGCTGGTGGGACAGGGGTCTTGAGTGTTCACAGCAGGGATTAGCATGCTCCATTGTTAATTCATAATACTGTTATTTTGTTTAAATTCTTGGTTTCTTACCTTGTGTAGACAACACTTTTTGCTCTATCTCTGGTAAATAATTCAATTTTTGTTTTGTTTGTCATTATTTTCTTTTTTAAGTTAGAAGGATCTGGCAAGAACATCTCATTTGACATAACTGGACAACCCACTATTGAAGGACTGTGGACTTCCAGTTATAGAAATTCTCATGTACAGAAACCATCAACACTTGAAAGAGAAAGGAGGGAATAAGCATTTATATCATGCTTACTACATACCAGGTACTATGGTAAGAGCCTTTATAAAAATTATCTCATTTAATTCTCACAATAACCTTGTGAGATAGGTGCTGCTATCTCCATTTTATAATTAATGAATCTGAGGCAAACAAATGTTAAGTGACTTGCCCAGGGTCTCACTCAAGTATTCCCAAGTCCAGTGCTCTGTCTATTGTACTACATAGCTGCCTCAAAGAAAATTATTCTTATCATAGAATACTATATTACTTACTTGAAGAGAATAAGATAATATTTTTCATGATCTATTTTTCCATATAAGCAATTTCCTGTAATTCTGTAAAAGTAATTTTGCAAAATATTTTTTAAGAAACTAGGAATGCTGCTCCTTCCAAGTCCACTCCATTGTTTTTCTTCAGTGTCCAGGACCACACCCAAAACTTATTCTTAAAGTTGTCAATACTTCTGATTCTAGTTACTGAGGTGTCCTACCAATGAAAAAGATTCTAAGCACGAAGATGACCATTCTGTTTAAACAATATACTGTTATCTAGTATATACTGTTATCTAATAAGACAGTGCTTTTATAAACTCAAGTATAAACGTTTCTGGAAAACATCAACAATAAACATATTCTGGTGCTTCTAAAGATTAAATTAAAAGTAGCGTCTGAACACTACAGAACAGCTAACACTTCATCAGATCCCTTATCCTGATTAGTGCTACTTCTCCAGGAGTAAAATTGCATCTGTAATTCAAAAATGTTGACATCTTAAAAAAGGGAGAATAAATGTGTTTTAGAAGGGTGGTTTTGATTTTATGCCACAATGCCCTTCTTCAAGGGGGAAAAAATCTCTTCTGATTTCTTTTAATATGTGGTAATTTTACAAATAAAGATGATTGGCTGCTGCTTTTGAGTCTATTTCAAACTTTTCTTGCATTAAGACAATCTGAACACTGGATACACTTCTTGAATTAGGGTTCCTTATCTGGCTGCCATCCATCCTTGAGCAAGCTTTTCTGGGTTTTTTGGGCTGTGACTTTTTTCGATAGTGTTTGACTTGGATGCAAGAACCTCTGTTTGCACACAATCTCCATTGAACACAACACCTTCAGGATTTGGTGAAGGGGGCAAAATTCTTCATGTGGCAAGATGGTCTGGAAAAATGTTTTACCCTCTTCAACAGCATGCTCATTTCACCGAAATCATCCAGAGCAGATATATATGTTTAAAGCTAAGTCATTATAGGAGGCCCTATTGATGTCTGAAGAATCTCTCATGTTGAAACATCGGCACACAGAAGATTTGACTTTTCTTCTTCAACATTTTCTAGCTCCACTTCAGTATATGGGGTGAATAATTTCTGCACGACCAATTCTAAATCTTCTCTAGCTGTTATTTTAAGGACATCCAAATCAAATGGACAAGATACATTCTTTTCCTGCATGACATTGTAGAAGACCACAACTCAATGACCCAAATAGCAGCAGACCCTGGTTCCACTGGTGGCACTGTCAAAATGGAAATATGCTGATCAGAATCTGCATTCAGTATTGATCTATGTGTGATCAACACTGCCCTTGATGTTTGCCTATAGGTCACATTTGAACATGTTTTCTCAGAAAAGTAACTATCTTCGACAATAAAATACTGGTAGTTATCCTCTGATCAAAGTGATCTATGATTGCCTTGCATTTTCCAGATTCTTTGTCTTCTACACTGGGGCATTTCTCCTTAGCCATACAAGGGGAACGAAAAGGGAGTGTTGCCATACTGCCCAAGATACTGAAGAAAGTTTCTTGTTTCTCTGAGGACATCTAAGGTGCTGCTGGATGTCTTTGATATCATTGCAATGGAATGAAGGACACAGTGTTTCAGGTTGGGTGTCAATTTTGAGTTTCTAAGTATTCTGAAAGGTGCTTTCCTCGTACACTTTCATTCATCAGGGGGTTGTTCGTAGTCTAAACAAAATGTCAGAAATTTCATCAGCATTCTCTTTTTTATACAGTGAGTTTCTTGCTATTAAAAGCATGTGCTCTGGAGCAAGGTACCTATAGCATACTCCCTTCTGATATCCAAGAATCCTGGTGATATTTTTGAACTCTGCATATCGACTAAAATTTGATTTGATTAGAATGTCAATAAACAATCCTTGAGAATAAAGAAGTTTTGAGGTGAAATCAATATTAAGTCTCCTGCCGTCTTTAACAGTTTGGGAGTAAGTAATCTTTATTCTTCTTAGGAGCATCAACGACATATCTTATATGGTATATACATTTCAACTTTGTCCTGTTCCATAACTGACTGGTTACAGTTTGTATAACCATCATGATTTTCTTTCTCCAGTGTCCTATCTACTTCAGGTACTTCCTGTGCAGTCTCTGACTCACTGTGTGGTGCTGATAATTCAGAAGTATCAGAGGAAGATGAGTCCATCAAGTCTAGACGGTCAATTGGGTCTGGAGACATTTCAGAAATAGGATTTTTCTATATAGCACCATCGTCCTCAATGTGATCATCTGAATCTTAACTGGTGTAACAAATGACTTCTACATGTTGGATGGTATGATCCTTCTTCTCTTTCCAAAATTAGTTCATGTCGTGATGCCCACTCTTCCCCAACATCACTTTCTTTTTTTTTCTTTTTCCCAATTCATTTATTTATTTTTAGCTTTCAACATTCATTTCCACAGGACTTTGAGTTTCAAATTTTTTCCCCATCTCTCCCCTCCCCCACCCCAAAACACCATGTTCTGATTACACCTTCCCCCAATCTACCCTCCATTATACCATACCCTTCCTCCCCTTGTCCCCATCTTCTCTCTTTTCTTGTAAGGTAAGATAGATTTATATACCCCATTACCTGTATTTCTTATGTCCCAGTTACATGCAAAAGCAATTCTCAACATTCATTCCTAAAACTTTGAGTTCCAACTTCTCTCCCTTCCTCCCTTCCCACCCATCCCCATGAAGAAGGCAAGTAATTCAATATAGG
>CM053771.1:335923399-335958527 GCA_028658325.1 Potorous gilbertii
TCTGAGCTGTCCTTTGGTCTTCCCCCTCTTCAGTCCCTCTGGATTGATACATCAATTAAAAAGAAGAGCCAGTTTCTGGCTCATTTTACTTCATGTCTACCTTGTAGGAAGTAGTATTCTCTATATCTAGACTTCACATAAGGTAATGGGTGAAAGAGAAATCTCCTTTCTCCCTACTGTTATGCAACCCCCCAAATGAAGTTTGGACTCAAGTAGGCAAGTTTGCATATGGACACTTTGTTTCATTTTCTGAATTGTGTTTCCTTTCTTGAGTACATACCAAACATTTTCAAGAAATAGAGGTGGTCAACCTTGGAGATAACTAGTGAGTCTGAGAGACCCAGAGGGTAAAGTAAACATAACGTACTGGAGAACACCACCATCAAAAGTGTAAATCTGAGACTTGTCCTAGATTTCCAGAAGAGATGGACTTTTTGAGAGACAGTGAATTACTGTGATTAATTTAAAAATGCCTAATCCGTAGTACTGCAAATTACTTGATGGTTTCCAAGAGATTGTAATTATAAATTATTCAGTCTTGTTTCAAGTCATTCTGTCAATGTGCAATGTATTTCATGCTTTTAGTTTTTTCTTTTGTGGGTAGGAAATTATCTGTCCCATATCCTACTTTCAGTATACATTACATATCTTTCTAATCTAATGGGGAGAAAGTTAAGGCTTAAGTTAATAGGTCAAGTTACCTAATACTGAACCAATTCCCAACTATGTGTATGAGTCCAGAGCAAAGAGGCCCTTTAGCAGAGAAGTGAATTGGTTCAGGGCCCCAGACCCTAGGGTTCAGCAGTGGCTACTTAGTATTTTAAGTTCAATAAATGTCTAGTCAATTTGAAGGACCACACCTCTTGGGTTATACAAATCAAAAATATATCTGAAAAATCATACTCACTATTTTTTAATTATACCTTATATGTTTTCTGGTGACCTCTTCATTGGGCATCTAATAACTAGTTTAAATTCATCCACTAGTTTAAATTCATCCAACTTTCTTCTATAATGCGTTAAATGATATGGATGAGATAATATGGAAAAGCTTTTATCTAATGATCTAACTTGTTACCAGTAAAAACTTTGGTACTAAATAGAATCGTGTCTTGTTTTTTTGCCAAACATCATATATCTTTGTGTTGTATATTTTACAGTGGAAACTACTACTGAATAATAGAAGGGGAATTGAAAGAAAACATTAACATTCATTACGATAGTATCCTGCATCCCTTTTCAGTCACAATTTTATTCGTACTTGATTACAGTTGAGAACATAGTTTTAGAGGAAAAAAGATGACATTTTCCATAAATGATAAAGATATTTAGTCTCATGTTAAATACCACAATATTAAAATGTCTTTAAAGAGCAATCTTGTTAACCGTGGAAAAAAATCTTCAATTAACCTAGAGGTCAAAATCTGGTTTTGAATGTCAAAACTTTCAAAAATTTATGATTTTTTTCTGTTTCTTATCAGTACATTTAGAGAAGTCTAGAAATTAAACCATATTTTCAGGTTGGGAAACCTGGATATTTGCTGTGGAAAGCAATTTCTTTAAAAAAACAAAACACCCACTTTTCCCACTTTTCACTAGACATCAAATACCAGGGATCTGTAATGACATCTCAAATTACTAAGACTCCCTTACCTTAAACTATATGACAGCACATTTGCTGGTGTTCCATTAAGCACCATTTCAAATAATTAATACTAAGTTTCACTAGTAAAACAGTCAAAATACTGAGATGAATTTGGTGTCCTTCATATATATTGCTGTGGGAGGTATGACTGCTCATTTGCAAAATTACATCTGAATGGCTTGAAGTTGCTGTTAACACACTACTCGATGAAGTTTAGCTAGGCATCCCTTAAATTAACAAAAACTTAAAATATACATCAATTGACCCTTAAATGGACACAGAATGTCAATACATAAATAATGTTCTTGGAAGCAACTGTATATGTCATACTATGAGGATATTCACTTATTTTTTCAGAAAATGAATCAAATATTGATATTCTTAAATCTACCCTGTTCATTTATTAAGGCATTCTCAAAATGATGGGTACTCTCCTTATTTCCAATACTCTACTATAACAAAAAGTGATGCTACAAGTGTTCTGGTGTATATGAGAGCTTGTTCTCTTTCTCCTCCTTGGGGAAAGCTCATAGTACCAGTAAAACTGGGTCAAACCACATCAACAATTCCATCAGTTTTATAGCATAATTTCTGGTTGAAACAATTCTCAGCTCCATGGGTTTCTCTTCCTTAACCTCTTACAAAGCTATTTCTACGTTTTATCATCTTTACCAATTTGAAGATTATGAGATTCTCAGTTATTTTAATTTATATTTCTCTTATTATTAGTTTTTTCATATGATTACTGATTATTTGCATTTATTCTTCTGAAAATTATTTGTTCTCTCTTGAATCAGTGAGTACTGATTCACTGGAACATGTTCTTGGTCTTATACAATGTCATCATAACTTGGAAATTAGAATTTTATCAGCAATAATTTTGCAAACGCCCTTTTCTCTAATTGACATTTTCTCTTCCTATTTTAGTAATTTTCCTATCATTCTTGTAAAAGCTGTTTTAATTTTCTATATGTAAAATTCTTATTTTTGTGTGATTTTTCTCTACCTAAAGACTACAGAACTGAAAGTTACTTAATTCCATTGTAGTTACATTTTTTTTAATAATGTGAACTTAAAAATTAATGTAGATTATAAATTTTGAGTTTACTTTGGCTTATGGTATAAGGTGTTCTAATTTCTACCAAACTAATTTCTAGTTTTCCCAAAAATAAGGACTCGGGTTTTAGGGAGTTGGTGGTTTGTGTTCTTGGCTTTATTGAATAATTCATTCCAATTCCTTATTGGCCTTATTTATCTAATCTTTTCTAATGATATAATTCTATTTCTCAAGCAATAACAAATGGTTTTGATGATTACTTCTTTATAATTTAAAGCTAATAATTCTATGTTACCTTCATTCCTGCTTTTCCTCTTCACTACATCTCTGCAGTTTTGATCTTTTGTTTCTGCAAATGCACTTTACTATATTTCTGTCGAGTTCTACCAATATGTCCTCTGGACCCTTTCTCTTCTGGGACATATCCCCTGGGGTCTAGAGATGCTCCAATTTATTAGTGACTCACATAATCTATTATATCTGAGCAGGCCCCAGCCATGATTTACTCTTCAAAACAGCCATCTTTCGATCATTTCCCTACATGTAGGCACATATCTTTTCCTTTCTCCAATTTCCCAGCTCCTAAAACATAATCAAGTCAATACTGTTATAAATGTGTCATTACCTGTGTTAACCAAAACAATATCATAAGTCCATGAGACGTGTTGCAACTGGATTTATTATTATAAGACAAAGGCACATGCACATGGAACCTTCCTAATACAAAGTCCAGCAGTGGAGTGGAAGCTTTAGTATTTAAGCTACAGGGAAAGAGGGATGTCATAGGAGAGGGTAAATCAATTAATCCCCTCCTGAAAGGGAAGAGAAATCATGAAAAAGTAAAATGGCAAAAGCAGCTTTTGTCACTATTTTCAATGCATATCATGATGTCTGGACCATTATAGATATTCAGTGGGAAGGAAAGGAGAGAGAGAGAGAGAGAGAGAGAGAGAGAGAGAGAGAGAGAGAGAAGAGGCCCAGATGTTATCACTATACAGTAGGATTAATGTATTCATTCATTCTATAAACCTTTATTAAGCCATGGGTCACCAGAAAGATACTCTGCTTTGAAGATATTATATGAATTAAAATCTTCTCCAAACCATAGGTGTACAATGTGTTCACTTTTAATGATCAATCAAAGGACACAATATAAAGAAGTTTAAAGATATAACAGTAATGATAAAATATTTCCCTCAAATGAATCTTGAGTTCATTCTCATATAAAGTCATGTACACTTAAAGGGAAGAATCAAATTCCATAGGAATTACACAAAAGGTCATCCTGAAATATAAGGTTATCTTGAAATACACTAAACAACCCATGTGGAGGGTGGCTTACACAGAGATTATGGGTGATCAAGGTACATATAAGGGGAGGCAACATATACCCCTTAGATTGTAAGCTTGTGATATCTTCTAGTGATATCATTGCACTGCTGTCTGCTGATATTACTCCCTCAAGTTGGTGCTGTCTTGTGTGACTTGGGGATCACTGCATGTCAGAGTTCGCCACTTGGTATCTTCACTGCTTTTGGCCAAATATCGCATAGATACACCTATATACTTCATCTGCTCTTTGGCTATCCAGCTATTTTCAGGGTTACCTAGCCTTTCATCCAACAAAGATTAAGATTTCTGTAGTTAATAAGCCTTTCCCCTGGCTATAGCTTTGTTTTTCAGTGAGTTCTGTCAGATAAGTCTATGTGAAGCTTTTCCCATTAACCATTCTGCAACAGAAAGTAATGGAGGCCAGATAAAGATTTTGTTTTTTCTTAAACTCTTCTCTGTACTCTCTCTCCTCCATTGCCTCTCTGAGTCACTCAGTTCAATTTTGATGTATAAAGGTCAAAAACCTATTTTAGTTCTGAGGTCTTATCATACATTCTTGACAGCTAAAATCCCTGGGAATATATTTCTCAAATAGAAAAGAAATTGAGTGATACTCTAGGGAAGAAACTACTTTTTATTTTCCCTAACATACTTCTCTGATCTTTGTAAATGACAACAGTTGAGTAGAGAGAGAAGTTTATAAAGGCTGGTAATTTTGCCCCCTTCCCCCTCACTTTTATCTGTCATATTTTCTGGTATCATGATTGCTAACCTTGCCTTTTTTTTAGTTCAGCTGAAGCATATTAGATTCTTCTCTACCCCTTTACTTTAACTCTGTCAAGTGTGTTTCTCGTAACAACATACTGTTGGATTCTGATTTCTAATATATTCTGCTCTCCACTTCTGTTTTATGGGAGAGTTCATGCCATTCACATTCACAGTTATGACTACTAACCATATATTTCCCTCCATCACATTCTCTTCTGTTTTTCTTCCCTTTTTTTTAATATTGTCCCTCTTCAAAAGTCTATTTTGCTTCTAACCACTGTCTCCTTTAATCTATCCTCCCTTGTATTATACCCTTCTTTTCTATTATTCCCTTTCCCCTCCTATTTCCCTATTGGGTAAGTTATATTCTTGTACATAACTGAATTTATGCATATATATATATATATATATATATATATATACACACACACACACACACACACACATATATATATATATATATATATATATATATATATATTCTTCCCTTTTTGAACCAATTCCTATGGAAGTGAGGTTCAAGCATTGGCTACATCCCTCATTTTCACCTCTACTGAAAAAGTTCTTTATTGTGTGCCTCTTTTATATGAGAAAAATTTTCCCATTCATCTCCTCCCTTCCTCCTTCTCCAGTGCATCCCCCTTTCTCATTCTTTCATTTTTTTGAGATAATTCCAACATACTATACTCATCATACCTCCTTTCTATGTAAACTCCTTTAGCTATCCTAATAATGATAAGGTTCTTAGGAGTTACAAGTATCATCTTCTTACAAAGGAATGTAAAAGGTTACTGAGTCTCTTTTCACTCTTTAATGTTTCTTTTTTTGTGCTTCTCTTGAGTCTTGTATTTGAATGTCAAATTTTCTATTCAGCTCTGGTCTTCTCATCAGAAAAGCTTTATTTTATTAAATATCCATTTTCCTCCAAACCCCCAAAAGATTTTACCCAGTTTTGCTGGGTAATTTATTGTTAATTGCAATTTTAGATCCTTTGCTTTCTGGATTATCATATTCCAAGTTCTCTGCTCCTTTAACATAGAAGTAACTATGTCTTGTGTTATCCTGACTGTGACACCACTATTTCTGAACTATTTCTTTCTGAATGCTTCAATTTTTTTTTCTCTTTGACCTAGGAGCTATGTAAATTAGTTATAGTACTGCTAAGAATTTTGGAATCTCTTTCAGGAGATAATGGATGGATTTTTTCAATTTCTATTTTATCATCTGCATCTAAGATATTAGGGCCACCTTCCTTGATAATTTATTTAAAAAATGATGGTTGACATTTTTCTTTGATCATGGCTTTCAGGTAGTTTAATAACTCTTAAATTGGTTCTTCTCGATCTATTTTCCAGGTAAGTTTTTTTTCCTCATTAAATATTTATATTTTCTTCTTTTTTTCTTCTTTTGACTTTGTTTTTATCATTTCTTGATGTCGCATAGAGTCATTAGTTTCCACTTAACCAATTTTAATTTTTAAGAAATTAATCTCTTCAATGAGACCATGTACCTTTTTTCTTCAGGTGTTTTTGTGCCTTTTCAGTTAATTCTCAACCTGTTAATTCTCTTTTCCTAATTTTCTTGGGCCACTCTCATTTCTTTTTCCCAATTTTTCTTCTACTACTCCTAGCTCTTCCTTTAACTCTTCTAGGAATTCTTGTTGGGCTCAGTTGGCATTTTTCTTTGAGGCTTTGTTTATAATTCTTTTCACATTGTTGTCTTTTTCTGAGTTTATATCCTGGTCTTCCTTGCCACTATTGTAGCTTTTTATGGTGAAATTCTTTTCTTGTTTTCTGCTCATTTTTCCAGTGAATTTGCTAACCTTGAACTTCACTATAAGTTCAACTCTGCTCATCTGGGTTGGGGAGGCACAGTTTCAAGCTTCAATATTTTTCATTCTACTGTTTTCAGTCTAGCTCTGGAGCCCTCAAGTTTTTGGTGCTTCCGATGTGACATAATACTGGGAGAAGTATGATCACTGCTTTCCTAGTCTGCACTGTGGTCTTTACCCAAGAAGGTCTCCTGGTCCCCTGAAACTGCAACAAAGTCCTCTGTTCCCTTGTGACTGACCACCAATCCTCCTCTTTGCCCTTCAGCTGTGACCCAGAAATGCATATGCACAATAGAATTGCCAATGAGTGCCAGTTGTGCACACTGCCATCAAAAGTCATGTGTAAAAGTCCCCTTTCTGATCAGTTGTCCAAACCCCTTACTGTCTCTGGCTTGTGAACTTATGAAACTGTTACTGTTCTTCCTACAATGACTGCTATCACTGCCTCCACATTTGTGGGCTCCTGACAGACTTCCACCCTGATGTCACAAACTTCTCCTGTTGACCCCCTAAGTTTTCTTAGGCTGGAAAAATGTCTCATCCTGACTTTTTTTTGGCTCTGCTGTTCCAAAATGTGGTTTGAGGTGTTTAATTTTTCTGGATAGGGATGTTGAAATATTTCAGCTGGGCTGCTTCTAATCTATCATCTTAGCTCTTGACATTTTCTTCATGATTTTTAATGAGTTGAAAGAATTAAACTTTCTCTAAGTTGGTCACTTTTTTCTATCTACTTTATCGATCTATCTATCTATCATCTATCTATTCATCTACACATACACATAATCATATACACTTTAATTTTATTGTATTTTAACTTTATTCCGATATTTCTTATATCTCTGAATTTCTGAGTACTGTTTCTGTCATATTTTGTGCCTTTTTTTAAAGATGGTCACAAATGTATTATGGTTTTCTAGTTTCTATTATCATTTTATTTTTCATTCTACTTCATTCTATTTATTATTATAATATGCATTTATTTTATTTTCATTTTAAATTATTGACATTGCTGCTGCTGTTTTATCAGGACCTACACTACTTCCTTAATTTCTCTTACTGTGCCCTTCACTCACTCTCAGAGATTGGGGGTCAATTCACTCCTATGTCCTGAAGCTCTTCTCATAATTATTAAAGAATTGTTTACTTCTTCTGTAGTTTTAATCTGAAATTTTCTTTTTCCATAGTATTGATTTTCTTTTGAGAGTTGTAGAGTTCTGAATCACTGCCAAGGGCAGCTTTGTGTAGCAGACTGGAGAAGACCCACTTAATAAATTACTATTTCCAACTGTTCTCATTTCTGCAACTGCTGATCACACTGTCACAGGGAACCCTTAACCCCCATCCAACTCTTGGTCTTAGAGTGAGGGCAGCAATCATGTAGGAACTAGAGCAACACAGAGCCCTCAGTTTTCAGCAGAAAGCTGTTAGCTTTCAGTATGAATCTCACAGCTCTCAGCCAACCTTCAGAATGGGATGATGAAAGTAGAATAGCACAGATGACATTATAGCCCTTTGTGACTTTTTTTCTTTTTTAAGTGATTATTTTGTGGGATTTGAAAAAGTACATTCTTTTTGTTTCTCCTTTTTTTACTAAAAATTCAGTACATTTCTTATCAACATATTTTATGTGTTGGTAATACTTTTAATGTATTGGTAGAGGGAGTTGTCTTTGGTCCTGACCTTTTCTTCCATTTTATGAGCTGTCTCACTAATGTTCTTTCCAATACACTATGATGTTAATATGAAATTATTGCATGACTTTCATTTATATAGAATTTTAAAGTTTAAAAAGCTACTCTTCCCCTCAAAATCTGGAAAGTAAGTAGTGCAAAATTGCAGCTAGGTGGCTCAGTGGACAGGGTGCCGGGCTTAAAGTCAAGAAGACTCATCTTCCTCAGTTCAAATCAGGCCTTAGACACTTACTAGCTGTGTGACCCTGGGCAAATCACTTTCCCCCATTTGCCTTAGATTCTTCATCTGTAAAATGAGCTGGAGAAGAAAATGGCAAACCACTTCAGTATCTTTGCAAGAAAACCCCAGATGGGGTCACAACAAATTTGGACATGACTGCAAAATAACTTAATAACAAATAGGGTAGCGCAAGCATGATAGTCCCCATTTTACAGATTAGGAAACTAAAGATCTATGCTGTTAAGTGTCATGTGTATGATCATAGTTGATAGGTTTAAAAGACAATGTTGGAAGCCAATTCTGACTCTGAATCCAAGACTATGTCCTCTATATCATGTTGTCCTGTTATTGTACTAACCTATGCCTCAGTATTCCCATTTACTAAATGAAATTGTTTTCTTCAAAGACCTAACATTTGAGATCTTGATGATCCATAACAGAGAAGTTTTTCATTTAATCCAGACCATACTTAAATGTATCAAATTTAAAATTTCCATTTGCAACAGTTCATCCTAGAATACTACATGACTCTAAAGTAACTTATGAGTTATCAAATCTTACATCATTTTTGCCTTAGTTACACCATGAAAATTATTTTATTTCTTTAGAATTACTTCAAAATCTAAAGATGTCATATATATTTAGTTTTAATAATCAACTTAAATGTGGGCTTGGTTGTATTTAATAAAATAACATGGCAATGACAAAGCATTACTCCCAAATAGATCTTGAATTCACTGTCATATAAAACCCAAAATTTGACACAACAGTGTCAAATCCAAATCAAAATGTCTCCTTGTACCTTATATATCTATATATATATATACATAGACAGATATAGATATAGATATATAGATATGCATATATACTTAGAAATCATAAATTAGGGCAGAATAAAAATGGCAGAGTGAAAGTGAACATTTTTGCTTTGGTTCTTCCTCAACACCCTAGAATGTATAACAGACTGGATTCTGATCAGGAAAGCTTAGATAGTGTTACAGTGAATAATTTTTCCAGACCAAGGGAGCTTAGGGAGACAGAGGCCCATTGATAGAGTAGCAGAGTGGAAATGAGATGTAGGGGCAACAGCACCAGGGAACATTGCAATGCCCAGAAATAGTAAGGGAATTGAACACTGGGGAAGGCAATTTCTGATCAGAAAGAAATCATAGGGGACCCCTTTATTAGTACTGGGACCAGGAGTGATTCAGTTCTGGGACACAGTTTCAGAACAGAGAGAAGTGATCACAACCTTATGGGAAAAGAGGCCCTGCCTGTGTAAAGAACAAAAAAACAAGTTCTAGAACTTGTGGCAGGTGGCTCTTAGCCCAAGAACAGAGTAGGGATTCAATCTAACCATTAGCCCCACACATATGACTACAGTAGAATAAACCAGGGGAAAAGACCAAAACCAAGAAGGAGTCAGTGGTTCATTTACACTGAATGCAAAGAACCTTCCACTGAGCTAAAAGTGACTAGGTCCAGCAGCAGTCTACAGAAACTCAACACACCAAAGTCTCCTCATTGGTTTTTTGAACCTCTTTTGCCAATTGAGTTAGCCTATTTTTCAAGGTGTTATTTTCTTCAGCATTTTTTTGGGTCTTCTTTATCAAGGTATTGATCTGTTTTTCATGCTTTTCTCGCATCTTTCTCATTTCTCTTCCCAGTTTTTCCTCCACCTGTCTAACTTGATTTTCAAAATCCTTTTTGAGCTCTTCCAAGGCCTGAGCCCATTGGATATCTATTTCAGATGTTTGGGATACAGAGGCATTGACTCCTATGTCTTTACCTGATGGCAAGCATTGGTCTTCTTCATTAGAGAGGAATGGCGCAATCATCTGCTCTTCAAGAAAATAACCTTCTATGGTCTTATTTTTTTTCCCTTTTCTGTGTGTCTGTGGGTGGAGGGACCTTCGTGGCCGCTGGAGTCCCTGAGGCCTGCTCGGATCTGCTCACTCCTCCCAGTGCCACGCGGCCAGGCCAGGGCTGGGCTCCGCTCCTGTCGGATGCGCAACAGACCTTTGGGATCGGTTTTTCGGGGCTCTCGGGAACGGAAATCTCCTTCACCCCATTGCTGCATGGCTCCACTGTTCCAGAATTTGTTGGGAGTTCTTTTTATAGATAATTATGGGCTGTGGGTTCGGAGCTAGCATATATGAGTCTTTCTACTCCGCCATCTTGGCTCCGCCCCCTCAACACACCAAAGTCAACAGATGAAAATCTAAGTCAAGGACATCTTGAGTAAAGATCAGGAGTCCAGTGAACAGACTTTTCTCCAAATCACATCATCTTGGGAAGTACCAAAAACTTACAGGCCCCAAAATGAGCTGTGAAAATAACAGAAAGATATGAAAGACAGAAGTTAAGCTCAGACATTCCACCTCCTGAAGTGAAGAAACTCCAAATCTAACATGAAGTCCAAACTCAAGAAGAAGATTATAAATAATAAGCAAGTCTAGAAACACTAAAAAAACAACCCAACAATAAAAAAATTACTATAGTGATAGGGAAGTTCAAAACACAAATTCAAAAGAAGACAACTACTTAAAAACATCTACAAGCAAGACTTCAAAGAAGAATGCTGTCTGCATACAAGAACAACATAAATTCCTAGAAGAGTTAAAAATCAGAATTGATCAAATGGTAAAGGAGGTACAAATAAATTCTTTAAAAGTAGCCAAGTGGAAGTTAATGAGTACATGAGACAGCAAGAAAAAACAAGCAAAAACAAAAAATTGAAAACTTAAAAAAAATGAGGGGAGGGGAGAAGCCAAGATGGTGGAGTAGAAAGACACACATATGCTAGCTCCTAATTCACAGCCCATCAAATACCTGTAAAGAAGAATTCCCAACAAATTCTGGAGCAGTAGAAACAACAGAACAATAGAGTGGAGGAGATTTCTGTTCCAGAGAGACCTGAAAAACCCACACCAAAGGTCTGTCGCACACCAGATCCAAAACAGAATCCAGCCCTGCCTTGGCCACGTAGCACAGAGAGGAGCAGATCCGAGCAGGCTTCAGGAACAGAAGCTCCAGTGGCAGGTCCCTCCACCCACAGGTGCCAAGGTCAGTGAGAGGGTCTTTTCAACTCTCCAAGAAAGAAGTGTGGTGTCCCCATGACTCAGGCCCCCTCGGGAAGTAGCAGCAGAGGCAGCAGCAGACGGGGCTCCCAGAGTATGCAGGAGCTCTGATCCATTGTTGAAGATCTTTGCATAAACCCCCTGAGGGAACTGAGTCCTGTGTGGCAGCCCTGCCCCCACCTGAGCACCGCAACTTAATCTCACACTGAATAGCAGCCCTACCTCTGCCAAAAGTCCTGAGTCTGGGGAGAAGCATTTAAATCTCAGCCCCTAAGCACTAGCTGGGCAGAACTGGAGGCGAGGTGGGTGTGGAGAGGAAACTCAGAAGTCAAGTAACTGGTTAGGAAAATGTCCAGAAAAGGGGGGAAAATAAGACCATAGAAAGTTACTTTCTTGGGGAACAGGTGTCTCGTCCCCATCCTTTTGGATGAGGAAAAACAAGGCATACTGTCAGAGGAAGTCAAGGCCTCTGCCTCCAAAGGGGACTTAAACTTGGCTTAGGCAATAGAAGACCTTAAAAAACAAGTTAGCAGCTTACTAAAGGAGAACCAAAAAAAAAAAAATGCTGAGGAAAATAACAGCTTTAAAAAGAGGCTAACTCAATTGGAAAAAGGTCCAAAAAGCCAATGAGGAGAAGGAGGGTTTAAAAAGCAGAATTAGCCAAATGGAGGAGAAGGTTCAAAAGCTCACTGAACAAAATAATTCATTGAAAGAGAGAATTGAGTTCAGGGAAATGAATGACTATGAGTTAAACCAAGAAGTTAGTAAACAAAACCAAAAATTTAAAAAAAAATAGATGAGGTGAAAAAAAAGGGGAAGGTCTCATAGGAAAAAAAAAAACAAACAAATTATAAAGTAGATCAAAGAGAGATAATTTAAGAATGGTTGTACTTCCTGAAAACCAAGAACAATAAAAAAGACCTTAGACATAACATTTCTAGAAAGTATAAAGAAAAAGTGTCCAAATATCTTAGAAATAGAGGGCAAAGTAGAAATAGAATCTATTGGTCATCTCCTAAAAGAAACCCCAAAATGAAAACTCTCAGGAATATAGTTAAAATGAAGAACTCCCAGGTCCAGGAAAAAATACTACAAGGAGCCAGAAAGGAAGAATTCAAGTACTATGGAACTACTTTAAGGATCAAGGAAAGAATACTACAATCAGTCAAAAAGAATTTAAGTACTATGAAATCACAGTAAAGATCACACAAGATTTGACAACTTTCATTATATTGGAATAAAGCCAGTGCCAAATAATATATTGTAAGAAAGTCAGGTTCTTGGTTATCAAACAAATGCAAAAAAATATATATTTCCCTGGTGCTTGTAAATCTAATCAAAGAGTCTTTAGACTAACAGCATTTGAGAGGCAAGAAAAAAGTCATAGACATGTGATAATCTAGGTACAACTGAGAGAAGCTACAGTGCAGTCAGAAGATTAGCAGCTGAAATATCAAAAGTTCACTGGAAACAAAAGCTAAAAAATGTAGTTGGTATACAAGATAAACCAGAAACCCTAAAGAAAGAAAGTCAATTTGATTTCATAAGAGTCAGTCAAATTTGTTAGAATGAAAGTTATGGGTGAAATATCACTATAGATGGAGAGATAGATAGATAGATAGATAGAGAGAGAGAGAGAGAGAGAGAGAGAGAGAGATAGGATTTATTCAAAAAGAACAAAATATGTAGAAGATTGGTAGGGTTGGGTAGTACAAATATCAAGAAAATACAAAATACAAAAAAAAAAAATGGCAACCAGAAGGTAGAAGAACTTTTGCATGAAATTAGTGGAGGAAGAAAAAAAATCAGCTGTGTCATTTGCATATGCAATAGTCCATTTAGATATTAGGAGGAAATAGATGAATTGGGAAAATCATATATATGACAGACACATGCTATAGTAGTGATGGAAGACTTAAATTATCTAGCTATTTGTTGGAGTCCCAAATTGTTCTTCAGAATGGTTGGATCAATTCTCAACTCCACCAACAGTGAATTAGCGTCCCTATATTTTTCACATCCCTTTCAGCATTCGAATGACATGACTTTTAAAGCTAATCTGTGTTTACACCTGAACTTCTTTTTGCTTTCTTCCATGTGCTTTTAAAAATGGTTCAATGACCTAATTTCTTTCTCATTTTTTTCAACATCTTTTGCTCCACTTTCCCCAATTTCTTTTAGAATAGAAAAAAAAGAAAGAAAAGCCCACCATCTTCCTAGCAAATAAGCAGCATCAATTTAGTATCAAAATCAAAAACAGCTGCCATGTCCTAAATATATATGTCTCATTCTACACTTTCAGCCATCATCTCTCTAGTCCAATATGGGTGGCATACTCTATCATTGGTCTTCTAGAGTTTGGGTTGATCATTGCATTGATCAGAATTCTTAAGTCTTTCAAAAATTATCTTCTCTACAGTGTTTTTACTTTGTAAGTTCTTCTTTTACTCTCTACATTCTATATCAGATCATGCAAGACTTCTCTATGAGTCCATATCAGTTTCAGGGCAGCTAAGGACAAAAACAATTTAGTGTAACTTTTGTTTTAGCTTTATTGAGGGGAGGAACAAGGGAAAACCAAGGGATAGATAGGACATTTATGTGAGGTGGATGGAGTAAATGACAACACAAAAGAGGAAGGTATGTTCAATTTTTATTTTATTTCTTCTTTTTTTTTTCTTTACAATGGAACAATACCTTTGTAGTGATAAGTGAAGTAAGTAGAACTTGGAGAACATTGTACATGGTAATTACAATATTGTAAGGATGATGAACTGTGACTTAGCTACTATGTTCAAGATAACAATCCAAGACAATTCCAAAGGATCCATGATGAAAAATGTTAACCCTCTGTAGAGAAAGAACTGAAGAATTCTAAGTACAGATTGATGTATACTATTTTCAATTTTCTTATTTTTCTTGTGTTTTTTGCATGTTTTATTTTGCAACATGGCTAATTGAAAATATATTTTGTATGATTTCACATGTACAGTTGATATATTCCTTGCCTTCTCAATGAGTGGAGAAAGGGTGTGAGGGAATGAGAGAATTTGGAATTCAAAATAAAAAAAATGGATGTTAATTTTTAAGATATAATTGGAACATATTTAATAAAATAATAAAAATATTTTAAAAACACAATTCTTTTAAAAAGTTGTGTCATTTTAGGAAGGAAATTGTGACCACAAAAAAGCCAACAAAGCTTCATCAAAAAGAGCTCATTCCAGACCAATTATATTCCCTTATACTCTGGATTTAGTGCATCTTGACTGTGGGAAAGCATTTCAGAAACTCTCATTCTCTTCTTGTGCAAAAGATAGTTATATATGAGCCAGAGAATAGATAGATTCAGATTTACTTAGAGGATCAAAGGGTTTAATAAGAACTTGGCTTATCTCTAATGGAATATCCTAGGGATACAACTTGGACTATTGATGCAAAGGTGGGGGGTTTTTGAGTAATGATGCCTCCACTTAAAGTAAGAGATAATATGCCAGATACTTTAATGAGGTAAGAACAAGTATTAGTTAGCCAATCAATAAGACACTTTAGATTAAGTGTGAAAAGTTTTTTTTTCTTTTAATGAACTGCAGTGACATTGACAGGAAGAGTGTTCAAATGAGCTAGGGTAATTTAGTCATATCTTTTGAATCTTCAACAAATTGGCAAACCAGAGCAAGATTGAGAGCTATCTGAAGTCAAAATTTTGAAAGTCTGAGAGTAGAAAAGTTGTAGGGGCAACCAGTGGTGAGCTGGAAAAAAAAAAAAAGCCTGATAGCCTAAGAATAACCAACAAAATGAGAAAGAGAAAACAGAAAGTTGTGCCAGAGAAGGGTAATAGTGAGGTGGGACATCCATCCCACAGGCAGGGAAGTTTTCCCATCTCCTCAAACTTTAGGAGAACCTTGAAATGGTAATATACCAACCAATATCTTTACCTAAACATTTCTATAATCTGAATTTTGCCTTACCACAAAAAGGCCTAGGGGTTAACTCAAGATAGATATAAATATACCAAAACTTAGAATACCAAAATTTTGCCTAAATATTGGGTATTTTCCTAAAATTGCTTGTGGTGATTTTAATTGTACTCCCAATTTTTCATCTAATATAAATTTTCTAACACAGCAACAAAGAGAATCTTGTGACTCTGTGCGACCACTATATAGGCTTAAAGGGAGTTAATTATTTTAACAGGGTGTTACATGAGTTAAAATTTTTATTTGTGACTTGGATAAAGGCAGAGAAGGAAAGCTTTTCAAATTTTCTAGTGACACAAAGCTGAGAGAGATAGCTAACATACTGACAGAGTTGACAGAGTCAGGATCCAGAAAAGATATTAACAGATTAGAGGTTTTGGATAAATATAATAAGATGAAGTTACACAGGGATAAATGTAAAGTCTTACTTTTAGGTTAAAAACAATCAACCTCACAAGCACAAGAAGCGGGAGGCATCTTTAGAGAGCAGTTTGTCAGAAAAAAGAAAAGGAGGTTTTGGTGGACTTCACGATCAATGTGTCAGTGGTGTGATAGGTCACTCAGAAAAAGCTGTTGTAGTTTTCAGCTGCATTAAGAGAGAAATAGCTTCCAGGATTAAGGATGAGATGATTCTCTCTCCAGGAGAACTCTCTCCTGGTCATATCACATCTAGAACTGTGGTCACTTTTGGGTGCCACAGTTTAGGAAAGATTTAAGCTAAAACATATTCTGAGTAAAACAAACCAGAATAGTGAAAGTCCTAGATGCTATGACACAGTGTAGATAAAGAAGAAAAGACTGGGGAGGGAGAAATGGAGAGGGAAGGGTATAGGGGTGAGGGAAGAGGGCGATGATAGCTGTTTTCAAAGGCTCAGTAAAAGACAATAGGAGTGACATGTCAGAAAAAACAAAAATGAAAACTAAAATCAATCTTAGGCTGCTCAAAGGGAGAAATCATGTAAAAATAAGGAAGGTGATATTTCTACCATACTTTTCATTGGTCAGAACTTATCTGGAGTGTTTTGTTTACTTCATTTCCTAACTGGCTACCCTCTTCTGAATTTCACCATTTTTCAAGATCATATCAGTCCTGGAATTCCCACTTAGTTAATAATCTCTGCCATTGAGGCACCCCACCTCCCTCTAACTGGAGAGACTGGAAAGGGAGAGTTTCTCCCATATTTTCCATTTAAAGAGGTCAGCCATCCTCTGCTACACCCCTCTGGATTTCCTTTGATCCTGTGTCTCCCTCTCCCTTAGCTTCTTTTTCTGTGCTATCTTCTTTCATTAGATTGTGAGATCCTTGAGGGCAGGGACTCTAGACTTTCTTTGCATCCCAAGCATTTAGCACAGTGCTTAGGACATGATAGGTGCATAGGCACAGGCTTACAATTCTGTATTTAATGGCTTAAGGAGCGTATGGACAAGCTAGATGAAAGTCGAGATGGTAAGGGAAAGTGAAATGGTTGAACTGGGAATATTTAGCTTCAAAATCAGAAAACAGAAGGTGATGAGGTCTGCGAGGGGGTTGAGAGGGTCAGGGACCCCTGAAGGCTAAAGTACTTGAGAGGATTATGTGGAATGAATTCCTAGCCTCAGGTATTCTTTAAGTCAAGGTGGCAAAGATTTATTGTAATGCCAATATAATGGGCAGAGCTCCTTAAGGAACTTGCATTCTTTAAGAAATGTGCAATTTAACAGGAGTGACGATAAAGTATGTAGAGGAAAAGTAGTAGATTATCTGGCAGATAAGCTAATTAGGTGATAACTTATAACCTTGGTCACTGGCATCATTCACTACTGGAAACCAGGGGAAGGAGTTTTTCAGAGGTGTATTTTTGGTCTGTTATGTCTGTAGTAAGATAACCTTGAGAGTTGATATCTATAGTGTAACATCTGGATTGAATATGATAACTTTGGGAATTAATACATGATAATTCTGTGGTTACAAAATAGTCCTGTTTTTACAACGGAATTTCTTCAGAGGTCACCTTGTTCTTATGATGGGGAAAGATAGTTTGTTTGTCTGGGCACCTGCTCATGAGTAATTGTGAGGAAAGATAGTGTCTCACTGGGGTCCACTCATGAGTTATTGCTGGCCATAGTGTCCTTGGACTGGGGAGAAAACTGCCAGGGATAGTGTTTTGAAGTCAGGGAGAAATGTGATCTTAGAAATGGGGTTCAAGCATCAAGCACCCCATCAAAGCAAAATAATGACTGATTCAAAGTATTGATAAAGATTGTCAAGTGGAAGATGATTTAGCTGTCTCTGGTCTCCAAGATTGGGGATAGAAGCAGTAGAATGCAAGGGCAGAGAAATAGATTGTACTTAAAAGTTGCCTAACAATTAAAGTTATCCCCAAATAGGGTAGACTGTCTCAGAAAAAGTGAATTCTCACTCAATGGTATCCTTAAAGGTCAAAGGTCACTTGTTAGAATGATGTAAAAGGGGGCACAGAAGGGGGTAAGTTTCCTTCCAGTTCAAGAATTGTAAGATTCTGAATTTGAAAGAAATGCACTAGAAACTCAAGAGGGCTCTACTAAGCTTGCCAGAAGGACTTCCTAGTCTTTTTTGCACACAGATTTGGAGGAACAAAATATATAGGATAATCAATTACTATATAAGCTAGAGTTATAAATAACAACAGCTGATAAGAACTCCTCGGCATATAAATCTCTGGAATGCAGTCTCACTGAAGTATGCTGTCATCTTTAATGAGCCATAGATTACAATTATGGACACCAGGGAACAATTTAAAATGTTTGCCAGGGAAGTGAAGATGTAGAAGAACGAGACCTGAATTATGTTGAATATAATTTTATTTTTAATGTATATGAGGTGAACCAAAGGTTAGATCCTACTCCTCCGTAGCTGCATTGGAGGAAGTCAGAGAAGCAAAGGGGGCTGAGTACACACTTTACACAATGATTATGGTGGTGATTTTACATCACGTCACATTCAGATTGGGTTTATGTGCAATGAGGAGGCCTGAGTTGTCAGCCTCAAAGGGTATCAATATGGATTTATTGACAAGGTCTCAAAATCTTTGTCCTTTGTTGAAAACTAATAACTAACTTTTTTTCTTTGCATTTTCCCCATGAAAGTATACCCCCAAGTGTTCTCTTCCCAAATTAAATATTACTTGTTCCAAATATCTCTTACAGATTTCATTACATCCTTCAACCCCTCCCTCACAACCAAGAGAATAACAACTTTTATCTCCCTGGATGTCGTCTTGCACTACTTTGTTTGAACCTTTCTTAAGCGGTTATTTCCTATATGGCTACTTGTGCTCATTTTTCTATCAGTTGAAACTCCATTACTATCAGTTCTTATCTAAACCTTATATCTCCCCTAGTATCTTATATGGCTCTCTGCACACAATTGGAATTCAATATTTGTTTCCTTGAATTGAAATATGACACATCATAGTCCTTATTGCAGTGAGAAAGTGATGTTTCATATTACTAAAGCACAAAAAGCTTAAGCTTTTTGCTATAAAGTATTATAAAAGTATAGGTCAGCTAGATGGCCTAGTGGCTAGAGCACTAGGCTTGGAATAAGTAAGTCTCATCTTCCTAATTCATGAGCAAAAGATTAGGTGTCAATTCTGTCCTTCCATTAATTCAGAGCAGCTAGATGGTGCAGTGGATAGAGTCCCACGCCTGAAGTAAGGAAGACTCATCTTTCTGAGTGGAAATCTGACCTCAGACACTTACTAGCTATATGACCCTGGACAAATCACTTAACCCTGCTTGCCTCAGTTTCTTCATCTGTAAAATGAGCCGGAAAAGAAAATGGCAAACAATTCTAGTACCTTTACCAAGAAAATCCCAAATAAGGTCACAAAGGGTCAAACAGGACGGAAATGACTGAACATTAGTTATAAAAGTTCTATTTTTCCTGGTAGTAATAAAAGGAAAAGGGCAGTATAGGGGACAGAAGGTGAGCCTTGGAGTCGGAAAGGACTGGTTTCTAGTCTTGCCATGGACACATTTCATAATCATGAGTAAGTCATTTAACTTCTCACTGCCCCCAGGAAATTCATTAAGATATCTTTTCTGAACAGTGAGTTCTCTACATAGATGAAATCAGAGGTGTGGACAAAACAAGACAAAAAAGGGGGATAAACAGATGAGTCAACCCTGTATTTTTGTCAGGGAGAACAGAGGGAATAAGATATGATTGCTTCTAATTCCTGACAATGTATAGAATTATTGACGTAGACCTGGAATGGAACCTAGGTATCATTAGTTCATAGTCCAACACCCTCATTTTGTAGATGAAAAAACTGATACCCAAAGAGGTTGAGGCCAAGTAGGTAGGAAACGGGAAAGTTAGGAATCACACTTATGTTCTCTGATTATATTCCTTTCTATCATGATGCCTCTCAAGGCAAAGAAGTCTGGCCTTCTCCATCTCTGCATCTTTCTTTGCCTTCTCCTTTATTCTCTGGATAGACTTTTTCCAGAACTGCTATAATAACTGATTAAATGAATACCAGCTAATCCAGCCATTCTGGAGAGCAATTTGGAACTATGTCCAAAGGGCTACAAAAATGTGCATACCCTTTGACCCAGCAATGTCACTTCTAGGACTATATTCTAAAGAAATCATTAAAATGGGAAAGGGTCCCACATGTACAACAATATTTATAGCAGCTCTCTATGTTGTGGCCAAGAAATGGAAATCTATGGGATACCCATTCATTATGGAATGGCTGAACAAGTTGTAGTATATGAATGCAATGGAATACTATTGTGCTATACAAAATGATGACCAGGAAGACTTCAGAGAGACCTGGAAGGACTCATGAACAGATGCTGAGTGAAAGGAGCAGAACCAGATCATTGTACACAGTAACAACCACAATGTGCGAGGAATTTTTCTGATAGACTTAGCCCTTCACAGTAATGCAAGGATCTAAAACATTCCCAAAGTACTCTTGTAGCAAAATGCCATCCACATCCAGAGAAAGAACCATGAAATTGAAATGCAGAATGAAGCAGAATATTTTCTCTTCTGTTTTGTTTTGTTTGGGTTTTTCCTCATGGTTTCTTGCATTTATTGTAATTCTTTTATGCAACATGATGAATGTGAAAAGGTGTTTAATAAGAAATGTATATATAGAACCCATATAAGATAGCATGCCATTTCAGGAAGGGAAGGCAGAGGGAGGGGGAGAAAATCTAAGAATTATGGAAGTGATTGTAAAAATCTGAAAACAAATTAATAAAATGAAAAGCAGTGTAATGCCAAGGAATTTTCAAAAAAATAAATAAATGAATAAATCAGGAGCTTACCTTTTACTTTCTTGTCTTTCCTGATAGGAAGTCTGATTATCAGGTCTACATGTGTGGAAAACTAGTAGTGGGTAGGGAGAGTAGCAGCAGTACCATTCCTAGTTAATCCATAAATTATGCATAATCATGAGTTGACAGAATCTGGATGACTCAGGTCTAGAACTACATCACTGCTATTCTGAGGGTCTACAGGACCCTTGTATGACTTATTTCCTGCTATGCTTTGCATAGAAATAACTGAGACAACTCTTTCCTCTATTAATAGTTCTGGGCATCATAGTTGGGAGTCACAGTGAATAGAGAAGATGGAACTTGGCTACCTTGGACATTTACTAGCTTTCTTACCCTTGGGGAATCACTCAATATCAATTTTCTCATCTGTAAAATCATTAGGTTGAACTTGATGGCTTTCCTTCCAACTCTAAATCTGGGATCTTAAATTCTATAAATTGTTATTCATATAGTTCATTGGGGTAAATCACTCAATGAAACTCTGGGTCCCAGATGCTCTAGTTCATTTGCTAGACATGGAGAAACCAAGCAGTTATCACACTGGACTGTTATATCTCATCAAGTCATTACATGGAACTCAAATTTTAAGTTAAACTGCTTCATTCCAGGGAACTTTAAAAAAATGCCCATTTTTGCCAGCTTCAGCTTTTCCCAATATTTTCCAAGATTCTTAGCTAATTGAGTGGTATAATTTGATCCTAATTTTTAATGCATAAATAGTTTGATTCACACCCTGATTCATATTTGATTTTATGGTCTTTATTGACTTTATATGACAACCAAAGTTGCTTGTTTGTGAAAGAGATTCATACATCTCTTGTGAATGTAGATTATATTGGCAATTTAATAAAGTGAATATTCACCAGAGAATATATAAAATATATGACATTAGGGATATAGGGACTTTAACAGCAAACAAAATGAGATTCATTTGTTTGGAGTTGTTTTCCAGGCTCAGGCCAAATTGTGAGCATCTGAGAGTTCAGTCTCCTTTGAGCCCTGATGGTTTGCAGCTGTGCTGAGTCATGTAGGTTTCGTGCCTACTCACTCTGAGCTAATCATCATATATTCTGGGAGGTTGGTATTTTACTTTGGGGATATATTTATGAGAAGGATTTTGTGGTTACCTGGTGGAGGCTCTGAGTGGCCATATGTTCAGAACCCCTACCCCCAACTCAGATGTAAAGGCTCTCTCGATCCAAGGATGTATGTAAAGTGTATGGCAGTATTGCTTTGATTCAGGTGGTATGTCCCTGTCTATTGGTTATTATTTCTCTGTATTTTTGCTGTTGAATAGATAGGAGGCTTGGTAGTTTGTAAATGTAAAAGATAAAAAGGTTTATGTGGAAGCATTTGGTTGAACTAATTAAAATGATTGTTGATATCAAAAAAGTTGCCTTTCCTTTTATAATGCAGATTTAAGAACTTGTGATAGCAGGCTCCGCCAGTGTGTGTCAGGGTGCTTATTGATACAGGGGCATATAGGAAAATAGAGTAAAGAAGAATAAGGTATATACAGAATAAATTTGTGAATCAGATTCCTTTCCTTTCCTGTCCTGTCCTAAAACCTTAAACCTACTGCACTCTGAAACTGGGACACCAATAGGTCCCTGCCTAAGGGTTCCTCTGGACCCTTCTAGCTTTAGAGTGATTATCAATAGTGACTGTTGCTGGTTCCCACCCAGCCTGATGTCTTTCTGTTTCTTGACCTCATTAAAGGGGCCATGCCCTGGCTGCTTCTTAAACAGGAATATTCAATGAATGGGCATTGCCTCACCCTAAGTGAGTATCTGCAAAGATCTTGGCCTAAAGGGCCCAAGGCCTCTCGGAATATCAGGTCACTGGATTCAGATAGCTCTGGAGGAAAATTGAAGCTGGTGACCTGCACAGACCTCCCTCATTCAAAACAAAGTCAAGTGCAAGTCATGTCATCATTTCTCTGATGCCATGGTCTTTTTCAGCAATGAAGGATGAACACAACAAGGGTCTGTAATCTCAATTCCCCTTACTTCCTGGTGTACCCCAAAACAGCAATTATATGGATCACTCTGTCCCTCCCCCAAGCATGCTGGTCCCAAAAATAGTGGTAGTACTAGATGGTCTGTGTCTATGGGTGTGCTGGCAAATGCTTAACAACAATCTCTGAAAATACACAGGACACACTTTGGGATTTAGTCTGCCTTATTAGCATTTTCTCCATCTTTTTCTTAAGTCTAGACAATCAACAAAACAATCAAGCTTTAATTTCTATCATTTGTCAATTTCCAAGGTGCAAATGCTCACAATGAAAACTTAGTTTGAGTTGTCTTCCTCACATGGCTTGTTCCTCTCCGATCACTCTATTTGCCTTTCACTATTTGATAAGACTTACATTACCACTGTTCACTGTTGCATGGTTTTGTGGGGCAGGGGTTACCAAATATATATACAGTGAACATTTCTTAGCAATGTCTATTGTTGTACTTCTATATCTACTCTTCTGTTCTCTTCACACTGCATAAATAATCCCTTCTCAAATAGGCCTTGCTCTTTTCCATTTTCATTGTCTTGAGTCCATTCCCTCCACCTAGAATAACTGAATAGAGCAACCTTTGCCCCAACCCTTAGTAATGCCAGTTTCCCCCAATGAAGTTGTACCCATCCTACAAACCTAAATGTCATCTCCTTCATGAACTCATGTACTCTTTCCTAACCATTAGCTCCTGGTGATAAATTCCTACACTTAACTCCTCTATTACTTCTATTCTCATCCTCCAAAAGCAGAGATTTTCTTTTTCTTTTTTTATTATGATTATATGTTTTACCTGTTAGATTATAATCTCAGTGTCTTTATATCCTCCTTGCCTTAGACATAGAAGGTACTGAATAACTGTACTGACAACAGTACTCATGGGATGAAATATGTAGGTTGGCATAGTGTAGATTGGGGTTCAATGGCACTGAGGTAAGTGAGAGTATTTTAGTGTTCAGTCAGATTTTAAATTTATAGAATTCTCTCTCTCTCTCTCCCTCCATATATATATATTCTTAAACCATTCTTCCAAAATGTAATGTCTCTAAGAAAATAGAATCAGTAAGACCTGAGAGCAAATATAGCCTCAGCCTCACTTTCCGCATCTGTAAAATGTGGATATTAATAGCATGTATGTCCCAGGGCTGTTGTGTGGATCAAATGAAATAATATTTGTAGACTGCTTGATACAATGCCTGGCACACAGTAAGCACTATGTGAATGTTAGCTATTGTTGTTGTTCCAAAAAAAAAAGAAAATCTTGATAAAGTGAGAGGATGAAAAGAGGAAACCCCATAAGTGAGAGGGGAGTATCACAGTTAACTGATTGATTCTGTGTGTGTGTGTGTGTGTGTGTGTGTATGTGTCTGTGTGTGTATCCATCTTTGAGAGGCAGCCTGCTGCAATGGATAGAGGTCCCTGAGTTCAAGTTTTGTTAGACAAGTCATTTAACTTCTAAATCTCAAGTCCACACACATACACACATATATACATATATGTGTATATACAGATACCTATACATACATATATATATGCATATATATTACACATATATGTATATTCATATTTATACTTCCCATCTGTACTAATACAGAACAAAAGAGATGTGGTATCTATCTGGTTAATTATATTAGTGTAAGTAACTAGATTATTTATTTACTCAGGCCTTATTTTTTTAGATAGATTCTCCCACCCTATCCACCAAAAAACAAAATGAGGTTGGAATTTGGATTTTGTATGGTTGGACTATCCATTCCAGGAAACATGCACAATATTTACTTTTAAGGGGAAATAAATTATGTCCTTCTGTCTCAAGACAAATCTGGCTTCTTCTCGAATCTATATAAATACATAAACCTGATAATATATTGAACAGATATGAGGGTTGCATCACTGAACTATTCACCTTCCATTTGATTTTCTTTAATTTGTTCAAAGGGGGTCTTATTAAGAGGAAAAATTCACAGTTTGATTATAAACACTTTTTTTTTCTTTATGCCTTCTGTTTCAGTTTCATTTGAAGGTTCTCCATTGGCATTAAGTTAGTTAATGGCCTGGAAAAGAATGTAATGTAAGCTGTGAGAAAAACTGCAGACCATATAAAGCTGAGAGGTGTAACAACTGCAGAAATAAATTTTTTAAAATACATTTGGATTTGGACAACTAGGGAAATTTATTTAGCCAAGAAAAGATGATGCACTTATGGATTCTCAATAAGGCCATACGAAATAACACCAGTCAGGCCCCAAATTGTAGGTTGGCTTTCTTAAAAGTTTTTATGAAGAAAGCTTTGGTAACAATTAGCAGACAGTTGATTCTTGAGCCTTGATGTAATGCTGTATAAAAATAAAAAAAGGCTAGTTCTATTCAGACCATAATATTTAAAAAAGAAGTTCATGCAGGGTAAGATAGGTTCTGGTAGTAATTATAGGCTGAGTGGAGAAAGACCACAGCTGGAGTTTGGACAGAATTCAAGTCACGCAGTGACAACGATGCAAGGTCTTACAAATATCAAGGAGGGGACAAAACCCAACACTTAAAGAAAATAATGCCTGGACCCAGATGAAGGACTAGATGATTCTTTATAAGGTAACATTAAAAATGTTCTTTCCAGTGTTGCTAGGTCTCAAAATTCTTAGTCTGCTAAAGAGTATTTTAGGAAGCACCCAGCAAACAGGGATAATAGTGGAGTCAAGAGGCAGCCAGTTAGTGTTTCCTGGAGGCCTGCTGTGTGCAGAGTACACAAATACTCTGAAATGCTATGAGATTGGAACTGTATAAAAAGGGGTTGTGCTCAGAGAGTCAACATCTGGGGGGAGAGAGTGCACTTCCTCTCTTCCATGAACACCATCTTCACAATGTAGTCTACTGTCAATGTAACGCCTTCTCACACTATCCCTAGGAGGCAGGTAGTATGTTGCTCCTCTCCTAAGCCTATTTCTCTCCAGAAACCTCCCAAGGGGTAAAGAGGACAGACCACTGCCTCATCCACCATGATTCACCTATTGTCACGTTTTTCTCTGAGTTGCCTCTACCTCTTCAGCCTCAACTTAATTGGTCCCAGGAGCAACAATTCCTATTTTATTTTAGTAGGATAGAGATGAGATAGGAAATATGATTTCTGACACTTAACTAGTGCTAGACCTAGAAGCATTTATAATCTACATGGAACAACAAATTATAGATAGATAAATACATGGATTGATAGATGGATGGGTAGATAGATGAATAGATAGATGGATAGATGAACAGATAGACAGATAGATGGATAGATAATAAGCAACTGAAAGTTGATATACCAAAGGGAAAAATGTACCTTTACATAAACTGAATTCATGATTATTTAGAGGTACCGAATGAATGAATGGGTGACAGTTAAGTTAATCTACAAATGTTTCTTGGAAGTGAGATTTTAACTGTGTGTTCAAGGTAATAATAGAAATAGATCCATTGGAACCTGCAAAGCATCTGGAAACTGTCCATCAGCTGATGTTAATTAAACATTTTATCTTCTAAAATTAATTGATTGAAACTGGGGAAGATAATATGGATGAAGGAAAACGTTTGTGAGAGCAGGAATCATGTTCTAAGCCATTTTGGTAGCCATATGGTATGGGGAAAAGAGTAAAAGTCTCAGAGGCAAGAGAAACCTAGGTTCAAACCTGAATCTAAAACTTTAGCTGTCTGATCATAAGCAAGTCACTTGATCTATTTGAACATCAATGTACTTGTCTATGCAGTGGGCATAAATGATAACTATAATTTGTATCACAAGATTGGCTATGACTTTTTTTCTTTTATCAGACTGTATATACAATTAATTGGTACAAGCGCCGCCCAGTATTAAATTTTCTTTAACAATTCAGATCAGGACTTTCTCTCAAACATCTAGTCTTGCAGATTTCTTTTCTGAGATTACTAAGAATGACTTTCCCCAGATCTCACAGTCCATTTGTGTCAGAGATGGGATTTAAACTCATGGGTTTTTTTTTCTGATTCTGAACTTGTAGGTTACATAATACCACTTGTGAGAATAAAGTGAAATAAGATTCGTGGTGCATGCCACAAACCATCAAGCACTGTATGCCAATTAATAAGATTATTTGTATTCCACACAGCATCACAATGCTTTCCACACAATAGGCACTCAAATAAATACATTTTGAAAAGAAAAGCCCTTGCAGAAGCAGGAATTAGCAAACTGAGTGAGAAAAGGACAGTCATGGAAGATTTGAGGGCTATGATGAGGAATTGTCCAAAGAACCAGAGAAAAATCTCAGGGCTCAGTCATTTGCTTTGGTTGGGTAGCTGGGTTTGTTGGCTGAGGTTTTATCTGAAATTTCCTTTGGACAGATTTAGGGGAATTCAATCAGAGGGTATAGACTTTTCATTAAAAAATGAAAGAAAACCCAACTATAGACTGTAAGCTTCATCCACTCATCCACCTTTCCCTTTGCTCTCCATTCCTCTCTCCTGATCATACCATTCATGTCTAAGAGACCTAATGTTAAAACTCTGACAACAGCCCCTCTCCATTTCAATAGAAAATATGGTCTCTTTGAGTTCAGGCAGCCAAAATTCAGGTAGATGGGATGCCTCCAACAGAAATAGAAATTCTGCCCTAGATAAAGTATAATATTTATACATTTAGGATAGATAATGACTTGAGAAGTTATCTGATCCAACCTTATAATTTTACAGATAAGGAAAATCCCAGAAAAGTTAGACAACTTGCCCTGGGTCCAAAGAATTTGAACTCTGGTCTCCTGGCTTAAAACCTTCCATGCTTCCACCACGCCATGGTGTCTCTCCTGAGGATACACCCTGGAACAGTTCAAGCAGTTTACATAATTTGCAGCACCACTAGAGATGTCAGCAGCAAACTTTTCAAATTTGCTGAGGGAAGTTCACCCCAGGCCAAACCAGGTCTTTTGCCAGACTAGTAAAAAGAACAAAATAGAATGACAAGGAAATAAAATTTCCACTTCAGACTGTGATTGTTTAAAAGTATAGTGCCCTTTTTCTGTGACATTCTTTTATCAAGGGAGATGAAGCTCACTATAAATGTGTGTGTGTGTGTTTGTGTGTGTGTGTGTGTTTGTGTGGCCTCCCCTGGGAATCTGGTTAACCTCACTAAGAAAAATGCGGGTGTTGCCTGGCGATAATAGCATTGATAGATATCATAAGTTTGACATGGTGGTATAAGTTTGCAACTACATGAGAAGAATCTGTCATTTTCCATTTTGCTTATAGATCCAAAGTACCTTTAGACTGGCCTCACATTTATTGCTATACACTGTCTTTTCTGTATGTATTATTGGTACTTAGGCTATGTAGTGGGTAAGAGTGAGAGAACCTGAGTCAAGAGGGATCCTGAGTTCAAAACCTGCCTCAGAAAAATTTGCTATGTAACCCTGGGTAAGTCACTTATCATCTCTGTATCAGTTTCTTCATAAGTAAAATGGGTGTAATAACAGTACCTACCTTCTAGCATTGTTATGAGAACCTAATGAAATAACATTTATAGTCTTTTGTAAGATGTAAAGAGCTACAAAAATGCTAGCACACTAACTAGCAGAGCAGCATTCTTCAATAGGCTAACTAGTCATATGCCAAGAGGTCCCTGATGTTAATGGAAGTCAAACTCATGAAAAATCTGATGCGTCATACTAGTTTCAAAGGTCACTTAACCTCCATGTACCACCCTTATCTATAAAATGAGGAGATTGGGCTCAGTGATCTTTAAAGACTGGTATAGTTCTAAATCTATAATTCTAAGAACCTGTAATTAATTGACTACATACTGGACTCACTCACCTACCACCTCACCTAACACCCTTCCACTGCATCCTTGTATCCTCCCAGACTGTGAATATATTGATTCACAACATCAAACATAACATCAGTGCCACTTCTATGAGCTTTGAAGTCATGTGCAACCTATTCCAGACCAACTGATCTATGAGCCTAGGAATTTGGAAGCCAGATTTTCTCACATTATTTTTCCTTTCAAAAATATTTGATAGTTTTATTCATTTTATAATTGATATGAGCCTCTGTTTATAGAATATAGTATTTCTTTTATCTCTTTCTAGTTGATCTCTAAACTCCCTTCTAGCTCTAAATCCTATGATCTTAAGCCTCTATCATATCCCCAAAATAAAAAATAAACCAGCATTAATGATTTATTTTTATACTTCATTATTAAAAACATAAATTAAATGTTACAAACAACTTGAAAGTCAAACAGGGAAACAAGCTTTCTTTCTAATTAAAAAGACTTTAACATCAAGGAAGAAAAATAAAATCTTTTCTATTATGATTCCACAGTTAAAAAACAGACACCTAAAAACATTACAAATTATATGCCAGGTACCCAAAGTGTTGATGGAAAAAGATCCTAGAGGATTTTAAGCTGTCACTCACTAACAGGGGCCTAATGTGTAAACTCTCTAAACCCTAAAACACTATAGAATTATACATAGTAGCAGGAAAGCAGTACCTCCTCTAGGGACAATTCCCCAACAATACTCTTACTGGCAAGTTAGCCCCGCAAAGGATGGCAATTACTACTTTTATGACTCTAGGGGTGGTAACTCCCAGAGTCTGGATTTCTAGCACTGTCACTCATTGGTGATGCTAGTACGATTCTATTAACATCAACCAGCCAAGTTTCAATGAGCTTTTTAAAAAGAATGTTTTGTAAGAGGGCATAGTAAGAATAGTTGGTAAAAATATCTCTCCCCCTCAAAAAAACAAAACAAAAAACTAACCCTACAGCACATTTTCCCACAAATACACACAGAATCCAAGAGAAGAGTGAGCTTAAACCTAGAGTGTGATGGTGGTGAAGTATTTATATAGGTAGAGAACTCACATGGCCAACTTGGTTATTTGAAGTAGTTTCTTCAGTTCACAGTTGGATTTCTTCTAGGCTGCAGGGGGTCATTTCTACCCTAACATGGCTACTGCTTGTATTCCTCTGTGTCTGACTATTTCCTTACTTGTCTGTGTTTTGTCCTCGTTGGATGTATTTTCTGGTGCTGATCCATTCTTTGAGATGGTATGGTCAATGGGAAAGAGAAAGGTAAGAGAAAGAGAGAGAAATTAGGGTGATGCCCTCTGAAAGGGTCTAGTTGGAATCCTACAATAGGAAAACATACACTAAGACACTGAGGAGTCTTCACTGCCACCCGGGCCTACTGGTTAGTTGAAAAATTGCTAAAATTTGCCCCGCTTTTAAAATCTCCCAGGGAATATGGTTAGGTTGTTTGATTAGCTAATTTTGCTATTTTTTCTTGATCTAGTTAAAGACGAGTCAGTACCTGATGAAAGGATCGCATAAATAAACAATTTTATTTATAATTCCAATGATGGATGGGTTGATTGATGGAGGCCGGGATGTAGAACTCCTTTTCTTATGATAAAAATTGTTTTTATTGTTGATGTGTCTATTATTGTTGTTTTATTATTTTGATAAAAATTAACATTAGCAGCCAAAGGGGAAAAATAGTAATGAGTTTTAGCATTTTTATTTGCCCAAACTGTGATATCTTTTAGAGTTAGTCATTCTATTTAAACATTGGCCCTAAGACAATTTTGTGTAAAATTTCCATGAGTGCATGAATTATATAACTTATAGGTAGAAGGCATTTTAGAGAGATTATTGAATCCAAACTCCTTCACTAACATTCCCTTTTTCACTAAATATATTTTTAAATGTCAGCATTTGAAGGCATTGTGCTTTATACAACAATGGTCCACTTTCAACTTTGCCCTGTTGGAGTTCTTACAAAGAAAGGAATGGTAACCCTAGATGAGGGAACAGAATGTAGGAGATACAGGATAAAGAAGCCTTTAACAGAATTAGATAGAAAAAAAATGTCACTTCAAATATCATCCTAAATTTACTAGGGCCAAGGCTAGTGATGAAAACTTGTTTTTGTTAAACTCTGGGGTTGGAGTTCAAGACAAAAGCATTTGAATGGAATCTGTTCTGAAAAGTGACACTGGAGAACACATACTACCCAAGTGCCTTAGAAGTGACATCTTGTTGTTATTGGGTCTGAGGATGTAAACAGTAAAGTTAATTTTAGGAAATTACTGATAAAATATGGTTAGTAAATAAACTGAAGCCACAGACTGCTTTATCGTGTATTATTCTCTACAGATAAAAGAAAATAGTGTCCTGCTAATACTTAGTGAGTATATTAAAAAAAGCAGGAAAATGTACTTTTTAGAGAAAAACCATTACATATAGCAAGAAACAAGAATAATAACTTACTTAACACTTGGTAATATCCTAAAGGATGAGTCTGACCATGTCACCTCCTTTAATTCAAGTAAGTTTAGTGTTTCCCAATTGACACCAGGATCAACCATCATTTTCTATTTGGTGTTCAAAGACTTTCATAAGGTGACTCCTCCTACATTCCTTGTCTCCTTTTACTTCCCCCCACCACTTACTCTGTGATCCAATGACACTGGCCTTCAGCATGTAACTTGAACAAGACCCTACTCCAGGCTTAATAATTTTATCAGCTCTCCCTCATATTTAGAACTCCCTCTATTCCTTGAAGTTTAAGCTAAAATCTTAGCTTCTGTAAAAAATCCATTTCCGGTCCCCCTTAATGCTAGTGCCTTCCCTCCATGGGTTATCTCCGATTTATTCTGTATATTTCATATATAATTGCCTGCATACTGTCTCCTCCTTTAAACTATGACCTCCTTGAGGGCAAGGACTATTTTAACTTTTTTTGTATGTCCCTATCCCTTAGTACAGTGTTTGGAATATAATAGATGCTTAATAAATGCTACCTGACCTATTCAATCTGTTGTTCTAGAACTTCAACTCAGCAAATAATTTTTAAGTAAATACTGAGATACAAAGAAAAAACTGGCCTTGCTCTCAAGGAGTATACATTCTATAATGGACATAATGGATAAAGAGATAATTAATGTAAGGTGGGAAGAAGCTTTACCAACCACAGAATTGAAAGCCAATTCCTTTAAGAAGCAGCTTCTCAACTGTGTCTTGAAGAAAACCAAGGATACTAGGATGTCGAGGTGAGGAAGGAGTGCATTTCTGTCATTAGGGGGAGTTCATTCAAGAAAAAAATAAATTTTCAATTATACTGCCTCCCAAAGAACACAACAAGGAGAGTTCTGTTTTGGCTCCATGCTTCCATGCTGAGGATACAAAGTCAGTAATAGAACAACTGCCCTCAAGGGGGCTAGCTTGTCATGTTCAAACAATGCTTACAGCAATCTAGCGAATACATCATTAAAAAAGTGATCTAATTATTCTAAAATGAAATGCCATATTTTTCAATAACTTTTGTATTGAACTTTGAGGGGGTCATTTCTAGTCCACTTGTTTTACAGGACCAGTCAATATCCAAGATGTAAAAGTCATAAGTATATCCACAGCTGACCAGACACAAAAACATAAAGGTCTTGATCTAGACCAGTCCAAACACAGGAAGATCCCATCTTAAAGTTTCATCTTTTTAGCAAGAGATGAATTGAGAGGAACTAGACAGGTCCTACCGTAGAAAAGATATGAAATGTTTAAACCACAACTCTGAGGAAATCAGGGAATAAATGATACTGTAAGAAAAACTATTAACATCTAGAATGAATATTCTACTTGGAGTGGTTAGGTCCCATTGTTTTAGATTTCAGTGAATTTATCATACTTAAATGTTACAACTTGTATAAAAAGATTGTGAACGTCTCTGTGTTCCAATGCTGAATTCCCTTTTCCAATCATGTAGAAAATGAATTAGAGAAAAATAGAGTACAACTCTAACAATATTTTTACCAGGGCAAGTGATAAGGCTCACCCAGGATCTGGTCCAGGAAGGAGGAAGTAGACCCTGCAACCCCTTGAGGTTGCTACAAATATTACATGCAAGGCAAAGGTGTACCTGCTATATGTGGAGGCAGAGCTGAACTGCTGAAGGTAGACCTGGACATGGAAAGAAGGGGAGTGTTGAGCAGTGGAACAGTCTGGTGAGGAAGTATTCCAAAGAAGGTCCTATCATTGATTTCTACATTGTTTACTCTGGACAAAATTTTGGATTCTCTACTGTAGTTATGCCTTTGAGGGAAAATATCAATAAGAAGTCTTGTAAGAGGGTTCTTTCTGGAATTATAAGATACGACTTCTTATTTATTGTTTAGGATCTACCCATGCAGATGAGGAAGGTGGAATGCTTTTTGCAAAGCAATTCCACCAATGGTAGCCTCAACATTCACATCTGTGCAGTGCTTTAGTGAGTTTGTCCTCAAAAAAGAAAACCCTTGGGCAAAAGAAAAGAAATATTGTCCAAATATTGTCAGAATATGAAGGCCAGGGAAAGTTTACTGCCTTTCTTCACAGCTCCTCAAGAATCCTGAAGCATTTGACCAATTTTGGTGCCTGGTACTTTGGGCTTATGTATCATCTTAGAGAAAGAGGACTCTAAAGAAAAAGTTCAAGGTTTTTATTTATTTTTCATTCCAAATATGTCAAATACCAATTAAAACAGGCACTTCTATACATATAGAACACGATAAAAAGAAGATTGTACATGAAACTATGGATCTCTCTTATGCAGTGAGTGTATTTCTTTTAAAATATAAACATGTAATTGTCAAAACTGGTCTTTTTGTCTATGATTCTGGCCACCTTTCTGTGCATATTTTTTAAAAGATACTACAATAAACCTCTTCTCTTTGTTTCTTTTTTCTCTTTGCTACTTTGTATCTCAGTCTCCTTCTAACTCTCACCCCTTACCCAAAGAAAAAAAAAAGCTAATATCAAATATGCAAAAACAACCAAACAAATTTCTACTTTTGCCCTATCTAAATATGATTGTTGTATTCTACAACTTGAGCCTGTTACCACTTTGTCAGGAGATGTGCAATATGATTCTTCTGGAAATCATGATTGGTCATTGCCTTGACTAGGAATTGTAAGACTTTCAAAGTTGTGTTTATTTATGTATTTTTTTTCCTTGTTCTGTTTCTGGCTTGGTTTTTTTTTTTCCTCCTTTAACCTTGGCCCCTTTCGAAAGTATTTGTGTCCGCCTACCCCCTTCCTCAATCTGCCTTCCCTTCTATCAATTTTCCCCCATACATTCCCCCTTACTTTCCTGTAGGGTGAGATACCCAATTGAGTGTGTATGTTATTCCCTCCTTAAGCCAAATCTGATGAGAATAAGGTTCACTCATTTCCTCTAACCTCTGCTTTCTCCATTGTGAAACCTTTTTCTTGTGTCTTTTATGTGAGGTAATTTACCCCCATTCTATCTCTCCCTTTCTCCTCCCAATATATTCCTCTTTCACTCATTAATTTTATTTTTAAATGTCATCCCTTCATATTCACCTCACCCTGTACCATCTACCTATCTGTCTATCTAATCTCTCTACCTATCTCCTTCAACTACTGTAATACTGAGAAAGGTCTCATGACCTACAGATATCATCATTCTATGTAAGGGTGTAAAGGGTTCAATTTTAATAAGTCTCTTATGATTTCTCTTTCCTGTTTACCTTCTCATGTTTTTCTTGAGTCTTGTATTTCAAAGTCAAATTTTCTATTCAACTATCGTCTTTTCATCAACAATTCTTGACAGTTCTCAATTTCATTGATTATCCATTTTCCTCCTGCAGTATTATACTCAGATTTGCTGGGTAGGTAATTCTTGGTTTTAATTCCAGCTCCTCTAACCTCTGGAATATAATATTCCAAGACTTCATTGCTTAATGTAGAAGTTGCTAGATTTTGTGTTATCCTGATTGTGTTTCCACAATACATGAATGAGTCTTTCTTGGTGCTTGCAATATTTTCTCCTTGACCTGGGAACTCTGGAATTTGGCTATAATATTCCTAGAAGTTTTCCTTTATGAATCTTTTTTTCAAGAGGTGATCAATGGATTTTTCCAATTTCTATTTTACCCTTTGGTTTTAGAATATAAGGGCAGTTTTCCTTGATAATTTCTTGATGACATCTAGACTCTTTTTGATCATGGCTTTCAGGTAGTCCAATAATTTTTATATTATTTCTCCTGGATCTTTTTTTCCAGGTGAGTGGTTTTTCCAATGAGATATTTCACATTGTATTCTATTACCTCATTCTTCTGGTTCTGTTTTATAATTTTTTGATTTCTCATAGTCATTAGCTTCCACTTGCTCCAATCTATTTTTTTTT
>CM053771.1:335959027-335988006 GCA_028658325.1 Potorous gilbertii
AAAAAAAAATGCTAATTGGACCAAAGTCTAACAAATATTCCTGGAAGAATTAAAGAGATAAAAGTGGTAGAAGGGAAATTAGAAAAAAAAGGAATAAGAGTAATATGGGGAAATTAGGAAAAGAGAATTTGTCTCTTGGCAAAAGAGGCACAAAAAATACTGAAGAAAATCACACCTTAAAAAAATTGGTCAAATGGCAAAAGAGGCACAAAATTTCACTGAGAAAAACTTAAAAAATAGAATTGGCCAAATGGAAAAAGAGGTGCAAAATTTCACTGAAGAAAAATCATTCCTTAAAACTTAGAATTAGGGAAGTGGAAGCTGATGACTCTATTGGAAATAAAGAAACAATAAAACAAAGTCAAAAGAATGAAAAAAAATAGAAAATCTGAACTATCCTATTGGAAAGACAACTAATGTGGAAAGTCTATCAAGGAAAAATAATTTATGAATTATTGGACTACCTGAAAGCTATGATAAAAATAAGAGCCTAGTCATCATGTTGCAAGAAATTGTAAGTGAAAATTATCCTGGTATCTTGATCCGGAGAGTAAAATAGAAATTGAAAGAAATCTATTAATTATATCTTGAAAGAGATCACAAAATGGAAACTTCCAGAATGTTATATCAAATCACAGGACTCCCAGATAAAGGAGAAAATATTGCAAGCTCTTAGAAAGAATAAATTCAAATATCATGGACCTACAGTCAGACTCAAACAAAAGAAAGCACCTTCCACATTAAATGAGTGGAGGGCTTGGAATATGATATTCTGGAAGGCAAAGGTGCTGGGATTACAACCAATAATCTACTCAGCAAAATTGAGTAAAAGCATTCGGGCAGAAGGACATTTAATGAAATAGAAGACTTTCAAGAATTCCTGATGAAAACGCCACAGCTGAATGCAAATTTTGACAATGAGCCCTAAGAGTCAAGAGAAGCATAACAAGGAAAACAGGAAAGAGCAATAGTAAGGAACTCACTAAAGTTTAACTCTTTATCTTCCTATATGGGAAGATGATACATAAAACTCCTAAAAAGTTTATCATTTTTAGCCAGTTAGAAGAAGTCTACATAGACAGAGGGCATGGGTATGAGTCAATCATGTTGGGATGTTATCCAAAAAAGAAAAAACTAAAAAAGTGAGAAATGGATGTATTTGGAGAAGGGAAAAGGAAGAAATAGAACTGGTAATTTTTTTTCTCCCAGGTAAGAGCATTTGACTTGGTTATTAATATTTTATAATAACTGTATCTCCATGGAATAATGAATATTTTACATTTTTGTGGAAATGTTGTTATTATTATAATTTACACATTCATATGTTTTAATTGATGATCAATGAATGTCTTTCTGCCATTCTGGGCAAATCCATGTGATGTGCTCTTTCAATGAAAACAGTAACATGTCTTTGTAATTCTAATCAGAGTTTGTATGGAATGCTTGTGAACAAAATCAATAAATGCTTTAAATAATGAGCAAGTTCCATTGTCTGAAAGCTACTTTTGGGCTTAGCGTTGACTTAATTGTGCTGAATCTTTCCCTTCTCTTCAAAACTAGTCTTTTATAAGTTATAATGGATCCTGTTAGCAATATTTATAGTATAGAATTGGATGGAAAAATTAAACTTCAATAATAATATGTAAGGGATATAAATGCATTAAGTACTGTTTATGCCTCTCTGCTCAGAAATGTCATAACTGTCTATTCTTCAGGAAATTATACCCTAGTTTCCTAAAACCAAGCTACTTCATTTTTTTCCTTATTCTCATTTTATTAGTAATAGCTTAACTGATCAGTCACATCTTTCTGGTCTCAGATCCTGCATTGAACTTCCATCCCAACTTGAATCAGAAACATGGAACTGCTCAAGTAAACAAAGCTTACATGTCTCTTACCAAGGGAAAAAAAAGTAGATTCCTTGAAAATAAAGAAACAAAAACTGCATCATGTAACAGAATTGAAGTCTCCCCTTTCCTCTGAAAGTCTAGATCTTATAATGAGTTTCACCATTTATAAAACAATGGTGGAATGAACCTTTGAGTTTTTCATGTCATCTGTTGGAAGGCTACATGTTTGCCTATTTAAAAACAATTAAAATAATATATATTTTTATTTTATCCCTTTCATGAGTAGGATGGAGTTGAAGTTAAATTTAAATAGTGCTTTAATGTGTTATTCTAAAACCATTCAGGATTTTAATTCTGCATTTATGGCAAGGAAGTAGCTTAAAATTCAGCAAAATCTGTATGTGGTCATCACTACACCATTACCTAGTATACTATCATCTTAAGAGTGAATCCTTTGAAATCAAAAGAATTTGATCATTGTAAATCCATTGTGAAGTCAAGCAAAGTATTTTTTTCATTTCTTTTTTTATTTGTACCTACAAATACTTGTGACAAATTTGAATTTCTGTATTCTTTTGTATCCCTGTGGAAAATTTGCATCCTGAAGAGTAAATCACCACTTTTTATTTGTTTGTTTTTCTTCTGATATCCCCTACATCCCATTGCCAACATCAAAGTCAATAAGAGGTAATTTTCTCATCCAGTAATTTACGGATTGTCTCTATCCTGCAGTGCGCTTTTCTTTACCTTTAGTACTGACATAAACATCTGAGGCAACATGGGACCTGACTTGGGGCACCATATTAAGAGAAGTGTAGAGGAAATGCCCATTTTACTAAAAGGCTCTTACCTAGCAGTTAGTCACATGTTTGTTGTCACTTAATTACCGTTTCCTTTAAAATGGCTTCCTTTTACTCTCTTTAGAATTCATTATGAGTTATCAGGAAAAGAAAACTCAAAATGACTGCCCCGCGAATAACAATTCCTTGGCAACATTTATGGATAAGTCACTTCCCCATGTATCACCTTCAGTTTTGTCACCTGTAAAATGAAGGGTTTTGACTTGATTTCTAAGATTTCTGTCAGCTCAACAATTTGTTCCAGTTTTCATTAGAATTGTATGTTAAACACAACACAAGGAATTTATGGAAAGTCAAGATTGATATTTATGGCTTTACTTTGCCTTTAGTTGTTGCTGCTGCCGACAATTAGTGCATTTATATAGCACCCACAATCCACGATTGCATATTCAAAATAGTTACTCAATATATGACTGAATATATTTCTACTGTACAATGATCCTTATTTAAAAGTACATATTTCTCCATGTATTTTGTTTCCATTTTTCTATCTGCATATATCAGAACTATTTGCCATATCTATAATGTCTGCCATATCATCATTTCACAAAGAGCAAGGATTTTCTCCAAACATTTATTTTTGTCTAGTATTGTATATAATGAGGTGCCTATTAACACAAATGCACACACACACACACACACACACACACACACACACACTATGATAAAATTGACTAAATTGAACCCAACCCATTGGAAATATTAATTTCCTAGATTTTTATTCTATGTGCTCTGCTTTTAGTTGAAAGAAGTAAATGATAAGTGAAAAGTGATAAGCTTATATAATGGATTTATTAAAAACAAACCCCTCCCTGTTATTTCCATGAATTATACCATCCAGTCATCTTTACCTTCTGATAGCTCAAACATCATTAGTGTTTAGAAAGGTGACTGAAAAATCTTTAAAAAGAAGATTTTGATACATTCCTTACACAAGTATTTGGAATTATGTTGACAATTCTAGTCTACCACCTAATTAATCCTCACCTCTTTGTAATCTGGCTTTCAGATCTTCGTTGACCTCATCATTTCTAAATGAAATGGATTTTTCTTAGCTCTCATCTTCCTTCATCTTTGTCTACCATTTAATATAATTGACTGTCCCTCTTCATCAATATGTTTTCTTCCCTTTGCTTCCTTGACAGTGTTCCTGGTTCTTTTCCTACATATCTAACTGATTTTTCTTGGTCTTTCTTTCTTCCTTGAGACCACTAAACTCTCTTTAAAAAAATATGTTTATCTTATTCATCTATATTCTTTCCATTGATTTCTTCTGCCTGCTTGGAGTTCACTTCTTGCCTTTATGTATATGACTACTGGATTTTTATATCCAGTCCTAATTGCTTACCCTAGTTCCATGCCTACATCTCCAATTTCTTGCTGTATTTCCATTTTGATGTTGCCCCTAAATTTCAAACTCAGAATGCCCTGAACTAATCTTATCTTCTTGTTCCTTAAATCTTATTTTTCTCCCAACTTCAGTTTCTATATTGGTACCATAACCAAAGAGTTCTTTGGAGGATCTCTTGAGTCAATCTGAGAAAAGACAAGCAAAATAATGAAAAATTTTGAACTGCGGGTATTTGACTAGGTTATCTCTGAGGTTCTCTTTAGCTCTACATTGACAAGTTCTACTAGCCTTGTGAAGGTACTGCCAAAGGTTGAGGCTTTCTTTCTCCTCATGACACTCAAACTACTTAACTGTTTCTGCTCCCCACACAATATTGAATTTTCTTTCTTTAGACTACATTCTTAATGCATGGGAAGGATTGGGACTGTAGACAACTCTTGGTTGCTTTAGAAAGGGCACAAGATGATGTGTGTGTATATATATATATATATATATGGCAATTTTCCACATAATAACAAAAGTATATAGAGTAGTGACTGTCCAGCATTTTTGGTCAACAGCAAAGTATTCTTCGAATGGGGAATCATGGTGTATTGGTTGTTTAATCTGGCATCATGACAGGAGAATCAATATACTTGTTCAAGTGCTGTTTCTTTTTAATAAGAGAAACTGATTTCATGGAGTTCTTTGAGAATTCAAGGCCAATTTGGTTTTCAGATTAGTATGTATTTTTAGTAATATTAGCTAGTATTTATGTGGCACATTAAAGTTTGTACAGCATTTTACAGATATTATCTAATAGATAATACACATAGTTTCATAGAGAATTCTACACTTAATATATTACATATGCTAAGAAAGTAGAATTTATATACAACCAAATTAGTCATATATTTTTTTGAATGCAGTAGCATAAAATTCAAAACTTCATAATCCTACTAGTAAATTTCCAGACCATTAGAGTGTCATGTGGACCTTTGAAAACCACTATTTTAGGGAGTTAAAACTGACCTTGGAGAACATCTGGACCAGCCTTCTCATTTACAGATAAAGAAACTGATGAATATTTAACTTTACTATGGAGAATGACTAACATTCTAAGGTTAGTTACTAAGAAAACAGATTTGAACTCAGGTTTTCTACTTCATTGTCAATAATGATGTTCTTTCTATTATACACACTGTGAATCTTAACAACATAGATGGGCACTTTAATGATTCAGGTTAATAAATTGATGAATAATTTCCTATAGCAGAATCCCAGCTAGTTTTAGGAAACTGCTATGTTCACGTTTAAATATGAATCAAAGTAAAAATTATATGAAGGCTTTGCTAAGCCATTTTTTCCTGTTGCTAATGACATTATAGATTTGTGCTCTGGGGATGAAACTTGCCATGTATGAGATCAATCCAAAGGTAATTATTTTAGGGAAGTTTGAAGGAGAGATATTAACTTTTTTTTTAGTTGTACTAGTGTGGATTAATTATTATTTTTATTCTTTTGCTTGAAAAGCAGTCTCTTTTTCTTTGTACAATTGAATTTGGAAAGTTTGAACTTTCTATGTTTATTCCTCAAGAAGAAATGTCTTCCATGAGACATCATTCTCTCAAAACAGTTATAATATTTTGAAAAACAAATTCTGCTCATAGGGGTATTAATCTCATGAATGTTGTTAATTATCTCATTATTTTATGATCCACTGTAAAAAATATAGTAGTCTCCTCAACCTACTAAAAGAAGAAGTCCCCAGGAAACTTAAGAGAAAAAAAATCCTGAGTCATCCTGTCAAGAAGAAAACCAGTAGTAAGGACCCAAAAAAACTTTTCTTACTGGTTGAGAATTTAAATATCAACTAGCTATCAATTTTCCTCCTCCAAATAGTATGAAGCATCACTAGACCTTAGGTCGAGGTCCTTCTCTCCCTTCTCCCAGGACCTAGCCCTGCTAGATTGGGATAAGAAACCTATAGAGTTTACTGGTTAGGAACAGAGATTGCCTCATTCTCTCTGGGACCCCAGATCATGTCCATTGCCACCTAGAAACAGGACCTGACCATCCTCTTTAACAGTCCTGTATTTTTTGAATATTTTCCTTCAATAAAACTGACTTGTCTTATTGTCATGTTTTGAACTCCATGTTTCCTTTTGCTGGAAGTTGATATTCCATAAAACTTATTGAGTCTGTGTAAAGGTAGCACATCCTGAAAATGTTTCAAAAGCTGAAAATGAGTAGCCAATCAATGGTCATCCTGTTAAATAGGCTATTTCTACATGTTTGTTTCAAGGGGTCTGAGATTAACTAAGAAAACCCTCTTCCCAGCAATTGGGTAAAGGAATTAAATGTCTCTGGGTCATGTTCTAAAGTGCTCCTTTTACAGACACTGATTTATGAACATTGGCTACAGCTACCAATGGTGTAGTGCTCTTTGGTATCTAATGTTGTAAATGTTCAGTAAAAGACAAAACTTCTGCTAATGTTACTAGTGACAGAATAACTATTAACAAATTCATCCATCATGTCAGCTGAGTACAGGTAGGTCCTACCAAGCTGGAAAGGCTTCAGGTGTATGTCTGGTGATGTGTTTTGGCTGAAAACCAGTCTACCTACACTTCAAGATGCTCATCACCAAAAGGAGAAAATTAGCTGGTCCCAGAAACTTCAGATGTTCAGTCAGTAAGTTGTGGAAGAGTTAGAATCTGCACTAGTAGAGACAGTATTCACATTTTGAAACTGCGTATCTTTTGAAGAATAATTACTGTTATCAAAACCTTAAATTTAATCCACTTCCGTCTCTTTTATCAGTCTTCCAAAAGATCCCAAGAGATACTTTTCACAATTAGCAAAATGCCCTTTTAAATCAGAGTAATCAAAAGTATTGGTCATTCATGTGAGTGTGTGTGTGTGTGTGTGTGTGTGTGTGTGTGTGTGTATGTATGAGGAAAAGAAAGGTAAAATACATTATCCTATGGTGTAATTTTAAGCTTGAATAACAGGGGTAAAAAAATGTCCTGAAAGTTAATTCACTTTTAAGTACCAGCTTTATGAATAAAGTCTCAAGTTTGAGGGTTTCTGGATTTGACAGTCAGATGCCAGTTACCTACAGGAAGATCTTTCTTTAAAATGCCCTCTCACTTGTAACCTGGTCCCTGGGACAAGTTAGTTGTGCTACTGGTAAAGATGCTGAGGCCCAGAGGGGTAAAGTGACATGGCCAAACACACACAGCTTACAAATAGAAAGAGCCTATGACCCTACAGTTGAATAAATTTCCCACTTTATCTCAGATAATGGTGTAGCCATGACTCATGGTCCTAAAAAGCATCTAAATCATGAAGTATCTCCAAAGCATTGAATGCTGGGTAAATTAACAGGAGTTTTTGTTCCAAAAACATTCATTGTTCACCACACGTTGAGTGTCTCATACTTATCATCTTCCTGAGAAACAGACTTGAATGTGCCCTGATTGGAGATGAAGTAAAGAAGATCTGCCTACAGCAATTCATCAAGATGGATGGCAAGGTCTGCACTGATATTACATACCCTGCTGGCTTTATGGATGTCATTAGCATTGAGAAGACAGGTGAACATTTCTGTCTGGTTTATGATAGAAAGGGGTGCTTTGCTGTTCATCATATCACAGCTGAGGAAGCTAAATATCAATTGTACAAAGTGAGAAAAATCTTTGTGAGTACAAAAGGTATTCCCCATCTGGTGACCCATGATGCCCGTGCTATCCTTTACCCAGATCTTCTCATCAAAGTGATTAGCACAGTTCATATTGATTTAGAAACTGTCAAGATCATTGATTTCATCACATGTGATACTGGTAACCCGTGTATGGTGACTGGTAGAGCTAACTTAGTAGAGCTAACTTAGTTTAAACTGATGTCATCACAAACAGAGAGAAACATCTTGACTCTTTTGACATTGACCATGTAAAAGATGCCAGTGACAATAGTTTTGTCACTAGGCTGTCAAATATTTTTGTTATTTGCAAATGTAACAAGGCTTGACTATCTCATCCCCAAGGAAAGGCTATCTACTTTATAATTGTTGAAGAAAGAGACAAGAGATTTGCAGCTGAACAGAGCAGTGACTAAATGATTACAGATAAGAATTTGCAAATTTCAACCAAATTGAGATATTACAATACAGTTTTTAACAAAAACGTAATTGCCCTATAAAAATACAAAATATACAAAATAAGAAATAGGTAGCTTAAACAACTCAGTCTTATAAAGTGAAATTGAACAAGTCATAAATATTTTTCTCTTCTTTCCTTGGATTAGGGTACTGAGTATGAATGTTGCACAAAATGTTAGAAGATGTAGCTGTATTGGTTTTGCTTAACTGCTTTGCTTTGTTACAAGGGAAAGCACACTGATTGGAGGATGGGGAGAAGACATATCCCAAAATGGCTGACATAGAAACAAAAGATGTCAATATAATTTCAAGAAAAAAAAATGGAAAAAAAAGATGGAAAAAAAGAATTACCAGCAATAACATACTGAAGGTAGAGAACTAAACTCATGTCATAAGAGGTTAGGAAATTTGAAACTTGTCAGCTCTACACAACAATACCATGAGTTGCTTAGACATTTGAGGTCTGAAATGAATGAGAAATTCTTGTTCACTGTAAGGTACCTTTAACTTTTGAGGGATTCTGTGGAGTATAATCTACTATTTGAGTTTTTTGTGTTTACTGTTGTGTGTCTATGGGTCCTTTGTATTTCATTGTTTGTGTGAGGAAACAAAAACTGCCTCATATCTGATATGCCAATTGTACACCGAGTGTTTACATGGGAATTAGAGATCTGTTACTTACATTTGAGGAGACCTAGAAATGAGCCAAGCCCAAGCTGCTTTTCCTTCTCCTCTTCCTCCTCCTCCTTATTCTCTTTTTTAAAAAGAGATGTTTCCTGGGGAAAATCTTTACTCTTAGTTCAAGGGAAACTGGAGAAAGATAGATGCCCTTTGGTGGGGTTAAGTTCTCCATTTTTAAATCCAGTGAGTAGGAATGGGAGGATCCTGGAGAATGGAGAACCTTCAGAATTCCCTCCATCGCCTTTCTGATCACAAGGTATACCAGAAACAAAAACCCCAAAACAGTTTTATTTTTTGACATTCACTCCTTATACTTTTAAACTACAAAACCAAAACCAAAAAACTTTGTCCATGACCTAATATGCTGAAAGTAGGTGACCAAATAGATAGTTGTTAACAGTGTTCAAAAATAAAATTTTGGCCATCTTCAAGAGTATTTAGATGAAGATATTGCAGCTTCCCTGTTTGTTACAACTCCTTTCTAAGAGAAGCTTCAAAAATGCTCTAGGAAAATATGGAACCTCCCAAGGTCCTTCCTTTGAAGAGGATGTGCCTCATTCACATGTATAAGTTCTGGCACGTTTGTTAAGATAACAGAGCCTCATTACCTTATAATCACACTTGTTGCCTATTTTCCTTTCTTCTTTCTACTTCTTACTCTCCTTTCCTCCCCTCTTTTCCAATATCGCCTGCAGTGCATTTAAAAGGTTTACCTGCCAAGTGCTTTTTAATGTCTACCATTTCCTCAGAAAGCTGAACGAATCAGATCACTGAAATGAGGACTAAACTGGGTGTCATTTACATTAATAACGTCAGGAGATGTAAATGATATTGTCAAATATTACACAAAATGGACCGCTGTCTTTTTTTTCCATCATTTAATTTGCAAATGGTCCCACTATGGTGCATCAATGTTAGAAGCAGTATTAGAACTCTTCATCAAGTTTCTTGGTCTAATATCTAGGCACACACACACACATACAAAAGGAAAAAAATAGTGTATAACCACCCATCAATTACAGTTGAGCTCTTTTTGTAGCCTTGGGGGTTTCTGGATAATATATTTTTCCCTCTTGAAGATAGGGAGTACTGTTTGTGCTATTTATACAAAGTTTGCATATATAACAGAATTATTAATAAGCAAAGGTTATTTCCTTTCCATTAGGAAAGCTGCTGGCACCATTTAAGGCTCATTTTTCATGGAAAGAAAACAAGTGCCAACAGTCTAAATCCAGTTACTATCCAAGGTTTAACCATCAATGGGCTGGAAACCTTGCTGCCGCGCTTCAGATATCAAGAGTCAGATTACTTGACAGTGAATTTAAGGGGGACACTAAAACTAAGGGACAAAACGGATATGGAAGAAAAATCATTTCTATATTGGATATCATCTTCTTTCCTCCTATTTTTGTTCTTTAATAATAAATAATAACATTTCATCAATGTGAATACTACCTCTGTCTATGCAGAACACAATCATTTTGCTCCTTATCTTGTACAGTCCTTACCTAAGTTTTACTATCAGTCCTCTGGAGAAAATCTACCCAATATACCAGAGGCCTTCAGCTACTTCCTTTTTTATCTTGTGCCAATTTGCCAATGTATCATTAGGGCTTCCCATCTGTTGTGTCTCATTCTTGCTGGCCTACCCCCATTTCTGGCCATGTATATCTGCAGTAATATCTCTCACCCTGTTTTTTTGAATGCAAGCTATCCTTGGTAATATGTAGTCTGCTGAATCCAACCTTGAATCTTTTTATCTCTCTGAGATATTTATAGCTTTAATTATTCATAGATCATTGTGCTCTATCATTCAAATCCACACAAAATCACTTTTGCAGTCCCTTTGCCCCCTTCCTTCTTAAATTTCTAATTTTAACCACCTGTATTTAATTATAAAAAGCCATACCCAACGAGTATTCTCCCCACACTCATAAGATAGTATCCATGAGTTAGCGAAAGGACAGGATATTAAGTTGAGAATACAGCCCTTCCATTGTTCCTAGATCTGTTTCAATTCATCTCTAGGTACCCAGGTAGAATTAGGGCTTATGCCAGAACATAAAGAGGAAAGAAAGGGAATAAGCATATATTAAGTATCTATTATATTTCAGATAATGTGCTAAACATTTTACAAGCAGCATATCATTTAATCCTCATGACACCCCTGAGACCATGTTATCATTTCTCCCCATTTTAGAGCTGAAGAAACTGAGGTGGAAAGAAGTTAAAAGATTTGCCTAGAGTCACACAGTATTGAAGTCTTCCTGACTCCAGGTCCAGTACTCTATCCACTGAACCACTCACTTCCTAGAAGAGGATGATGGAGGGTGGGGGGGAAACAGGGGAATAATAAGAAACTGAAAGTGTTCTCATACCTCCTTTCTTTGTTTCTACAAATTACACACTCCTAATTCATTCCTACTATCTTCCAAAAAAAGGATAAATTGGGGGAAAACAAAATAGAAGCTACTTCAAAGCTATTGATATTTGCTAATGTCCTCTTAGAAGAAATGGAAAAAAATAGATCCATTATTACTCATGTTACAGAAGAGGTGTAAAGAGAGTGGAGGTAAAGAGAGAGTAAAGCTCCAGGATGAAGAACTTTTTATGTCTTGCTCTGAATTCTTAATAAAAATAAAGCTATAATTTTGGGGTATAGAATACCAGTATTTCTATTCAAATTACTTTGAGCAAGAATTTCTATCAAAAAAACTTTTTAGAAGTATCATTTTGGCACATATTTATGCTTTTTAGCGCAAACTTAGAGAGAGAAAAAAGACTGTACTCCACAGGAGTGAGAAACCTGCAGTTTATAGGCCACATGTGGTCTTCTAGGTCCTTGGGTGCCATCTTTTGAATGAGTCCAAGTTTTACAGAACAAATTCTTTTATTAAGGGGATTCTTTCTGGGAAGTTTGGTTTCAGTCAAAGGGTTGCACTTGAGGACGTAGAGGGTCCTATGTGACCTCAAGCCCTTGGGTTCCCTACCTCTGTCTTAGACAGATAGGTAGTATCAAAGTAAAGATGGGGGACGTCAGGACTGAAAGATAAAGTTATTAGCTAGGGGAGAGTCCAATTACCAGGAATCAGAAGAGACACAGGTCTTCTTGATTCCAGGCCCAGTGCTCTATCTACTAACAAGCTGCCCAATCTGCTACAGTATAACCCTTCAAATGTTTGAAGCCAAGATAATGTGGATTTGAACTCAGGTCTTCCTGACTTCATGACCAATGCTCCATCTACTGCCCCGAAATATAACTGACTATAGCTTAACATTCACATATGCCAGTTGTTTTTGGTAAGACCTGAGTATATCCAAGGCTAATGACATAATTCCTTCAGAGCAACAAGATCTTATCTCTTCTCTCCTCTGATTTCCACTCCTTGATAACCATTTTCATTCTATCCTTGTTTATCCAAAGATCATTCTCCTTAGAAAACAGAAGGAAAATAAGAGTTGACTGATTTAGCCTTTTCTCTATGAAGCATTGTTATCAACCATGTACTCTGAGCAGTGATCCTATCTCCTTCTGAGCCTTTCATTTTCTGCAAACATTTTTAATTGCCTTTTTGATGTCCTTTACATCAACGGTCAACATGAACCAATGCTGAGCTTTAGTGTTCCTGACTCATAGAAGGCCATGCTAGCCTTTTATGCTCATCCTTAATTATTTGTCCTTTATTTTTCCCATCTGCTTATCTTCCTTTTGGAATGTGAATAGGTAAATAAGTTTCTTGTGTGGCCACATTATTTTTTAAAGGCAGTCCCAGATTTTCCTACTCAGAGTATTATGAACATTGTATTTGATTATTGGGAGTTTCCCATCTCCATCCCTTTTTCTGAAAAATATTTTGGTATTGAAACTTTACTTCTTTTCAATCTGCTCTCACCCAATCTAGGGGAGAGTATATATGTGTATGTATGTATATGTAAAGACACATACACACGTGTGTAGACATATGTGTGTACATACATATATATATGTCATTATAATGTGATGCCAAGGGAGCAAGGGTGGCATAATACTCCTAAATCAGAGGATCCAGTTTTAAATTCCACACCTGGCATTTGCTGTCTTTGTGACCTTAGTCTTTTAAATTGTCCAGACCTCCTCTTTACCATCTATAAAGTTAGGGGAGTAGACTAGATCAGTGGTGACAAACTCAAGTTGAAAAGAATCCCTGCTGGATGTATATTGACTTATAAAACTACTATGAACATTATCCCTGTTGAATTGTATTTTTATTTATTTTAAAAATTATTTCCCAATCATATTTTAATCTGGTTTGAGTTTCACCCAGGCACTCAGGAGTTCTGTGGACCTCATGAGAATCCTTAAAGCTCTAGATCTACGATAATGTGATCCTACTCCCAACTTCCTCCTCCTTTATCATGTTTTATGATAAAAGGGTTAGTTACTTGTCCTTGAGGTTTCATTTCTTTCTATTTCACCAGCATGTTTTTCCTTATTAGTCAATATCAAGGCTAGAATAGTAGCTACTAGATATTATAACTATTCAAAGGATAGTATAATAGGCATGGATATTCTGTAGTCATGACATTCCATGGCACAGAAAAGTCACATTTTTCCCTTAATGCTGAGGAAACAGAGACAATCTACTTGGCTACAACTGATTCTTTACAAATATCCTTAAGCCAAGACTGGGCACAGAATGACTCTACCTATCATTAGAGCCTAGGGAATCAAGGTCTGCTGGTTTGCTTCAAGTTTAGGATGCTATAAAGCAACAAAAGATGGGGTTTTGCCCATTTTAGCAATCAGTGAGTTGGTCAATAAATATTTATTAAGCACCTACTATTTTGCAGGCACTGTGCTAAGGATGGGAGTATCTTAATGCTAAGGCACTGTTGAGATTTGGTTGGCCTGATTCTTGAATTTTACATCCTTTTTTTTATTTTATTAATATGAATTACACTTGTAGTATGGTTTCCTGACAGGACCATCAGGAAACTTTTATTTTCCTCAAGTATATGAGCTCTGTATGGCCTTTTTCTTGCCCAGAGGTTTAAACACAAGATTATGTTTTTAGATAAGAGCTGTTAGAGGACTTTAAAGGTAATTGGTCCAACCTCTCATATTACAGATTGTGAAAATGTGGCAGGAGAAGTTAAGTTACTTGTCCAAAGTCACACATATCTAATATGAGAGTCAAGATTGGAACCAAGTCCCTCTAATTCCAATTCTTTTCATTCTCTCTCTGCTCATGTCAGGGCTGTCATCTGTGTTCCCTAGAGCCTGAGGTCCTATTGAGGGGCCCTGCTGATCTAATTATGCTGTTTTAGGTATTTTGTCATCAGGGGGTTGTCTTATATTAGCAAAACTCCCACTATGTTAGTGATGAAGCTCAGTTTACAAGTTTTTTTTTCCAGAGCAATAGGAGCTCTCCCACCCAACACACCCCTTTAATGAAAAAATAAGTGGAATTAGAATGGGAAAATGAGTTATTATGACAAAATAATGAAACTAGAGACTGCATGCAGTTACCATAACTCTTAGGATATGTGAGGTCAGCAATCCTGATTCCATGAGTAGGAATTAGGAGAAGACAAAAATAAATAAAAATCTAAGTTTTATGAGGCATAATGAGGATAATGAACTAATCTATGATCTTTTTCAAAAGATTCTCTCTATTCCTCCCCCCCATACAAAATGTGACTGATAAAAATGATGTCATTATAGTGGAATATAGTCCTATGTAGAAGTTGTGGCCTCACATATCTTACCTAGGGGTGTGAAACACTCACTCTTTTTTTGGCTTTAAATCTAAGTTCTCAAAAATAGATCATGATCACATGGTCACATTAAAACTCTCTAAGAATTCTAGGGATAACTCTATTGGATAGAACCATACTTCCTTTATTTACTACTTTAGCTCTTGTTTTCTTTTTTATATAACCAGCTAGTCACAATAATGAAACTTTTAGATCATATGCACAAACATTTACTTTAAAATGATGGAAAAGAAATAATATTATGGATACAACATGTAAAAAGAAATTAGCCTATAAGAAAATACAAAAATAAACCCATAAGAAAACACAAAACAATACACATGTATAAAGCCAAAACACACTCTCCCATTGAAGCACTCACTGGTTGTAGTGGAGAAGACACACAGTTATAGACACTGCATATAGAAAACCAGGAGAGAGAAAAAATTTGTGTGCTTAGGGCAACTCACAACTCTGGACTATAGGCTTCAATGCTACTAGTCTATTTAGGAGCATCTGCAAGAACTAATACTGCTTCTCTCCTCATTGCTTTATTCACTTTTTAGCTAGGAAGATACTATTCGCCATTGGAAAATAGCTTTTAAAGCTATTTCAATTAACAATCACCATTAAAAGGGCAGTTAGAAAATGTTGGCTCTTAATGTAAATAGCACTTCTATTTAAGCCAGAATATTGCAAAGCTCATCAAAAAGCTATCTTTTGGCTAGACAAAACAGCCCAACCAGTTATGCAATGGTTCAGATGTTATATTGTCCAGTCAGACTGGAAATCCATCCATATCTTCTCTCTGGGATACTCACCGTAGTTGCAAAGACACTTTGCTTTTCCTTCCAGAGGTGGCAGCAGAGAGCAAAAAGCTCTTATGGAAACCTTTACCTTTCTCCATCTCTAGGGAGTGCTGAAGACCAATAGCTCTTATTCGTCTCTTGGCCAATGATGCAAATTTTCCCCAACTGATCAAGAACCACTCAGTTGAAACCTTCTCTTAGCAGACTTCCTCTACCTACTAGAGTGCCATGGGAGCAGGTTTTCAGCCTTCTTGCTTTGTCCTCACTTCTCTTTAGGTTACTCTTGTCGAAGTTGATTCTTAGCCTTCTTCTACAGTCATTAAGAGTTAGAGTGGGGTTTATGGGTTGCTGTGTGAGGGCTTGTCAAGCTCTTTTCAGGGCTGCTCATCTACCTTTGGTGACCACCTGGCACTCAACTCTCACCTGTGGCTCCAAGAAGCTATAGCACATTCAGTGGATGTCTTGGTCTTCTTTGAAAACAAAGGATGAACACAACCTGTGAGGAGACCAAGCTGCCTGAGTGAGGCCTCAGCTAGCTGGGTATCCCAGCTCATCCTCTCCCTTCTGTCTCCCTCTCCCTTCCCTTTGAGATTTATTAGCTAGATATCTTTCCTTCCTTCTCTCCTTCTTTCCTTCCTTTCTTCCTTCTTTCCTTCCTTCCTTCCCTGTTGTTTCCCAAATCTTAAACCCAGTGCACTCTGAAACCCATTGACAACAACAGGTCCCTGCCCAATCTCCACTTAATGGGTGACTTAGAGTGATTGTCAATAGTAACAGTTTCTCTTTCCCTTCCAGTTTGATTTAGTTATTATTTTTCTTTTTCTCATTAAAAGGACCATTCCCTGACTACTTCTTAAAGAGGCCTATTCACTCAATGGGTGTTACCTCCCTCTGAGTACATCAAAAGACTTAGCCTAAAAAGGCCAAAGTCTCCCATTGCATCCTGGGCCATCTCTAGTCATTCTGATGAATATCTGGTCACTGGATCCAGAGGGCTCAGTAGAGGAAAGTGAAACTGGTAACCTTGCACAGCCCTCCCTCACTCAAAACAAAGTCAAGTATAAGTCATGTCATCATTTCTCTGATATCATGGTCTTCTTGGAAAATCAAGAGCAAACACAACACAAGCACATGCAGGGGCCCCACCCCACTAAATCATCTTAGCATACAGGCTAAATGATGCTGAGGGTGAGTGACAGGCCACAAACCTGTTGGTGAATTAAGGAGGTATCTATCCCAAGCATATGAAGACTTCCCTGGTGTAATGGTAATTTAAATGGGAACATCTTTCCCATTCGTTAATAAGCCCATGTGACCTGCCTGGGTCACATGGAAGTTTGAATCACATGAAGCCTGTGGTGGGAGGAGCTTGCTGAACAGGTGGAATGGGAAGAGACAGAGCTGAAGCAGAACTGAGAGGCAGTTGGTGAGAGCAGTTGGGATGCAGGAGATAGGATAGGCAGGTAGCTAAGATTGTCAGTGTTTATTTCTGGGAACGATTGTGAGGGGGTCGAGGGAAAGCTTGGGAATGGCTTTGTCTCCTGTAGTACTCATGCATATTGACTTCTCGGTTACTATGACGGATTTGGTTTTCTGGTGCCGGGTTTCAGCTTTCTGGTATCTGAAGAAATGTTTTGGTTCTGTCTTCCATGTGAAGAGTCTGTTATATTTCATGATTCAGAATTGCGTTGGCATTGTCATGGCTGCCATAGGTGTGGTGAATATTGTATTGGTGCTACAAATGGGCAGATGAAAACAATTTGTTCTAATGGCCATGAAGGAAACTGAAGCAGGCACTGTGAAGAGCTTAGAGATTGGTCAAACCAAGATCATCTGCTGTATCCAAGGCCATTGCCAATTGTCCTGACTTTTGTCTTGCCATTGAACTCTGATGACTCTGGAAGAGAGACTGAGGCTGACAACTTTGTGCAACACTGATTCACTTAAATTCTCTTCACATGCAAGTTAGGACATCACCCCAATGAGCAATAATATTAGTTATCATTCCGTGGCTTAAATGAGAGCCTCCTCTTAGCAACCATCCTTTCATTTAAAAAGTGACAACGTAATATGATGCAGATTCAGAGGCACAGTCTTATTTAGTCCTGGTTCCAGGACATTAGCCTGATCCTGCAGATGCAAATAAGTATGACCTAAGACCTGGCAATCTGATCCAGGGAGAGCACAAGTTCTGACATGGAAGTAGTTACATAGAAGTGTAGTTGACAGCTTGACAATAGCAAATTGGGAAGTGAGATTAAATTGTCACAGGATTCATCAAAAACTTCAAATGTCACTTGTTGTCAAGAGTTCAACAGGTTACTTGTTTTGGGGGATGGTAGAGAGAGTGTGCATTGACATATGTTTCTTTACATTTGTGTTTACCTGGTTTTCATTTTCAATTTTTAATCCCTTTTGAAAGGTAACAATGATTTTTCTCATCTTGAAATGAAGAGAAAGAATAAAAAGCAATTATTTTCACCTATTCCAAGGAAAGGAAAACTGAATCACTCTAATTAGTGAGAAAGTTAAGTTAGCATCAAGTTCAAGTTTAAGAAATGGGACAAAGCTCAAAGAAGCTAGAGTGTGTGATCTTCTAATTACCCACATTTTGAATGCAGAAATGAATGGTTATGAGGAGCATCATTGGGATGACAGTGTCGGTGATATTAGCTTCTAAAGCATGATAATCATGGATTCAAAAAGTCAATATTCATAGAGATTATGGACATTTGAAAAATAATGAAACAGTGTTGGGGCTTGTTGAAGTTATTATTCTTTTTTGATGACTCCTACCATGCTCCCTTACCCTTGCCATTAATTTTCCTCTTTTAAATAAGTGTTTAAAAGGGATAGCTCTATGGAAGGGTTGAGGAAAGGACATACAGAACAAATTCAGGTGATGTAAAAACAAAAGATAAAATTTATTTTTTAACAAAAGTAAACTACATAATTGGAGATCCTTTGGTATCAAATTTGGTCTAATACCCTCTGATCTTTCTGAATGAAGTGGTAAAGGCTCTTTAATGTATCTTATTCAATCCCAAATACAACAAATTTTAAGAGAATATATTGGTTAGCATCCTGTATTTTTCAACAAGAATTCTAAGGACTAGAATTGTAGTTAGTCATTTCTGTTTAGTGAAGATGAAAAGAAGAGAGCAGAGGGAGTATGTTGTAGGAAGGAAAGAGAAAGAAATGGTTTTAAAGTAACAAAGGCAATCTTACTTCTACTTAATTCTTATTAGAGCTTTTAAGAAAGATTTATCTTTCTTTCTTGAGTCAATTTGTTTAAAGAAAAATATTCAATTTGTCTAAACTAGAAAAACTCATAACATTGCCTAATGTTCATTATGTCAGTGGTTTAATGCAATATTATTTGATAATTAGGAAATCTATTGACAGTCATTATTGAAATTACCAGCACCAGAGCATGAGGAGAAAAAGGCATCATAAAAGAATGTGGGAAGTCAAAATTCAATTCTGATGAAAGTTAATCTATAAAATACTCAGAGGGATAACTTCACATTCACAGAAATGACTGTGCCAACAAACTCTATAGATTAAAGAAAATGTCTGTGAGCTACAGGAAGTTAAATTTCCTCTGATATTTTGGGCAGTTTGAAAACCCATTTCATTTTGCACTCAGGAAGAAATGGTAGCTTCTCTCAAAGTGAATTTCTCCCACAGTGGTAAATATGAAGGGATCTAATTGATGATATTATGGAAAAAAAAAATATATATATATATATACTTACACACACACGTGTGTGTGTATGTGTTTGTGTAAAATCATTAGAAAATGAAATTTCATGCGAATGAAATTTCAGGGTAACCAAACCTTATCTTAATTATCCAAACATTTTTATTTTAATATTTATGATATAATTCTTTCTACAATAAATATGTTATATTCTTTCCAGATTTCGAATGAATGAATGAGAGAGTATAAAATGTATGTGCCAAGCACTAATGCTAAGCATTAGGAATACAATTAGAAAATTAGAACACAATTTGCTCTCAAGTAACTCACATTCTAACTAGTGGAGACAATAGTTATAAAATTGTTCAGCTGCAGGACAGGTAGGAATATGTGCTGATGCTGAGAGTATAATGACATATCATATGGTAATATCTGGTAGGCTATCTGTCTGGCAGTTGGTAAGGTCCAGTGGACATTAGGGTATATAGTTTCTGAGCAGACATCCAAGGGTCAGTTTATACTGTATCTTACAGGCAGGATTATAGTTGCTGACTTCCTGTTTGTCAAATGGTATAATCACTAAGTAATGAGAAGGGAAAGGAATGACCTGGCCCACACAATTGGAAAGCTGGAAATGGAACCAAGTTTCAAAAGTCAGTGGAGTAAGGACCCTAAGTCTCTTCCTGCAAGGATAAAAAATTCAGGCAATTTAAATGAAGGAAAAGGGAGCGTTGACAGGAAGTTGAGAGAGAAGGAATCCTTGAAATTTCTGCTTCTACTGGACTATCCATTTCCCAAGTGGAATCTAAAGTGATAGGGAGTCCGAGACACTTCTTAGTGCCAGATCTTACTGGGTCCTCTGATACCCAAATGAGTTCTGGGATAGAAGTGGAACTTGAGTGTGATTGGGGTACCATAGCTGAGCCTTCTGGCAGCTGGATGTGATCAGTGACTATAATGAACATTTTTTGTTTTCATGATTTCTCAAGATTGTCATTATGAACACTCAATAGTGTACCCTGTTGTAGCATAATTATATCTTCCAGAGATAATAAAGTAACTACTTGCTCCTATTTTTAAAAATTCTAGGCTTTTATCACTTTTTCACTTTTCTTGTTCCCAGGGTTTCAGTCTCACTTTTGCTGCCCCTAAAAATGACCAAATCCCAGCTGTTATTTGCTGTTTCTGATTTGTTGTTAGCTGAGAAACAGTTATATAAATTTTAAAAGTATGTAAAAACAAGTAACAAGCTTCATGCAATGGTCTGAACAGCCTTCATTTCTGAGATATTTTATTGCCTGAATTTTTGTAACAATAATTTTGCAAATGAGGGATTTTTTTTTGCTTCCTTTAAGTTAATTGACTGTGTTATTAACGAAGAATATGAGGTGATTCTCATTTAAGAAAATAGCATTGTATGCCTCTATAGAAAAGATTAATCACATAGCATTGTTTCTACACTATGATTAAGAATTAAACTCCTGCAAAGGTCCATACCAGGGAAAAAATATAATTAGCAAAATCCTACACTGTACTTTCAGTTTCAAGTCTAATGGTTTCTTCAAGTTAAAACTTGATCATTTTATTAAGATTTTATTTTTTGATTTTAGCTTCCTAGCATGAATTACAAGGCTTATGATAGTCTAAAATATTTGAATGAAGGAACAAGTAAGAAAAAACCATTTATTAAGCATTTGCTATGTGCCAAATCTTGTGTAAGCGTTCAGGATTGAAACAGAAAATGAAGACAGATTCTGCTCTCAAGGAACTGCCATTCTAATTGGTAGTGTAAACCGAGGCAAATGCTCCCTTGAGGGAATTTAGATTTCTCTTTCCCCCAAAGGGGAAGACTTCTGGAGAATTCAAAGGCGAATAATTGAGATTTAAATTCCCCTTTTCCCTGAAGTGAAGAAAAGCAGAGGAAGACGATGCCTGTGAAATTAAAGAAAGGTTTTTATTAAGCAAGGATGAAAAAAAAAAACAAAAACATGTGCATAGGTACTATCCAGCCCCTGCTGAATAGGATGCCAGGTAATGAATGGGAATTTGTGGGGAAAGGTAGGCTTAGAAAAGAATGAGTCAGTGAGTTCCATCACCAAGGGGAGTTGGAGTGAGGAATTTCAGGTGTCAAGCTTGTGGTTCTTTAATACAGAAATCAGCATCCTTGGTGATAAGCAGTTCATAGTTCAAGGTTTAATAAAGAGATGTCTCCAAAAACAAGATAATTCCAAAAGCCCCATAATCAAAATTAGGGGAACCTCTGGAAATACTGTATTTTGCCATATAATCTTTGCAGATGTTTATGCCAATTTATTTTGCAAAACAAGTGGGATGCAACCATTATGTGAATTCTTTAAACAAAAAAAAACTGCTGGTATTACTTAAAAATCATTTATTACTCAATTGTCTTTGGAGCAAGATTAGGATGCATGAAATACTCATGAATATACATTAAAATTGGGAAGATGCAAGTCTTATTACCATATCATGTGACTTACTCATGGAAGTTTTGCCTGCCCACCTCTTCCCCTTTTGTCTCTAGCTCTTTATTGAGTTGAGGGACAATACTAATAGTAACGCAGCACTAAACAAACCACACAAGTTGGTTTTCAGAATCTAGGCTGACAACTCTCAATGTGTGACAGATAAATCCATATCCATATGCCACTCGTGAATATGTTGCTGCTCTGTTTACCTTTTAAGGAACGTGACAGAATTACACCATGTGATGATTATGCAATGAAAGGTTATAAACCAGTTTTTGGACTGATAAGACAGGGTACAACAATTATGTGGTAGCAACAGTTATGCGACGAAATACAGTAAAGTTGTTTCCAAAAAACCACAAAACAGGATTTATCCATAGTCTGATAACCTACAGGTCAGGAAAATCTTTGAAGATAGGGAAGTCTCTTAAAGGTCCAGAAACCACCACATGGCTCATGGTCTGCTGCAAAAGCTGGTATAGTCTTAATTGGCTTCAGAATTGTTGATTTTCTGCAAGAGTTTACTCTTGGTCACTGCAAGTGATTATTGATATTTCAAGCCAATACAGCCAGTCCTCATACAGTTCTTTTTGTTACCTGGATAATTGTGTGGCAGTGGAAGGACTCAAGCAAATCAAGGTCTCCATTTTCACAGTAGAAACCATATATAGAGCAAGGTTCAGATGCAGAGGGAATTGAAAGGGCTAGTGGTATATTACAGCATCATATCTCTGATGGAAAGGTCTAGGGTTCCTTAGGGTTAAATTTTAGGGTAATTGGTAAGTCACAGTCTTCTATCTTAATAATGATGGTAACAACTAACAGAATTTATATAATGTTTTAACAATTGTGAAACACTTTACCAATATTTTCTCATTTTACCTTTACTAAAACTCTGGTATGTAGGCGCAATTATTCTCCACATTTGATAGATGAGGAAACCGAGACAGACTGCAGTCAAGTGAGTTGCGTAGGGTCACACAGCTAGTAATTCTCTAAGGCAATATTTGAATGTACATCTTTCTGATTTCATGTTCAGTGTGCTATCTACTGCACCATGTAGCTGCATCTTACTGGAAGGATATTTGGTGATTTCCAATTAATATCCCAATGTGACCAAGCAAGGCCATGTGAAAGGGAATGCTAGAAGGGCTTGATTTATTATTTTGTTGATTATCTAGTCTTAAAAGTATTAATGCAGATTAAAATTTAAAATTAAATTAATTAAATTTAAAATATGGAGAGAGAGAGAGAGAGATTGGTTTCTAAATATTTCTGAGCACACCTGTGGAAGGTAGTTCTTCCACTGGTGGGAATGGAGATGAGCAGATACCTGATGCAGCAACAATGTGATATTCATAGTGCCCACAGTGGCCATGAATATCCCAGCACAATTCTGAATTGAGAAATACAGCAGACTCTCCACATGGAGGGCAGAACCAAAATATTTACTCAGACACCAGAAAGCCAAATCCATCATAGTAACAAAAATCTATACATAATAACAATGCAGAGGACAAGACCATCTCTAAGCCTTCTCTCTGCTAGGCCCCACAAACCAACTCCATTAAACAAATCACAAGTAGATCCCCTTAAACAAAATTCCCTTCTCACAGTCACAGTCAGCTGGGGGCCTGCCTGTATTCTTAAGATCTGACTGCTCTCTCTCTCTCTCTCTCACTAACTTCCTCTCAGTTCTTCTCTAGCTCTACCTCCTCTTGCTCTATCCATTCAGCAAACTCCTCCCACCACAAACTCCATGTGACTTAGGCTTCCATGTGACCCAGGTCGGTCATATGGGTCTATTAATGAATGGGAAAGATCTCCCCATTTAAATTACCATTACAGCTGGGAAGGAGAAATGAGAAAGAAGGCATTAGAAGGGATGTTAGGACTATAGAAAGGCTCCCTGTAGCATGTATCCCCTGGGCTCTCTAGCATTTGATAGGATTTGGATAGCTCTTTGACTAAGTATGGCAAGTGAGGTAGAAGGCTCCTTATGGTTCTTCTTCCTGTGGACTCTCTGATGTCAGGTATATATATACTCTAATCAGCTAGGGTTTAAAATCAAAGAGGGAGCCCTTATTTAAACAATGAGTTTGGGAAATAAAAGTGTATGCAGAGCATGAGTATCAGTTTTTATGTGTTTTCTGCTTTGGATATTAGATGGAGGATGATCTCTAGGTGGAATATTTACATAAATAAACACCTTAGTGGTTACTGGGGAAATCTGCTGTGATTGGAAGGAAATTAGTGGGGCCTTAGGGGGAAAAATTATGCTTAATCAGGGAAAGCTAATGGAAATACTGGGTATTAGGAAGGGTACTTAATGAGGAAGGAGGAGATGGAGTAGTTGTTTGTTGCACAGAGGACAAAGAGAATAATGCTAGGGAAAGTCTAATAGATTTTGGCAATAAGGAGGTCATTGGTTACCTTGGGGAAAAACACAGTTTCGCTAAAATGGTGGAGATAGAAAGAGATTTCAGAGGCCTGAGGACTAGATGTATGCCATTATCTAAGTAAAGAGACTGAGTATATAAAGTATTTTTTCTAGAAATATGGCAGAATACAGGAGGAGGGAGATAATAGAATAGCTTGAAAATACAGGAATAGTTTTAAAGAGGTAGGATTTAGAATCATAAGAATTAAACCTAGAAGGTTCACTGAAGACTATTCTAATTCATCCCTTCATTTTATTGAAAAAGAAAATGGGGCACAGAGAGATTCTTTGACTTGTCCAAAATTACATAGGTAGCTAATTTTAGATCCAAGATTCAAATCCAGTTTTTCTAATTCCAAATACAGTGCTCTTTCCATTATACAAAATCGCTTTTCTATTCAGAAGTAGGAAAGGAGAGAATCAGAAGATTATTGTACGTCAATGATTCTGTCACCATTTTTTCCTGAGTCTCAGATGATGACTTTTTTTTTCCTTCCTTCCTCTCTCCCTCCCTTTCTTCTTCTTTAATTCCTTCCTCTCTTTCTTCTTTCCTCTCTTCCTTCTTTGCCTTTTTCTTTCCATCCTTCCTTTTTTTATTATCCAGTGTTTGTATCTTACATGTTGAGGAGTGGGATTCTGCAGAGGACCAGCTCTTTTGTCTGTGACTTTAGATCCAGTTGTTGGAAAACTGAGAGATGACAATGGGTTCATGGAAAAGTCTGACCTTGGCAGCTTGGGGATGGATCTTTGCCTTCAGCTTAGAGAGTCCAAGTTCATCAGGGTATTATAGTAGAAGGAACACTAGTTTTGAATCCGTATCTGTTATGTACTAGTATCCATGTGACCTGGTATAGCAACAAGTACCCTGACCCTGACATATCCAGGAGGGCTTGCTGGCACAGGTTCTTAGATCTCCTTCTCTTAAAGGAAAGTAAATTTTGAGGGGTCAAAAGTCTTCTTTAATCACATATACCAGAAGAGAAAATATAAGCAGAGAAATAAACAACAGACAGGGCTTCTAATTGTCTGACCATAAGCAATACATACATCACAGATCAACAAACAGATCCAACTGGTGATTACAAGAGAAGCACTAACATCTGAGTTTTCAAAGCCAAGGTGGGTGGGTGGAGGGACTCCTTACTAGCTATCTAGAGTCTTACCTGGCACACAAACCTTCTTCCAAAGATTAAGTCCCAAAGCAAAATCTCACCTCAGAGTACACACACACACACACACACACACACACATACATATATATATATATATAAATACTTTTCAGAGCCAGAGGGAATCATGACCCTCAGTACCTCATTAGAAATTAACAAAAGTTGTGGGCCTTCCTATAAAACAAGCCTCCCCTAATCAAACTTCCCTTAATAGGTTCCATGTGAAGCCTGCTAATGGATGAGGGAAGATCTTTAACTCTCATTACACCTGGGGAAGTTAATTGAACTCTCTGAACTTCAGTTTCCCCATCTGTAAAAACAAATTGCACTTGATAGTAAGTCTCTGGCCCAAGGTTCTTTCTATCTTTGATATTGTATGGTCTAAAATTCTTTCCATTTCTAAATCGTATGATCCTGTTAGAATGCATCAGAATTCAAACTGGACATGGGGGAGCAAGAAACCTTGTCCTTATAAGGATCAGGGGATGAGGGAATCAAGATGTCTGGGTCCCTTGAATGGTATGGTTGTAGGGGTCCAAACAACCTGTCCCTGAGAGAAGTACTACAGATAAGATGGACTGGACAAACTTTCTGGGGTAGAGTTGTTACTGGCTCCTCCCAACGTTTTAGACTCAGCTCTGGTACCGTTCACACAGGTTAGAATAGGTGCTTGTGTACTTGGGTGGTACACAGCCTTCCATGTCCCAACACAAAACATCTTTTTACTCACCCTCCACACAAAGGTCCTTCAGTGTCATCCTGCAGGGAGTCTTTTTTGCTCTTTGTGACTTCAACCTAAATCATGTTCCCAGTGATCACCCTGTGGTTAGCAGCTTTGCATTCCTTCTCTGAAGAGACATTGAAGTTCATGTGCTAGAAGGTGCTGAAATATCAGACAAAAGGATTGGAAATAGCCTTTCAGTCTGGCCTCATTCAGGGTGTCCAAGGGCTGGTATAGAATCCTTCCAGCTGGATAGTCAGTGTAACTAGTTTCTTGAGGCAGAGCTGCATGAGATCATGGTCATGGATTCTATTATTATACTGATAGTCAGCCATCTGGCAGATTCTTTTAAAGGCGGCTCTAAGGATTTCTAGAGTTGGAGTTCTGCTTCTCCAACCCTACCTGAATGGGGGGGGGGGGGCAAAGTGAATGACCATGAGGACCCATTGATCAGACAAGAGGATGCCCCCACACTGGTACCTCTAATGGATGAACAATCAGATTGCCAGGGTTAAGAGGGGATAAAACATGATCATGGTGGGATGCTGTCCATTTTTTCAAAGGCTTGATTACCCTTTGAGTTATGCCTCATTATCTTTGGAATATACAACCCCTACGTTAGAGATCACTGGTCTAAACAATATCCTTTATCTACTTTTTTTGGTTTGTTTCATTTTTATCCCTTGTGTAAATTGTTAGGCCAGACTCAAAATTTTGAGTGATATATTTTAAAAACCAGAATCAAATTGACAATGTTACAGGAACAGTCAGTGAGCAATCCCCCTTTTCAAATGTAGATCAGTGACTGTTTGGCAACTTAAAATCATAAAGTGTTGCCAGGGATACAGAGTTAAGTGACTTTCTCAGTCACACATAACAGTATTGTTAGAGGAGAGAACCTGTCTTCCTTCCTCCATGGCTTAGCTCTTTACCCCCTACACCACTTTTCATCTCTGAGAGATTATTCATCTCATGTAGGAGCCTCTGCAATTCTTTTTGTTACTTGAAAGTTGACCTTTTTAGAACTGTTTTTTCATTTGAAAAATTAAGGTACTGATGTAGGTGATCTCTTAGATTCTTCTTGCCTTTAGACTCTATGATTGAAGCATTTTGAAGAGCAATATTCTTCAGTCTGATTCCCTTTCCATTGTTAAAAATATATTGTAGATTAAAAAAAACCTCATAGCTGCTACTTTTAAAATTTACTTTATGTTTATATGGTTGTTTATTTGCATTTTATCCCTCCCTTTTCAAATTTTTTACACATGTGCTTTATCCTGACTCTCGGATGGAAAAATAATTATATAGTCTCAGTTCTTTTGAATATAGATGACATTTCCTAAGAATAAAATGTGGCTCAGGGTGGTATTTAGAATATGGAATTTTATGTCTTATGACTAAAAAACAACAAATGGTTTTCACCCTGATTGCTGACTAATAGGGACTCCTATATTTTTAAACCTTTTTTTTTTTTTTTTACAAAACAAAATTATTTGCATGGTGATAGGAAACAATCATGGAAGACTTTGTCAAATGGGGCCTTTTAACTTTTACCAACTTTATCAATAATTTTCTAAGTTCTATGCTGAACAGAGGTACCACTTGTCTTCTGTCACATTGACAAACAAGTACATACCCAGAAAGCATTAAATTTTAAACTATCAGTAAAAATGGTTTGAATTTCCACATTCTAATGTGGGAAACATGTGGTAGGAACAGGTGGTACTCATTAAGCTTAGGTCCTACCTGAAGCTTATGCCAATCTTATTTGAGAAAGACGTTCTGTATTATTACCATAGCAAAGGAGCTCTGTAAACATTTGGAGCATACTTTATAGTCTGACTTGTCACTCCCAGACAATTTTTCAAATTTTTTTTTCAATTTTGTGGAATAGTTCCTTTATACCTTCTGGTAGTGATACATGTATTAGAAACTTCTAGCGGAGGATTTTCCTCCTCTTTGGAATCATCTCTATATCTAAAATTATTTTGATTCATACTCACTTATTGGAGGGGGCAATTTGGAATTACACCTGTAGCTGTTATTACTGTTTTTTGCTTTTTATTTTTATCTCCAACACTTGGCACAATGCCTGGCACATAGTGTTTTGTAAATCCTCATCAATTGACTGATACATTTATTTTCTTTCTTCTCCTCCAAGGTCAAATTAAAGTGTTAACTCATTACATCATCCCCTAAAATTTTCTTATCTAGAAATAAGTCCTTCTGTTATTGACTTTGTCAGTTCTCTTTGATGCCTCCTAACTTCTTAATCATATTCTCACTTGTATTTTTGTTATGTATAGAAATATCTTCTTACTAGATTACAAATTTCTTGAAGGTAAAAGTTGTATTCTAGCTTCATTTTTATCTACCCCATACTATTTTTATAAGTACTATTCTATATAACAGATTTAGAGCTAGAGAAGACTATACCAGGCATTGCGTCCAACTCCTTTAGTTTACAGATAAGAAAACTGAGACCCAGATAAGTTTGGTGATGCAGCTAGTAAGTGTTTGAGCAGAATTAGTATCCATTTCTTCCTTCTAGGACTAGTACTTTATTCACTATACTTTTTGTATCTAGAGGAAGTAGTTAAGTACTCCTGTACCTTCTCTCTCAGTGATACATCAGCAACCATGGTTGGATAGATAGAGACATATACATACATATATCTACACATATACACGTATGTGAATATATATATATAGTAAAAAAAAAGGCATGCAAAGCTCTCTATACATGTTTCCTTATTTGTTCTTTAAAACAATGTGATTACATATATATACACATATAGACATACACACGTATATAAAGTACATATATACATATATGCACACACATATTGCAAACTATATATTGCAATTATATATACCAACACACATATGTTAATATGGGTATGTGTGTGTTGGTATATATATATATATGCTTACAAAGTACTTTATATATCTTTTCTTATTTGATTTTCACAATCTTGTGAAGAGATTTTTATCATGTGCATTTTACAAAAGAGGAAACTGAGACACAGACA
>CM053771.1:335988506-336032988 GCA_028658325.1 Potorous gilbertii
GAAGTGAAAAGCAAAACTTTGTTTAAGGTAAGGGCTTGCTTTGTTCAACTTTTAAGAAAGTTTATGAGATTTTTTTTTTTTAGATCTTTGTTTTGGAAGGAAAGAATAAAGGCATGTTTTCACATATAGTGTGTTTGGAGTCTACAATAATGGAATGAGCTTGATGAAGTAAAAGGAACACTATAATGTCTATTGAATAACTCCATGACATTGTGCAGTCATGAGAGGATTGATTCCATTAGCAATTTCAACCTTCTAGAGTATGAGGATGCCTTTTAAATAACAATATTCAGAGGGCCTCTGTATGATATTAATTACACTAGAGTATTCATATCTGTTGAGCAATAAAAGATAATGATGAAAAACCATCAAATCAGCAACACTTTTAAATGAATTTGTATATTATTGATCACAACAATAAAATCAATTCCAAATGGCCAGGAAAAAAAAGTTCCATTAGGCATGAATGAAACATGAATAATGTAAGAATACTGTCACAAAGCCCATTATTTTTTACTGCATATTTTACTGGAGCCAAATAAGAACTGAAATGACAATGTTTGAAGCACATGTGGATTTGAGGAGTCCTAGCACTATCTTCAGGGTCCTGCAGTGGTTGGCAGGGCAACTAGCTTAAATGATTTCTAAAGTCCTTTCAAGTTCTAAAATCATTGTTATTGCTAGGGGTTCTTAAATGTATGTGCATACTGTCATTTTCATTTTTATTTCTGTTGTTTGAGAAGGCAGCATTTTACTTTAAAAAGGGCATTTGAATTTGGAATCAGAGAACCTGACTTTCAATCCTGGCTCTACTATTTACTGGCTAGTTGACCTTGGAAAGAGGTATTTATGTTCTCTGAGCCTCAGTTTCCTCATTTATTAAAAGGTATAAATTTATGCCAAAATATATAAAGTAGAACTTTTTGTAGCATAAAAAACTGGAAACAAGGTAGACTCTGACAGATTGGGGAGTGATTAATCAAATTGTGAAATATGACTCTAATGGACTATTACTGCTTTGAAAAAATAATGTATATAATGAATTTAGAGAAGCATGGGAAGATACACAAACTGATGCAAAGTGAAGCATGAAAGAACAAGGAAAACAATGATATCAACAACACAAATGGAAAGAGAAAAAAACAAAAGTTTGTTCCTGAAGATCCTATTAGAAAATGCATCTACCTTTCCTTTGTGAAGATGGGAACTATAGGTATAGAACATCACATATACTGTCACACTCTGTTGATGTCTTCTTTAGTTTCACTGAACTGCTTTTTTTTTTCCTTTGATTCTTTGTTATAAAGGATGACCTGTTGGGGAGGGAATGTATATACACATATACATATACATATACACATACATAGATACATATATATATATACACAACATATACACACATATACACACATCTATATGGAAATAAAGGTGATATACAAGCCAATAATAATCATATATATTTAAAATTTTAAATAAAATGATGGGATTAAATTAAATTATCTCTAAAATTTTGTTAAACTTTATTTCTCTCCCCCTATAATTTTCCATATTATTTCCCAGCAGTCATGTTAAAGTTCACCCACAGACTAGCAACTACATTACATGAAAATTTACAGGAAATTGATACTCAGGAAACTAATAAAAGAGCTCTATTACTATGCAATGCAATAAGTAGGAAAAAAAAGCATAAATACACACATGATACAGTAATAGAATGCTGGGACTGAAGTCAGGAGGACTCCTCCTCCTGAGTTCAAATCAGATCTCAGACACTTACCAGCTGTGTGACCCTGGACAAGTCACTTAATCTTGTTTGTTTCATTTACCTCCTCTTCAAAATGAGCTGGAGAAGAAAATGTCAAACCACTCCAATGTCTTTGCCAAGAAAACCCCAAATAGAGTCACAGAGTCAGATATGACTAAAAACTAATGAACAAAATGGCAATATAAATAGACAGAGGCTCATCCCCACATATGCAAGGAACTTACTCAGCACAAGGGGAAAGACGATGTGTTGGGGAAAAAACATGCTCAGAGTTGAACTTTGGGGGTCAAAGTTATCAGGCCTTGAGGGCATTCACTGGCATGAGCTGAGTCCTCCATACAGAAAACCCCAAAGGGACCCCGGGGCATGATTTCAATTTTCTTTCATGGGGGCAGGAAGTTAATGTCAAAATCTCTTTCATGGGATGAAATGGATGCATGGGAGTGGGCTGCTTTTCTTCAGCTCTAAGTCATTTCTTCCCCTTTATACTTAAAAGGTCCCAGGATAAAACTTCACTTTTATGGAAACTAGATGGTTTCTCCCTCCTGCCTCCTCTACCCCTAGATTTTTGATTACTGAGAAAGAGAAACAGAAACTTCCAAGTTCTGTCTTCTCAACTTTGGGAAAAGAGTGCTCATCCTAACATAGGCAAGGACTAGGGGACAGGGAAGTTTTGGATAGGGGAAGTAGGGAGGCAGGAACCATGAAATCTGGCATTCAGGAAACAAAGTACAGCAATAACCTTCTTAGTCCATTTTAGGATCCAGGAGCCACCCAAGCATCTAGGCATAGCTCCTATGAAAAGTCCGTTGTGTCTTTCAATCAGTCTAGCAGCTTGTGGGGAATAGAAAAGATGAAATAGCAAGATAACTTAAGAGTCTGCCCCATCTTAGACCTTCTTGGCACTGAATTGAATGCTTTGGTCAGAAGTCTTGTTAGTCAGGGGCCAAAGCAAGTCACAGTATTTTTCATGAGACCCTCAGGAGTTGCAGATGCAATAGGATGATGAAAAGGATGACCCGGCAATAATCCTGTGCAAGTATCTACCATCAAGAAGGCAAAACATGTGGCATCAATATAATGGAGGAAGGGCCCAGTATAGTTGCCATAACTCATGAGAACAAGGAGACATAGAAACAAAGCCTTTAAGTTTGTCTTCATGTGAAGAAAGAACAGCAAACAGTACAGTCCCTGAGCAATCAGAGTGACCTCCAGGTAGACAAGTCACCTGTCTATGCAATGGAACCCAAGAGTCTGTGCTCCTCATGGGCCCAGCAGGGTAGAGGTGTTGGGTTGAGCAAGGGACTGTAGGTAATAGCCATTCTGGCAATGTCATCAGCCCTGGTATTCTCATATTCAGAGGTTGGATTTCCCCCCTACCATGTGGGCAGAAGTATATGAAATGTATGTTGGGAGATCTATTCAGCAATATGTTCCCACAAATCCTTGTCCCAGACTGGGATATTCTAAATGTTCTAGTACTGTTTGGCCTACTGCCTAAACCACTGATCAGTGCCCAGGGAGCAAAAGGAACTGCTGAGGGTAGGAGAGGAGTAAGTCAAGGGAAGAGAGTCCAACTATGGCCTGACTAACCTCTTCATGGAGGCAGCTAATAGCAAAGGGTCCAGGCTTGGCCCTGCCCTGAAAATACCACTTCCAGGTAAGGAAGTATCAGAAGCATACTCAAATTTATGATGGATATTTTCCCTGTCTCAGGACATAAAGGAAATTTTACAGAGAAGTTATTACAACTACCCCGTTAGTTGCTATTAAGGCTGCTTCTTGGACAGCGACCTGGATGAACATGCTGGACTTCCCAGTGACAGCATAGAGAGGTTGTAGCAGGGCAATTAAGTGTGGGATGTGCTGGCTCTAAAATCCAAACATGCCAACCAGGAATTGGACACTCTATGGTCACCTGGTACCTTCAAGGTGAGCAACCTGTCCCAGACTGGTGTTGGAGTTTTTCTGCCACCAGAGTCTAGATGTAACCTAAAAACTTAATTTGCTGGATAGACCCCTGCATTTTTTGGAGTGCTATGGCCCTGCCTCTGCTGGTCAGGTGACTAACCTTAGCATCTCTGCTATAGGACTACCTATAAGAATGTTATCTAGGTAGTGCCACCCCTGGAGGCCTTCTGGTATAGAGCAGTCCTCCATGTCCTGGGGCAATGGAAGTACTATTCTAATTGATCATGGGCAAGTATGTGAATTCCAAGCCTTCAAAAGCAAAAGCAAACTAAGTCTGACTCTCAAGGGAAATGGCAACAGAATAAAACATTTTAATAAGACCAGTCACAGCAAACCAGCCACAACTATTCTTCTGTAGATTCTCAGTATCGTATCATCTGTAATATTAAGCAAAGGAAACTTTATAGGGGAAAGGCTTTAAGATTCTGTAGCACCATTGTGATATTCATAGTGCCTATAGTGGCTATGAATATGCCAGCACATTCTGAATTGCAAAATATAACAAACTCTCCACATGGATGATAGATTCAAAACATTTATTCAAACACCTGAAAGCCAAATCCCAACAGCAGAAAACCAAATCCATGGTAGCAACAAAGAAATCTATACACAATAACAATGCAGGGTGTACTACCATCCCCAAGCCTTCCCTCTGTTAGGCTTCCCACAAACCAGCTCCCTTAAACAAATTACAAACAGGCTCTCCCATTCATGCTAGTTACTGCCTCTTTTCTCTTTCCCAGCCCTGACTGCTCTGACTCATTTCCTGTTCCACTCCTTCCTGCTCTACCTGTTCAGCAAAATCCCTTTACCATAGTCTCCAGGTGACTCAGACTTTCATGTGACTCAGGCAGGTCACATGGGCCTATTAATGGATGGGAAAGATCTTCCCATTTAAGTTACCATTACAAATTCCTACAATCTACTGTAAGATTTTAGATTTAAATTTAGATCTTTCTTCCCTGCTTACTGGAGTGGCCAGATAGAGGAGCTGAATACTATACTATACTATACTATACTATACATTTACTATACTATACATTTACTCTACTATATGTTTTCATGCAATAAATCCTGAATTAACAGGCATAATCCCTTTAACCTCTCACCCAAGTTTATATCGAAGAGTGCTAGAAACTCTTTTGGATACAGTAAGCTAGACTGGCTCCCAGTGAGCACACCCACTATGTCAGCACCTTGAGTATTTCCTGTGCCTGAAATTGACAGCTCATAATATACATGTCTATGATGGGAAAAGTGACATGATCTCTAGTGATAACAATAAGTTGCTAACAGTTACATAGTGCTTAATATATGCCAGGCATTGGACTAAGAACATTGCAATTATCTGCTCTGACCCTCACAACAACCCTGGGAATTGGTAGTGTTATGATCACTGTCTAACAGATGAGGAAACTGTGGCAAATAGAAGTTATGTGATTTGCCCAGGATTACACAGTAGGTATCTGACACTAGATTTGAGCTCAAGTCTTCCTGACTCCAAGTCCCAGGCGCTATTCACTGCACCGTGCAACTATGCTGACAACTGGTGTCCTAAAAACCAGGACAAGAACCATCGATAAAACTAACTGTGGTACCTTTATTCAAAATAGCATGGCTACCAAGTCCTTATATTGCTTAGTGTATTCTGCAATGAATGTCAGGATTCACAGGAATAAAACTGACCTATACTCCTTTGTCCAAAAGCATCAAATATTCTTCTTCTTTAGTAGATGACTAATGAATGATAAGGGTCCCAAAGGAGTGGTTATCCCCCATAGGGCCTGAGGCTGGGGATTTGCCATATTCTGATGTGAGATTTTTTTTTCCTTCCAGGGCCTTTGCTATTGCTGGAGATGGGGTGGGGTGAGATGGGGCAGCGCCTAGAGTCTCCACAGACTTGGCTGTCTCTTTCCTAGTTGCCTCAGGGCCTTTGCTATTTTGTTCCTCTCTTTCTTGCTTGTCTCTCATTTCATTCACTGACTTTCTCAAAATCATCCAGGAAGGGGCAACCTATTCTCAGAAGCACCGATATAAGGTTGACTGTGTATCCTTGTCCTCCCCACCGCCTTATCTCTAAGGACAGATTACTGGTTACTTTCCACTGGTCTGTCTCCTGGCTTTCCTCCCCAGGTTCTTGATGCCAGAATTTTCCCCCAAGTCCCTCCAGCCTTCTCATGGTGGGGAGGGCCTCAATGTAGTATACTTGAGGGTCTTACTTCTCATGTCATTCCATCATGTCCAGGCCATCAGAGTACTTTACATAGCTGGAGCCATCATCAGGAGGAGGGAGCCATGATCCTTTTCAGGGGCTACCTTGAAGGGCATAGATGTGCTCATCTAGTTCCTTCTTCAACTTCTGTCTATATCCTCTACTTGGGGATCATCAGTATCATGGTACAGCCATGGCATTATATCTCACTTCTACAACATGGAATGTCCCTCCTCTAGGGTCTCCCAAGTGGTATGGGAATGGATAACCCAAGACAAGGTGGAGTGAACATCTCTCTAGTCCAGAACCTCCAGAGCAGGAATGTTCACTGGAAAGCTGACAGCAAAAGATTTGCTCCTTCCCTTGCCCTAATGTGTTAGTTTTGCTGACATCTTTTCTACAATTCCAAGAGATTTGGGGGGAGTACAGTGATGTCATGGTCATGGCAAATATCAGAGACTTGGTACAGTTCAGTAGAAGATAGCTTAAGGCCATTTCCAGTGAACTGAAATCTATGTAGTCACTGGTATAACTTCTCCTAATCCTTTTGTATTAAGACCTTGAGTAAAGTCTAGAGTTTGGGCTAATTAGGGACCTAACTTCTTCCTGATGTTCAGAGTGATAATCAAACATCTGATTTGGTGATTATTCTTCAGTTTGTCACCAGGAAAACTTGGGATAAACTCCAGGACTGGTCAATGTCATCTTCCAGGGAGTCCCAATCTATCTTAATGGGGTCAAGATCAGGGTCAAGGGAATCTCTGAAAGGGTCGTTCTTACCCTGCCTTATAGCCTTCTTCCAGCCTTGTTTATCTTGGTGGCAGGCAGCTGCTAGCAGAATTCAACAGAGATCTTTAGGGGATAGCACTGGCACCTTCAGCAGGGGGTCTTAGGAGGAATCCACCTTGGCTATGAGGAAGGTTTAGTGAGTCAGAAACCTTTTGGACTAGGTTCTCTCTTATAACAAGGCAAACACCAACAGAAATAGTACAAATTCCATACTTTCATTTAAACTCTTGCCACCTTCCCTATTTATTCTTTGCCTAAAGTATAATTCAAGCCACTTTCTAACAGATTAGCACCTTGACCCTGTGACGCAACATGTCTTTCTTCTAACTCATAAAGAGTCTGAGGATCCTGCTTTTTGTAAGGGAAACACTTCCTTAGCTAGATACAACACCTCTGACATTATGCTAAAGGCTCTTCAAACACTGACAGAAATGTTTCAAATACTTAGCCATTTTTTTAATTCCTTCCTATATGTTTGATCCCAAACCACGAATTCCATTCTCATTTTCCAGAAATCCCAATTCTCAGTTGCCAGTTGCTTTGTTTAGTCTCAAAGCCTGGGTTTAGGAATTCAGAAAAAATTAACACAGGAAGCTGATACAAAAGCTTTATTATTATGTGGCAAACAGGAAAAAAAAACCATACACCTACCATATATAACAATATAAACACACAGATTCATCCTAATGGATGCAAGAAACTTAGTACAAGGGACAGGGAAACATGTTGGGGAAAGAACAGACTCAAAATTAGTCTTTACGTGACAAAATGATATACACAAAAATTGGGTTTGGTTGAGAACGGGCACCAGATATGGGACAGAACATTCCTAATCAAACCTAGATATGGTGAAGAAGTTCCTGGGATCCCAATACCAGAGTAGGGTGAGGCTGAGGTAGGAGAAGTTTCATTATTGACATGAGAAAGTGGCAGAGGATCTAAGTCAGAGGAAGGGAACTGTGGCCTTAAGTCACATGTGGCCTTCTAGAACTGTATGTGTGGCCTTTTGACTGAATCTAAATTTTATAGAATAAATGCTTTTTATTTTTGTTAAAACATTTTTGTTCATCTTTTATCTTTTTATTTTATTTTTAAAATAAACATGTTTAAATACCAAGGAATAAAATAAATTTCAATGAAATAATCCCCCCAGATTAGTCAGCATAAAATACAACATTAGTAAGCCCTAAGGATGAAGTTGATGACTGCTACACTCATTATTTAGTTCTAACTTCTCTCACCTGATTGGCATCACTACTGCAGGAGGTTAGTTTCCAAGAATTTATGGGGGTCTACTATGCCAGTCTGTTATCAGCTTTTGCCAACAGTGAACTATGTTTCTGGCTGAAGTGGAATTTGAATAGTTACACATCTCAACAATATTTTTAATTCTGTCTGCTTAACAGCCCATCACGGCAAAGAAGACCAAGAGAATGCTGAAGGAAGAAAACAGGCTTTTTTAAAATAAGGACTGGGAATTGCAATAGTATCTTGTTTCTGCTAAAAATAAAATGATTTGCCTGCTCTGTGATACTGTAATATCAACATTAAAGAAATTCAATGCTCATCAGCATTATAACACTCATAAGACCACAAATATTTTAAATTAGAGAGAGAGGTGTGAAAAGTTGCATTGTAGAAATTAAAAGATGAAAAGTAAAACGTAAAGACAATTTTTTTAAGAAGCAATAAATCCTGGAAATAATGTGACTGAGGCAACTTTTAAAGTAGCTTATATACTCAGAAAGAAAGGGAAGTCATTCAGTGATGTAGAAATTGTGAAAGAATGCAGTGTCAAAGTTGTAAGATGCTTAGAACCCAATAATATTTCAAAGTACTAAAAACTGCCTCTTTCAAAGAGAACCATAATTGATTGGCAGAATGAATTAGCATTCAACTTAACAAAACTTCATGCAATACTTCAAAAAGAAAACATATATTATTTAATCACTTTGTAGGAATTAACTGATACTACTGACTCAGTGCAGGTTTTATATTTCATTTGCATCATAACAGATTTTCTTTTCTATGAAGAGTTACTTGCTTAGGTATTCTTGCAAACAACATGGGAAACAGATTTCTTCAACAATTTTCAAGATAAATGTCATTAAGATGGACTGAATGTGGTAAATTTAGTGAGTGCATGTACAGACAGTGACAGGAAAACATGAAGGATTTATTGCACAGATAAAAATGTATTAACAGATCCAGACGCTTTTTTTTTGTATTTTGCATCACTGAAATATCTGTGCTAAAGCTACTAGTTTAAGTGACAGTTTGCAACAAAGTATAAGTACTGTTAACCATTCATTCAAATGTAACATGGTATTATCAGTTTTTTAATATGCTTAAGTTGAACGATGAGGAATTCAGAGTAGACTTGCTGTATCATTCTAAAGTGCTTTGGCTATTGCAAAGATGGTGTCAATCAAAATTTTATCTCTGTGGGAACAGAGAGTTAAATTTTATGAAGGACACAATCAGCAATATGAATTATTAAAAGGAGATTTCTATAGGAATGCTGCGTATCTGTGTGATATGTCAAATCAAAGCAATTTGGACATTTCCTTGCAAGGTAAAACTAAATCTCTATATAATACATAGCCAAAAAAAAAATCCAAGCATTAAAAATAACCTTTTTTTTCAAAACAGTTCTTTTTGGATGAACATTTTCTCCACTTAGTAAAGGTTATTGATTAACAGGATGATATAAACAAATTATTTGCCAAATATACACCCGTTTTAGACCTACTAATTGGAGAATACAAAGAAAGGTTCACCGATTTTGAGGATCATGACATCACATTCAAATTAGCATGTCAGCTTCACCTAGTTGATATCACTAAGGTACCTAAAAACTACAGATGGAACTGACTGAGCTCTTAATTTTAAAGTTATTTTAAAGTCATTCTTTAACAGTAGGAAAGATCCAGTTGACATATAGGAAAATTCAGGATACCCATTACACTTTCATAAATGTGCCTGAAAAAATGCTTTTTTTGCTTTTCTGTTACTTATTGCTGTGAATCTACATTATCCTACGTACCCCAAATCAAGATGCCCTAAAGAACACAGATGACTGATACCTATCTAGTGGATCAACTGAAGCTGTGAACTCTATGCTGCAACCAAATATTCAAATGCTTTCCAACAAAAAGCAAACACCACAAAGTCATTAAAATTAGGTAACTTTAAAATGAACAAACAGTTTACATTTTTTTGAAATTGGGAAACAGCTGAACAAGTTGTATTATATGAATGTAATGGAATACTATAGTGCTATAAGAAAGGATGAACAAGAAGACTTCAGAGAGGCCTGGAAGGACTTATATGAACTGATGCTGAGTGAAAGGAGCAGAACTAGGACAACTTGGTACACAGCAACAATCTCAGTGTTAGAGGAATCTCTCTGGTAGACTTACTCCTTCACAGCAACACAAGGACCTAAAAAATTCCCAATGGACTCTTGAGGCAAAATGTTATCCATATCCAAGAAAAAACTATGGAATTGGATTGCAGAATGAAGCAGACTATTTTCTCTTGTGTTTTGTTTTATTTCGGTTTTTCTCATGGTTTCTCCCATTCATTTTAATTCTTCCATGCAACATGACCAAGAGAAAATGCATTTAGTAAAAATGTATGTGTAGAGTCCATATAAGATTTCACACTGTCTCAATGAGGTAAAGGGAAGGGAGGGGAAAAATTGAGTGAAGGGAGGAGGAGAAGATTCCATAAATCTTAGATTGTAGAAAACTGAAACCCAAATTAATTGTAGAAAACTGAAACCCAAATTAATTAATTAATAATAATTGAAAAAGAAATGTGTCTGATCACCAGGATAGGGTATGATGACATAAGTGCTCTTCCAAAATCCACCATGTCAGAGTGAGTCCACTTTTTGTGCCTTTAGGTGACAATGAAGCTGCATCAAACTTCACTTTTTATGCTTTTAGGTGGCTATGAAGTTGTATCAAAGGATTCAGGAGCCAATTAAGTACCATGGACAGCTTAGCTTTGCTCCCTTTTAGGGAAAACTAATCCCTGTTACTAGGACAAAGGAATATTGGCCCTATCACAGATAAAACATTGTAACCAGTGGACCTGTATGAAATATAAAAATATTTTAAAATCTTAGATCTAGAACTAGACAGGTCCTTAAAAGCTATGAAATCTAATGCTTTTATTTTACAGATGAAGGAATTTAATAATAGAAAGATAACATAACTTGCCTATGATCATACAGTTAGCAAGAGTCTGACACAGGATTTGAACTCAGCACTTCCTAATGCCACCTTAAGTGCCATGTTCACTAAGCCAGTGGTATTAAATTCTGATATAAATGGATCCCCGTGAGCCACATATCAACTTAGAAAACCACAAATTAACATTATCTGTGTTGTATTTTTATTTTGTTAAACATTTTCCAATTCTGTTCTGATCTAGTTCAGCCTGCCAGTGACTCTGTGCTACAAATTTGACACATTAGCACCATACTATGTACATTTGTGTGAAATACCATGACTTTGAGGGGCCAGTAATGGCTGAAACCATTTAGTGGATCATTGGAGAAAGACAAAGATGTGATATTATCTTGGATGTATTCTGTGGTTTTCCCAGAGAGTTGAGCAGAGAGGCAAGACACAGGAGTAATGAGGAATATAAATCACCTGATAATCTACTGGAAGTCTTGGAGAAACAGTGTAGTTTAGTAGAAAGAATGTTGAACGTTGTATCAGGCAAGCTGAGTTTTGACCTTTTTAATTACAAAAGTAGTCTCCTCATCCTACTAAATGAAGAAGAGAAGTTAAAAACCTCCTGAGTCACCCTGTCAGAATAAGATCAGCAGTAGTGGTCTACAGAAGCATTCCCTTTGGTGGAAAGACTGAATATCCACTAGCAGCTAATTTTAGAATCCCAGGAGACTTCGCCCTCCCTCTCTCATCTATTAGCATGGATCAGTGCTGGTCTCCAAGTCCAGGCCTTTTTCTACCTTTTTCAAATGCTTTTTGGAGCAAGTTAGGAATATTATAAAACCCACCATATTCTACTGATTAGTGCCCTTGATCTCTCCTGTTACTGCAGTAGAGCTGACCTATTTCCACTTTCCCTGACTGTCCTTATTAAAATATATCTCCTCAACAAAATCTCTTTACTTTTCTTTTCTTATATGATTCATACTTGCTTCTATGGGACTATTGGTATACTGAACCTTAAAAAAAGCTATACCTGACATATATATGTATTCATATACGCATGCATATACATTTCCATAAAAAAGCAAAGTCACTGATATATTTTTGATATATGTTGTTTAAAATGTCATCACCAGCAACATACAAGGGGAACAACTAATGGTGAGGAGACAATGAAAAACAAGCAAGAACTAACTAGCTGCTGAATTGGAAGCAACCAGAGACTCTAGGTATGAGTACATGAGCACCTCTTTGTAGATTTTGTGATCACCATGGGGTCAGTTCAGAGATGTGAATCCTAAATTTTCAGAAAGCAAACTTCAAAAAGGTCAAAGAAAAGATAATTATGAGCCTATTGCCTGAAATTCTAAAAGGAAAGATAGGCTCAGTAAAGATGTTAGGCTCTAAAAAGGACATTTTAATAATATAAATGTGAATGATATGGATGGAGTGAAAGGATATCTAAAGAGATGGATGAGACTTCAAAGGTAGCTCACTGATGAGATCAAAAGAGGCCACAAACAAAAGATGGAAGCAGGGGTACATATCTAAAGATTTTTTGGGGGGTGGCATACTCCTGCAAAAATAGAACAAGAATGAGAATACACAGTAAACTGAGACTTGTGGGAGATGCCAATTGTTCAACAAGCAAAATAATTTTTCTTTCTTTTTTTAATGGAATTTTCAGTGCAAGAAAAAGAAAGAAATAGACCTATTTCCTAGAGAAAAGAGTGAAGTGCTGATGTGATGAAGAGAAGCAAGCAAAATTATTCACTTTCTGATATACTTCTATATTGGAGAAGACTTCCTTAGGCATAACCTAAGATAGGTGAGAAAATACTAATGAATTCCAGTCTTTTAGCCTAGATCAGTTGAATATAAAATGTTTTGCAGAATCTCCACTGTCCTGCATCCAGTGTCAAGCCCTGTCAACAAAAATAAATCCAAAGGAAATGGCACCTGGATTTTTGAGGAAAAAGAAATGCTTTGCCATGTATGTTCAATGTCATTTTTTTGTTTGGTTACCTCAAGGCAGGAACTATATTTGTTTTGTATAGACTGGGGTTTGCTTTTAAGGGGTTAGTAGGTTTTTCTCAGTATAATCAGAATGATCTTTGGTGTGACTTCCTTGCCGCCTGAGGCATAAATAAGAGAGTTATGGAGAGTTCACCTCTTAGCTTTTAGCAGATGTTTCCCTGACCAGCACACTGCCTTTCCTGATTGCTGTGGTAAAGCCAAAGGCAGAGGCGATTAGCCAAGAAGTCAATTTATATGAATCATCTTTTTATTCTAGGAATTTTATCATTTTTAAATTCTTTGTTATTAGTTGTTATTTTTATTTTATGGTGCATAAATATCTTGTTGCATCATAAACCCAGGACTTTTAATTACCTTAGTTAGGCCAGTCCCCAAATAATCCTCATTAAAGGAATTTTAGGCTCTAGGGAGCAGGTGCATATGTGGATGGAATGTGTTTGGAGGAGGGGGGACTTTTGGGCCAATCACCCTTTTAGTTGTCACTAAAATCAAGCTATATATCCCTACCTATTCCACCCACATAGTAAACTGTCCTTGGATAGTAATATTGCAGCATTCATCTGCCTACTGCCTTTCATAGGTGCTTTGAAAATCTGAATTTCTTTTATCAAACAACCTTGCAAATATATTAGGCATGATGTGTGATGAATATATTTGTTCATGACAGCATGATAGGTGTTGCTTAATTGGATTAATTCCTAGGATGTATAGCATACAGAGCTGCTATCTCATGCTTGCAGACAGCATACACACTTCAGAGATAAAATGATTAATCCATAGGGAATGTTATAGACATACCGAGCCTCGTTGATTTCACAGTCTATAACTCTCATATTCAACTTCCACTCTCTTTTGTCTTCTTCCTAAGAGAGCTATCTGGGAACTTCATCATGAAATCAAAGATTTAGAAAAGGCATAGAATACTAGGAGGAAGGGAACTTCAGAGATAATCTCTCCAACCCATTCATTCTGTGGGGAAACAGCAACTCAGAGAGGCAGATTGAATTTATATAAAGAAAAATTTCCTAACAACGAGAATTTTCTTTTTCAAACAAGAATTTCCCATGTGTGTTCAACATAGTCAGGTACACATTAATGTCATGTCCAACAATGGAACGATCCACTTTTGTAGATAGTAAGTTTCCTATCCCTATGTAAAACACAAAAACAAAAACAAAATACTTCTAGAGATATTATATAATTAGGTCCCAATTAGTGCAAATAATCTGTTCAAATTGAACTATTCAAAGTTATAACTGGGTAAAAATATGGTAACCCAGTACAGTCCAATGGCAATATACAGTGTGAATTTGAATAATTCATGCACTTCAGGGGATTCATTATTTGCATTAATCAGGGCTTGTCATACAAGGCTTCTGCTCAGAATAAGACTTATTGACTTTGGGCATTGGGAGATAACTCTCCACTCAAGTATTCACATATTCAATAGTTCTATTATTTCATCAATTTTGGATTTCTCTTCAATGATGCCAGTAATTGTCATAACCAATCAATGTTTGCCCATCCTCTATAATTCTTGTGCAACTTGTCCCATAAGTTCATCACAGGGGAGTCATTCACTGTGGTTGCAGACCTTCTTCACTTCCTCCTGATTTGATGAAACTATCAAAGGAGCACTCTGACTATGTGTTCATTATCCCTTGTCCTCACTATATAGCCAGATCATCTCTTTCTGGCATTCTTTTTCTAGATGAATTCTCTAACTTTTGGTTGCCAAACATTATCAGTTATAGACTACATCCTACTAATACTCACAACATACTTCCCCACTGCCTCCTATGTAGTACTCATTTTTAATTCTTAAGACAGTATTGCACTCCTTATATTATTGCCATACAACAAAACTGATAGAATGTTGGTATTTAAAAAATGAATCTTTTTTATTTCTCAAGGGAAGCCTGGGGTCATTATTGGAGGTCTGCAGTTTTCCAAAGGCAATATATTCAAGTCTTCCTATTCAATTTTTGGTCAATCTCATCTCATTACACATCTGTACTATCTGTTCCTAATATATGTAACATTGCTCAAGCTTTATACTGTATCGTCTATCCAAATGAATGCAATATTCTGGACAATAGCTGCTTTCTATCCATTTGGCCTTTCCTGTGTAGATGGTGAGGCCAGACCATGTGTGTGTGTGTGTGTGTGTGTGTGTGTGTGTGTGTGTGTGTGTATGTGTGTGTGTGTGTATACAGGTACAGATCTCTTTCAGGAGACTGAAGTATTCCAGGATTTGACGCAACCAATACAAAGTCATCCTGAAATAGAAACATTTGAAGGAACTCACCATCCACACAGAAACTCTCTTCAAGGATAGCCTCTATGACAATGTGAGCATCTTTGATGAGCATACATCTCACTGTTTTATCCTTTCCTTGATGTTCACCATAAGAGAATTACTGTACAAAGTTATTTTTTTATGGATTCCTAAATGATTTTTCTGTATGGGTAAGAGATATCTTACTGTAAAAAAGCCTTTAAAGTAGCATTTTGTTCTGCTATACCAAATTATTTTTTCTAACAATCAGCACAATGGCATCTCATATTCTTTGTCTTTCAGTCAATTGAATAATTGCGAAAATGGAATCCATTGTTGGAAATTGCTTTTGAAAATCTACACAATCCCTATTAATTGCTTTCATCAAAGATCTTCTCCACTTGTGGATGTATACCTCTCATGAAGATTTTATGTAGATGGTAATTTAGACCTTTTGTTGGTAGCTAATATTTGTCTTTTTTAAAAAATTAAGTTTTCAAGCCAAATTAAACAAAAAATTTCTAGGGCTCTTGCAACTCAGAGATTCCTCAAAAAAGGTTAAATTGTATAGTTGAATTCAGATATTCAGATGTTCTCATATTGAATCTTTAGTGTTTCTGTTTTGTTCATTATTTGTAATTCCCACCTGCAGTTACAGAAAAATTTTCTTTTTGCAGAAATAATTTGCTTAGCTTTCATTCATTTTTTTCTTAGAGCAACTACTGAAATTATCGAAGTCAAAGGACTTAAGTGTGATGCTTGTTGATTGTACAAGATAATGCAGATGGTATTCAACCAGTTTTATTTTTCTTCATAAAACACTTTTGTAGGTGAGAATTTCATGAAATGTAACATCTAGAAATGTCTCATGGTAACTGTCACCCTTCTTGAATAGCAAGAGATGATATTCCTTTACTTTGGAATGGCAAATCTGAAAAGGAAAAAAAAATCAAGGTTATCCATATATGGAGATCTCTATACAACTCACTTCACCTTCTTATCCTTTGTGCTTCCCTTCTACCCCACCCCACCCCAACCCCAACCACCCAAAAGGAACTTTTTTTTTTCAAAACAGTGAGCATACTGTCGAAGTACCCAGGCAAGATATGGAAGAGCTGACCCACATTGTACTAAGATGCAGAATTCCTTGCAGGTTCAGGGCCTCAATCACTGTATTCTGTAGGAGAGAAAATTGCATCATTGTGTGAGACTGGTGTCTTAACATTCAATACAAAGTACATGGAATTTTATTTTTAAGGATTAGGTATGAATGGAAGCAATTTTTTAGGATGTCAATGACAGAAAGAATAATATCCTTTTGGAAAATTATTATGAAACCCAAGTAAAATATAGACAAGATGACCTGGGAGTGCAGATTCTTTCTAGACAGAACTAGAAATAGCCAGAGAGAATTTCTTTTTCTTCTTCTTTTTTTTATAAGGCTGGCAAAGGAAAGTCTTTTGCCAGAGAAGATCACGTCCTAGAAAGCACTCCTGTGTGCCAATTGCAGTCCTCTGAATGAGGGTGTATGACACAGAATGAGGGTGTAATGACAATTTTCCCTGGAGCATCACTCCAGCTCTGCTTTTGGGCATTCTGCCTAGTAGTACCTCTAATGGCAGCCAGGACTCCATAGCCTGTCAAAGTGAAGCGTGACTTAACAAGTTAAGTGAGACATGAAGCAATGACAGATAAGGCTATCACACACATGACTCCCCCTCTTTCTACTGCAACTTAGAAATGGGCACGATGATGTAAATATACCTTGAGGTACTGCTTTTGATCTGGGTGATGAGAATATTTCACTGGAAAGTATCCAACTCTGCTGCCATTTAAAATGAAATGCATGGGAAATGTCACCTGGACTTCTGAGCAAGAGGAAATGCTTTGCCACATAGGTTCAACATTGCCAGGGTCATGTTAGCATCAAAGACAAAGTCAGATTCTATTACCAGTGAGAGACCATTGTAATTAATCTGCAGGAATGGAAGGTTGGGAGCATTCTTCAAGGCATGTTTTGTGGTTGACAGGTATAGATTGTTCTTCTATAAAAACCATTATTTGAGGGTTGGGGAAGGGAGGAATGAAGGAGGAAAAACAACAGGTACTTTTCTACCAAGGGTAACCATCTGTTGGCTTGTCACAAGAAAAAATAAATGCTGTTAGCTTGGTAAAATTCAAGAATGGCTGGTTGCAGATAGATCAATATGTATGTGTCTGTATTTCTACTTTTCCAACTTTATGTCTCAATTCTTTCCTTCATATTCCCTATGTTCCAACTAAATTGGGTTACATAAGAAGGAGTTATGTGGTACAGTGGTTAGAGTAGTGAATCTGGAGTCAGAGGATCTAGGTTTGAAACTTGCCTCTGACATTTATTAGTTTTATGACCTAAGCAAGTCTTGGCAACCTCTGCCTGTCTTGAGCAGCTCCCTAGGACCTATCAGCTAAATCATAAAAAAGATAGTTATAGTTCAGATTGGTGTAGAGAATTCTCCACTTGTTCTGACATAAGGGAACAACAGTTCTTCCAGGTATATGTGTACACCTATATCAATATAAAATATGCATGTATAGACATGTGTTTATTATATAGGTATATATGTGTGTATGCATATTTACATACATATAAATATGTACATATGTGTATATATGCTTACATGTTAAGACCTCTGATTGAATGAGCTCTAAAGAGGTCACTCAAGATAGAGGTACCTGAATGCATATGCTCAATACATACTTACATTACTGAGTGGTAAAGAAATATAACTATAGTTATACAAGTATATACAAACACAGAGATATAAGCATGGTAGGTAAAGCAACTCTGAGGCATGGGGAACCTAGGGCCTCAAGGCCACATGGAGCCCTCTAGGTCCTTAAGTGAGACCCTCTAAATGAATCCAAACTTCACAGAACAAAACCCCTTAAGAAAAGAATTTATTCTGTAAAACTTGGACTCAGTCAAAAGGCTGAACACAAGAATCTAGCAGGCTGCATATGGCGACAAGGCCCCAGGTTCCCCCTTCTTATGCGTGGTACTTGCTGTGTCACTGCAGCCTTTTGTACTATGCACATGTGTGCACAACCAGAGGAATATGAGAATAAGACCACACCATAATAGTATCAAGAATCCAGGACCATGCAATGACCTCATCTGGCTTTGTTTCCTATACTAAACTTTGTACTGCAATAATGTGAGCTAAGTTACTGAACATAATACATCATGTCTGGACATATAAGGACAGAAATTACAATTTCAGAAAGTGCTCTGAATGTAAACTCCTACACAGCCCTTAGACAGAGTCCAAAAACTGAAAGTTACTTTACTGGTAGTTAATTGTCTTTGCTCCGGCAATCAGCATGTCACTTAAGTGCTGCCCTTTTCCTATTACTTTACAAATCCATATGCCAGGGAAGCATAGTAATCCCTTTCCTAGGGGCCAAAAGATGAGTGTTTTCTATTACAAAGTATTTTCTTGATCTAAATGACAATTTAAAGTCATCACAGATGTAGACATTAGACTAGTTCTACTGCCTGAAATCATCAGTCAAGGCAAAAGACTATCTCTTTTGTTATAAATCAGTCCAATGTGATGTCTCTAGAATTTATAAGGTCTGGCTAACAAGTGAAGAAAAATAAATCACTGCATCCTACTGTTTTTGAGAACTGTAATCCAAGGTTTCCATCAATATACTGCTAGAGAAATAGAATAAGTCAATTGTAATGTAGACATTGGTGATATAATGAAGATGTTTATAGTGGGTTTTTCATAGGTAATGAGACTGTAAATATATATGTATATATATGTATATATACATATATATTTAATTCAGGGGTTCATTTGTCTATCATGGGCTTCTTTGTCAGTCTGTTGAAGCATTTCCTTTTCAAAATCATGGGTTATTGTTTTCTTTAATAGGTGAAGGAAATAATGAATTTCATTTAGATGTTAGTGAAAATAAAATATCATCCCCCATCCAACTTCAAAGATCTCCTTAAGTCTATCCACAGACTTCTTGAGGATTCATGGATCCCAATTTAACAAAACCACTGATCTCATTCCATTCCAAATGATTCTTTTCTAAAGGTATCTCTTTCTTCAAAAATGAACTCATATATTTTAAGCAGGTTGCCTGTCATCCTTTATGTAGACCATCTTTTGTCCTCATATTATAGACTAAGGTAAATAGAAGTGCCTGGTCAGTTTTGAGTCTACTTTTCTTTAAACTTGACTGATACTGACAGATCCTCTTTCTTGGGGGTGAGAGGAAGACAGAGCCTACTGCCAGAGGACTTTTAAGAACTAGATGAGCCATTTAGTGCTGAAAGTAATTCTTTACCGTGCTATGTTGAAAAGAAAACTCCAAAGCAATGGCCCTGGGCCTCAACTAGAGACACCAAAAGGACAGAAGAAACAGGGGAATGACAATAGGGTAACCCACTGAGCCCCTTTTACTTTGCCCAAGACCAATACCTTAAAATAATGCCAGGAAAGGTTAGGTTTAGGGAAAGGATATAACCAGAGATGCTATCGATGTATCTTGGACAGAGTAATTTTCAGGTCAAAGATGAAAGGACTTCATAGTGGTCTAGGACCCCTAGACAATTTGCTTCTAAGAGGAAAGAAAGATGTCTCTTGTTTGGTTAGTTTCTCTCTCCCATTCTTGTGATTACAGACAAGAAGATAAAAATCAACTAAGAAAATGCAAGATTTTAGGCTGGGATAAAAGTTTCCAATCATGAGAGGTTCAGAGAAAGGACCAAGGCAGGTGTCAGGGGGTATCAAGCATAATGAGGAGGTGTGACTATGAACAAAACAGCCTATTGAAAAGAAAAAGATTAGGCCAAGATAAAACAATCCTCAGAAAATTTTTTATATTACAACAGGGGAAACCATTTCCCTATATGTGATCACTTAACCAAAGGAAAGACTGTCTTCATGAGAAATGAGGCATATATAGATATAGATATGTGTATACACACACACACACACACACACACACACACACACAACTGGAGATGATCCCAGATGGCCCAGGAGAGGAAAATGAGGCTGGTGACTTTGCATAGCCCTGCCTCACTTAAATTCAGTTCCCTTGAAAGTCATGACATCACCTTCCCAATGTCATGGTCCTCTTAGAGAACAAAAGACAGAAAAGTAGTTGTAGTAGCTGCCTCACTGGGACGACAATCGTCTTGTTCCAATTGGGCAATGCAACTCCTTCCATCTATCCATTCCTCCTTCCTTTCTTAGTTCCTTCTTCCCTGTCTCCCTTCTTCCCTTCCTTCTTTTCTTTCTCTCCCTGTTTTCTATCACTTTTTCCCTCCTCTCCCTCTGTCCACATAGAAATCATACTCTTATCTGAAGGTGCTCAGTCCAAAGTAAAATAAATTTTGATCACTGACATGTCAAGATATTTTGGGGTTTATGGGCTAGATTTCTTTTTTTTCAGGACCCTGTTTTAAACTTAAACACTATGACTCTCACTGATTGGTCAACAATAGGTCCCAGGCCAAACATTCCTTAGTCACTGTTTGAGTTCTGATGGCTCAAAGTGAATATAAATAGCAATTGTTTCTCTTTGGGGCTTCAACAGGATCTTCCCCTCCAAGATTGATTTTTTTAACTTTACAAATGAGCCATTTTTTGCCTCATTTCTTACCTAACCTTAATCACTGAATAGTCTAATGTCTATTCTGTGAGTAGACTGAAACCTGGGAAAGATCTTAGCTTAAAAAAGACCAAGGTCTTTCACAGCATCTAGTGCCATACCCAGTCATCCTGATCTATATCTTGTCATTGGACCCAGATGGCTCAGGAGGAGAGACTGAGGCTAGCAACTTTGCATAGCCCTACCTCACTTAAATCCAATTCACTTGTAAGTCATGATATCACCTTCCTGATGTCATGGTCCTCTTCAAGAAAAAAGGACAAATAGCAGCTACATATGTGTGTGTGTATTTTTTCTCCATATACATATGGTATATTCATAAATAAAACTGATGAAGGCATATTTTCCCAATTCGAATCTGATACTAGTTCGGGACAAAAGTTTAGAGTGACAACCGACAAGAAGACAGAGAAGAAGGCCAACTATGTGGCAACTTATGTGCATTGAAAGATGGTCACAGTTTCACAAATCTGTTCCAGTTTTAGATCTCATTATGAAAATTAGCTTATGGAATAATAAATGAGGCAATAGTTAATTGGAAATATCTAAAATACTTGGCATATTGATATGCAAATCATAATTTTAAAAGTAAGAGGTTTTTGTTGCTCTCACTTTTTCCCCAGCTGCTTCATGTGCAGGTGGGGTACCTGGTTTTAATATGATAATGATTAAAAAAAATAACTTCTAGAGCATAAAACAAGAACTTTACTAATTGCTTCTTCAGCAGATTCCATCTGAAAAACCACATCTATGTTCTTCTTACTATGACGTCATCAGTTTCATTGCTTGACACAGTTTGAATCTAGAACTTTAAAGTTGGGATCCCATCAAATGAAATTAAAAAGTGCTAGATTGAAAAAGACAAGTATTCTCAATATCTTGATGCTCACTTTTAAAAGTAAATGTGAAATGCTGATATAAATAGGGCTTTGCCCAGTGCAATTGTCCTCACTTATTCATTCAGACTTGGATTACCATTCATGTTACAAGCAGAGCCCTGTCATGAAAGCATCACTCTCCTGTGAATATTCTACTGTGAACTGCCTTCCCTCATCCCTGTACCTTCTCTTCAGCCAAGTTCAATTTGCATTCAAGTGGTGGAAGCATATGAGGGAGGAGTGGAGATCAGCATGCTCTAGTTAAAAAAAAACCATGCATATGCATGTATACATACCCATATGTGTGTATATGTATGTGTATTGATAAACACATACATAAATTCAAATATGTATGTGCCTGTGTCTGTGTATAGGATCACAGAGCTATATTTGGAAGAGACCTCAGAAATAGAAAGGGAAAGAGAGAGAGAGAGAGAGAGAGAGAGAGAGAGAGAGAGAGAGAGAACAAATAGATACATAGATGATAGATCTAGATAGGTGGAGAATTTATTAGGTGATTCATATGTGTCAGATATTGAGCTAAGTTCTAGGAATGGAAATCCAAACAAGGAAGGTAGTCCTTGCCTTCAAGGAGTTTACATTCCAATAGGGGATGACCTGAAAAGGGGAAGATATTCCAGAAGTGACGCGAAAGCTTCAGCTGCCAAAAAGGATATCAGTGCCCAAGGAAGTTCCTAGGACAGACGGTTATACATTTTGGTATTCAGGGAAGATTAGTCCCTTAGAGCTGTTTATCTATCTTTATGTTCATCTGTCGTCCAACTCTCACATGTGACTCTAAGAAGCCATAGCATGCATGGTGGCCACACCCAGATCAAACCATCTCAGCAGATGGGTATAAGCATAAACAAAGTGAGATTTTGTTGTTGTTTTCTGGAGTTCAGTTTCCTAGGCTCAGGCTAAACTGTGAACATCTGAAGGATTACTCTTCTTTGAACCCAGATAATTCAAAGCTTAGCTAGTCATGTAGGTTTTGTGCCTTCTGGCTTTGAACCAATCAGAGGCTGAGTCTTTTTTAGTTTTCTGGAAGGCTGACATTTTGCTATAGGGGCTTTCTCATGAGAAGGATCTTTTGATTCCCTGGACCAGTCTCTGGGTAGTCATTTGTTAAAAGCCCTCTGACTACTCAGATGTTGGTGATCTCTCAGTCTGGTGGTGTATGTAGGTGATTATATTATTCTGTTTAGACATTTGGAGCCCTATCTATTGAGTTCTTTCTTCGATACTCACTTCTTTCTATTTATCTGTCTGTTAATTAAAATAAAATTGTTAATCCCTTTAAAACTGTCTTTCCTTTAGAAAAGCAGATCAAAGAACCTGTGCTAGCAGTCTACCCTGTGTGCCAGTGTGGTTGTTACTATAATGGGTTAAAGCAAATTAGGGGTAATTGACAGCCTCTTGTCAGTGTGTTGGGGGATGACTAGCCCAAGAATATGAAGACATCCCCCTACCAGAATGGGTCCAGGAGAACAATTTGTCCCAAAGGCTATGAAGGTGACTGAAACAGATGCTGTGGAATGCTTACAGCATGTTCAGACACCAAAGCTGCCAGGTCATCCACTGCATTTCAGGCTATTACAAGTTATCTTGACTTTTCTCTTGCCCCTTGACTTTGATGACTCTGGAAAAGAGACTGAGAAGGACAACCCTGTGCAACTCTGCCTCACTTACATCCAATTCACACACAAGTCAAGGTATCACCCCATGATATCATTTATCCTCTTCAGAAACAAAGGACAAACAAATAATAAGCAGAAGATTTGGGGGGAATGGAAGGAGCAAATAGTGATACCTGCAGTGGAATTGGTGTGATTTGGAACTGCCCATACATTCTAACTCTTCTGTGTTGAAGATGAGAAAGTTAAGGTTTAAATAAATTGAGCAGTTTGCCAGATCCAGGCTTACTAAACTGTGCCACATTTGTTTACGAGATTTATCTAGGTTTCCAGGAGCCAGAAATTTATGTATATGTCACTATTAGCACTGATAGTTCTTTTTCACATATTTGATGAGAAAGTGAAATACTGAGCTATTTGGATTCACATTCTCGCACTCTTTATGAGAGAATGAATGAAACAGACCCAACCCCCTCAACTAAATTTGCTGAAGGACCAAGAATTCCTAGTTTAATCTCTGATTCTGACAGTAGGGAAACCTCAACATGGGCTTCCCAGAGTTTTAAGTGTTTCTCATAGTATTTTTGGAATTCTGTTTGTACAAGCATTAACATCCACAAAATGATGGACTGATTTCTTGATATAAGCAGAAAATAGCCTGTAATCAAACTTGATTTACAGCAGATAATAGAAACCAATGACTGTACCAGGAAAAGAAGCATGCTGAGGAAGCATTTTTTTTACAAGGATTCTGATTTGATTTTGCTATTTGCAGAACCACATTCTGCTTACAGCAGAGGAACTCAAGTGAAGGCAGATATAAGCTGCTCACTCAGGGTGACATGAGGCCTCTTGCTTTCATTTCACTATGTTCCACTATTGGTGGCTTTGCCTTTTACATGGAAGAAATAATCACTCTCACTGGCATGACTTTTTCTCTAATTTTCCTCCATCTACAAATGAAAAGAGATAGCCTGACTGAAGGGATTAAGGTACTGGTGATGTAGTCAGTAATGCCTGGGTCCAAGGGCTGCCTTTGATGCAAACAATCTATGTCTGTGACTTAGGCTAAGTCACTTTGCCATAGGGAATGCCCAGGACATTTTCTAAAATTATACCTTATATATGTTACCTGTCTGCATCAGTGGTGGAAGTGACCACTTTGACATTTTGTCATATAAACAAAATCACAAGTCTATACACACACACCTACACACACAATTCCAAACCCCAAATGATAGCTATAGATATTTTTGGTGTAGGATTCTGAAAACTCAAATTCCTCTAGATAAAAAGACATCAAATGATTTTTAGTATTCAAATTTTTATGTCTTAATTTATCTCACTGAATTGAAGAACTCAGGATTCCTTCTCATTAGTATTATAGTTTCATGGTTGATAGGTTTATGTAATCAAGTTAAACTTTAACTTCTGATTCAATTCATCTCAACAAACATTGAGTGCCTAAGATGTTTAAGATATTTCTAAGTTCAAAGTCACTGATGCTGGTGCCCCTGAAGGACTTATCTCTGAACTTCTACAAAGCTTTTTAAAAATAATCAAACAGGAAGTGAAGATCTTGAGAAGCTTTGAAATAAGAGTACATTCCATTTTATTTGACATGTTCTGCTATCCTCAACTTTGGAAAATCCACCTCAAAGGAGTCCAATCAAACTGCTGAAGTTAGCAAAAGCAAAAAAAAATAATAGAACAAAATAAACCCCCTACCCATTATTTTCATGTGGAATTCTTTTTTTTAAATTGCATCTCATTAAGTGATATAGTAGCATGGTTGGTTGATCAGAGAACAAATATGAGAATCCAGAGTTCAGATAGCAATGAACCATACAAGCTACTACAAAGCTCAACACTGTATTTTAATGAAGCTTTTTAAATCACTTTGACAAATTAGTCTACCAGCAAATAATGGGTTGAGTCCTAATTTCATTCTTCTACCCCTAAATTTCTTTTCATCCTCCTAATGGTTCTACAAACAACACTTTCTAAGTCAATAATCCAGGAGAACTAGTATTTTAGCTCTTACTCTTGGATAGATCCTTAGCTCTGATCTATAAAGGAGAGATAAAAATTGCAAGTACAATTGGTTTCATGGGAGTGTGCTTAAGGGTTAATTAGATAATATGAATGAAGTACATAAAGCATTATACAAATGTGAAATATTATGATTATTGGAAATACCAAGGTAGTCCTATAAAATTATAATTTCTCTTAGCATAAGAGCCCTGGCTATAAATAGCACAGGACTTTTTATATAGGTCCACACTTCTAACCTAGTTAATAAGTCTAGATGAAATAACGACAACAGCTGTGGTAGAATGGAAACCACACAGCATTTGAAGTACTAAGTCCCAGGTTCAAATTTCATCTCTACCCCTTATAATTTGTATTATTCAGACAAGTTATCTAACTTCTCTTAGTCTCTTTTCCCTTGACTCTAATAGGATAATAAGAGTGGCACTATGTACCTAAGAGGATTATGTGAAGACCAAATGATGTAATATAGGCACATCATTATAAGAACCTTCTATAGTCATAAAGACCTACATGTAAAGTCATCTAGTATTTTAACTAATGATTATTCCACTGTGCTAATGTATTTTTATTTCATCGATTCCTTTCAATGGTATCGTTTGCAACATAAATGGACCTGTCCACCATGTGTCATTCTACATCATGTCCACCAAGAATACACCTAAGTAAATACATATAATGTACTAATAGCCTTTCTCAAATTCTCTTAACATTGCAGTGATACCAAATGGGGTAAGTAGTTTGACCTTTGATCATACTGTGAGAATGTCTCATCACTTTTTTTCTCATCTTTTACTTTTTCTAATACCCTTCACACCATATCATCTTTGCAATTCATTTTTTAGTGTGCTGTAGTCTTCCAACAACTTCCATGAACATCTAGCTGATACAGAGGATGGAGTACAGGATGTGAAGTCAGAAAGACTCATTTTCTTGAATTCAAATCCAGACTCAGACACTAGCTGTGTGACAATGGAAATGTCACCTAACCTCAGTTTCATCATTTGTAAAATTACAAAACATTCCAGTCTTTGCTGAGAAAACCCAAAATGAGGTCACAAAAAATCAGATGTGACTGAAATGACTGAAGAAGTATTTTCTGTGGTGTCATTGTCTTAACTTCCATCCATTTCACATTTTTTTCAGTGTCCCAAAAATAATGGAATATTCGTAGTAGTACTTTCTGTGGAAGTAAAGAAATGGAAAATCCAATGACTGGGAAATGAGTAAGCAAATCATAGCACATTAATATGATTAAATAACTCAGAGCCCTCAAAATAGATGAATATGAATAAAACCAAAAAATATGTGTAACTTATATTACTGCTACTTAGTGAAGTAAATAGAGTCAGGAAAACAACACACAAAATGACTACAACTATGAAAAAAATAGAAATAACCAAAAACATGCAAAACTGAACACTGTGATTGTAATGTCCAAGCCCTGTCCATGAGGAGTGATAAGAAAATGTACTTCCTTCTCTTCTTTGCAGAGGTGGGGGACTATGGAGCTAGACTCAGTTTGTATATTGGTTAGTTTTGCTGATCTTTGTTATAAGAGATGATTATTGGAAAGAGAGGTGGAAAGGATACATTTCAAAATCAAGGTGATATAAACAGCAAGAAATATATGTGTGTGTATGTGAGTTTGAAAAATTTTCAAGTCGGAGCTTTTAAATTACAAATCACATCATTATCTCATGTTTGTTCTATCATCTGGTTTCAAATTAATTTTAATAATTGGTCTAATAAGTTAATGACAAGACTACACAGACAATCAATTAAGGAATATCTTCCTCATCAATAAAAAGTTATTTCCTATCTGTCAAAATAGAGCCAGTTCAATTTTATGTATGTGTTTCTATGTGCTTGTGAAGTTATCTGTTGTAATGTCTAGCATCTTCCAATTTTTTTCTAAAGAAGATATTCATGATAAATACATGTGAAGACCTTGCTACTAAAACTAAATTTTCTAAGAAATTGTTCACTATCTTCCCCTTTACCAGTTGTTGCACTAAAGTCCCTAAGTTTCAAAATACATGCTGATCTCAAGACTTTTTCATATTCTTTCTAGAATTTCCCTACTTCCTCATCCTCTGCAATTTAAGTTGATATGGAAGCTGTATTATTTTCAATGGGATTTTGCTTTTGTTGTTGAGGTATTTCAGTTGTGGAAGACTCTTTGTGACCCCATTTGGGCATTTCTTGGCAAAGATACTGGAGCGATTTGCCATTACCTTCTCCAGCTCATTTTATAGATGAGCCAACAGAGTTCAGTGACTTAGCCAGGATCACATAGCTAGTAAGTTATTCTAAGGCTGAATTTGAACCCCCAAAGATGAATCTACCTGAGTTCAGGCCCTGAACTCTATCCCTTGTGCCATCTAGCTCATATTTGACAGTCAATTAGACTGAACACTAGAACATAAGATAAAGGAATGTCTTGTGTTAGTAATTTTCTTGTTGCCTTTGGATGGGTGATAAAAATGAACTCTGTAAACTTCTTTACATTCATCCCAAGAAACTCCAATGAGCTACCTCTACATTTAACTGCAACTACTTCTCATTTGTCCTAAGAGTGCCAAAATTTATAAGATTCAGTTCCATCTAATACATTAACTCACTTGTTGTTGGATAACGTGCTTACATTTTTATTAGGGTCAGATGTTTATATATACATATATATTTTTTTTCTAAAAACCAAATGAGTCTATGTACTGCAAATACACAAAATAAATCCAAGTATAGTGAGAACTCTAGAGTACTGGGTATTCACCTATAAAAATGATTCCTCAAGCATCTTATCAACTCATTAACATCAAGAGCATTCAATATAAAATGTTGCATTTTTCAGAGAGGCAGTTTTGGGAGACTTTATGGTTCTGCCTTGCCTTAAACCTAAGTCTTTCTTAAATAGAATTTAATTTGGTTCTCAAGTTAAAGAGGGAATTGAACCAAAATACCTTATTAATCACCTAACAGACACAGATAATATCAAACTATATGATGCCACAATAAACAACTCCTTCACCTCATGGAATCTCTTTTCAGTGATATCAAGATATCATTTGGACTTGATCAGTCAAACTTTTTAACAGCTGACAAGGAAAGACAGAAATTAATGTCTTGGGGCATAGATCCACAGATCAAATTATACCAATTGGTGAAAGCAACATTTAAAAATATCTTAATCTCCTTCAGGCAGAACACACTGAACATAAAGTTTTAAGAAGAAAGCTATGGCTAGATAAGTTGAGGGATTTACTGGCATATTGAAAGCAAAGCTTAACAGGAAGAATATATTAAAAGCAATTAAAAATATGCAAATGCAAGTTTTAAGGTAAACTTTAAAACTATAAAGTGAACCATAATAGATTGAGAAAGTGTTTTAACAACAATATGTACAAATTTAAAAGTACAGCACCCATCATCCTAAAACTTGTATAGAAAGGTTAACACTTCTTTGCCAGAAAGGGGAAAGAGATAGCTATATAATCTCAGAGCATATGACAATTTTGTTAAAAATGTAGAGAAATAGAAATACTTTTGGAGTAAGCAGCAGATATCATTTCACCAAACAATTATAAAGGGTGACCACCAGTGTCAGGTACGTGCTGCTGGATTTGTCAAATGTAATTGAAAATGGTTTATGTCTAGATGGTATCTATGAAACTATGATGATCTAAGAGATAAAAGGCACTCCAAGGGCAACGTGTGCGTGACCTTAGATATGTCAAACAAATAGTTGTTATGAGAAAACAGAGGCGTTTTAAGATGGCAATGCAGGATCAGGTCATTGCCATCAGAAATTACAGAATGGTTTTCTATAAAGAGCCTGGACTTAGTGATTCATGCAGGTTATGCGAGGAAGTCATACACACTGTACAACATATCAATGCAGGATGCAAATTTTAGCCACTACTAAATACATAGCAAGACATGACCCAGTGATTAGAATGGTACATCTGTCTTTTAAGGACCAACACACAATGCATTCCCAGAGTCCTTAAAATATCCATGACAATTCAATGGATAAATTGCTTTGAAACTAAAGTATTATCACAGACTGAACTGTAACTCAAAATTGCCTGAGTGCAAAATTGTTCTTGCACTGATCTGCAAGAACAGAAAAAAAAGTTTTTGATAAGTGTTACCATAGCAAATATCCCAGATCTTTATGATATGTACATTGAAAAGCTTTTAAAATACACAGATTTAGTAGCAGAAATCAAAATGTAATGTGGCAACAGGATGAGGTACATATCATCTCCATCATCCTTTCTGCTACTCAAGTGGTACCAAGGATGCTTTCAATAAACCTACAGAAGATAAGCTTACATCCTAATACTTTCATTGAACTACAAAACCTAGGGGTTTTAGCCATCTTCACATAAGATTAAGTATAAATGAATAATGCCAAAACTAGGTCTTGTCCCTGGACTGTTTCAATCTTAAGTACAAGTAAAATGAAAAGGATGATTTTTCTATAATCATAAAAATAGAGCCCTAGGAGAAGCCATCAAAATCTACTAGGGACAGGATGAAATACATAGCATCCTCATCATTTGGAAACCACTGAGAGTTGCCCCAAAGAGGGTTTCAATGATCCTTCGGAAGATGAATTTTTATCCTAATAATCTCACTCAATTGCAAACAAAATTTATTTTATTCACTTCTACACTGGTTACTATGAAAGAAAGAAGAATAAAACAGCATAGTAACATCCCAGGACCATTTATATTTGAATTCCAAAAGATAAGAAGAATCAATCATAAGATTAACAACAACTGAGTGACATTCACGTAAGTCTTTAAATGTTGAAGAGGGCTTTATGTAGATAAAATAAGCTGAGTCTAATAGCCATAAGAATAAATTCTGGGCATTATCATCCCCATTCTACAGGTGAAGAAGTGCACAGATGGAAACATTCGTTGGCCAGGCTATGAGGAAACATTGGAAAGACTATCTATAAAGCTATTCCATTAGTATGTATGGAGTATTACAAAAATCCTAAAATATCTATTAGGCTAACCTTAAGGCTAAACTAAAATATTCATTTAAGCTGCACTAAGATTTTTGAAACACCCTATATATCCTGGGCAGACACTGTAAATTGATAGTGAGCTATGGGGCAGAACTGAACTGATGGAGGAGAGCAGACTAGACTACCTTTGGAAAACTGCAAAGTTCCTTAAAGACCCCATACATCTTTCTGAAGCAAAGATCACCAGTAGTGTTCTTGAACTACATGGTTATGAGTAATGAAACATCATGTAGTCTCAGAAGAACTGCTGTTGGACATCATCCAAAGTACAATAGAGATGATCTTGGTGGCCATGTAATAATATGTGTAATAATCACAAAGAGAACTTGTATAAAGGATGCCATCAAAAAGATGTATGATCAGAAAAGAAGATGGACCAGTCACATGGAAAGGACGAGGGGCAAATTATGAATGGTCCGTATTCTGTAATGTTAAAGAAACACAAGAAAGGATCCCAGCATGTCGAGATGACCTGTGTGACGACATAATAGGAGACAGTAGAAAAGAGGCACATGGAACAGGACGGCATAAACAGTCTATGGTCTGAATCTGAGGAAAGACTATAAAAATCAATGAGTTCACTCATCCATTAGAACACTAGAGTTTAGAAGTAGAACAGTTTATTCTGGAGGAAAATTATGGGATCATAGATTTGTACCTGGAAAGAATTTTAGAGGTCATTAGAGGTAGGACTTTAACTCAGGCCCTTTAACTCAAATTCAGTTGTCTTTTCCCATTGTGACATGTTTCCTCTCTTTGAGACAAGTAAAAAAAATGTATATGAAATGGCTCAGGTCTCTACTGAGAAAATGTGGGGTGGCTTTTTCCCTCATATTAAGTGAAATGGGATAGATCATAGGTAAAGAAAATATTTTTCTCCCTCAGCATTAAGCAGTAGAAGAATGTAAGCGTCCTTTTGGAGTTTTGCAGTGGCCTTCTCTGTCTGGTTGGGTTGGGTTTGATATTTTAACTTTTTTAAACTATCTCCTTTCCTTTTAAATTATTTCAGTAAGATTGGATATTCCTTGGTATTCTTACTCTAGTTATATATTACATTATGTAAAAGGCCTTTGTATCTTAAGTTGTTTCTCTCTTTTCCTTACTGAAACATAAATACAGGTTTATCATCAAATAGAATAACTCAAAGAAAATAATGCTTATGGAAAATCTCCCAGTTATCCTATATTAAAAAGAATAAGTGCCTGCAATTTTATTGATTTAGAATTACATCCAGCCAATTTAAGCTACAGCCTTTCAGATGAGAGATAAATCAATGCAGTTTTGCAATTTACAACCACTGCTGGCTCATGGATTCTGTACAAAATTGGTCACATCTTTCCTTTTCCCACTTTCCCTTCAAATGTCCTCTTTTTTCTTTAAAACACTCAATTTCCCCCTTTCCCTATGGTAGGGGAAATGATCTGGAAGAAATCTCAGAAACACTGTCTTTAATAGGCTATTTAGGAGGATGTATGGAGAAGATAGAGCAACTTCTTTATATGTTTGTGTATACATGGATCTCTGCATGTATGCATGTATGTACGTATTATTCTGCCAATCTCAGGAAAGGTACCATCGTCAAGACAGCTGGATAGAATAGTTATTGGTCAAAATTAAATGTAGACAACTGCTAGAGACATTCCTGATCAAAATTTGATTACAAAAATTTTATATACCTATAACCCTTTTAGCAATTATCCACTTAAAGCAGTTAGCACAGTTTCTGGAACATAGTAGGAGCGTTAGTGAGTGCTAGTTAACTGAATGCTTGCTGTCATCAAGGATTTCCTGGTTCCAGTCAATGAACAAGAACAACAGTAAATTACATTTCTATAATGTTTATAGTTTATAAAGTATAGATTATATGCTTATATCCACAGTTAAGTGTACAGATGCTTATGGTCTATAACCCTATGAGGTAAGTCTTATTATTGCCCGTTTACAGATAAGGTAACTAATACCCAGTATGTGTAGCTTCTCCAGAGTCAAACATCAAGCAAATCATAGAGTCAAGATAGAAACTAAGTTCTTCCTATTTTTAAGCCCGTATATGCCATCTCGCCTATTGTATACTAAGCACTATGAAGATGTGAAAGAAGCTTGATATTGCCACTGTTGTTAAAACATCAAATAAAGAAGCTTAAGTACTGTGAGGAGGCAGGAGCCAGGAATTCAGCCAATATCCTAAGCAATACACTAGCCTACCTTCAAGTTTTAGACTATCTGCTTCCCGAAAATGAAAGCAGATAGAAATTTTACTGCTGGTGGTTGAAAACTAACCCCTATGAAAATTTATTCACAAGACCATATAATGATGGGAAAGAGAGATAGATAGATAGATAGATAGATAGATAGAGAGAGAGAGAGAGAGAGATGAAGCATGTTGTTAGAATATAACAGAATAACAGGGCATGAGGAAGGGTTGGTGTAGTTATTCCCTCAGTTCATCCATGTATTTTCTTTAATATGAGAGTATTTCCAAGAGGATTACATGTATGTCTGGTCATGATGCTCAGTTACTCTAGCCTTCATCATAGATTATACTACTGGGGCACAATAAATGATGAATTTCTACTATAGTTAGAAAGAGTTACATCCTTGAGTCTTACCTTCTGAAATAACTTACTCAATCCCTGATATTTTATTAAGATGCCTGGCAATCAGGTACAGTCAGCTAGGAATTGCAGTGGATAAAGTGCCAGGCCTAAAGTCAGGAACACTCACCTTCCCGAGTTCAAATCTAGCTTCAGACACTTACTAGATGTATGATCCTGGGCAAGTCATTTAACACTCTTTGCCTCACTTATTTCATCTGTAAAATGAACTAGAGAAGGAAATGGCAAGTCCAAGTACATTTGCCAAGAAAACCCCAAATAGAGTCAATGGAGAGTTGAACATGACTGAAAAAACTGAACAGCAATGATTGGCTCTAAGCACTGAAGATCCTAAACCCTGCCTTCAAGGAGGTTATGTTTTATGACCTGAGATATTAACTTGAGAACAGTTAAATGAAATCTTTAAAAATAGTAGAAGATAACAAAAGAGATACCCCAAGACAGGTCATTGCTAATTTTCCAATGAATTTTACAGATAGGAACCACTAAAGGCATTCACTTCTGTCCAGAGTAGTCACTGAGTGCTTTATAGCACTAATGTCACTTAAGTTAGCTTGAGAAGTAGGGATGGGATTTGGGGAAAAAAAACTGCCCAGGTTTCCACCAATCCTTTTGCAGGTCAGTTTCATTTTTGTCCTCTCTTTTGACCACTCTTCTAACTAGAAGTGTTGGATTCACTCATAGCAGGCTTCCATGAAGGAATATTTTGCTTCTGACATTTTAATTATTTTTCAAATAAGGTTCAATTTCTTGTCTTATTACGTAGCCTATAGAGCTGGCCCAGTCATTCAACATCTCTTTTTCCAAAGAATTAAAACAAAAAGTAAAACATTTGAAAAAAACCTGAATCTTGTCCATTTTGAATCTTTAAAGGCAAAAAGTAAGAGTCCAGCAAACATGCCTCCCTGAGAATTTAGGAGATTTTTTTTTTTTACTAAAGTCTTCCCAAAACTTTAGTATTTAAATGATTCTCATACAACTGAAGAAAAACTCATACTTTCTCTCCAATCACTGCTCTGAGACTCCAGAGGCATCTATCAGATGCAGGTGAGTGTTCTAGGGATTGAGAAAGTCTCACACAACTTCAGTATTTATTTTCTTCAAGACACTCCAGAGAACTGGTATTTGCCACTCAGTTGTTTTACAGTTGCTTAGTTCATAAGATTGTGATATATCTTTTCAGACTGTATGTACCCAAAGTAAAGCAGAATGAAGAGAAACACATCCCTTTTGGGGGTTTGGTTTTATGCCATTCAACACTCATACTGTCTAAAATTAATGTCTTTGAAAAAAATCACATCATTAATAATCAATCGGCTGTGCCAAAAATATTTGAAAGAATATTTCTCAGCCCTGGAAATGCCAGGACCCAGATCAGTGTCAGAGCTGAATTTAGTCACCACATCTTTAAAGAGAAGAAGTGACAGCAGCTAAAGCTACTGAGGTCTTTTAAAATACCACTGCCCCCACAAAGTCTCTATCAATATTGCTCACCTCTGGCGGCTCCCACTTTCGCATCCTGCATACTACATTTCAGCCCACTTTGTGCTTTCTTCTTTCATGCTGGCCTAAATGGGACATTAAGAAATATTTAACCCAAACTCCCCATTTTACAGATGAGGAAACTTTATCCAAAGATCATAAAATCATAGCTTTAGACATGGAAGGGAACTTAGGTATCATCTGGTACAAACTCAGTCTATTACTGAGAGACATACTGAGAACTAGTGGTCATGGAAAAACAGGATCATAGAATTAGTTGTAAAGACCCTTAGAGATACCCTCATTTATTGATGAGGAATCAAGGGTCAGGCAAATTGGAAATTAAGGCAATTGCTCTGAGTCACAACATATCAGAGGCAGGATTGCAACCTACATCTTCCAGGTACCAAGTCCAGGTTCCTCCATTGTTAATACTGTTAACACTCAAGTGACTTGCCAAAGATGACATAACCAGTAAGTATCAGACATTGGGAAATGGACCACAAATTCTTTGTTTGTAAATTCTGTGCTTTTTTTATTTCATTCTACTCCTCAACTAAGTAGCTTTTCTCCTCCAACTTAGGCTCTTGGCTAAGTTGAAACTTGACACCCTTCTCTTTTTCCCATGGGTCGAGTCCCAGACTCTGAAGAAAGAGCCCATGAAAAATGCACGTAATGAAATATTATTATGCCACAAGAAACAATATGTGGAATGATTTTTTTTTAAATAGGAAGACTGTTAGGAACTCACATAGAGTGAAGTATGCAGAACCAAGAAAACAATGCATACAGTGACTAGTATAATGTAAATGAAAACATTAAAGTGTAGTCCAACTCTAATTCATTGGAATTACCAATTTTGTTCCTGGATAACTGACGATGAAACACAAATATATCTCTTTCATGTCAGTAGCAAGGGTAGGGTGAATATGGAATGTTGTATACACTATCAAATATTATCTTTTCTGTCTGTTGGTTTCACTAAATGTTTTCCTTTGTTAAGATGAGAGTTTTTAAGGGAAAATAACTGGTAGATAAATAAAAGTAATAATAAAACTTTTTTAAAAAGATGAAAAATGACTTTTGATTCACAAATTCCATCTGGTCAATCTATTAGAACAGTCAATAATCTGTTTCTTTCTCTGTCACATAACATTACAAGGCTTAAAGGACTTAATCTACCACTGAGGTCTAGTTTATCACACCCTAGTTCTGCTGCTACAAGGACCTCCATTGGTTTACTGACAAAAAAAATTCTCAAATTCCCTTGTTATATAGCAGGAAAGACCTTGTATGGGTGTGTGTGTGTGTGTGTGTGTGTATGTGTGTGTGTCCATGTATACATATATACACTATACACACACACACATATATATATATTATAAAGATACATATATATATGTTATATGGTTATGGTTACAGCATAACTATAAAGGAGACAAATATATACAAAATAGTTAAACACAAAGTAGTCTGGGGAGGAAGGATACTATCAGTGGGAGGAATCAGAAAAAGATTCACAAAGATAGTGTTTGCCTTATATCTCAAGAAAGAAAGGTTATCCAAAAGGAGGGATGGCCTGTGCAAAGACATGAACATGGGAAATGGAGAATGGAGCAGGCCAGTCTGACTAAAATAAAAAATATGGATATTGGGGATGAGGATGGGTGAGATTTGGTAAATTTCAATGAAGCTGAAAGATAAATTGGGGTTAGGTTTTTGAGGTTTTAAAAGTTAAACAGAGTTTCTGTTTGATTCTGAAGGCCATAAGGAACCACTAGAATTAACTGAATAGGGCAGTGACATGGTCAGATTTCTGCTTAAGGAAAATCACTTTGGTGGCAGTTTATATAATGGACTAGAGTGGTGAGAGATTTAAGGGAGGGATGTGGGGTTGTTGCAATAATACAGGCAAGAGATGCTGAGGGCCTGAACTAAAGTTGGTGTCTGAAGAAAGCAAATAGGAGGATTGTGATGTGAAGGAAGAAATGGCAAGATTTAGCAAATGACTGGATATTTGGGTGAAAGAAAGCAATAAGTTGATGATGATGAGATAGAGATCCCATTGAACTGTCTCAATTCTCTGTAAAGTAAGAGGCAGAATCTTTAGCTGAGAGTGGGAGGAGAGTGCAGGGAAGAAAGTTCAAAGAGAGAAGAGGTGTGGAATAGTTTCTGTGGGGAGTAAGACAGAGAATCAATCACAGAGAAACAGAAGAACTGCCTTGCTCAAGTGAGAGTCCAGTTGAGGCCATGAATTTATCAGGTTCAGAATGAGCATAGTTGTGAGATCTCCTCCAGTTGTATTCAGTTGCTGGTGAGGAGGAACTGAAGAGGTAGATCATAGGAGTAACCTAGGGTTGAGTTTTAGCAAGAAATCAGCAGTAAAACTCAGATGTAAGGAATTCAAGAGAAAGGACAATGTTGGCTAACTACTGGATTGACTTTGGAAAGGGAGAAAGTGAAGTCAAATTGCCTAAGGAAGTACAGAAAAATGGAGGGATTAGAGGTCTAGATGAGATTTTTCAAAAAAGTATATACAGGAGGGGTGAGACACATTAAGGTAAATTAATAAGAAGTTATAATCAGGTACAGAAATACCAGTGTTGAGTTAGTGTACGATCTTTTATATGTCAGAGGTTTTATAAGAGTAGGTCATGGAATTTAAGAATACTAAGAAATTGTGAGATTAGGGAGTTTGAGGGTTGATATTAAAGTCCTTGCACAGTCAGAAAGTGAGAAGATGATAAGTTAACTACTGGACTCCTTTAGAGAGAAGAGAAAACAATGTAGGGGTTATTATATTACAGTCATGATAAAATTTTGGATAGTGATCGGATGGGGGTGAAAGAGGTTATAGGATTCTTATGATAGGGGCTGATAATGATAGAATGCTGATCTCTTGCTTACCTTTTTGTTTTACTTCTGGTTTCTCCACTAAGATGAAATCTCTTCTTTGGTTTGTTTTGTTTCCAATTAAACTAGCATTTGTTAAGTGTCTACCATGTGCTAGGTATTGCAATGGGTGTGAGGAGTACAAAGACAAAATAATAAAATCAGTCCCTGCCTTCAAAGAGCTTATATCCTTATCTGCAGCACACATGGTGAACATGGCATAATGCTGTCACTGTTGTCAAATACCTACAACATACACAGAAACATCTATTGCAAGGGATGAAGCAAAAGAAAAAAATCTTTGAAGAATTGGACAGGTATCCAAACAAAATTAAGTACATTCCATGATATGTAGTAGAGTGATCTTCAGATTAAAAAAAAAAAGTTTAAAAAAATGTGTGCAACTGAACATTGAAACCCAAGAGAAATATGGAGAAAGTAGATGTCTAAAAAAGAAAGAAGTAATTAATTACCAAGAGCAAACATGATTTCAAGGACAGGTCATACTAAACTAACCTCAGTTCTTTCTTTTGCTATATGTTTAATAGACTGGGATCAGTAGATAGCTACTTAACCTAGATTTTAACAATGGAACTTGGCAAAGTCTCTTGTAAGAATAATTGAGTAATTGGGTGCTAGATCCTAGTGGATACAGTGAGAGGAATTGAGAACTAGTAAATTCCTTAAGACAAAGAGTAGTCCAACCTTGGTCAACCTAGAAAGTTTAAGCATCTGTGCTTAGGCTAACTTATATTACTTAACATTTTTAAACAATTTTAGATGAAATAATAAATGGAAAACTCATGAAATATTCAGAGGAATAAATCTAGGACAGCTAATCTGTCAAATGGCAAGTAAATATAAAAATGATAGGATAGACCTTTGTACAGAATTTAATACAATGAAATCTACCAGGGATAAATTTAAATTTGAACATTGTGATAAAAGTCATCTTCCTAAGTGGAAGGTAAGGAAGCATTGTTAGATTGAAGTTTGAATAAGGTCTAGTGGTTTTAGTGGGCAGCAATTTAAGTGTGAATCAATGGTAAATAGGGAGGCCACAAAAGCTAATACTATCTTATGTTAAATTAAAGGAACTTAATGTCCAAAAATAGGAAGGTGATAGTCTCTCTTATTTCTGTCAATTCAGATTATCTCTGAAATCTTGTGTTCAGTTTTTGACACCACATTTAAGAAAATTTCAGAGAAAAGATTGTCCAGAGAATCGTAAACAGTATGGTAGAAGGGATTATGTCATATAGGATCATAGGATCAGCTGAAGGAACCAGGAGTGCTTAACTAAGAAAATTGAGGACTTAGTAGAAAAATGATAGGCATTTTTGAGTATTTGAAGGGACTTCTTAAAAAAGATGAATGTGTAAGTTGCAAAGATACAAATTTTGGGCTGATGTAAGGAAAGATTTCTTAATAGAATTATCTAAAAAACAAATAGGCTGCTATGTTAGGTAGTTGGTTTTCCATCACTGGAAATCTTTTAAATAAAGATTTTCTGACCATTTGTTAGGTCCTACAAGGGATTCTTCTTTAAGTACCAATTGAACTAGATGGTTTTAAGGTCCCTTCCAAATCTGAGTTACTGTGATTCTCTGAAAAGGCAATGTACTAGGACAGAGTCTTGGACACATAGATTTAGGGGGAGGTGGTTAATGAACTAGCATAGAAAAGACTGAGGATAGAACAGAGGTCAATAAAGAACAACATCAAAGAAACCAAGGGATGAGGCACTGGCTACATAGCAATGAGGATAGCAAGGTGAAAGGAAGGATTTTTTAGGATGAGGAAGACTGAGTATTTCTACAGGTATAAGAAAAGACACTACAATATAAGGACAGATAGAGAGACAGATCAATTTTTTGAAATTTTGCAAGAAAAATTCTCCAGAGTAAAAGAAGAGGTTGTGAAAAGTTAAAGAGTTAGTCTTGGCAAAGAAAGGGGCTAGTGTAATCCCCCAAAACTGGAGTAAATCAGGAATGAATGGGTAAGAGGGTAAAGAGGTTTAGATATGCAGAAGAAATGAGAGCACTTACAATATGTAGCCTTGATTTTCTCAGGAAAGTAGAAGGAAGACAAGGTCATCTAAACTAGTGAGGGTTACAGATGACACAAAGGACAAATTTTGAAACAACTATTATCATTACTGAGATAGTAAATCAGACATGAATTAAAGGATCGAAATCAACTTGAGGTTAGATACTGTGAATTCGTAGTGTACTTAGTCAACAGAGTTTTTGTGACTTCCTCCACTAATATTCAATATCTCAGAGAAATAGAGATGGAGGACAGTAGAGGTTCTCCAAGATTGACAATTAACATTGCATGAATGGCCAAAGGACTGGGCAACAATAGATTCAAGGGTAGAGAATGATGGCATGCTGAATTGTACAACACAGAGTCAAAGAAAATGAATGGAGAAAATTTCATAGCAAAGGCCATAAACTGGAATAACAAGAAGGGATAGCTGGATTGGATAATATCTTGAGGACAAACATGTTTGAGAATTGGGTAATAGGAGACATAGATAGCAGATAGTTATTGGAGAGTAGACTTTCAGTGTTCAAGATCCTATAGATGATGGTAAAATGTGAACTTTCCTGTAGATAACTGAAGTAGTATGGAGATAAAGGTCATGGGAACTGAAAAGGCTGAAGCAGCTTTTGACCTTGTAGATCACCCTCTTCTTGACATTCTCATCCCTCTAAGATTCTGTGACATTTCTCTCTCTTAGTTCTCCTACATATCTGACTGCTCCTTTTCAATCTGCTTTGCTTAATTCTTGTTCAGGTCATGCTTACAAACCACAGAGATACCACAGGGCTCTGTCTTAGACCCTTTTCTCTTCTTCCTCCTTGTTATTTTACTTGGTGATCTCATCAGCTCCCATATATTCAATTTTATTTCTCTACTGATGATTCTCAGATCTACTTATATAACCCTAACCTCTTTCCTAACATCCAAACTAGCATCTCTAATTGCCTGTTGAACATATCAAACTGGAATACATGCCGCAAACTGAAGTATTTCCCCCTCTCTCCTCCCTTCCCTACACACCTTTCCCCATTCCAAACTTCCCTATTACTGGGGACCACCATCCTCCCAATCACCCAGGCTCACGACCTAGGTGTCATCATTGATTCCTCATACTTTCATGCCCCATAGCCAATGTGTTACTAAGACCTGTCAATTTTACTTTTGAAACATTGTAAAAATATATACCCATTTCTCTCCTATGATGCTAACACCATTCTGAAGGAGATCCTTATCACCCCAAACCAAGAGTAATGAATTGTCTGTTGATTGGTCTCCCTGCGGCAGCTTTCTTCCCACTCCAATCGCTTGTCCACTCAACAGTCAAATTAAGTTCTCCAAATCTGATCATGTCACCTCCCATTCCATGAGCTCCATTGGTCCTTTGTGGTATGGAACATGCTAGATGGAGCAACTAGCACTGGGGAAGGTACAAGAAAGGAGCAAATTTGGGGGGGGGTGGCCAGATTCCTTTGAAGGACAGTGCCAAACCTGATTGGGATGAGAGAAAAATAATGGAATATGTGTTTTCATGTTCAATGATGTTGACTCTGAAACCCATGGATTAAGAATCAGAAGGAAGGAGTAATCTACTAGTCACAGGAATAAGGAAGGGATAATTCCAGTAAAGTTGTAGACCAAATCATCCCAAAGGATCTATAATAATTAGAAGGCTTTTTGTGAAGGTGCTAACTGTATCTCCTGGAGAGCTTCCCTTCAGTCGATCTGAGCAAGAGCTTCAGGACTATTACTGGAAGTCACAGCAAAGAAGATTAGGGGATGAAGGATCCTGTAGTAACAGGTAAGGCATGGATGATGTAGACATTTCATTCTTCCATACTTTCTACTTCTACAATGAAGAGAGAGGCTACATTTTTCATATTTTTTTCTGGGACCAAATTTCATCACTTAACAAATATTTGATAAAGAAATGTACTAATATTTAGTAACATATACATGCGTCCATGTGTATATACATCCACAGATACAGCCAGAAGGTTAGTTCTGAAAGAAATGTTGTCACTTTCAATGTTCGGGATTCTTCCTGATTGCCCCTCCAAAATCTTGACTTTTCTCCAAGTCTACTCCTCCATACTGCACTGGGTTCCACACAACTCATTCTCTCACTTTCCTCTTTCCCTCAAAACCTGATCTCAGCTCTCAGGTTTGGGTGACACCAAAAATCAATTCATACTAAGAGATAATTGACTAGCTTAATTGTATTTTAAAGGATGACAATGTCTTCACCCAAAAAGATGAGACTCTAATAGAATTTCAGGGGTAGCATCCCCTAGTGCTCAGCACAGGACTTACCACAGTGTCTGGGATAGCCTAGGGCCTAAGTAAGTATTTCTAATTGATGACAGTTGGGGTTAATGTCACTTTCTAGTGCAGGATAAATCATGCCATGAGTGAAAAAGATGGGGAAAACTAGTCTTGAACACACATTTGAGTATCATTTTTTCTCAGTTGTTCATATACAACCCTATATCTTTCCCTTTTGGGAGAAGGGACTATCATACCCATCTTTATATGCTCAAGTGACTACTATAATATATATAGAAGGTGCTTTTAAAAGAATTGCTGTACAAGGACCTAAAACAATTCCAAACGACTCCTGATGGAAAACACCATCCGTATCCAGAGAAAGAATGACAGAGTCTGAATGCAGAGTGAAACAGTCTATTTTCTTTTTTTGTTTCGTTTTGTTTTTTATTCTCATGGTTTCTACCATTTGTTCTAATTCTTCCATACAACATGACTAATGTGAAAATATACTTAATAGGAATGTATATGTTGAGCCTATATCAGATTGCATGCCATCTTGGGAAGGGAGGCAGGGAGGAAGGGTGAGAAATTTAAAACTTATGGAAGTGAATGTGGAAAACTAAAAATCAAGAAATTAAAAAAAAATGGTTGGATTGAATTCAACACAGTTCAAACTCTAGCTAGTTACAGTCTTTAATTCTATGGCCAGAAGATAAGCACATCACTTGATATTACACACAAATGTGAGCATTTCTAAAGACTGCATTTTTTTCTTCAAATAGACAAGAAGCATGATTCTTTTTAAATTTATATATTATATGTAATATGATATATTATAATAATATAATATATGACATATATTATATCATGTTATATCATATCATATTATATATATATAAAATATATATAATTTTTAGAATTGACCAAATGGCTATAGTTATCAAGTGGAACTCATGTCAAGAGGTTCTTTTTAATAAACTGCAAGAATCCAGTAGCTCAAATGTTTTAGCTTCAGGTTGGAATAGCCTGCCCTTTCTTCAGATGGGGGGACAGGAGGCGGAAAAAGCAAGGAATAACTTGATCCCTTATTTGATTATGTAACAGAGAAGAAGCGTGACTCTCCATATGAGCAGATGTCAGTACTGTGCATCAGTGCATGGCCTGTGTTTGTTTCCCTTGGCCTGAGCTGCAAAGTTCTTCACTGTCTTGGTCCTACTCAGTAAATGCTTTGCTTTGTCCTGACCTGCATCCATGATTTTCTGGAGGAAAGCTTCTCATTCTCTCCATGCTGAATGAACTCTGGTTGAACTTCACAGATGTTCAAGCTTTTCATTTTCTCCTCCAGCAAGGCGTCATGCAGATTTCTTAGATGTTGAGGGGAGATCTATATGAGCAATCTAAACAACAGCTTTTCAGTAGTAGGCTTATTAGACTGGAATTTCAGTTTAAATCTCTTCTCCCTTATCTGAATCTGAACATTTTTGTTTTACTTCCCTCCATCCCATATGTTTGTTTTTCTCTCTTGAACTCGTATTCATCTAATGCTCAGATATGTTAATACTGGGATTTGACATTTCCTGCCTTTGACTTTCCTAATTCAGAGTTTAGTTATGATTTTAAATGGCTCCTTTTTAAGAGTTTCTGGTGATCAGTGGGTTGCTGATTTGAACATCAGGGATTCCCATTCACGGCAAGAAATATCCATTGCTTAGAAATACAAAGACAAAGCAGTCTAGATCCTCAAGGAACTTGAATTCTAACTGGGGAAAGGAAGGAGGATTCAATGTGAAAATGTCTTTCTGTGTCTGGCTTTCAATGACCCCATAAGGGGTTTTCTTGAGAAAGATATGGAGGAGGGAGGGGTGGAGCCAAGATGGCGGAGTAGAAAGACTCACATTTGCTAGCTCCAAATCCACAGCCCATGGATTTCCTCTAAAAAGAACTCCTGACAAATTCTGGAACAGTGGAAGCCGCGCAGCAACACAGTGAAGGCAGAGAGCCCTGAAAAACTGACCGCAAAGGTACCCCTGGACGGGAGTGGAGCCTTGCCGAGCCCTCCCCTCCCCCGCCCCAGCCACGCTGCACTGACAGGAGCGAGCAGACCCAAGCAGGTGTCAGGGACCTGAATCTCTGGCAGCTGTGAAGGTCCCTCCACCCACAGACGCACAGGTCAGTGAGAGAGATGGGCTGAGAGGGGAGCGGGGGATCTCCAGGACTCAGACCCCCTGGGAAGCGGCCGCTGAGGCAGAGGCGAGGCGGAGGCAGCTCCGCCAGAGACTCCCGGGGCAGCGTCTCCATTGCAAGAGATCTCTGCATAAACCCCCTGAGGGAACCGAGCCTGAGAGGCAGCCCTGCCCCCACCAGAGAACCAGCAGATAAGCTCCCATTGAAGAGCAGTCAAGCCTGCCGCCAAAAGCCCTGAGGCTGGGGAGCAGCATTTGAATCTCAGACCCAAAGCACTAGTTCTGGCAGACCTAGGCTGGGGTGGAGAGGACTCTCATAAGTCAAGTAACTGGCTGGGAAAATGCCAAGAAAAGGGAAAAAAACTAAGACCATAGAAGGTTATTTTTTTGGTGACCAGAGGATTGTGCCATTCCTCTCTGAGGACGAAGAGATATGCTTACCATCAGGTAAAGACATAGGAATC
>CM053771.1:336033488-336066090 GCA_028658325.1 Potorous gilbertii
AAAAAAAAAAAAAGATATGGAGGAGGTTGCCATATCCTTCTCTGTCTCTGAGGTCAACAGGAATCTTGCCCAGAGTCATACTGCTAGTAAGTGTCTGAAGCCAATTGAATTCGAGAAGATGTCTTCCTGAACATGCCTGGCACTCTTTCCACTGTGCCACAAAGTTGCCCCCAATGTGTAGCTAAATAAATACAAAGCATAGGAAAAATAATGCAACATGAAAATATCAAAATTCAGAGTATAAATTCAAAGAAGAGAATGTTAACAGCTGCAGGGCTGCAGAAGAGATCACTAAAGCCCAGTTGTAAGAAATGACCTCTAAGCTGTGTTTTCAAGAAAGCTAGGAATTCCAAGAAGCAGAGAGGAGAGACCGTCTTCAAGATATAGCAGATCACATGAGCAACCATCTGGAGGTAGGAAATTAAATGTCATGTACAGAGCAAACACATTTGAGTAGATAATCTATTATTGGAAATAATAGAAGGTATAGGGTTCATATAGCTATCGTGTTACAGAAAAAGACAAGTACAAAAATTACGTTGGGAATTCCAGTAAAAAGTTTCTATAAAAACCTATCAGACTCTACAAACCAAAGACCTTACTAAGTGTAGGATCTGTAAGAAGTCCATAAACCTTGTCTGTGTAATCAATGAGCATGTGCTCATAATTATCAATACTTAACAATTTTTTTTTAAATTCCTAATGTGCCTAGGCAAGTTGCAGTAGTAGGAACTGGGGATACACAAAGATCTAATAGACATTCCCTTAATGCACTAACATAATGCTACTTTAAATCTTGTAATAATGTATCAGTAAATTGTAAGTAGTTGGCACTGACTAAAGGCTTTATCACCCAATGTGGTGTCTTAGAATCATTTATCCATCCAACCCTGTGAAGGCAGTTACTGAAACAAGTAGCAGAATAGCGTAATGCTCCTGACAAATATGTGGGATAAAGAACACAAGATAATAGAATAGTCAGTGAAATGCGATTTAATATTTGTATAGGAATTAGTTGTTTAAGTGGATGGGGAAAAGAAGAATCTACTGAAAAATGATCATTTATATTTGTTATGTACAGGTTGCTGCATTAAATGACTCATCCAAGGTCTTGTGGAGAGCAGTAATGGAACTGATAATGGTGCTCATATTTCTTGTTTTTCATGTCAAAATCACAAAGTTATTTTTGCTGCATGTCCTTGGGCAAATTAATTAACCTCTTCATGATAGGGTACAGATCCAAACCAAGACCTTCACCCCTTACCCCAAAAGAATTTGAGTCCCATTTGTCCATAGTGCCTGGAAAACTTCACCTTGAATTCTCCCTGAATCTCCCCACTTCATTTGGCTTCTCATTCCCAAATCTGTTACCCTTAACCTAGCCAAATACTCCATTGTCTGTTACCTCTGACTTGCCTCAGATTACTTCCCACTCTTGATCCGATCAAAATCCCATTTTCTTGGTTCCTGGTATCTGACCTCTAGTCACCTCAACTACTGACCAATCCCATTCAATTCCTTCCCTAAAACTTTCCTCTAGTTATTCCATACTACTTGGTGAACCCTAGATTCCTCCCACTCTCTTTCTGTATATAAGATCCATCATGTCTCCATGAAAATGTTCAGTTCAACCTAGCTCAGCTTCAGTCTGGGCCACTGGTATTAGTGTTACAAATGCTCAGGTTCCTTAAGAGTCTAGTAGTTGGTGAGATTTCTTAAGAGTCTGGCCAATATGGTGGATTTTTAATAAACTTTGTTTTTCTTTGCCTGAAAGAAGATGAGTCAAATTCATTTTGGCAGAATAGTGTCCCTAAACCTCAACATCAGTGCTTCACTTTCTGCATCTGTAAAGTGGGGATAAAAAAACTTGCATTGTTAATAAAAATTGCATTAACCATTTCACAGATCTTTTTGAAAGAGTTTTCTAAACAATAGTAATAGATCTATTATTATAAATGTATTTCTAAATTTAGTTTTATTAATACCTTCTGAATCTTTTAACAAGTATGGCACTAAGAAAAAATCATTTCATTTCTTGAAATAGGCCAAAAGCCAGAGGGCACAGTGGTGGAATGAGACATATTGACTGTAGTTTAAAACCGTCCCTCCACAGTGATGGCAAGGTGACGTGAGCTTTTGATTTCCACTAGGAAAGCAGAAGCAAGTATCTGTTGTTATGAGAAAGCCCAACTCATAACCAAAAACTGGAAAAAAAATATGACACACAGTAGAGCTGGATCTAAATAGAACATATTTCAAAGTTTTCTCTGGCATGTCAGCTGCACTTTGAAGAATGATTTTTTTGTCTTCTAAGGGTTTATCCTCCTAGATGAAAAGGCAGTTTTCTTTTAAGAGCCCTTCCTCTCCAGTTCTCAGTGACTCAGTGCTATTTTTACATTATTTTTCCAGTATTCAGGCCCAGTGTCCTTCCCTCCCTTCCCCACCCTCACCCTGTCTTCCTCATGCTTGCTTAACTGCACATTATCATTGCTTCTCAATTCAAAACTGGCCTCCAATGAACTCAAATTCTCACAACTTCATTTCAGTAGTGGGCTGTTCCAATACATTTCTTATTTTTTGGTTGCTTTGGCTTATGCAGGGGGGCTCTTTCTTTTCTTCATGGATTCCTTCAGCTTTCTGGTGAAGCCTATGCACCTTTTCACAGAACAATAGTTTTGAATGTGTAAAATAAACTACATAGGTTTTTAACCACAAAAGTAAAATACATGGAGAGGAGAAGGAAGAAGAGGAGAGGAGAGGGAAGAAGAGGAGGGGAGGGGAGAGGAGAAGAGAGGGAAATATCCCAAAACACTAAGGACAAATTTTAAAGTCAATGGAAAAAACCTGTGAGACTTGTGTAAAAGAGTAGAGTGGTCAGGGCCCCAACCTCAGTACTGCAGAGGGGGTGGAGGATCCCAAGGAGAAGGAGCCTGCAGCAGCAGCAGCAGCAAAGGCAGGGACAGCAGGCAGCAGCAGTGACTATTTCTGGAGCTCTAGGCCCACAGATAGGGGGGTATTGAATAGATGACAGTAAACGCCCCCCCTCCCCTCCACTGGAAACAGAGAACTACCTTAACAAAAGCTCAAAAGTCAAGAAATAGCTGGGAAAATGAACAAAAACTGGAAAAAGAATCACAAATTAAAATCTTACTTTGGTGACAAGGAAGAACAAAGTATGCAAACAGAAGACAACAAAGTCAAAGCTTCTACATCCAAAGACTTCAAGAAAAATATTCATTGGTCTCAGGCCATGGAAGAGCTCCAACATGATTTTGAAAATCACACTAGAGAATTAGAGCAAAAAGTGTGAAGAGAAATAAGAGTGATGCAAGAAAATCATGAAAAAACAGTCAACTGCTTGCCAAAGGGGACACAAAAAAAATGCTGAAGAAAATGACAATTTAAAAAACAGAGTATCCAAAATGGCAAAGGAGATCCAAAAAGCCAATGAGAAGAATGCCCTAAAAAGCAGAATTGGCCAGATGGAAAAGGAGGTCCAAAAGTTCACTGAAGAAAATAATTCCTTCAAGATTAGAATGGAACAGATGGAAGCTAATGACTTTATAAAAATCAAGAAATTATAAAACGAAACCAAAGGAATGAAAAAATAGCAGACAATGTGAAATATCTCATTGGAAAAGCAACTGACCTGGAAAATAGATCCAGGAGAGACAATTTTAAAATTATGGGACTATCTGAAAGCCATGATCAAAAAAAGAGCCTAAACATCATCTTTCAAGAAATAATCAAGGAAAATTGCCTTGATATTGCAGAACCAGAGGGTAAAATAGATATTGAAAGAATCCACCAATCGCCTCCTGAAGGAGATACCAAAAGGAAAACTTCTAGGAATATTGTAACCAAATTCCAGAGCTCCCAGGTCAAGGAGAAAATATTGCAAACAACCAGAAAGAGACAATTCGATATTGTGGATATACAATCAGAAACACAAGATCTAGCAGCTTCTACATTAAGGGATCACAGGGCTTGGAGTATGATATTCTAGAGGTCAAAGGAGCTAGCATTAAAATCAAGAATCACTAGCCCAGCAAAACTGAGTATAATACTTTAGGTGGAAAAAATGGTTATTCAATGACTTTCAAGCATTCTTGTTGAAAGGACCAGAGCTGAATGGAAAATTTGACTTGTAAACACAAAAATCAAGAGAAGATGAAAAGGTAAACAGGAAAGAGAAATCATAAGGGACTTACTAAAGTTGAACTGTTTACATTCCTACATGGAAAGATAATATTTGTAACTCTTGAGACTTTTCTCAATATTAGGATAGGTGGAGGGATTATACACATATAGACAGAAGGCACAGAGTGAATTAAATAGGTGGGGATGACATCTAAAAAAATTAAAATTAAGGGGTGAGAAGTGAATATATTAGGAGGAGAAAGGGAGAAATAGATTGGAGCAAATTATCTCAAATAAAAGAGTCAAGAAAAAGTTTTTTAAATGGTGGGGAAGAGGAGGGAGGTAAGAGAGAAAGAGCAAACCTCACTGTCGTCACATTTGCCTTAAGGAGGGAATAAGATGCACACTCAGTTTGGTATGAAAATCTATCTTACACTACGGGTAGGTAGGGAGGGAGGAAGGAGGTAAGTGGGTGGGGTGGGAGGATGACAGAAGGGAGAATAAATGAGAGAGGGGTAATTAGAGGGAAATATTTTTGAGGAGGGATAGGGTCAAAAGAAGGAATAGCATATAGGGAGGAGGATAGGATGGAGGGAAATATAGTTAGTCTTTCACAATATGACTGTTATGAAAATGTTTTGCATAACTACACATATATAAACCTATGTTGAATTGTTTGCCTTCTCAGTGAGGATGGGAGGGGAGGGAGGAAGGGAGAGTAGCTGGAACTCAAAGTTTTAAAAACAAATGCTAAAAATTGTTCTTACATGCAACTGGGAAATAAGATATAAAGGCAATGGGGTATAAAAATCTATCTTGTTCTACAAAAAAATAGAGGGGATGGGGATAAGAGAAGGGAGTGATGTGAAAGAAGGGCAGGCAGATTGGGGGAAATGGTAATCAGAATGCATGCTGTCTTGGGGTGGGTGGAGGGCAGAGATGGGGAGAAAATTTGGAACTCAAATCTTATGGAAGTGTCTGTTGAAAACTAAAAATAAGTAAATAAACAAATAAAGTTAAAAGAAAAAAAGAACACACACAAATTGTTTCTTATTGTCACGCTGCACAAATGCTTAATTTTGGTGAAAAGCATGCCTAGTTAAGACTCTTCAGTCAGAAAATGGAGGTTTGAAATAAAATAAAATAGGTTAGCCTAAATGGATGAACTATTGTATTAAGGTAATAAAACCTATTCTTTCTGTAGTATCAGTTATACTAAATTGACAAATTATTATTAGGGTAATAGAACTGATAGAATTTGCTATCGATTCGATATCAAATTATTATTAAGAAAATAGAATTTATTCTCACATCATCACATGTACTAACTTGGCAAATTTATTCTTATTGTCTTACTGAGATGTTGTTTGGTGGCAACCACATTTGAGGTTTTCTTGGCAAACATGCTGGAGTGGTTTGTCGTTTCCTTCTCCAGCTCATTTTACAGATGTGGAACTGAAGCAAGCATGATTAAGTGACTTGTCCAGGATCAAATAGCTACTCAGTGTTTGAATTTGGATTTGAATTTAGTTCTTCTTGATTCCAGGTCCAGCACTCTATCCACTTTAATACCTAGTTGCCTGTCTTATTAAAACACTACAATTTTACACATGTTTTTTTACAGCATGCAATATTTCTTTTGAAAATGTGGCCCTTTATTTCAGTTCAAGGAAAGGAGAGAACACAGGTATTTAAACTCCACTACTTCAATAGTCAAAAGACCCGTGATTTCACTGATATATGTTCCCTCAACCAATACAGATAGCTTATTGTTTTAGAAGAAAGTTGTATGAATTGCTCTGGCTAAAGAAATTTGTCACTTGAGAGTTTACCTTCCACTGGTGGGCCTCCACACATTTAACTTGGATAATTGGTCAATCAACAGGAGCATTCTCAAAATCTTTCCATTGGTTCTGATCAACATAACTTTTGAGAAACTAGGACTAGTTGTAATTCACAACATTATGGAATATATTAAGTCTCTGAGATCCTTTCAGTGACTGTCAGGGTAACAGGATCTTTAGAGCAAGGGTAAGAAACTTAGGAGAAGGAAGAAAAATATGAAGTCCTTGAATTTAAAGAAAAAATTTTTTAAATACTTTCTTTTATTCTTTTTCTTTCTTTCTTAACATTTAGGAATGAGCCTTTACAGTGAACATTTAAAGAGCATACAAACATTCAGAATGTGGTAATATACTAGGCCTATAGGAGATGGACAATAAGATACAGATATTTCTCTTTCACTGGATCTTGATTGCAGGTAGATGATGAGAACTGGAAAGGCAAATAGAAAGGATCTGAAGGCTTTTGCCAGCCTGAAAATATTCAAAGGGAAGTGTTAATTCTGGGGAATGGAGTGGCCACACAAGCAGCATCCTGAGATTTGTAGAAGAGAATGAAATACACTTGTCTTTCTTGAGAATGAGGATGGGGGATGTTGGAGTGTGTGAATGAGAGGAGGAAGGATATTCAGTGAACCTAGTCCTACAGGATTAACTAAAAAAAGAGCTGGAAGTAGACTAACCAGTCCAGAGGCATGTTGACCCCTGCTATCTCATCATGAGTTATTACACTTCCCCAGAAAGATAAATAGCAGGAGAAAGATGGATTCTTTACAAACAGTGTCAGATAGTGGGAGAAGTATTATATCAGAGTAATGGCATCCTGCTGTTATCCTTCATACTCAAAGAGAACCCAAATGACATCACAACATCATGGTCAATGTACTATGTGTCCGGCTGTGGCCACTCAGTTCAATACAGAAAGCAATGCCACAGGTCAGACTTAAATAGTCTATTCTTAGATTTCCAAAGTAGGCAAAAATAAGGAGACATAAGGAAAGAAGAGAAGAAAATTATGAAAAAATCATTCATACATGTTTCATCTGTTGTGTAATACAGTTAAAGTTGTAGTGATTACATTATTTCCAAATAAGCACACAAAATACAAGTTACAATGAATCAGTGCTCAAGTAAGTCCAATGACAGGTCTTAACAAGCAAGTGTTGGCAGGTGAATGTGTGACTGGCTCATTGTCCAGAAGTACAGCATGCATCAGTAGGAATATGTGTATATAATGATTTATTTACAATATGATACTATACAGTTACATGACACACTATTGCATCATCAAATTTCAATGTGAGAAAAAATTCACAGATTTACAAGTAATTATTAAATTTAAGATGTGTCATTTAAGACATGCATATACATGTGTGTGTGTGTATTTTATGTGTGTTTTTTTGAAATGATGCAGATTTCAAAAAAAAGGTTAAAAGATTAAAGAAAGAAAATCTGGGAGGGAGGGCTGCTGAGTAATTTTTTTAAGGGGCAGTAGGCCAAACAAATTTGGGAACCTCTGACTACGAACATTTGGGATGTTCTCTATATTTGTACATCTCATGTTTCTTTTGAGCTACTTAAATTCTGCTTTACTCATAGATTCCAATGCCTTTTTGATTCGGGCGTGCCATGCTGGACAGCCCTGTGCCAGTGTCTTCCATGTCTCACAATTGATACTAGAGTTTTTCAAGGAGAACTTGAGAATGTCAGTTTATTGCTTCTTCTGACCTCATGTGAGCCCTTGCCTTGTGTGAGTTTGCTGTAAAGCAGTCTTTCAGGTCAACGTAGGTTTAGCATTTGAACATTGTGTCCAGTCTATTTGAGTTGTGCTCTGTACAGAGCCCAAAGCTCCGTAAAGCTTTACAATTGGATTCAAGAAAGGAACTTATTGTCTGAAGCTTTATCTTGCCAGGTGATGGCATCTGACTAATAAAGAGAGACTAGGGAAATAGGTCACAGAAGCTGGAGAGAGAAAGTGATACATTTCAGGTCTCAAGGCAGTGACAGTACTGAAGAGGGAAGGATAGTATGGCAAGGAACTACAACCCCAAGGACCAGAAACAATGATGTCCCATCACAGAATGAGGAATTAAACCTGGAATTTAATCTCCTTTGACATTATAAGTTATGTGGATTGCATGGGACTGGTGGAACGATTTCAGCACTTTAAGGACCCTGATTTCCTTCCTTACTTTGTATGTGTAGGGGGTGAGATGGGAATGGGGGATTGGTTCTCAACCCCAGCTTGGATTTTAAAATCTGGAATTACTCATATAAGGTCCCTGAATGAAGTGAAATCCAATTGACTTCTATTTAAGCTGTGTAAAAGCTTTACTATATGTTGTGTGTGTGTGTGTGTGTGTGTGTGTGTGTGTGTGTAATACAAATTACTTGAATAGAAACTAAATATGAGGGATCTAGAAAAAAATGACCAAATTCAAATTACTTTAGAGCTTGATCTGAATATTGATTATTATTGAGAAGTCTTTAAAATGAAACCTCGTGCATTTTACTTCTGAGCAGTATGAATGAGCGCATTCACACACACACACACACACACACACACACACACACACACACACACACTGTATAACTAAATGCATATAACTTAGTCTATATCCAGAGATATGTACAAGGAAAGATCAAAGAATAAATGTCTATAATGGGGAAAAATTATGACGTGTGAATTATCTCATTGCTTGCACGTCACTTTTAAAGCTAATATTTACTTAAATGATAATTTGATTTAAGTCAAAGATTCTAAACTTTGTTGTTGGTTTGTTTGGTTTTTTAGCTCAGGGACTTTATCCTTCTCCAAAGTCTGATGAAACCCATAGATCCCTTTGGAGAATAATGTTTTTGTTTTAAATTATTTATTAAAGGAAATGCTAAATTTCAGTTAGAAGTGAGTGAAAATATAGATTTAATATTTGCCCTATCCAAGTTACAGATCCACTGAAATTTTTCTGGCAATCTAATCCACCTCTCTGTTTACAAATGAGTGCTCTGAGACCCAGAAAGGTTGGAGCTTCCCATTTTCACAATCACACAAACAGTACTAGAAAATAAAATCTTTGAGGGCAAGGATTGTAGGTTACTTTCCTGCACGAGTCACTTAACCTCTGTTTGTCTCAGTTACATCCTCATTAAAAGTGGAACAATAATTACATTTACATTTCAAGGTTTTATGTATCAAATGAAATATTATTTATAAAATGTAAACTTTTTAGCACTATATAATGCTAGTTAGTACTACTGTTACTATTGCAACTGCTATTGCTGCTACTGCTACTATATACTCCTCCTCCTCCTACACCATGCATTATTAACTGAGAGCAGAGACCATTTCATTTCCTTCTTTTGTCCCCAGTGCTTAACATAATGTTGGTGCATAGTAGGTACTTAATGTGTGTTGATGGATGTGTATAAATACCTAGATGCATCCATAAAGTTACACACATAATAATAAACAAGAATGTCTAACATTTTGAAGGGGAAAGGGAAACAACATATACACCTACAATTAAATATAAAATATGTATCATGCTAAAAAATAAGATAAAAAAATAGTTTTGTTTCACACATGTCAAATTTTTCGAGAATGACAAACATTTTTTTCCCCTCTGTTGCTAAGGGTATATTGATATAAATGAAAGTGAGATCCTACATAAAACATTTTCAGAGTTTGAGGAAATTGCATTTTCCCCTTCCCTGAAGGTAAAGAAACAAAACAAAACAAGCAAAAGGTGATTGAATAAATGCTTTTTATTTCTGAAAATGATTCTATTTTGGGATTACCACCAGCAAATATCTATGATCCAGCCAAGTTTGCATCCTGTGATTTAATCTGGCATTTGGAATCTCAAATATGTCTAAGAGATACAAATGTGGTTCATAAACTTAATTTTCCAAACACAAGGAAAAGATGTCTTTGTTACAGCTGCATTAGGAATTGACTGGCTTAAAATGTAATTTGCTCCTGCACTTGTCCAGATTGTTTGTGTGGAATGAAAAGCCTTTGATTACAAATAGTAACTTTCACCAAGTCCTGTTATTGTAAAGACTTGCCTAGAAAAAAATGCAAAATAAAAGCTTGGCTTCTCCTATCAGCAATGGTTTTGAAAGACAGAGGACAGAAACAAATTTATGCTCATTCAAGGAAACGTCTCTTAGTCAATTCAAATCATTTCATGGAATTGTAGAGGCAGTGGGGAGGAAATAAATTAAAAGGGACCTTAGAAGTGGAAATCCTCACTCTCCAAAGTTTGGATCTCCTCTACACTGTCCTCAGCAAAGTATCAATGAGTGAAGATCTTGATTGTCAGAGAACTTACTCCCTTCTGTGGCAGCCCAGTCCATCAATGGAAAGCTCTAATTATTGTAAAATTTGTCTTTATATTGAGGCAAATCTCTAACTTCCTTGTAAGATTCATTTTCTGGTCTTAGTTTGCTCCAGAAGGCAAGTAACTGATATAGTGGACAGAACACTGGACCTGGCACTGGAAAAAGAACTGAGATCAGATCCAGCCTCTGAAACTTACTAGCTGCATATTCCTGGACAAGTCACTTAATCTCTGCTTTCTTTTTTCCTCAACTGTAAAATGGGGATAATAGCAGTATGTACTTCAAAAGTCTGTTGTGATGATTAAATATGGTAATGTTAGTACAGAAGACAGCATAATGCCTGTCTTGTAGTAAGCACTATATAATGCTTATTCTCCTTCCCTCCTCCCCTGAAGCACTTTTCAACCTTAGAGGGCTATATAAGTGCTACCTAATAGTCTTGTCATTATAATAAAAATTGAACAAAACATAGTCCTTGCCTTACATGTACTTGTATTCTAATGTGAAGATATGGAACATGTGTGTGCATATATATGTATGGATACACAATGAAATAGAACATGATAAGTGCATGAGAAAGAGAAGTGTGACATGAGGGCTGATGTACAAAAAATAACCTCACTGAGAGTATCAGAAAAGACTCTGTTAAGAAAATTGATTTTCTATTGGATCTTGAAGAATATATAAGAATTGAGCAGGGAGAGAGAAAGCACATGCCAGGAATTTCAGGTATAGGAAAAAGAGCGCAAAATCACAGAGGAAGTGAAGTATGGAGTATGTCTGGAGGTAGTTAATGGCTCGTTATAGCTGGCATGAAGATTATATTGAAGAAATCATGTGAGCAAACATTGAAAAGAGTGGTTGTTTTTCTTCCTTTGGCATAGGAGGCTGCCATCTCTTCAATGGGATTATCTCTGCTCTCAAATCTCTTATGAAATAAAAAATGATAAGGAGAAGAAGAAAGCTTATCCAATATAATATATGAAGATCATGCATAAGACTAGCATAAGCGAAGATATATTGTCCCTGTGGTGGGAAACAATTAAAAGGTCAGATCTTGATGCCCAATATATTCATGTTACCCAGTACTTTCATAAAATTCTTGGTTCATGACAAAGAGCTATAAGTGCTCTTAATTTGCCACAAATGGAGATTTGAGCACAAATTTTCCTCTAAAACCCCTAAAGTTATTATGGGAAAAGCAGCTCAGCTTGACATCAAAATCACCAATCCAAGTGCTAGACTGTGGAGTGAAGAAAATGAATAAAGTGTTTGGCACATATTTATTTGTGTTAAAATCTCAAACTACCATCTGGGGAGAAAAAAAAGTGAGGATTTTATATGGCAGAAAATAGGGATCCACATAAGGGTTTGGAGAAAAAAGAACAGTGGGAGCAGATCTGTATATTTTTTTGTCTTAGTATGGGTATTCCAACCATTGACACGGATCACAAATACTCTATAGTAGAAAGTCTTGGAAAGTTGCTCTAACTGAAAAAAAGCAGAATAAAAATACCATGAAACCAAACTGGCAATGAGCATTTCCAAACTTAGCTAAGCTGGTACTCAGATAAACTCTAAAAGTTACCAATGACCCTTTTCTCTTAAATTCAGTCTTCACTCTGCTTTATATCTCTGTAGCATTTCACTCTATTGATCCTCTCCTTATATTATCTGCTCTCTACTAAAAACCTATCCAGGTGAGTAGGATATATTAAACCTTATACACCAGTGATATAATCTTCAAGAATCTAAAATCATTGCCACATTATGACAAAGTATTAGGGTAGGTCAGAGTATGTGTTTGTCCTTCGTTGCCAAAGAAGACCATGCCATCAGAGAAATAATGACATGACTTGCACTTGACTTTTGTTTTGAGTGAGGGAGGATTGTGCAGGTCACCAGCCTCACTTCTCCTCCAGAGCCATCTGAATCCAGCGACCTGATATTCATCAGGATGACTGGAGATGGCCCAGGATCAGGAAGCAATTGGAGTTAAGTGACTTGCCCAAGGTCACACAGCTAATGAGTGTCAAGCGTCTGAGGAGAGATTTGAACTCAGGTCCTCCTGACTCCGGCACTGGTGCTCTATCCACAGGACCAACTAGCTGCCCCCTGGAACATGGTAGGCACTTAATCAATGCTTGTTGATTGGTTTGTTGATTGATTGATAGCCTATGTAATATAAATTCAGTAATTTGTATCTTACAAGAATATGCATGTTTTGTTTGTTTTGTTTTGCAAATGACTAAATTAGAGGGAAGGCATGTCTTGAGGGGTTCATAGGCCTGGTGCTGGCCTAATCTTTTCTTATATTCCATAAAACAGGAAGTGAGATCTTGCTCATAAATCTATAAGGTGGAGACAAAAGTTCATTCCTTGCTTTTTGCCTTGTAGCTTTTTCTCCTCTTTCCCAAACAAGGTCCTAATTAACTTTTGGGTTAGATAAGAAAAAGAGAGCGGAAAAAAACAAAAAGAGGATGGTGATTGGGAATGGGGATGTGTTTAGAGTGATTTTTTTTCCCTATAATGTAAATATATAGTAATCCAACTAAACCTTGGGAAAGGAACCATGATTGAGGATATAGATTTCAGAGCAATTTGCATGATTGTAGCCATGAATATTATTTCAAAGGGATAAAGTATAGTTACAGAAGATAAGGAGAAGAAAAGACTGTATTGAAGGATACAGAAAACAGAGAAGGAATTCTTAGAAAGAAGGAAGAAGATCTTGGAAAGTATGGTGTCTTGGAGGTGAAGGAAAGAAAGAATTTCAATATCAGGAGATAATTAATAGGTTCAGTCTTGCAGAGATGAATACTGAGAAAACACCATTAGATTTGGTGCTCAAGAGGTCATTGGTAACCTTTGAGAGAGTTGTTTCATTTCTTCATTTAAAATATAATTTATTTTGTTGCATTTTAAGTTCAAAACTGTCTCCTTTCCTCCCCACATGACATTAAGGAAGGCCACCATTTCATGCACACAAACACAAATAAACACACACACACAAACATACACACACACATACCCCCATAAAAATCATACTATACTTACTTCTATTTATTACTTTTTTCTCTGGAGGTGAATTTCATTTTCCTTAATACGTCCACTATAGTTGATTTGTAATACTCAGAATAATTAGTCATTCAGTGTTATTCTTTGAACAATATTGTCATTACTATGTGCAACATTCTCTTGGTTCTCATTTAACTCTTCACAATTTCTTTCAATTCTTTCCATGTTGCATTTTTTCTCACTAAAATCATCATTTCTTACATCAGAGAAGTAAGTATTCCCTTACAACCAAATACCATAACTTATTTAACCATTTTTCAATTGATAAGCATCCCCTCAATTTCCAGTTCTTTGCCACCACAAAGAGCTACTATAAATATTTTAGAAGATATAAATTATTTTCCTTTTTCCCTGATCACCCTGGGAAACAGATGTGCTAGGGGTATTGCTGGATCAAGTGGCATTGCCCTCACACACACACACACACACACACACACACACACACACACGCCTGTATGCATGCATATACACACATACTTTCAAAATTCTTTGGGCAAAATTTCACATTGCTCTCTAAAATGGTTAGATCAGTTCATAGTTTCACCACAGCATGTTTTTTTCCTGATTTTTTCCACATCCCCTTCATTTATCATTTTCCCTTTCTATTATTTTAGCCAATCTGATAGGTGTGAGATGATATCTCAAAGTTATTTTAATTTACATTTCTCTAATCAATAATAATTTAGAGCATTTTTTTCATTCGACAATATATAGTTTTTAATTCCTTCATTGAAAAATTGCCTATTCATATCTTTTGGCCACTTATCAATTGGAGAGTGACTCATACTCTTACAACTTTGACAAAATTCTCTAAATATTTGAGATGAGACCTTTATCTGAGAAACTGTCTATAAAAGTTTTTCCCCGTATTTTCTGCTTTCTTTCTAATCTTGGCTACATTGGTTTTATGTATACAAATCCTTTTTAATTTAATGTAATCAAAATTGTCCAATTTTTATTTCATAATGCCCTCTATCTCTTGTTTATTCATAAAGTATTCTCCTTTCAATAAGTCTTATAGTTAATATATTTCATATGCTTCTCATTTACATGTGATATTTTTCTACTAGATCTAGGTTATGTATCCATTTTGGCTTTATCTTGGCACACAAGGGCAGCTAGGTGGAGCAGTGGATAGATCACCAATGCAGAAATCAGGAGGACCTGAGTTCAAATTTTACCACACACACTTGACACTCACTGACTGTGTGACTTTGGACAAGTCACTTAATTCCAATTGCTTCCAGATCCTGGGTCATCTCCAGTCATCCTGATGGATGGTCACTGGATTCAGATGGCTCTGGAGAGAAGTTAGTCTAGTGACCTGCACAGCCCTCCCTCACTCAAAACAAAGTCAAGTGCAAGTCATGTCATTATTTCTCTGATGGTATGGTCTTCTTGGGCAATGAAAGACAAATACATACCTTATCTTGGCAAAAATTATAATATATTTGTCTATACCAAGGTTGAGGAGCCTGTGGCCTCAAGACCACATGTGACCCTCTAGTTCCTCAAGTATGGCCCTTTGATTGAATCCAAACTTCACAGAACACATCCCTGTAATAAAAGTATCTGTTCTGTAAAACTTGGACCCCATCAAAAGACTGCACCCAAAAACTGTTCTCTACCCTTTCTCTATTTCTAATTTCTGCCAGGCAGCTTTCTATTTTTCCCAACAATTTTTATCAAATACTGAAGTCTTATCTCAAAAGCCTAAAATTTTACATTAATCAAACTCAAGGTTACTATAATCATTTACTGCTATGTATTGTCTGCCCCATGCCACTGATTGACCTTTCTATTTCTTAGCTCGTACAGATAGTTTTGATAATTACTGCCTTATAATATAGTTTAAAATCTAGTACTACTGAACTTCTTTATTTTAAAAAAAAATTCCTTTGATATCATTAACATTTTGTTCTTCTAAATGAATTTGATTATTTTTTTAGTTCAACAAAATAATTTTTTGGCAATTTATTTGTGATGGCATTGAATAGGTAGATTAGTTTAGGTAATATTGACATTTTTACTAAATTGGATCTGCCCACTTATGAACAAGGAATGTTTCTTCACTTATTTAAATCTGATTTTATTTGAATAAAAAGTATCTTATACTTAGTATAAGAGTATAACATACTTTTTCTTGTATATATACATATTATATGTATATATGTACATATATGTATGTGTATGTATGTGTATGTATGTGTATGTGTATGTGTGTGTGTATACACACACATACACACACACACACACAATTATATTCAGCCTGTTCCTAAGTTTGTTTGGGCAAGTGTACTCCTCCTTGTTTTATACTGTCTATAGTTATTTTAAATGGAGTATTTCTTACTATCTCTTCTTGCAGGGTTTTGTTGGTGATATATAGAAATGTGGATGATTTATGTGGGTCTACTTTAGGTCCTCCTGCTTTGCTGAAAGTATTAATTGTTTCAAGTAGCTTTTTTGGTTGAAACAATAGGATTTTCTAAGTATTTCTTCATATCTTCTGCAGATAGTTTTGTTGCCTCATTGCCCATTCTGATTCCTTCATTTTTTTTCTTCTCTTACTGCTATTGTTAACATTTCTAAGGCAAATGTTGAATAACGTTGGTGATAATAGACATCCTTATTTAGCTTCTGATCTTTTGAGAAGATTTCTAACTTATCCTCCTTACAAATAATGCTTGTTAATGGTATTAGGTAGATACTTTTTATCATTTTAAGGAAAAATCTATTTATTCCTGTAATTTCAAGGAATGAATATTGTGTTTTGTTCAATAGCTTTGTTTGTATCTGTTGATATAATCATGTAATTTTTATTACTACTGTTATCGATATAATCAATTATGTTCATAACTTTCCTTATTTTAAGTCATCCTTTCATTTTTGTTATAAATCCCACTTGGTCACCAAGTATGATTTTTGTTATATATTATTGTAGTCTCCTAGTTAGTATTTTACTTAGGATTTTTGCATTCATATTCAATAATGAAATTGATCTTTAACTTTCTCTTTTTTACTCTTCCTGGTTTACGTATCAGCCCCACATTTGTTTCATAAAAGGAGTTTTATAGCATTACTTCTTTGCCTATTATTCCAGATAATTTAATATTGGATTTAATTGATCTTTAAATGTTTCATTGAATTCACTTGTAAGTTTATCTAGTCTTGTTTTTTTTCCTAAAAAGGCCATGTATAGTGTATTCAATTTCTTTTTCTAGAATAGGTTTATTTAGGTATTCCATTTCCTCTTCCATTAATCTTAACAGTCTACTTTTGTAAGTATTCTTCCATCTTAATTAAATAATAAATTTATTTGCATATAACTGGCAAAATAAATGCTAATAATTGCTTTGATTTCATCTTCATTAGTAGTCTTTTTACCCTTTTCATTTTTGATGCTATCATTTTCCTTTCTTTTTTAATCATATAACCAGTGGTTTATCTATTTTATTGACTTTTTTCATAAAACCAACTTGTAGTTTTATTTATTAATTCAATGGGTTTCTTACATTTAGTTTTGTTAATTTTTCCTTCTTTTTTTAGGACTTCCCATTTGGTGTTTAATTGGGTAACTTTACTTTGTACTTTTTAATGTTATTTTTTAATTGCATACCCAGTTCATTGTTATACTCTTACTCCATTTTACTGATGTAAACATTTAGAGACAAAACTTTTCCTGTGATTACTGCTTTTGCTCCATCTCATAAACAGGGTGTCTGTCTCCTTATTGTCATTCTCTTTAAATTATTTATTGTTTTCATAATTTACTCTTTAATGTATTTATTATTTAGGATCAGGCTATTTAGTCTCTAATTAAATTTAATCTGTGTTTCCATGGTTCCTTATTAAATATAATTTTTATTGCATTATGATCTGAAAAGTATACATTTAATATTTATGTTTTTCTGCATTTAACTATAAAGTTATTTTTGTAATGCTACCAAGTACTGCTGAAAAAAGGAGTATATGCCTTTTTATTCTTATTTAATTTTCTCCATATATCTATTATATCTAACTTATTTAGGTTTTATTCATCTCATTGACTTCTTTCTTATTTGTTTTTGTTAGATTTATCTAATTCTGAGAGGGGAAAGTTGAAGTCCCCTACTATAAAAGTTGCCATTTATTTCCACCTGAAATTCATTAGTTTTTCCTTTAAAAATTTGGATTTTTGGTATTTCATACATATGGATTTAGCATTGATATTATTATGTCATCTATGGCCATTTTTATCATAATGTAGTTTCTCTTTCAATCTCTTTTTATTAACTTTACATAAGTTCATGATTGCTACCCCTTCTCTTTTGGCATTAGTTGAATGAAATAAATTCTGCTCCAGCCCTTTATTTTTAATTTATGTGTATCTTTCATTTTTAAATGAATTTCTTGTAATCAACATATTGTTGAGTTCTATTTTTTAATCAATTCTGCTTTCTATTCCATTTCATGAGAGAGTAGTTTTAGCAGAACAGGGTAAAGATCAAATATTATAGAAGATTGAAGAATAAATACATGTGAGGAAGTGGAAACTGAGGATAGGAAACTTTGTAAAGAAGTTTGGTATAAAAGAGAGGAGAGAGGCAGCAGTGCTTGTGGAAGTAGAAGGAAGTTTTTTTGTTTTTATTTTTGTTTTTGCTTTGTTTTTAGAATAAAAAGATCTGAAATCTGAGTGTATTTTATGGAGATGAGAAAATTTGAGACATATGAAGAAGAGATGATTAGTGGAGTAATATCCTAGACTGGGCAGAATAGGATCAAAGGTGAAAGAATCTTTGAGGCCATTGCATCTAACCCCCTCATTTTACTGATGCCTAGGAATGTTAAAGGACAACTAAATGGTGCAGTAGAGAGAGGGCTAGGCCTGGAGTCAGGGAGACTCATCTTCTTGAGTTGAAATCTGACCTCAGACACTTACTAGTTGTGTGCTCCTGGACAAGTCACTTAATAGCGTTTGCCTGTTTCCTCTTCTGTAAAATGAACTGAAGAAGAAAATGACAAACCATTCTAATATCTTTGCCAAAAAAACTGCAAATGGGGGTCTTGAAGAGTTGGACATGCCTGAAAAATGACTCAGCAACAACAAAAGGGAAGTTAAAGTGACTTGCCCAAGCTCATATATGTAGCAAGTATTTCACACAGGATTTGAACTCAAGCCTTATAGAGATGAAGATCACTGAAAGAGTCATTAACAAGGACTAGGAATAATGCTTCCTTCTTAGATGTGAGGTCTTGAGGAGGGAGTGAAGGAAGACAATTTAGAAGAAACAATTAGAAGATTTAAGCCTTGCTAGTGAATGAGGATCTCAGGTCACTTGCTGTGAGTGTAGGAATAGGGAAGGGGGGAATTATTTGATAAGAAAGGAAAAGGTTAAAAAAGAGTTTTTTGGGAAATGGGGTACAGAATCAATGATGCTGAGTAATAGTAAGAGTCCAACAGGCTATGACAGTCAAAATTATAATGGTTGAAATCAAAGCAATTTTGACTTTCTTCAGTGATGAACCCAAGCTCTGGAGCCAAAAGAAAATGAGTGTCTAGATTCTGGCTAGATTAGCAGAGCATAGAGGGGAAACTCATTTTATTAGCAACATATGTGTGTGTGTGTGTGTGTATGTGTGTGTGTGTGTATGTGTGTGTGTGTGTGTGTGTGTGTATACACATACTTTATCAAAAACAAAACCACCTTGGGCAGTGTTAAAGATTGTGCTGTAGATACATTTGTCATATGGAGGTACATGTTATAGAGTCAGAGATTCCGAGGTGTGAGGGATATTAGAAGTCCATTGAGTACAATCTCTCTCAATTTACAGATGAAGAAACTGAAGCTAAATGAGTCCAAGGAAGCATCCGAGGCAGGATTTGAAGCCAAATTCTTAATTCCAATTCTAACACTGTATCCATTATGCCAAACTACCTCTCATCTAGGAACCATGTTGGGGGAGGGGAATCTATTCTAATAGTTATCTAATGGAATTAGCTTACTAGCATAGCCACCCTACTTTGATCCTTTGGACTAGTATGCCCCAGAAATGATTGTGTAGATGCCCATCTAACAAAAAAAAAAAAAAAGGAAAATATGGTCTAATGATAGCTTCTAAAATAATGACCTTCCTTTATGTTAATAAGGTTTTCTTTTAAAATGCAAATACCTTTTTAATGAAGACTAGTTTTCACTCACAGCCTGGTTTAGGATACTTCAGTCAGATCTTGTGTTTGTCCTTCATTGCCAAAGAAGATCATGCCATCAGAAAAATAATGACAAGACTTGCACTTGACTTTGTTTTGAGTGACGAAGGGCTGTGACCAGCCTCACATCTTCTTCAGAGCCATCTGAATCCAATGACCAGATATTCTTCAGGATGATTGGAGATGACCCAGGATGCACTGGGAGACCTTGGCCCCTTTGGGGCAAGGTCTATGCAGGCACTCATTTGGGGAGAGGTAATACTCATTTGCTGAATAGGCCTGTTTAAGAAGTGGCCCCTTTAATGAAAGAAAGAAAAAGGAAGACATCATGCTAGGAGGGAAAAAGTGACAGTTACTATTGATAATCACTCTAAAGCCAGGAGGGTCCAGAAGAGAGGCCTTAGACAGGGGTCCAGTGTTGTCTGAGCTTCAGGGTGAAGTCGGTTTAAGGTTTTTGGGAAGGGAAACGAAGGGGAGGGAAGGGAAGGGAAGGGGAGGGAAGAGAAGGGAAAGGAAGGGAAGGGAAAGGAAGAAATCTAGTCAGTAAAATCCAAGTCAACTAGGCATCTTCTGGCCTTCCAAATTTGCCTTCCTTTGGAGAGGAGAAGGAAGGGAATCAGGAGACAGACAGAAGACGATGAGCTGAGTTACCCAGCTAGCAGCTTCTTGTGTTCATCCTTTATTGCTGAAGAAGACCATGCCATCGAGAAATGATGACATGACTTGCACTTGACTTTATTTTTCTCTTAATACCCTAATAGAACATGATTAAGTACTTAATTACTGAGGTTGGGAAGAACAGAAATTTTGGAGTGAAAAATCAACAGCAATAGAGCACTATGAATAATAGCTGGAAGGTAGGAACTTCCTGAAACATCTAGAAGTCAGTCTACTAAGACCCACTCAGGACTTGAGTGAAAATAATTACAAAAAACCCTTTGTCAAAATAAAGACAAAAGATATCCATTGTTCATTTCTATCTGGAATGGAGGGCAGAAAAGAACAAATGAGAGGTAAGAAGAAGACTGAAAAGGGATGATACTGAGGGGACAAGATGGTTTATTCATTTGTGTGCCTGGTAGAACTAACGACTAGGCCTACTTACACATTTTGTATTGAGTCCTGGAAGTACTGAGCTCAGATGTTGAGGTTTGTTTTTTTATTTTGTTTTTTTAGAGCTAGTTAGAGCCTAAGAGATCATCTATTTCTGACTCCCTCATTTACAAATATGGAAACTGAGATGCAGAGGTCAAATGAATTGGTCAAAATTAGAGTAGGTAGAAAATAGCAGAGTCACAGTTTTTATTATTTTAGAATTAACTCTCATTATGTTACACAAGCAAAAATTCTTCAGGCAAGAAAAAAATGAAGAAACAGAGGAGGTGGAGATATTTCTGTGAATGCCTTACATTCTTCCTCTTCTAATGTATCTTTAATAAAGCTTTTATGAAGGAATGCAGTTTTTAAAAAGCTTCATTGTTGTTTCCATTCTCAATTTTCTAAACCTTTGACATTTGTATGTATGTAAAGTATCCATGTGCATAATATTATTGTATATGGTATAAGATGCTGACCTAAAACTAATTTCTGCCACTGTACTTTCCAGTTTTCTCAGCAGTTCTCACTGAACAGGGAGATATCTCCAGTCATCCTGATCTATATCTCATCACTGGAGCCAGATGGCTCTGGAAGAGAAAGTAAGTATTGTGATTTTGCACAGTCTTCTCTCACTTAAATCCAATTCCCTTGCAATTCATGGCATCAACTTCCTAATGGCACAGTTTTCTTCAAGAATGAAGGATAAACAACATTGAATAAGATTCCCATAAATATGCCTACTGGTTGTTTTTTAATTCCTTCAATGACTTGACTACTATATTTAGTTATCTCTGGATCTGATCAACCTAACATATTCTATTAATTACTGTGTAAAAATATTTAAATAGTACTAATTATATTTTTAAATATTTATGTCCATGTAATATAGTTTGAGATCTGATGATACCATTTCCCCTTCCTTCCTACTTTAAAAAAATATTTCCCTTGAAATTCTTGAACTTTTTAATCCTCTACATGAATTTCATTATATTGTCTACTTTTGGTAATTTGCTTTGTTTGGCATTAATTCTATAAATTAATTTACATAGTATTGAAACCTTTATTAGAGTAGGGAGATACAAATGGGCAATGAATATATCTCATTTTTCTGCTTTTATTTTATATTGCATTTTGTAATTATTTTTAATTACTACAACTTTATGTGCATGTAAAACTGTCGTGACCCATGATTGACTCTGCCCACCATCTCCCTATAACTGAAGGCATAAGAATTAGTGTGTAGGTCACATATTTCTTGGGTTTTATTTTACAACTTCTCCACCACACCAACAACATATCTTTTATCCAACAATCCCTAATTCTTCTCCTCTCCATCTTTATGAATCAGTTCCTGGAATGTGCTACCTCATAGTCTATTCATATGGTCTCACAGTCACTTGATACAGATTTCCAGCTCCCTGTTGCAATAGGAGGGCCTGCCTGTAACAGAGGCTCAGAAAGCAAAGGCATTAGACTCCCTAAGGGAATTATTGCTGAAATAAATGCTCTTGGTTCATTCTGGGTCCTTTAAGTGACATTCAGCTGTGATGTTGTTAGCCAAATGAAGCCAGATAGACACCCAAAATAGTGTGTGTGTGTGTGTGTGTGTGTGTGTGTGTGTGTGTGTGTGTTTCAACTCTGCAAGATCCTTAACTGACAGCCATCCTGCATCTCTTCTGTCTAAGAAAGTAATATGTCATAATAGGATTACATAGAATGGGCCTAAGGAGGGAGAGATCCAAGAGGCTTTGACAGTATTTGTTTTTAATGACTTTTTTCCATTACCTGATTTTTCACTTAGGAGGGCTGCTTCTAATTTGGAAGAAAATGCTTCAAAGTAGCATGAGAATGTGGCACAGCAAGAAGCAGATAAACACCATGTACAACAGTGAGTCATGGCACAGAACTACTGGGCCTCATTCTTTTAGCTTAATCAGAGATTTTCCACAAGCCTTCATTTGCAATTCATGATAGAAACAGGTTTTGAAAAAAAATGAAAACTGGAACTTATAAGCTATAAATTTCCTTTCGTGTTCTTTAAGTTGGGGATCTCTCTGTTGTCCACAAGACATTAAATTTCCCTCTTAACCTTTACAACTCTCACGTTTCTTCTCCTATTCCCTCCCTCTTCTGTCTCTCCCCTCTGGTTCTCTCTTCTTCTCTCCTCTACCTTTGTCTCTTCTTTCCTGTTCCTTCTCCTCTCATCATTTTCCCTCTCTGTCCCTTCTCTCCTCCTTTTGTCTTACACACATTCATCTCCTCTTTCCTTCCCTTCCTTCGTTTCTTTTCTCCTTTCTGCCTCCATCCCTGTCCTCTCCTCTCCCCTTCCCTTTTCATTCCCCCTCTTCTCCCATCCTTTCCTGTCCCCTCTTTTGGAAAGTAGTTTTCACTTTAAAGAATAGTGCGGTGCCTAGGATTTCATGAGCTTCTATAGCCAAATCCTTACTGCATTATTGACTTCGTTGTGACAACACATTGATCTGTGAGGTTTTTAGATTTAATTGTAGATAGGAAATAGTAACATTATTCTACTTCAAAATGGCATTCTGAAAACAAACAAAGCAAAAACAAGTAAATGATGTGAAGCATTCATTAATATACAGGGTTACAAATTTATATGACACATGTATCTATATACATTTTTTGGAGGGAAATGGTGGCAGATCTGGAATTTTATCCATACCACAAACTCATAGCATGGAAATTCACTGTCATGCATAGGTTCAATCACTCAGTCAACAAGCGTTCATTAAGCTTTTACTATTTGCCAAGCACTGTGCGAAGCACTGGAGATATAAAGAAAGTCAAAAATTGTCCCTATGTCACAGAGGAGCTAAATTTAGAATTGGAAAGGACATTATACATCATCTAGTCCAACCTTGTCCTTTTTCACATAAGGCAATTGAGGCACAGGATTAAATAGGCCATTGTAATGTTAATGCAATGGGAACATCTTTCCTGTCCATTAATAGGTCTATGTGACCTGCTCTGAGCTTAGGCCCAGATGATTGCTGTGATGGAGCCTGAGTCACATGAAGCCTGAGTCACATGGAACCTTAGTCATATGGCATGGCAGAAGGAGTTTACTGAACAGGTGAAGCAGGAATGATGAAGCAAGAAGTGAGAATGCGGTAGAACTGAGAGAACAAAGCAGAGCTGAGGCCGAGCAGCTAGCATGAGTGAGAGAAGAAGAAATTTTATCCAGGGGAGCTTGTTTGTGGGGAGGCCCGATGGAAGGAAGGCTTGGAGATAGTTGTCAGTGTTCCCTGGATTGGCGATGTGTATAAGCTTCTTTGTTACCATGGTGGAATTAACTTTCTGATATCTGAATAAATATTTTGGTTTTGCCTTTAAGGTAGAGAGTTATTTATATTTTGCAAAGTTACCACGAAAATAAGCATATATATTTATAATGACTGCTATGGGTATCACATTGGCATTATAGCTGTCCAAAGTAACTCAGATAAAAAGTGACAGAGTTCAGATTCTACCAAGTATCCCCAGTCTTCAACTACAGAACTCTATTCTCTGAACTATCGTGAATTCCTCTATGATGAGGAAAGTCATTTGGGGACAACTAAGTGACTTACTATCTCAAAGTTACATGGCTAGTGCTATTTTTGTTGCTACTGCTTGTCATGTCCAACTCTTTGTGACTCAATTTGGGGTTTTCTTGGTGAAGGTACTGGATGCTTTACTATTTCCTTCTCCAAGTTAATGTCATAGGTACTTTCAAATAAAAAATATATCAAGCATAGTATAGATGCTTCACTGATTTTTAAAAGAATCAAGTAATCTGTGAAGTGAAATGGCCCAACATTTCTAAGGGCAAGAGTATGAAGATTCTGGACTTTTTTATCACTGGATAACAAAGCCCCGTGTGGCAGCACCAAAATGCTCCAATTTGGCCTAGCTGCATGTTCCTGAACCATCTGTGGTTCCTCTCTGTTCTTTTCAGTAGGAGATATGGGCCTTCTGGTAGGGAGACTCTTCCAAAATTGTTGGAATCTGCACATAGGATTATATTTGTTGTTGGCCAGCAATAGAGTAGGGAGTTGCATTCATTATCTACTTTGAGGAAATCAATAAACCTGGGAAGGAAAACACTGGCAGCTGTGCCGTAACAGAGTTTGTGCAGCTGGACTCAGTAACCAATCATTCCCCTGAGCATTTGGAAACAAGATGGGATTGCAACAACTCCATAGAAAAAATATAGCCTTACCAAATGAATATTTAAAGGCTTAGAAATTATGCTAACAGGTTGTTTATAGTTCTAAGTTGCCCCTTCTGTTACCAATATGAGATAATTTCAGCATTTTTTCTAGACATCTCTTCTCCTCTCCCTCTCTTTTGTCTCCTTTTTTCTCCTCTCTTCTGAATTCAAAGTGTGCAGACTAAAGTAGCTTTAATAGTACAGAGAAATGACAAAAGAATAGGAATATATAATCCTAGTCCCCGTGTTAAGATTCATAAGTCTGGTACTTCTCAGAGTACACATTTCTAGGAGGTGCAGAGATCAAAATATATAAAAGGAAAAAGAGACCTAGATAGAGAGATAAGAGAAAGAGGGAGAGAGGGAGCTAAAAGAATATTGTTGTCAGGTTTATTTCCATACCGTTTTACAAGTGCTTCTTCTAACATCAATGTAGAAGTGACCCTGAGAGGTCAAAAACAATATCAGTATATCATGATGTCTGGGAGATACTACTAAATTGGAAAGGCTTCTTCTAGTATAATTCTGGAAGGACTATGTGTTTGCTTTTCAAAGATAACCTGAGTAGTCTTACAGGGCCTTGTTGATCATCAGGTAATGAATTTGTTTTGTTCTGTTTTGTTTTGGCCAAGAACACTTACCACACTATCTACTAAGACCAAAAGGTCTTATACTATCTATTTCCTTGGGGCCAATATTCAGGACCATGAAATCATGGATGTTTATTAGTTCATGACCTGAGAGTTTAAGGAATCTTGAGTGGATTTTTAAAATATATGGTCTTTCTTTCAATCAGCAAAAATATCAGTAATGCCTCAAAGTTTAAGTTTGAAAATATTTAATTTGAGCATTGATTTCCAAATGGGAGGAGAACAGCTCTGTGATACCGATTGTTTTTTGTAAATGAATTTTCTTCTCAGTCCACTTCATGTTTAGTCTGTGACATATGATCATATGTATGGGTAATTGGGGATGATGTGGGGAATCATGACAAATAGATGTTTCCTTAGGTAGATGAAAGCAATTATAAGCCTTGAAAATATGCATAAAATTGGAATTTGTTCAGGTATTGTGCAGATGGCCAATGAAAGGAGTAGAAAATTGCATTAAAAATTTTTACTCTACTATTCAGAGAGATGGCTATATTTATATCAGCTGCTCCTTTTTTCCAAAGCAATCAACACCCTCAGTCACTTTCAGTCATCCTGGCAGTCTTAGTTTGATGAAAGAATTCATTAATTTTCATTCTATGTGGAATGATACCTTGATTAAAGAGTACACAGGGAATAAAGACCCTTTTTAATGATATCAATCATTTTTTTAAGTAATCTTTATAAATCAAACTAAACAAAGAGGCAGTATGGTATACCAGGTAGATCATTGGTTAGGAAGTTAAGAGACTTAGATCTTGGTCCCTGCTTTGTAACAAAGTAGAATATGACAGTTGGAAAGGCATATATTCCTGTCTATATAAACAGATACCATATAAGTTGCTGTATTGCCAAGGTAATATTCACAGCACCAAGGGTGACTATAAATATGCCAGCATAATTTGTAATCACAAAGTATAACAAACTCTCCATATAAAAGGCAGAAGAAAAACATTCATTCAGACACCAGAAATCCAAATCCCAGCACCAGTGAGCCAAATTCATCATAGTAACGAAGAAGCCAATACATATTGCAGGGGACAAAGCCATTCCCAAACCTTCCCCCTAACCCCTGCCAGGGCCTTCCCACAAGCAAACACTCACAAGACTAGCTGTGCCTGCCTGCCTGCATCCTCTCTTCTCTGCCATAATTGCTCTCACCAGCTTCTTCCAAGTTCTGCTCCACCCCTTCTGTTCCACCCGCTCAGCAAGCTTCTCCCATATCTTATGACTTATTCTTCTGTGTGATTTAAGCAGGTCATATGGGCCTATTCATGAATGGGAAAGATCTTCCCATTGAAATTACCATTACATTTGACCCCAAAATCTTTCATATTTATTACATAGGTTGGTGGGGTAACTGATATCAAAAGAACTGTAACAGAGGTAACAGAAAATAAACATATGAAGCAATATCTTAGGGTGGGGCTGGTGCAAATGGAACCTCAAGTCTTGGGGTAAAGGGTGAAGGTCTCCTCCTCTATAGCTACTTCCTGCTGAAATTGGATGTAGAGCTGTCCCTGCTCCACAAGTTTCCATTCAAGAGATCACCTCTACTATTTGTTTCAGAAGGAGGGTCAGTTTTCACAAGGGGTATTGTTTCACAAGGAATAATAATCACTTGAATTTTTCTATCACTTGTACAAAACTGTATGGATTCTTTGTCTAAATTTTGGAATGTCACAATATTTTCTTCTTTATAATTACAATCTATCACTCCAGTCAATACATATATTCCTCTAACAGCTAATCCTGATATAGGTAAATCTGTCCAAAATGATTTTTAGGGATTCTCATATATATTTCAGCAGAGATTTTTCTTGTTTCTTTTCAATCCAACCAAAAGTCCTCTACACAATGAAACTCCTACTGAACCAGGTGTTCCTGGACTCGTTGCTGGGATATCTGACCTCACAGTCCAATACTCAATATTTGCAATTTTATGTGTTTGTTGTTTTCTAATTTGCAGACTTGGGGTCATCATTATGGCCAGGGGTGTACTTCCTACCAATAGTTTATTATTCAAATTACATAAAGCAGTGAAGAAATTATCTTTCCAATGTTGATAAGAATTATTAGAACTTAACTTCCTTAACTGTTCTTTCAATAATCCATTCATTCTTTCAATTAACCCAGACTCTTATGGATAATATGGAATAAGATATATCCATTCTATATTGTTTGATACTCAATATCTCTTTATTTCCTTACCATTGAAATGTGACTCATTGTCACTTTGAATCTGCATTGTGATTCCATAATGTGCATTTATGATATCTAGCATTTTACAAGTGTTTTTCTGTATTGCATTCTTATAAGGACAAGCCACTGATATATCTGAATAGGTATCTACACAAGGCATATAAATTTGCACCCTTTATCTTTGGGTGGGGGTCCAATATACTCTATTTGCCAAATTTGGGCTAGTAGTTTTACCCGTGTTATCTCCCCAGTTACGACCCAAGGAACAGTTTGCACATTCATCTTGTATAGTCACTTGTAATTCTATTCAACTTGGAATAGTCCGTAAATCAAGGGCCAATTGTATTATGGCCTTTGCCTCTTCAAAACCTTTTTTCTGCTCAAATCCTCAGTCAAATTCATATTTTTTCCTAGTAATTTTATATAAGGGTTTCAAAATTTGTCCTATATGCAGTTTATGATGTTGCCAATACCCAAATAATCCTGTAAACTTTAGGGTCTCTTTCTTATTGGTGGGGATAGGAAAATCCTGAATCTTTTGTTGGGCTTGCCAGAGAATCTCTAGCAGCCTCATATTTCATTGTGTACCCCAAGATTTGATGGTTTGAGCTGATTCATGAATCTTTACAGGGTTAACATCCCACCCTTTGCTTTTCACATGCTTAATTAAAAGCATCACATATTTTTCTACTTCTTTTACATTTTTCCCTGTACCATTGTACCATCTATATAGTTGGTAAGCTATATACCAGGTAGCTCTAATTCATCCAAATGTTCAGCCACAATCCTATGACAAATAGTGGGGCTGCGTAGATATCCCTGTAGCAAGTATGTAAAAATATAATGTTGGCCCTGCCAACTGAAAGCAAATTTGTTCCATTGTTTAGAATCTATTGGGATAGTAAAGAAAGCATTGGCTAAATCAATAACTGTGTACAAAATTCTATCATATTTCTAGATCTTTTCTATTAAGGTAATGGTATCAGGAACAGCAGCATACAAGGGAGGAGTCACTTTTTCTAACTGTCTATAATCCACTGTCATCCTCCATTTCCCATCTGACTTTCATACACACCAGACAGAATTATTCCATCAAGTGGCTGTAGGGCCTAGCACTGCTGCCTCAACAATTCCTTTATAGTATTGGTAATTTCACAATTCCTTTATAGTATTGGTAATTTCATCTTGCCCGCTTTGCACATGATATCACTTTAAAGTAATTACTTTAGAAGATTCAAGTAAAGTGATTGGGTCCATTTTATTTCACCCACTAAAATTATCAATTCTGGGATAGTTCTAGGAGTTTCATGTTTAAACTTATTAGGGTTTCCACATATAATGGAGGGCTCTGCCCCAGTATCTATTAGTGCCCTACTTATAGTATTTCATTCATTTTTCTAATATGTGGTCAAACTGATATGGAGTCTGTAATTCCATCTGTGTATTTCTTTAATCTGAGCTGGGGCTTGGCCAATTTTCTATTCTCCCTGAGGTGTGACAAACTTGGATACAAGGATTCAGGAGGATCTGTAGAGGCAGTTTTTACTTCTCTTTTCAATCTAGTATCAAGCCCATTTTCTTGGTTCATTTTGTATAGTTAATTATTTGAAATACCATCTATGCTTCTGAAGGCTACCCCTGCTCTCAATATGGCAGGAAACAATTTTTTTCTTGTCAATCTTTTCTGACTTTGAATCTGCTGGCTAATTTTTCTTCTCTCTCTTTTAAGGAAATTTATCTTTTCCCCAGTCCCTTAAGTCAATTAACTGAAATTTTCTCCAGCATCTCTGAAAGAAAGTGCTCCATTTTCCCAATTAATAGAGTCAAAACTAGATACTTGTAAGCAAGAGAAGCTGTCTTCACTATTATATTCCTATGGAAAACTACTAAGGTGGTATCACAGTATGCATCTGCATTTCAGATAGCTATAGCAGTCTTTATTCCCTCCTTCTTTAACTTTGTTTTATGATTCTTAAGTAAATATCAGGGTCTATCTCCAGTAGGCCACAGAGAGTCAGCAGGATACTGCTTACTGCACCCTTCTGCAGTCAAAGCTAACAAATGAGTTGCATTATTAATTCCTTGCATATTGTAATCTTTAAAAGCTTGCTGTACAAAAGGATTCTGAGTAATACCTATAAATTTCAAGCAATCCATGCCATCTATTGATTCTTTTCGTGCCCCTTCATCACTGATTCTCACCATCCAAGATATTAACAATTCTCCCAACTCTTGGGTGTACTGACTCTAAATATCTATGACCTCCTGCAGAGTAAAATCTTCAATTATTTCTCTAAACACTGTGTTACCCACTTGGTTCTCCTGTTTTTGCCTTAGTATTGGGCATACTTCTGCCTGTAAAGCTTCTCCCTCGAACACTGTTTCATTTTCCAACTCTGACTTTCTTACATTTTCCTCCTACACATTCTCTTGGCAATTATCACTATGGCAACTAGGCTGCATCTGTACAAATATTGGATGCACACTTCCGTCACCAGTCTTTCACTTCTTCTGAGCTAAATAAATAGCCTTTTCTTCCTCCTGAGCCCCAAGATTGATCTTTTAAAGGAGAGCCTGAATGCTGAGAATTCCCATGTAAACTAGCTAACTCTTTATTCATCTGATTTTTTTTCCTTCAACAACTCATCTCAGCTTTTATACATAACAAAGCACTTGGTTAATAAAATCCAGCCCCTCCTACACACTCCTGGCAGCTCTTTCCCTAGTTTTATTAGTGTTCCTTGCAAACACCTTTCCAAATCTCTAGGTTCCCCTCTTATAACCTTGGTTCCCAGTTTTCACAGGATCCAGTGCTTTTAGACAATTCCCTTGCTAGGGAGGAATAAGGTAAGTCCTCCCATTTAGGGATATCCATTTGTTCCTCTAAAGCCTTTCTGCCTCCTGTGATTCTGTTTGTGTTGTCAAATGTGTCACCCAGGCAATAATCACTATGAATATGAAGTGACTATGAATATACCAACATAGTTCTGAATTGCAAAGTATAACAGACTCTCTAAGAAGATAGAAGAAACGCATTTATTCAGATACCAGGAAGCCAAATTTCAACACCAGAGAGCCAAATCCATCATGGTAACCAAGAAATTAGTATACATTAACACTGCAGGGGACAAACTCATTCCCAAGACTTCACCCTCCCACTCCCTTGCTGGAGCCTTTCCACAAGCAAACACTCACGAGACTATCTATCCCTGCCTACCTACATCCTTTCTCTTCCACTCTAACTGCTCTAACTTCCTCCCTGTTCTGCTCCATCCTTCCTGTTCAACCTATTCAGCAAGCTCCTCCCATCACATGTGACCTAGACTTCCATGTGATTCAAGCAGGTCACATGAGTCTTTTAACAAATGGGAAAGATCTTCCCATTTAAATTACCGTTATAGTTGCCTGAATCAGTCTTGTTTCATAATAATGTCTTAATATATTATAATGAATCCCCAGTATAAACTGCTAAAAAAAAACTGATGTAACACTTTTTAGGTTCTAAGGATGCCCATTAGATGGTACGTCCTTAATCCCTATGTGTTATATTGTCTGAACATTCAGTTTTCATATTGTTTACCATAACCACAGGCATGGTTACTATAGAACTAACTGCTCTTTACAACCTTTTGTCATCGGATGTAGTGTTTTCAAAAAACTAATTAAGAGTGAACATTATTGAGCACATTTACTCTCCTCTGTACATTCAATATTTTAATTATATTAACTTATTTGCTGTTCCCTGAAAATTACATTGCACCTTGTACTTGACTTTGTTTTGAGTAATGGAGGACTGTGCAAGGTCACCAGCCTCACTTCTCCTCCAGACATATCTGAATCCAGTGACTAGATATTCTTCAGGATGACTGGAGATGACCCAGATTGCACCGGGAGACCTTGGCCTATTTAGGACAAGGTCTATTTAGGTACTCATTTAAGATGAGGTAATGCTCATTCATTGGATAGGCTTATTTAAGAGGTAGCCAGGGCATGGTCCCTTTAATGAGGCAAAGACAATGAAAGCCATCAGGCTGGGAGGGAAAGAGCAACACTTACTATTGATAATCACTCTTAAGTCAGGAGGATCCAGAAGAGAGCCCTTAGGAAGGGGCCTAGTGTCCTCCAATGTATGAGCTTCAAAGTTCAGTAGCCTTAAGATTTTGGAAAGAGAAGGGAAATAAAGGAAGGGAAGGGAAAGGAAGGGCAGGGAAGGGAAGGGAAGGAGAGGAAAGGAAATAGTAAGGGAAAAGGAGAGTAAAAGGGAAGGAGGCAGAAAGAAAGGAGGGAAGACTGAGGGAGGCGGTGGCCAAAAGTTAAAACTCTATTGTGGAGGAGAAGGGAGAAGTGACAACTAAAAGCATAAATGGGTGGGGGAGGGAGGATCAGGGGAGAGACACACATAGTTATCACAACTGAATGTGAATGGGACAAACTCTCACATAAAACAGAGGCAGATAGCAGAATGGATTAAAAATGAAAATTCAACAATATGTTTTTTACGAGAAACACTTTTGAAACAGGGACATACACACTGGGTAAAGGAAAAAGTTTAGAGCAGAATATATTATGCTTCATCTGATGTAAAAAAAGCAGGGTTAGCAATCCTAATCTCAGAGAAATCAAAAGCAGAAATAGATCTAATAAAAAGAGATAAGGAAGGAAACTGTATCCTTCTAAAAGATATCATAGACAATGAAGTAATATCATTACCAAATATATATACACCAAATATTTAACAACAGTTAATTCCAATACTATATAGACTATTTGGAAAAATTGGTAAAGAAGGAGTCCTACCAAATTCTTTTTATGATACAAATATGGTTCTGATGCCTAAACCAGGAAGAGC
>CM053771.1:336066590-336108756 GCA_028658325.1 Potorous gilbertii
ATAAGGAAGGAAACTGTATCCTTCTAAAAGATATCATAGACAATGAAGTAATATCATTACCAAATATATATACACCAAATATTTAACAACAGTTAATTCCAATACTATATAGACTATTTGGAAAAATTGGTAAAGAAGGAGTCCTACCAAATTCTTTTTATGATACAAATATGGTTCTGATGCCTAAACCAGGAAGAGCTAAAACAGAGAAAGAAAATTATAGATCAATTTCTCTAATGAATATAGAGGCAAAAATTTTAAATAACATATTAGCCAAAAAAAATACAACAACTTATTATGAGAATAATACGTTATGATCAGGTAGGATTTGTACCAGGGATGCAGTGTTGGTTCAATATTAGGAAAGTTATCAGCATTATTGATTCTATCAATAACAAAACTAACAGAAACCATATGATTATATCAATAGATGCAGAAAAAGCTTTTGACAAAATACAACATTCATGCCTATTGAAAGCACTGGAAAGCAAAGGAATAAATGGAGCCTTCCATAAAATAACAAACAGTATCTACATAAAGTCATATGTAATGGGGAAAAGCTAGATGCATTTTCAATAGGATCAGTGGTGAAACAAGGATGTCCATTATCACCGCTGTTATTCAATATGGTACTAGAAATGTCAGCTTTAGCAACAAGAGAAGAACAAGAAATTGAAGGAATTAGAATAGGCAAAGAAAAAACTAAGTCATCACTCTTTGCAGATGATGGGATGATTTATGTAGAAAATCCCAGAGAATCAATTAAAAAACTAGTTGAAATAAGAAACAACTTTGGAAAAGTTGCAGATTACAAAATAAACCTAGGTAAATCATCTACATTTCTATATATTACTAACTAAGCCCAACAGCAAGAGATAGAAAGAGAAATCTCATTTAAAGTTACAGTAGACCCTATAAAACATCTGGGAGTCTACCTGCTAAAACAAATTCAGGGACTATATGAACACAATTACAAAACACTTTTCTCACAATTAAGTCAGATCTAAGTAAATTAGAAAATATCAATTGCTCTTGGATAGACCCAAGCTAATATAACAAAAATGACAATTCTACCTAAATTAATTTATTCAGTGTCATATCAAGCTACCAGATAATTATTCTCTAGAGCTAGAAAAAATAATATCAAAATTTATCTGGAAAAACAAAAGGTCCAGAATATCAATGAAATTAATGAAAAGTAATGCTAGGGAAGGTGGCCTAGCCTTAGCAGATCTCAAATTGTATTATAAAGGAGTAATCATCCAAACCACTTGGTACTGGCTAAGAAATAAAGGGATAGACCAGTGGAATAGGTTAGGTACTCAAGACACAGTAGTCAATGAATATAGCAGTCTATTGTTTGATAAATCCAAGGACCCAAGATTCTGTGATAAGAACGCACTGTTGACAAAAATTGTTGGGAAAACTGGATAACAGTGTGGCATAAAGTGGGCATAGGCCAATGTCTGACACTATACACAAGAATAAATTCTAAATGTATACATGATTTACGTAAAAAGATTGATACTATAAACAAATTAGGGGAACTAGGAATGGTATGTTCATCAGATTTATGGAGAATGTATAAATTTTTGACCAAACAAGGGATAGAGAATATTATGAAGTGCAAAATCAATTATTTTGATTACATTAAATTGAAAAGATTTTGTACAAACAAATCCAATACAATCAAGATTTAGGAAGGAAGGAAAAAACTGGGAAACAATTTTTGCAACTAGTATCTGTGATAAAGGGCTCATTTCTAACATATATAGAAAACTGAGTCAAATGTACAAGAATGCAAGTCATTCCCCAGTTGATATGGTGGCCAAGAACTGAAAATTGAGAGAATGTCCATCAATTTGGGAATGGCTGAACAAGTTGTGGTATATGAATGCAATGGAAAAATATTGTGCCATAAGAAATACTGAAAAAGAAAACTTCAGAGAGACCTGGAAGAACTTATATGAACTGATGCTGAGTGAAAGGAGCAGAACCAGGAGAACTTTGTACACAGCAACAACGACAATGTGCAAGGAATTTTTCTTGTAGACTTAGCCCTTCACAGCAATGTAAGGACTTAAAAATTTCCCAATGGACTCGAGGCAAAATGCTTTCCACATCCAGAGAAAGAACTATAGAATTGGATCACAGAATGAAGGTGACTATTTTCTCTTGTGTTATGTTTTCTTTTGTTTTGGATTTTTTTCATGGTTTGTCCCTTTCATTTTAATTTTTCTATGCAACATGACTAAGATGAAAATGTATTTAATAAAAATGTATGTGTAGAACCTATATAAGATTGCAGGCCATCTCAGGGAAGGAAGGAGGAGGAAGACGAGAAGAAGGGGGAAGAGAGGGGACGAAAATCTAAGATATATGTAATTGATTGTAGAAAACTGAAAACAAATTAATTTTAAAAAATAAAAAATATCATATCATAAAAAAAGATTACTTGTGCTCATTTACTTTTGTATATGGGGTGCCTAATTTGTTCCAATAATAAAAGTCTCTATTTTTCACCCAGTACCAAATTATTTGATGATAAGAGTTTTGTTGTATAGTTTGAGATCTGGTCCTAATAAGATCGCTTTTAATTTTTTCCCTAATGGTTTCCTTGATATTCTCAACTTTTTGTTCCTTAGATGAATTTTGTTATTATTTTTATAATTCTATAAAGTAATTTTTTAGAAGTTTATGGGTATGGCACTGAATAGAAAAATTAATTTAGATTGCATTGTAATTTTTATTATATTGGTTTATCCTACCTGTGAACAATGAGTATATATTAAATTATTTTAATTTATCATTTTTGTATGTGGAATGTTTTGTAATTGAATTCATATAGCTATAGTGAGTGTCTTGGCAGGTAAAGTCCCAAGTATTTTATTGTCTTTAGTTACTTTAAATGGAATTTTTCTTTTTATCTCTTTCACATGAGTTTGGTTCATAACATAAAGAATGCTGATGATTCATGTGAGTTCATTTTATATCTCTCAACTTTACTGAAATTTTGGATTATTTTCATTTGTTAGTTAGTTGACTCTAGGATTCTCTAAATACTCATTTCAACAGCAAAAATTGCTAGTTTTGTTCCTTCTTTACCAATGCTTATTCTTTCAATTTCATTTTCTTGTCTTAGAGTTACATCTAGCCTTTCCAGACAATACAGAACAATAATGGTAACATCTTTGCTTCTCTACTCATATTATTTGAAAAGTTTCTAGCTTTTCCCTATTTTATACAATGCTTGCTCTTGGTTATAGATAGCTACTACTTTTTAATTTAAGGCAGCTTTATTTATTTCTATGCTTTCTAATGTTTTTAATTATGAGTATGTGTTGTATTTTGTCGAGAGCTCTTTCTACTTCTATTATAAAATTATCATATGATTTTTCTTGTTTGTTACTAATAAGGCTAATTATACTTATAATTTTCCTAATTTTGAACCACGCCTAGGATAAATCACACACACACACACATACACACACACCCACTTTCCCAGCCTGGTAATAATATGTGTTCTTTGTGATACATTACTGTAGTTTTCTTGCTAATAGCATATTTAAAAGTTTTCCATCAATATTTAATAGGGAAACTCATTATTCCTAATAAGGAAATTGGTCTGCAATTTTATTTCTCTATTTTGACTCTCAGTTTATTTGTTATTAAGAGGAATTAAGTAGGATACCATCTTTACCTTTTTAAAAAAACAGTTTATATAGTATTAGAATTAATTTTACTATAAATGCTTGGTAGAATCCATTTGCAAATTCATCTGGTTCTGAGATATTTTTCTTTAGGAGTTCATTTATGGTTTGTCCAATTTGTTTTCCTAAAATAGAATTAGGAATTCTGTTTTCTGTTCTGTAAATCTGAATAACATTTTTGAAAGTATTTAATATTTCATTTGGAGTATCAGGTTTTTTGGAATATAACTAGATAAAATAGGTCCTAATATTTTTTTAATTTACCTTTTTCTTTTTTTAATTTACCTTTTTCTTTTTGCATATTGGTAGTTTGATTTTTAATCTTTCTTTATCTTAATCAGATTCACTAATGGCTTATCTATTTTTTAAAAAGAAAGCTCCAGTTTTGCTTAATTCAGTTTTATTTTTTTACTTTAAAATTTGTTACTTTCTTTTTTAATTTGCAATATCACTATTTTTTGAGGGATTTAATTAATAAATATCCTTTTTTTTCTAAATTGTATATCCAATTCATTGATCTACTCATCCTCTCTTTTATTTGTAAAATAAAAAAAAAAGCTTAGAGATATAAATTTCTCCCTAATTTCACCTTTGATTACATCTGACAATTTTTGGTATGTTGCCTCATCATGTCAAAATTACTGAATATTTCTATGATTTTTTTCTCAACCTCTCTTATCTTTTTCTTTAACTCTTCCAGGAGTTCTTGGTGGCTTTGGATCCAATTAGCATTTTTCTTAGAAAACTTTTTTGCTCATTTTTTAGTCTATTTCTTCACCTTTAATTTTATGTTAAAGTTGGGCTCTGCTTATGTGGGGGTTGGGAGGCATTTTCTAAGCTTTATGCTTTTTCATATTACTGTTTTCAGATTTAGTTCTGAGGGGATCTGCAAGTTTTTGCTGCTCCCAAAGTGGGGTGATCCTGGGATTGATGTGGTCATTGTCCTCCTGGTATGCTCTCTGGGCTTTACTCAGGAATTATATGTAAACAAAGTCAAGTTGTTTACATCTTTTTGTAGGGAGATAATACATTAATTCTTCAGAATATATAAATTACCCAGGATCATAGAAGGAATTTATCTAGACAAAGAGCTTGAGTATGATTTCGTTGTTTTTGTACTTTTTCATCTTTTGTCTTTCATTTATTGTTTCTTGATTTCTCATATAGTCACTATCTTCCAATAGGCTAATTCTAATATTCGAGAGGTTATCTTCTTCCATAAGGTTTTATACCCCCTTTTCTAAGCTGTTAATTCACTTTTAATATCTTCCCAAATCTTGACTCTTTTCCTATCCTTTCCTATACTATCCTCAGTTGTTTTTAAAATCATGTTTAGCTATGTCTTTAGCTCTTGCTTTAGTTCTAGGAATTCTTGGCCTTGTGTTCAAGCTATGTTTTCTTTGAGATGTTTGTAGATGAATTTTGAATCATCCTCTTCTTCTGTATTTGTTTCTTGAATTTTTTTGTCACCATAATAACTCTTAATCATTGAAATCTTTTTTTTGTTTATCTGCTCACTCTTCCAGCCAACTTATTCACTTTGGTTTTTAGGTTAAGACTGAACTCTGCAAATTTAGTTATTTTGGCTTATAACCATATAACTTACTGTTCTGCCTCATCACCCTTTCAGATTTTCTTTGACCTTATTTTAGCTTGTCAAATTCCCTTAAAAATTTGATTACCAGAACTGAGCCCAATCCTCCAGGTGAACACAAGTTGTATAAGTTCTGTTGTGGAAGAAAAGGACTTAGGAACTGTAGGAACTACAAAACTTTATAGAGGAGGACCATCTCTAAGGCATACAGGAGATACCAGGAAATCTTTGGCTGATGCTAGAAGAAGTTGAGGGTATTGAAGATAAACTTTAGTGACTTCAAACATTTTGTAAAAATATACTCTGCTAACAACTTTAGACACCCAAGTTATGGTTGTCCATGGAAATCGTGGCTCAGGAAGGCCTGGATATATTAAATCCATAAATGAGATCAAAATATAATTTAATATTAAGTTATTGCTTTCATTATCCTCCCACACCAATTTTTTCTTTTAACTAGAGCTCCTTACATAAAGCAGAATGATTTGACCAAGTTTCCCTTTCTCTTGTTTCTCCCATCCATCCTGGGGGATAAGTACCCTGAAGGCTAATAGTTATAGAGAAGAAAAAGAAAAAAAAAGTAAAAGTTTTGTGGAGAAAGGAACAGATGACAACAATCAATTTCACTGAATGATCTAGAATTACTGAGTATGGACTTAGATAGGAGAGCCCCTCTATCCATGCAAATTGTCTCTTGCTTTGCCATTGCTAATTCAAGAAGCAAGAATTCTTAATAACTTTGGTGATCAGGGAAAGCCTATGGACCCATTCTCAGGGTAATGGTTTTGAGTACATAAAATAAAATGTATAGGATGACTAAGGAAACCAATTATATTGAAATTCAGTTATCAATATGTTAAGAAAAAAAGTTCATAGGATTCAAGTTAATAACCCCTGTTCTAATGAGTTGTCTGGACACTGAGAGGTTACTTGATTGGTTCAGAGTCCCACAGCAAATACATGTCAGAAGTAGTACTTGAATCCAAGTCCTTCTTACTCTGAAACTGTTTCCCTAAGTTATTAAATCGTTCTGCTGCTTACATATAATTACTAGGAAATAACTGCTATGAACTAAGTATAAAAGAGAGGGGGAAAAGTAGTTGTATTGAAATCTGAACAAGGAGATCACTTTTACCCTAGAGTATCAGAAAAGGTCTTATGGAGGAGATGTCATTTGAATTAATTCTTAAAGGATGAGAATAATTCCAATATATAGAGATTGGGAGGTACGGGTCTATTCTAGGCATGGAAAAATATGGAAATGAGGGAGTGCAGTATGAGAATGAGGGATGGAAAGTAGTGCTTGTAATCTTTATTTCACTCCCATCCTCCATCAATTTATCTCTATAATAGTCATTTTATATCTCTATTTTTATTTCTCCATCTACTTGATTTTTTTGTATTGACTTCAATAATGCTCCCTCCCTCAAAACAAAAACAAAACCCAGCACTTGAGTCAAAAGAACCATATAAACAATAAATATAAAGACAACACTGATGTAGAATGGAAAGGGAAAAAAATAAAATGGAATACTTTATGTGATAATTATAATGGCCAAGTTTGGACCTGGAGAAAAGTTGAGAAAATATACCTCCTATCCTTTAATACTATAATGAAGGACTCTGAGTGTTGAGTGTGTCTTATACCATTAGGTGTGGTTGGTGTGGCAATCAGTTTTGTTGACTAGTTTTTTTTTTCCCTTTAAATCTTCAGAACAAAGGATGTCTTTCTTGAATAAATGGGCTAATACCCTGTGTATACTAGATGAGAAAGTACATATTTTGAAATTAAAGTGGTATAAAATCAAAAGATAGCAAAAAAAAGAAACAAATAAAACTTTCAAAATACTTTTAACCCTACTCTTCTCTTAAGCTATCATCCTTGAGCTTCCTTTTCACAACCAAAGCTTCTAGAAAAATCTGTAAACATTAATTTCTCCCAGTCCTCTCATTCATTCCACAATCCCTTCTTTCCCAACTTATTCCTTTCCTTAACTTCTCTGTTTTATTCTCAAAGATAGTCTATTCCTGTCAATCAGAGTCATCTTTGACTCATCATTCTTTCTCACTACACATATCTAAACAGATGCCAAGTACTGGACTTGGAAATCCACATTGTATCTTGTATCCTCCCCTTCCTCTCCACTAACATTCCACCACCCTAAGTTCAGACCCTAATCTTTCTTTCTTGAATTACTCTAATAGATTCAACAAAGGAAACAGAAAAGGTGCAATGTCACAGGTTAGATTACGGTTAGAGTTGGAGGTTCACACTTTATTTTTGCTTTCTTTTTTTTTCCTTTACACTAATTCTGTTTCTTGAATCAGAGTGCAAACTTCTCATAGGTTGGGTCCATGTTTAAGACTTTGTTTCCACCCTCTTCCAATGCCTTCTCCATGGTTGACAATCAATATTTATTGATGAGTAGGCAATGAGACATAATGAATAAAGAGTCACCTTCATATTCAAGAAGACATGAGTACAAATCCCACCTCTGACACACATACTTATCATCAAATAAGTGCATGGATTTGATCTGTGCAAGTCATATAAGCTCTCAGTAATTCAGGCAACTCTCTAAGGCTATATAAGTTACAGATGACACATGATGTGTATCAGTAGAGTGAGCTTCTATGCCAGAATTTCCCCCACTCACAGATACAGATCAAAGAAAAAAAAAGAGATTAGATGTATAACAAGAAAGATGTCATATGGTGACATGTAAGTTGATGAATGCTATGTTTATCCTTTGGAGAAATTTTTCTTCTATTTTCAAAATCACATAAATACCTTGGAAGATGTCTCATAACATTTGGGGAAGATTTTGTCACTAAGCAGATGGAAGAATGTTATGACCTCATATGAAATTTAATCCATGATAAATACCAATAAGAGATATTGTGCCAATACCTTGGAAAAATTAGAAAATGAAGAGTCAAGCTCAAAGCCACTAAATCATTCAAGTGCTCCCAAGAAAGAAGCTCCTGATCATAAGGAATAGCACTAGCAGCTATCTGGATCCAGGGCTGGCTTGAATAAGAGGAAAAAGATAAAGAACATGATCAAGAAGAGTGGCAGAAACAAATGCCCTTCCCAAACCTTGCTTTATTACTCTTTGGAGGTTAAAAAAAGAGATTGTTAAGTAGAGATACTAGAGAAAATAAGAACTGTTAGAGCAATCTCATTGTGACAAAACTCAGTACCTGGAGTGTTTGGGGAAGAACAATTATGGCATCATTTATAAGCCATGACTGATTAAGGAAATATTGAACCAATGAAAAATTTTGAAGGACAAATAGATGAAATACCTTCAGAGCTTGGGATCACTGATTTAAGATACTATTATGGTAATTGATTTTGCTTTTTTATCTAGCTCCATCATGAGTGGGGAGAGCTTAGGCTTGTTGGGGGGCAAAAATACAATACTTCCATAGCAGTTTCATTGAAAGTTAGCATTAAATAATGTGCAGGATAAAACATATTAAAATTGTAGTTGTTTTTAATTATTTATTACTAGAGTTTTGGCATGGTTATTGCTCTTCCCCAGTGAGTTACTTTAGGAAAAACAATTTATAATGCAATAAAGGAAAGAAAACACTGGTTGGGGATATTTCCAATGATGTCTTATGCAAGACTGTGTGGATCAGCAGTCCTACTTGAATGCACCATTTGTCAAAGGCAACTAGAAGTACATACAAGCCAACTTATTTCTTTGCATTCAAATCTGTTTGTACTTCTTAGCACTTAGCAGATTTTTCTTAACTTGTGATGTATGAGAAATAAAAGAATTTTGGAATAATGGATTTTGGTTTCCAAAACTTTCTCTTCTCCTTACTACTTGTATAATCCTAAGTAAGTCATTTAAACATTCACCTTAGTTTCTCCATCTGTAAATGGAGTTACCCAGTGCTTGGGTGCCTTCCAACTCTAAATCTAGATCATAATTTAGGATCAAGTATTTCTACTAGCTTTATTTGTCCCTTCTTGCCACCCACATCAATTATCTGGTTTAGAGAGCTGTTAATCAGTGTTTCTTAGTGAATAAGAAGAAAGTCGATATGGCATAAAGAGACAGGGTGAAGCAGTAGAATGACCTTTGGAAGGAAATACAGGACCTGTGTTTGAATCTCAATTCTGTTGTAAATTACTTGTGTGATTTAGTTAACCTGGTCACTTAACTTGTCTGAACCTTGATATCTTCATTCTCAAAATGAAAGCATATGAACTAGATGATTTCAAAATTCATTTCAGCTCTAAATCCTCTGAATTGATGATAAAATTGTGGAAATATAAAAAATTTTAGGGCTGATACTAACATTGTGGCCTGTCTATTATGATCTTTTGTCTCTTGATTCAAATACTATCTCTTCTGTGAAATTTTACCTGATTTCCTTCTCTAGTTAAAAGCATCTTCTCTCTCACCTACATTGTCCTCCTCCTGTCTTTTTTCTCCTCTTCCTTCTCTCCTCTCCTTCTTCCTTCTTCTTCCCTCAGTTACATTTAACAGAAATTATTTAAGTGCTAATCATGTGCAAAAATTGGAGACACCAAATAGAAAATGACACCATGCTTATTTTTTTTAGGAGTTTATAATTTACAAAGGTGGGGAAAAAAACTCGTAGATGAACATATGTGCTACTGAGTTAAGTTCAATAGGGTGAAAGGAAAGATCCCAAAATGATCAAGGAAAAGTAGATAAGAGAGTTGGTGGGAAGGAGGGAGCAGGGATAAAGGAAAGCACTGTGGAGAAGAGATTGGCCAAAAACTTTGAGAGGAAGTATGACATAAAACTCTGAACTTTGAGTAAGAAGATCTGAGTTCAAAAATGCCTGAAACTCTCACTAGCTGCATAACAATTCTCACTTTTGAAACTCTATATAGTTATATCTATTTATAGGTTTAGATTTAGGCAACTAAGTGACTCAGTGGATAGAACACTGGGTCTGGAGTTCATATTTGGCTTCAGATACTTATTAACTATGTGTCCTTGGGTGAGTCACTTAACCTTTGTTTCAGTTTTCTTACCTGTAAAGTGAGCTGGAGAAGGAAATGGCAAACCACTCCAATATCTGTGCCAAGAAGACCTCATACTTAATAGTTTGGTCCATGGGATCAGCAAGAATTACACATGAATGAACAATATCAATTTATATCTATGAATAGGTAGAGATACAAATATATCACGTTTCAAGCACATGTGCCAGTACCTCTACTTATCACTTCTCATTCCTTATCATTCCAGTAGCTCCCCTCAGACTAAGAAATACCTCTAGTCCATACAAAGGGAATTTCAGTTGTTCTGTCAGATCAGATCAGATGGTTAATTTGATGCTCGCAGACTACAAGAAAACAAATTTCCATGCAACATATTATGATCAATTCAATAAAATTTATCCAATATCCACAAGTTACTATTCTATGTACTAATGGAAATATGAAGGTAAATAAGACATAGTTTCTGGCCTCTGGTTACTTACCATTTAATAGAATTGAAAAATCAATGTATCAAAAGAAAAGTGTTGCAAAATAGAATGGGAAAGCACAAAATGCTGTCAGAATTCACAAGAATGTGAAAGTTCAGAAAAGGTAAGTTCTGTCTCAGAGAATCAGTATCAGGGAAGACTAGCTATACAAGGGACATGGCATCAGAACTGAGCCCAGAGAGAAGACACATTTTCCACCAATAGAAATAGGGAATTAGATGGTAGGAAGAGGAATCTAGGCACTGGGGCAATGATATTCTGGTAAATGTTTAACAACTGCATCCCTGAAAACAATGAATGCAAAAAACACTTTTAAGTTGAATCTACATTATTAATACTTTCTTCATCATTTTCTTAAGCCAACAGTTAATAAAGAAAAAATGATTCAAGTCCTGATTTGTAGTTTGACAATTTATGAAGTATGAACACTCGCACTGAATTTTTTTCCATTTTGAATAGTATTTTATTTTTCCAATTACATGTGAAGACAATTTTCAACATTCATTTTAAAAAAAAAATGAGTTCCAAAATTTCTCCTTTCTTCTTTTTCTTTTCCCCTCCTTATGAAGGTAATCATTTTGAATAGGTTACATATGTTCAATAGTGTAAAACATTTCATATTAGTCATGTTGTGAAAGAAGAAATATACCATAAGGAAAAAAAATTTGAAAAAAGTAAAAGAAAATGAAAATGGCAGTTTTTGATCTGTGTTAAGAATCCATCAGTTCTTTCTCTGGATGTGGATAGCTTTTTCCATCGTGAGTCCTTGGAAATTTTCTTGGATCATTGTATTTATAAGAAGAGCTAAGTTTGCACTGAAAATTTAACAGTTCTCCCTTGGAAGCCTATTTGAGCTTTCTCTCACACACCTCTGTTTTGAAGGCAGTGTAAACCAAGTCAGAGAAGTCAGAGAATCCTCAATTTAGTGCTGGGAAGGGATTTCAAGGTCAATGAATATAGTCTTTTCATTTTTTAAGTAAAAATAAACAAGGCAAAACAATGAATATTTATTAATGAGAATAAGAGCAAAAATTAATACAGTCCCTGGCTTCAAGGGCCTTACATTCTAAGGCTACTCTAGATGGAACTGAGTACATGAATGAGAAATACGTGATGAGAGACCAGAGCTATTTAGGGAGAATTTTGAATGCCAGATAAAGAATGTAAATACTCTTTGACATCAAGTATTTTGAGTTATTAAAATAGTTTCAAACATTGCATCGTATATTTTCTAATCCAATGTTTGTATCATTTTGACACAATTTTCCTATGTACACAGGTTTTCATGAAGAAATAAATGAAATGTCTTTCACTCTCATTCCCTGACATTCTATAAAGAGAAAGGAGGGCTAATTCCATATATAAATAAATGGTCTTTCACATATCTTTGCCACAACTCTATATTTGGAATTACCTGCTTTACTATGGCAGTGCCTACCACAGTATATTTAAAGACAATATCTACCTGTATATTGGGGGGGAAAATGAAATAAGTTTTTTCACAGTGTCATCTTCTAGTTAAAGAGAATAAATAGGGGTAAAGACAGTGGATTTAGCATTAAAAGGTAGAGTATAGAGTAGCAGGCTTTCTTTGGTCATCTAGATCTCCATATATAAATTATACCTATAACTATGTAAATACATTGCAAAGCCATCTTGGGACTATTCTTATTTATGGAATAAAATTTTCTAATGCATGCATCTTATTAATGTCTCAAGCTATAGTTGTACATAAAGCTACCATGTCAACCACTTATTATTTTTTTCTATGAAAGGAGATATTCTGAGTACATACTGTGCTGAAGTGCTTTTTTCCCCTTTTATTCTGAGCTGACAAAATCACTTACCAAATTGTGTGATTAATTTTCAAAGGGAGTATGAATTACCTGTAACAACAAAGAGCCTGTCACTAGAGCTAAGAAAAGAAAAATTCCCAGTGGAGCTCCTGTAAGAGTAAGTCATATTCTAGGTTAAGGATTTCTAGCTGTTGTCCTTTTTGTAAGTCTCCCTCAGTTCCTGAAGTTCTTCTAAGATTTGTATGTATCTGTTCTAACAGGGAGGGGAGTTAAGCAGATGGTCGCTGTGGAGGCAGCAGGAGGAGAGTTAGGCAGTGGAAGGAGCATGGCAAGAGGTCAGGACACATAGAATGAAGGAAGCTGGTGTTGTTAGGCTGTGTTTGTCAGCTGTCTTTAGGACCAATCAAGAGTCATGCTAGAGAGTGGAGAGGAGAACCTTAGAGAAGAGACCATATTGGCTACCTCAGTGAATCAAATGTTTAAATTGCACATATCGGCCAGTATGGAATACAGGTGCTTCTGCATCACAGCAGAACTGAATATTATTGACACAATTTAGTAATACAAGCTGCCTAAAACTATATACATATATATATATATATATATATATATATAGTTGCTACTGTTACTCATATCAGTATTTTTTCCCAGGCACACTGAGTGTATATGTAAATAGGTACCTGTGTTTTCTTAGCTAATGGTAGAGTAGTTTAGGACCAGTTTGGTTAGGATGGGGAGATGGCGCATCAATAAATAGAACTGGAGACAGTTAAGTTACGTCAGAGTCTTAAGCCTTATGATACCCCAGTTACCTGAAAGATTGTTTTTGATTTCCTGCTTGTTATACCTCACTTCATTTAATCATCTATTAAACTTTTCCTTTGGTTTGTAAATTCTTAGATTTTTTTCCTCCCGACTCCACCATTCCTTACTCCTTACCTCACCCTACCTACTCCACAACCAGAAACTTAGGAACTCTATCTCCAAAGGCCTCTTATCCACATTCTGTTTATCCTCCCCCTCTTCACCTATGCCCTCATCCCCAAGCAAATCCAAACCCATCATTAAAATTATCAATGTTTGGCACAGCTTTCAAATGACACAGGTAGCATAAAAGCAATATGTTTATTTAAATTTAATATTCAATTATTTCTTGAAAAGGGAAAAGGGAGGGATTCCTTATTCCCCATGTGCAAAAACACCTTCCCTAGATACAGTTGTCATGGAAACTACTTTAACGATCTGACTGAGGCAGACCTTGAGTCCTCAGTAGTTTCTAAGAAACCTATATAAATGTTTGGCAGGGGAGCTTTCTAAAGAAGTAGCAGGGTAGGCATAATGGAAAATCTTCTCATCTACTTCAGTCTTATGTTCTGAAAAGGTTAAAAAAAACTCTTAGTGATCCAGATAGGTTTACAACTGAAACAAAGGTTCATGGATACAATATATTTATGTAGAAAACACGTCCCCCATAAATGAATAAAATGAGAAAATCCATGTTTTTTGAGGCTGGATGATCTAGCCTGAATACGAAATCCTGAGTTGTTCAAAGCATGTCCTTCCAAGGTTGTTTATTCCCAGAACCAAAATGATCACTAACAATGTAAAATAATATATTATATATAATGTATATAATATATCTGTAATAACCATATATAGTGCTTACTATGAGACAGGCACTGTGCTAAACACTTTAAAATTATTACTTTATTTGATTCTCACAATAACCTTCAAGATAGGCGCAATCATTACCCCACTTTACAGATGAGAAAACTGAGAAGCTCAGGGTAAGCAACCCCTTTTAAGGGTGAAAACAATGAAGCAAATAGGAGTTAAGTGATTTTCCTCAGGTCACACAGTTATTAAGTATCTGGGGTCACATTTGAACTCAAGTTTTTTCTGAATCCAGCCCTAGCACTGTATGCACTGAACCCAATTGATAAAGTCCATTTATGATGCTAATGACATTCAGTTCAACAAACATTGATACTTGGAAGGAGAAACCTCTTCCTAGTGTTGATTAGTGAAAACACATTCATACTTCTAAGAAATATACAGATTCTTCTAAATCATTTCTTGGTAGTATTAAGTGCTCAGGGAAACCAAGGCAGCATGGGACAGAGGAAAGACACCTGGATTTGGAGTCAGAGGAACTGAGTTCAGAGTCTGTAACTATTGTTTATTTTCTGCGTGACCTGGGATGAATAATTTCAACTCTCTGGGTCTTAGTGAATTAAAAAATTGGACTAAATTATAGCTACATCCTCTTTAAATTCTACATCTAATGAAGTTCCTATGAAGGACCAGTAGAGTATATGTTACTTATTTTTGTTCATTAGATCACCATTTTATACCTATGTCTTATAGTTCCTGAGGGACTTTAAAGGGTTAATTTTCTTCCTAGATTTGTTTATCAATAGTAACTTGTGAAATGGAAAAAATCTAATTCAATAGTGGTATTATTAAAGCACTATGTAAATATAGTTAAATGAACCCTAGTTAATAAGTAGTTGCAGTAGATTATGTTTGTGTCCTAAATCTACTGTAATAAAAATTAACAGGTGTATCATGCTATAAGGCTTTTGTATATTATCTGAACTATGAAGTAGGCACTACTAGCATATGCATTTTATAGATGAAGAAACTGGAAACCAATAAAGGTTATATGTTTTGCCAACATGCATAGCCAGAAATTAGGATTCACGTCTTTCTGAGTCCAAGTCCAATGTCCTGCGTACTTGGTTAATTTCATTCTTGAATTCCATTTGGAACATAAGAGATTCCTCTTTCACAGGAAGTTAGGCAACTGAGAATCATGAGTAGAAGTTTCCAGTGATATGCCAAGCATGCCTGCAGTGTTGGGTATCAGGACATAGCTCTCATACTCTTTTCTCCTATGGTTCTTATTTAGTAACCAGCCATGGTATGCTGGTAAACATTTAACAAGTAGCTCTCCAAGAAAAAAATTAGTACCTTTACTCACCATTAAGTTTAATGGGTGTTTTTAACATCTTTTCCATCATTTTCTTAAGTCTAGGCAATCAACAGAACAATAAATCAAACTGTGATTTGCAGCGTTTGCTCATTTACAAGGTGTAAATGTTCACACTGGAAATTTAACAATTTACTCTAGTGAGAAGGTTAGAGGTGACTCTGGAACACTGACAGCCAGAGAGAACAAGAGCTAAAGATGGAGCCTGAGACTGCCATGTAAGAGACAGGAAGGCTCAGAGGGTTTCTGCTTCATAAGAAATATTCTGAACTTTATAGAAACCTACATATTTTAATGCCATCAAATAAGAAACTATTCAGTCTTAGAGAAAAAAGTGTTTAATCTTTGGAAATGGGGAGGCCAAGAGTGAGTTTTTCTTTGCTCACTAGTCTCTCTAAATATCTTTCATTTTTCTATACTTTCAAAATTCATTCCCTCGACTGTCTCAATTCTCCACTGTTAAAGTATGATTGCTTGCTCATTGATTGGAGTCCCCATCCCCAAAAGGATCACCATTTCTTGAGTAGCTCTGACCATGCTTCTTACTTCATTCCCAGTTCAACTCACTCTCTGAACTGTTCCAGTATTCACCTTGACCTGGCAGGATTACCTTTCTCCAAGGAATGTACTGATACCAGTGTATAAAAGCTCATAATATTTAATTGTTAAATTTTCATTGTAAGCATTTATATGTGGAAAAGAGGCAAATGGTATAAATCAGAGCCTGATTTATTGTTTTATTGATTGCCTACCATGGATGGAGAACCTGCAACCTCAAGGACTCAAGGCTGCAGGATCCCTACCCCTGATCTAGCATTAAGAAAGTGATGGAGAAAATATTAATATTGTAGATTAAACTTTATGCATACTTTTTATATATGTTTCTATGTATGTTATATATATAACATAAAATATGTATGCATAACATGATAAAAATTATTAGTATACCCCTGCCTCTCATCCACTTTCTTCTCCCTTTTTATATTTCATCTTACAATATTCAATTACAATTTGCAAATATGAACTTCTTGTGAGTAGGGTACACCCTGTTGAGATTTTTATTTTTTGCATCTCTAGTGCTAGTATAGTGTCTGGCACATGGAAAGAGCTTAAAAAGGCTTTTTTACCTCTTTATCTATTCCAAAGAGTAAAATCAATTTTAAAATTAGCAATAGGAGTAACTAGATTATGTAGTGGATACAGTACAAACCCTAGAGTCAGAGGGAGCCGAGTTCAAATTCAGCCTCAGACACTTACTAGTTGTGTGAGCCTGGGAAAGTCACTTAACCCTAATTATCTCCAAAATAGAAAAATAGTGAAAAATAACAATCTTTTTTATTAGAGTGATTTCAGCTTTTAGAATTATCTAATTGTGCTTAGGTCTTTCATGACTGTCATTATAAAAGAGACAGGGTTATTTTAAATGGGGAAGTGGGATGATGGTATTTCAGAGATGTATGTTTGAAAGACTGAGAGGGTGTATACTGGGTGAGGAAGATTTCTCACTTCCAGAACCTGAGTATGTTCTGCCAAGGGGAACCAGGTGCTGTTTCTCTTTAATGAGGTTCTATTTATATGAAGGCACATTTAGGCAGGACCAGATAGGGATGCAGGGAGTCAGGAAGTGAAAGGCTGGCTCTGAAAAGGAAATGTCAAAGGACAAGTATGTAGTATGGAAGGAGGGCAGTAAAAGGGAAAATCTGGTGAAGCTGAAGGCATGCCTTTTCAATTCTGGGTATGGTAAGAGTGAACATATCCCAGAATACCTAGAGGAAACCTATGGCAGAGATGTTAACATTTTATGAGACTAGCAGAAGGATTGTCAGTTGTACAGGGACTGACGGAACCAGGTGCTTTAATTTTGCCATCCAGATGGCATTTACTTCTCAAAAGTAGGAAGTTGTGTTTTTCTTCATGTAAATGTAGGGGACTTTGAAGATACTGGATTTAGTTCAGGATACCATGATGAGGTGATGAGACTGATGGAGGAAAGGATCTGGGAGAAGAGAAGAAAAACAAGAATACTTTCAATTCTGTATCTGGGAACAATATAATGGAAAAATAAACTACACAGAGCCAAGAGAGATCAGGTCTTAAGTCCTAACATTGACACTTAATAACTGTGACCCTGAGTAAGAGACCTGATATCTTTGAGCTTCAGTTTCCTTATCTTTGAAAAGAAATGGTGTGTATAAAATGCAAAAACATACTGTAAGCACTAAATGAATAACAAATATCCATCTCTTTTCTTGGATCTTCCTCTATTTAATGTCAACCAATCATAGATATTCCAGAGTTCTGTCCTGGGCTTTCTTCTCCAGATATACTATTTCTTTTTTTTTAAAGTTTTTAAAAATTTATTTAGTATTTTGTTTTTCCCCAATTATATGTTAAAACATTTTTAATATTCTTTATAAAAACTTTGAACTCCAAATTCTCTCCCTTCCTCCCTCCCCATCCTGCTCATTGAGAAGGCAAGCATTCGATATAGGTTAAACAAATCTAGTCATGCAAAACACTTCTATAATAGTCATGTTGTGAAAGAAAACAGACAAAAAAACCTGCAAGAAAAATAAAGAAAATTTTAAAAAGTATGCTTCAATCTCCACTGAACTGCTAGTTCTTTGTCTAGGGATGGATAGCATTTTTCATCATAAATCCTTCAGAGTTGTCTTGTATTGCTTAAAAAGCTAAGTCATATATAGCTCATTATTATACAATATTGCTGTTATTTTGCACACAGTACATTTCATTTTGCATCACCTTGTATATATCTTTCAAGATTTCTCTGAAAGCATTCTGCTCACCATTTCCGGTAGTACAATAATCACATACCACAATTTGTTCAGCCATTCCCCAACTGACTGGCATCCCCTCAATTTCTAATTCTTTGCCCCCAGAAAAGAACTGCTATAAATATTTTTGTGCATTTAGATCCCTTGTCTTTTTGTTTTTTATCTTTTTTGGATAGATCAAAAGCATGTATGCGATTTCATTTTGTGTTCTCACCACTTCCCATGGATTCAGTTACCATCTCTATGCTGATGATACCCAGATATATTTAGCTAGCCCTCACCTTTTTGCTGACCTCCAGTTTTGCGTCTCCAACTTTCTATAAGACATCTTAAACTGGATGTCCCACATCTAAAACTCAACTTGTCCAAAACTTAACTCGCTGTATAGGCTACAAACTGTGTACCCTTCCAAACTTCTCTGCTACAGTTGAGTGTACTATCTGTTCCCCAGGTTCATAACCTAGACATCATCCTTGACCCTTTATTCTCTCTCCTGTCCCATATCCAATCTCTTATGAAGGCCTATCAATTTTACCTTCATACTATCTTTCACTTACGTCTCCTTCTCTTCTCTGACCTGCTACCTCCCTGGTGCAGGCATTTTTTACCTCTCACCTATAATATTGCAAGAGCCCGATGATTGCTCTGCCTGCCACAAGTCACTTTCCACTTCAATTCATCCTGCACTCAGTTGTCAACATGATCTTACTAAAGCACAAGTCTGACTATATCAAACACACCCCCTGCTCAGAAAACTCCAATGGTTCTCTGTTACCTCCAGGATCAAATATAAAATTCTCTGGTGTCCAGAGCCCTTCATAACCTGCCACTCCTCCCACTTTTCCAGTCTGTTACACCTTTACCCCCTTCCCCTGTCATGTACTCTGAAGTTTAGTGACTCTGGCCTCCTTGTCTTACTCAAATATATGAATTTTCAGTGTCTGTGCTCCATCTTGGAATCCTCTCAATCAATCAATCAATCAATCAGTTAGTCAATAATCATTTTTAAGTGCTTACTTCTTTCCAGGAATCATGCTAAGTGTTGAGGCTACCAAAGAGGCAAGACAGTCCCTACTATGAAGGAGTTTGCAAAGGAATGGCCAAGACAACAAGCAAACAAATATGCCAAGTAGGCTACATACAAGATAAAAAAGTAAATGATTAACAGAGGGAAAGTACTGCAATTAAGATGTGTTGGGGATTGTCTCCAGTAAAAATGGGATTTTAATTAGGACTTAAAGAAAACCAGAGAAGTCAGCAGGCAGAACTGAAGGAAAGCATTTCAGATAGGGGGGAATATTTCCCCCCACTTATTTATCTTATATAGAACTTATTTGTATACAGGTGTTTTCATGTTGTCTCCCCCATCATTCTTTGAGATCCTTGAGAGCAAGGACTATCTTTTGTCTTTTTAGCACTTTGCATAGTCCATGATGCATGGTAGGCATTTAAATGTTTATTTGCTGACTGACTAAATTAACTACAGAATTCTGAATCATACTTAGGTTCAAATCTAATACTATTTGCAATTTGCTACAAAAAATTGAGGCCCAATATAAGATGACGATACCCTGGCCAACCAATGGGATGTGCACGAAAGCTTTAGTGTTTTACAAGTGTTTTTAGAAACATATAAGTGCCCATATAAGACAATGCTGTCAAATGGTAGCAAAACAAAAAAAAACAAAAAAAGTAATGGTAACTTAAGTGACTTGTTAACATATTAGATACTATTCAACTCACAATTCTGTGATTCTACATGAGTTCAAACCTGGAGAGCATCTACACAGACATTATAAGCGACATGTATGATATTTTCATGGGGAGGAGGAAAAGCTGCTTGCCATATACTTAGGTTCCCCTTATTTTTAGAGTCCTATCTTCATCTCCAGTCTTAACAGGGCTTCAAATGGACACTTAGAATTCTTGCCAATGAAAGAGTATTGGACTAAGTCCTGGGGCAATGTGATATAATAGAAAGATTTTGATTCAACTCTCAGCCCTGACACTGTCTCTGTGAACTTGTACACATCACTTAACCATTTTCAGTCTGTTTTCTTATCAGTTAAAATAAAATGATTGTACTGCATGGTTTCTAAAATCACTTCTAGTTATATAGATTTCATGAAAACATTGGAATGAATTAAATTGCTGACTTACCATTAAGTAGAGAAAGAAATGGTTCAAGGACGGAATCTTGGGGAATCTACTTTAAATATCAGGACATGAATGAGGACACAGTGAAGAAGAAAGAGAAGAAGCAGTTAAAGATAAGGAAGAGAACTGGGAGGGAGTACTGTCTCTTAACCCATGGAGAAAGAGAATGACCAATAGAATAATTAAGTCAGTAAGGTCAAATGTGTCAGGAAAGTCAAGGAAGATGACGACTCAAAAAGATCCACTCTATATTACAACTAGTAGATAATTTTGAGAAAAAAAACTTTTTTAGAGTGACATTATCATAAACTAAACTTTTTAAAAATTAAGGAGTCAATGTGGTAGTTAAAAAATAGAAGCAAATAGAGAATTTTTCTGCAAAAATTTAGCTATGAAGCAAGAATAAAGGGATGGTATTATAGTTAAAAGATGTAAACCATGCAAAGGAAGACTTTTGTTTTTCCATAATTTTCCATAACCTACGTTTTCCAATATGTCCCTTTTCTTTCCCTTCCCCGAAAACCATACTTTATTTTAAAAAAAGAAAGAAATAAGAAAACAATTCAACAAAACTAACATACATGCCAATGAAGTCCAATTATATGCAGAGTTCCATGCCCACAATTTTCCTAAGAGAAGTTTTCTAATGACTATGAAGAATTGAGAATATTTCTAGGAATACAAGAACAAGCAAGTAGCTAGAATACATGGAAGATGGAAAAGATTGGATTATTGCTGAAGGGAAGGCTTAAAGGCTGTGGGGGGACATGATATGAATTGTATCAGTAAAGTAATTATCCTAACTGATGACTGGAGATACAGATAGCAACCTGTATTGAAGACAGAGGTGAAACCCAATTGCTATATTATTTCAGAGTGGGTGTGGAAGTCATCATTTACCAGGAATAAATGGATAAGAGAAAGCTTTTTGGATAAGTAGCATTTTCTTTGGGTTTTAAAGGATAGGAAGAAGTCTAGGAGGGATTCTAGGGGGAAGGTAATTAAGACAGAAGAACTTCCATAAGGAAGGGATGACAAATGGTCTGATCTTGCTGGAACATAAAGTGGAAGTGAGTAATATGAGAGAAGGAAGGAAAAATGGGGTGCCATTAACTTATGGAGGACTTGGAATGCCAAAATAAGGAATTTGAACTAGCCTCCCGAGGTGATAGAGAATAAATGAAGGACTTTGCTTATTGCAGTAACATAGACAGATTTATTTTACAGGAAGGGAAGAATGGATTAATGGGAGAATATGTAAGAATTAAATTAAATTTAACCTTTATTAAATACTGCTATACACAATTCACTGTGTTGGGTTCTGGGTCACAAAGACAAAAACAAACCCTGTCCCTCAAGGAACTTATATTCCACTGGATTCATGCAATATGTGCACGTTCTGTGAACAAAATGCACAAATAATTGAATGCACATTGTATTTGAAATAATGCAAATTATTTTCAAGAGGGAAAGCATGTTAATAACTTAGAAGATCAGGAAAGGTCTTAGGTAGGATGTGACAACCAAACTTAACTTTGAAGAAAGTTGAGATTCCAGTAATTGAAGAGAGGAGGAAGTGCATTTCATGCATGTAGGAATACTTCAGCACCTTGGAAGTAGGAGAAACTATTAGGAGGATCTTTTAATAGACTACATAGGTAATAAGGAGAACCAGTGGGAGAGTGGTAGAATTCCAAATAGAGAGGTGATGAAATATATGGGTGATGTTGAACATGAGAGGCAAAAGTAACAAAGATAACTTTATGGTGTTAAATTTGAGGGACTAGGAGAATGGTGAAGTCACTGACAAAAGCATTGATGAGTTTTGTTGAGTTTAAGATACATTTGAGTACATCAGTGTGGAAATTATAGAGCAATTGGAGAGGTTCATTTGAAAGTCAGGGGAGAAGTCAGACCTAATGATATAAATTTAGGAAACTTCTATGTAAATATAATAGTTAAAGCAAGGAGAATGAGTAAGACTGCCAAAGAAAAGAGTAGAGAGGGAGAATAGGGGAAGACTTAAGACAATATTAAAGGCCTCTATAATCTAGCCATATGGTATGACTCTGGGCAAGTCTAACTTCTGTTAACTTCTGTGTGCCTCAGTTATGTCACCTGTAAAATGAGAATGATAAGAGCACCTACCTTGTAGAGCTGGTGAGGTTCAGATTAAATAATATTTATGAAGTGCTTAGCACAGGGTCTGGCACCTAGTAGACTGGGTATACATGTGTATTTCCTTTCCTTTTCCTTTTCCCTACTCTCATGTTAAAATCTGTGTTGACATTATGTTTCCTTACCTCCCATACCCAAAAGGCGTATTAATTGTGTTTGTCCTTGGTTGACAAAGAAGACTATGCCATCAGAGAAACGATGACGTGACTTGCGGTTGACTTTATTTTGAGCGAATGAGGGCAGGGTCACCAGCCTGACTTCTCTTCTGGAGCCATTTGGATCCAGTGAACAGATACTCATCAGGATAACTGGAGATAGCCCAGGATGCAATGGGAGACCTTAGCCCCTTGAGACCAAGGCCTATTCGGTACTCACTTAGGGTGAGCGAATGCCTCTTCGGTGAATAGGCCTGTTTAAGAAGTAGCAAAATTGTAGATGAGGGAAATGACCAGACGGTAAGGGTGGTCATAATGATTCAATACTACCTTGGACAAAGGTCTCCAACAGAATGTCTCAGGAACCTGTGCTTGGCCCTGTTTTGTGGATGGATGATGCATTAATTAAATTTATATAAACCATGGAGGAAAGGCTAACATACTTGATGATGGACTCAAGGTCCATCAAAATTGTGACAGACTAGAATCCAGGACTAAATATAATATTGTGGTGTTCGATACAGATAAAAGGAAAAGGAGATTCAAAATATCAACTTCACAAATACAAGATGGGGGAGCCACAGTTAGACAACAGCATGTCCGAACAAAGTCTAGGGATTTCAATGTATTGTAAACATTATGAGTCACCGGTGTGATATGGTAGTCAGAAAAGTTAATGTGACTTTGATCTACACTTAAATCCATAGTTTTCTCTATATTCCTTGGAAATAATGAGATGATAGACCCTCTATACTGTACTCTTATCGGTGCCAGGGATTCTCGTATCAGCTCATCTTAGGGCTGGAAAGCTGATGTTTGAGCTTGAGTTGAACAAATGCTATGAATTAGGGCTTGATTTATCCTTTTTTGGACTGTATAGATTTAAGAAAGTAAAGGAGAAAATGTTAATAATGGCAGATTGAACTTAAAAGTGTGTTCTGCATTTTTAGAGAGCCAGTTACTATAAACATTTACTAGCACATCCCTGGGTCAGACCAGTTCCAGGGTATTGTGATCAATTCTCCAATTGTAGTTTAAAAGGACATAATTAAGTAAAGGAATCCATACCTCCTTTATGATTCCCTGTTTCTAGCCTAAACTAAGTCAAAAGGCTCTGAATGAAGGTCTGAGGAACTCTGAGATATCAAGAAATCTGAAAGAACATTTGACTGTTATATGGAGGAGGAAACTCAAACCCAGAGATCAATAAGGACAAGCTCAGAGTAACATAACAAGTTGCCAGAACCAGGATTAGATATCCTGGTCTTCTCTCTTATGGCTGCCTTTTTAATTCTTGGCTCTGTTTAGGTGTGGCAAGGTATTGTGGTAGCTGCATTCTGTGTAAGGTGATGTTCGCATACTTTGGCCCTCTGGAGAACTTTCCCTTTGCTGAACCATTGATAGATGGGCTCCTCTTCCTCAGCTCTGATGTACAATTGACAGGAGTAGAGGGTTCTAGACTGGGAGGCTTGTTTGCTGTTTCTCCAGAACACAGCAGCATATTAATAAAGTGAGTTCTCCAATGAGAGGAGGGCAAATCATCTTCTTTTGAAATTACACACACATACAGACACACACACATATGAATACTAATTTAGGATTATAATCAGAAAAAGTGATATATTTAAAATGAGAGATAGAAAATGTTGCAATATTCTATTAAGAAAGGCAAATGGAAAACTTCTAATAATAGAGTACATAATTTATAAATTATCTAGGTTATGATCATTAATGGAAGGAGAAATGGTAGGGAAAATATGGAAATAGAAAGAATAAAATGATAGAGGTAAATAGAAATATAAGGTGTTACAAGCGGATGCACAGATGGCAAGACACATGAAAGAGAGAGTTTGGAAAAGCTTATGAGACATAGAAGGAAAAAAAAGAGAGAAACCTACCTACAAAGAGAAATGGGCCTTCAGAGAGTAATATTCTTCCAACTTGTGGCTTTTGGCTTGTGTTTTTTTCTATGTTTCTTTTTGTTCTGGAGTGTTTTATTTTTGGCAATAGTAGGAAGAAATTGTGATATCTTTTCTTGGTACTGGTCCTATGGACTTGATAAAAATAAGTTGTGTTTTGGTAAACTTTCCATTTCCCTGTTGTAAAGAGAAAATAAATTTATTAAAATTAAAATACTTGTAGGCTGTTATGACCAACATTGTACCTTGCTCATAGCTTTAGGTCTACCAGATCACTGATCTGATACCAGTTTTCTATTTTTCTTTTTCTTTATTAAAGTTTAAAAAATACTCACTAATGTTCACCTAGAAAAAATAGAAATTGAAATGAAATATCAATTTGACATTACTCAATTCCATTAACTTGATTCAGCACAACATAGAACTATTTAGTCGAACAATAACTGGTGTTCTTAAAAAACATTTTCCAATTTTGGCATTTTAAATGGTCTATTGATGTTGGTAAAAAAAATGTGCTAAGTCTATCAATAAAAGTGGAAGAGAAAACAAAGATGTTTTTTTGATATCAGACTTTCAAAATCCTGAAAAAATAATGCATGGAGTCATCATTGGAACCTGTAGAATAGAAGGGCATTGACATCTAGGAACCTTTGAGAGCTTCTTGTCATATACGTGCCTGTATTTTGAAAATACAAAACAAACAAACAAAAAGAAAACTACTTTATTTCAACTATTCCTTCCTGGATGATAACACACAAGCTCTTCTGGATTCACCTGACTGCCTGAAAAATTGGCCTTGTCACTCAGTACAGATAATAGAGATATTATGCCTACTCACTTATGTAAAATGTTTTATGAATGTAAGTTTTATGTTATAAGTACAGCAAATGCAACTTTCATCCAGCATATATAAAGGAAAATGTTTAATAATGTTAGATTTGAAGAGTGAATTCTATTCTCATCCTGCGATTAGGGTATGACAGCTATTATATTAATGCCCACAGATGTTTGAGGTACCTTTCAATGTATGTACTAATAATATAAAGAATGTGACCTATGGCATGCCATGGATAGTATTGGTTAAACCAGTTGTAAAACACATAAACACACACATGTACACATATACATGTGTTTATGCAAAGACATATATGCTAATTATTAATGAAAAAAATTTCAATAGCTATCTTCATTGGCTCTATTTTTCTGCAATCATTTGTACTTTTATTTTTATAGATTCAGCACAAGAGCCATTATTCCCCCTCAGAAAATTTTCTGCAAAGGGGATACAAATTATTCTAGAGAAATCATGTTCATGAAGTCAGTAAAGTTTGTCTTTTAAGCAAAGTTTTAGAAATTTCACTCTTGCTCTAATTTTTCAGGTATACATCTTGAATATACAAACCTCATTCTCTTTGGTAGCTGAGGTTATCATTTAAATGTCCCATTCTAGGATACCATTCTGCAGAGGAGTTTTGACTTGTCAATGACCTTCTTGAAATTTAGTACCTAGAAATATAATACTGAAGATGTTTTATATCTAGAGTTGAGTAAAAAGGAATTATCACCTCCTTCATTCTGAGTATTATTAACAATGAAGTCTATGGCAGGCAGATTGAGGTGTGACATCTACCTCACCTCTCCCTAGATTTTCTCTCTTCCTGAACTGTGATTGGTTCTTTAACCTCATATTTAATCGAGTTAAGATGCTTCCCCAATGAGACAGTGACATGACTACTATACTCTAAGGATCCTATGGGTAACCCTTATAGATAATTATTCAACCTCAACTAGTTTTTCCCCATTAATAAATTAGCCAGTAACAATCAATCTTAACCAAAATATTTACTGAAAATGAAAATCAGAAACATACTATTTATATGATGTTTTAATAATAATCCTTAATCACATTCTCCTAACAATGCATAATGTCTGTGGAGAAAGCAGGCATGCATATAAATGCTTGAGGCAGGAAAGCATGTCAGTAGGAAATATTTGGGGCAATCATTGCATAGGTGTCATCTTCTTGTCTTAGGAACTAATTATAAAAGTTCTTTGATGAACATAGCCATAGTATTGAACAGATATTTACATATTCTGCTTAACTAGCAGCCCACATGATGTCTCAGTTGATATATTCAATTCATTAAGACTCCTTTGAAGTTCTATTTCCAATATTCCCAAGCTGTTCCTCTGTTAAGTTGATCTAACTCCTCAATCACAACTGCAATATTTATCATTTCTACCTTCAGGTTTAGTGAATGCCTTCAGCTAAAATAATGTTAGGTTCTTTTAGGAAAAATCGGTCTTCATTCTAAGATGGTCAAAGATCTTATATATATGCTATTAGGGAAGAAAATACATACAAATATAACTATGTAAAATAAATAGAGGGATTGGACATGTTGTTTCATTGGCATAGAGACCTCCCTCTACAAGTGAAAAGTAGTATTTCCTTAATAATTTATAACCTTAGAGAGCTGTCTATAACACTGAGAAGTTAGGTGATTTGATGATGTCACATAGCTATATCTTCCTAGCTCTGAGACTGGATTTCTACCCATTATGTCACACTGCTTTTATAAAATATATGCAAAATGAACATGAGGCAATTTTAGTGGGGAGGGCACTAACACTAGTGGAGGAAGGAAGATAGATCAGGAAAGGTTTCATGTAGCACATGATTCAGAGACAGAAGTGACAAGACATTGCATTCCAGTCACAGGATTGTATAAAGGCTAGAAAGGCAAGGAAAGGTGAGTAATGAATTAACAGACTTGAAAGGTAGGTTAGAACCAGGCCATGAAAAGCATTAAAAGTCAAAAAGAGGAGTTCATAAGTAATTCTGAAGGCAATAAGGAACTTTTATTGTATGTTGAGTTAGGGAGTCAGACCTGTGCTGTCGGAAAATCACTTTTAGCACATTTGTGTAGGGTGGATTGTAGCAGAGAGATACTTGAAGCAGGAAGACAATTTAGGAAGCTATTTCAATAGCCTTTGTGAGTGTTGATGAGGGTGCTGCTTTATGAAGACTGTGTGAATTTGAAAAGGGGATGGATGAATGAGATGTTTTAGAGACAGAAGTAACAAGGATTATCAACTAACAAATATGAGATAAAGGAGAATGGGAATTAATGGATGACTAATGTTTTGAACATAGTTGACTCTAAAGAAGATAATATCCATTAGAGAAATGGGTAAATTGAGAAAGTTATATTTTGGGGGAAAACAAATCAAATCTGTTTTAGACATATTGGATTTGAGATTGTTATGGGACATTTTCTTTGAAATGTTTCATAGGCAATTGGAGATGTATGATTTTAACTTAGGGAAAAAGTAGGTTGGAGATATTCCATTTGGCTCTTAAAGATATGAAAACAATATCCATAATATCTCAGGGAGAGCCAGTTGGAAAAGATGTAATACACACATTAAAAGGTAATGTTGCAGAAAAGAAAAAGAGTTAAAAATTGGAAGTCCATTGAAAAATGTTGAGGTAAAGTATTTCTCTTGGTCTTGTGTAATTGCTAACTTCTGTTTGATCCATGATAATTTTCAGAAAGTCACCTACTTGGTAAGAGTTTGTACTTCTTTTACTAAGCTGCTAATTCTCCTTGCAAGTCTTTCCTCCAGAGCTCTCATTTTTTTTTTAATTCTTTTCTTTGGAGCTCTCATTTTACTTATAATATCAGTTAAACATTATTCATTTTTTAAAGGGACAGCTATGTTGTGCAGTGGATAGAATGTCAAGTCTGGAGTCAAGAAGAACTAACTTCAAATTCAGCCTCACTCCGTGACCTGGGCAAGTCACTTAATCCTCTTTGCTTTGGTTTCCTCATCTTTAACAAGAGCAGGAGAAGGAAATGGTAAACCATTTCAGTATCTTTGTCAAGAAAACCCCAAATGGGGTCTCAAAGAATCAAACACAGATGAAACAACTGAACAGCACATTTAAAAAATTGTTTTTGGATTTTAATAATTAAGTTATTTTTGCTTTGCCATTTCCAGGAATTCTAACTCACCTTGTGACCAAACTGTACTTTTCTTTGACACTTTGCATGTAGGTATTTTGAAGTTTTTTTTTCTTCTAGGTTGTTCATTTTCTTCATGATAATTCTTTATGGTTGTAGGAATTTTGAGGGGGGCATATTCACTCTTCCAACTTCTTTCCCCAAATTGGGACTTTGTGTTAAGGCCAGTCTCTGAGTATTTTTGGGAGGAATGCTATGGTCTTATATGATTTTGATCTGTATTCTATGTGATTCTGCCACTGCTTTCTTTAGATATTGACTGTGGTCTTCAAGGATCTCAGGGTGACTTAGACCAGATAGCTACAAATGTTCAGTAGACCCTATGTAGTCTGATAAAGGGCATAGTCTGATTTTTGCCCTCCTTCTCTTGAGTTTTGCAAGTTCCAGAACCTGGTTTGTATCTAGGCAACAGCTACAGTCCTGACCATGATTGGAGCTCCAGTATACAATTACTGGATCTGGCTCTGTCAAATACCCAGAAAGCTCTACAGTGACAAGCTAGCAGAGTTTTAGGTCTATCTTTGGCCAACAATCTGTGCTCTTGTCTCTCTCCTAGGGACTGAATCCACAATTCTGCTCTGGGTTCAAAATGAAAGAGCTACACTTCTGATCCAGGTCTATGGTTTCATTCCATGATTATTGGCTGGAAAAATTACCTGTCATAATTTGTGATTGAGAAACCCACCAAGGATACTGGTCAACAACTGAGTAGTCTAGTGCTCTTTGTTGAGCTTTTTTGGAGCAGTTTTAGGATAGAACTAGGCTGTACTGTTTTCTACTACTCTGCCATCCTCTCCAGTTGCCTAAAGTTCTATTCCCTCCACAGTCTGTGTGTGTGTATGTGTGTGTGTGTGTGTGTGTGTGTGTGTGTGTGTGTGTGTGTTTGATGAGAGGTATCAGAAGATAGAGAACAAAAAGGAAAACTTTATAGTTGTGTTCATTGTGATACAATGTGTGTGTGTGTATGTAAAACAATTTCCGTTGAAAGAGCATGTCATCAGCAAGTCTACAGGTGGTTTAAAAGAGGATGGAAAGAGAAGTCAAGGAACACAGATTTTTTGGTCTTTTTTTCTAGTTCAACTGTGCAAAAGAGGAGAAATATGGGATAATAGCTTGAGAGTCAATGACAATTTTCTAATATATAATGTTATGTTGCTATTTAATTTATGTTTCTTGAGCAATACACTTCATTGCCATATTCTATTTATGAATATCTACCCACCAAATTTCTATAAGACCTATAAGGTAATGTTTAGCTCCCACTGTCAACTATGAAATTTACTTCATTACTTACAAATTCTCAGCACTGAGATACATGTATGTGTATGTGTGTATGCATGAGTGTAACATATAGGTTCATTCTCCATAATCACTTTTCATGAAAATTAGTGGACATTCCTTGCCATTTCTTTTATGGCACGTTTATTGTTCTCCCTGGAACTGTTTTAACAAATGTCTAGACACTTTTTTTTTAACTAGAGCATTCCCAATTTAATGGCTTCCTAATCAGAGTAGCTAGAATAAAAATGTATCCTTCTGGTATTCACTAAAAGCACTCTGCTTCTGAATAATATTTCATTTTTCCTCTCTCTTAAACCCATGGTCATGATGGTCATTATATCTTCTGTCACCAGAAATTGATTTCTTAAAAGAGGTACTATTACACTAATTTTTCTTAAATAATAGCCTCTGACTGAAAATTTGAGATCTTTTTAGCAGTTAATTTATAAAATTGTGTTATACTAATGTAATAACAATTGCCATGAAAGTAGGTTGTAAAAAGCATTTGGTGGTCTAGTTGTTAAAAAGCAAAATTTTCCTCAGACACTCACAATGTCTTTCAAGAAGCATTTGCCCCTCCCACTAATCTTTGCAAATGATACTTGTAGATAGTGTGTCAACTTTGAAAAGTACATTGTGAACCTAACAGCAGTCAATGAAAATAGTGATGATGATGATGATGACAATGACGATAAAGACAGAAAATAGTGACGTCCTAAGTTCACATAGCTAGTAAGTGACGAAGCTGAAATTTGACCATTTTATGATTTCAGATTCAGTACAATTTCAATTACAACACAATGCAAAGAAAGCTATTTTACTTTATTTATTCTGAACTTAAACATTATATTTTTTCCTAATTTCTCTATTTCATTCTCAGGGAAACTTTATGTGGGGTGGATTGTGGAATGAACAGGTCTAAGGACTAGAGAACCAAAAAGTCAGAGCATTTCAGTGTCGGAAGGGATCTCATGGACCATCTAATTCAAATTTTATGTACATATTAATCCTGCATCTTGCGATCTTTTTGGAACAGCTGCTCCAATGCTGAATAATATAACCTAATCTGCATTTTAATAGTGAGAAAAAAATCTATGTGAATCAGGTTAGATAGTAATCGTTATTCCAATGTATGAGAAAATGAATGAGAGGAGATAAATTGAGTTATCAAAGTTTACCTAGAAATGTTATGGAAGAACTGCTTCTCCAACATGAGTTTCCTGGATCAAATCATTTTATTCTTTTCCTTGGATCATGATGTTCTTATTATAGAACCTGTTTTTACTATAGACGTTACTTTGTGCTGATAAAAATATTGAAAACTTTTGACAAACTGCAAATGGAAATCATATGTGGTGATACTTTGACTTGCTACTTCCTCCACTATGTTATTTGCACCTACTTCTCCTAACCTCCCTATTTCTTTGTAAGTATCACTAATTTGTTAATTGATCCAACTTCACAACATAATAGTCATCCTCAACTACTTACCTACACTCATTCCCCACATCCAATCTCTTATCACATCCTGTTGACTCCACTTTCATACCCTCTTTTCTGTCTGGCCCATTCTCTCTGCTCACACTACAATTATCCTGGTTCAAGCCCTCATCACAATTCACCTTGAATATTATTATACCTTCCTAATTGCTTTCCTACATTCTGATTCCTTCACAGCTCTTTAATCCAACTTCTACACAACTCTCCATTTATATTCCTAAAATACTAGCCTGATACCTTACTCCCCTGTTCAAATAGCTTGAACTAGTTGTTCCATATCTTCTTTTGCATAACATAGAGACCTGTCTCTTTGTCCTTTAAAAGCTTTCATAATCTGACTTCAACATACTCCAGGTCCATGTTCTCAATATATTTCCTAGACAAACAGGTCAACTTGTTATGCCCTAAACATGACATTCTAACTCCTACCTCTGCATAAGCTATTCCCAAAGCACAGAACGATTTCCCTCTTTACTGTCTTTCTTCAAGTCTCAGTTCAAGTCCTACTTTTATTTCATACTGTAGACATACACATATGTACATGTATATATTTACGTGATATACATATTTATGTTATGATATATTTAAGCTATACATATATACACAAAGATATAGATACAAATATAGATATATCCATTATTCTTTAAGTCTTTCCAGGTCTTTCTGAAGTCTTCCTGTTTATTATTTCTTATAGAACAATAGTATTGCATTACATTAATATACCATAATTTAGTCAGCCATTCCCCAATTGATGGGCATCCCTTGGATTTCCAGTTTTTGGCCACCTCAAAGAGTGCTGCTATAAATATTTTTGTACATATGGGACCCTTTCCCATTTTTATAATCTCTTGGGGTAACAGTCCTAGAAGCAGTATTGCTGGGTCAAGGGGTATGAACATTTTTGTAGCCCTTTGGTTATAGTTCCAAGTTGTTCTCCAGAATGATTGGATCAGCTCACAGCTCCACCAACAATGATTTAGTGTTCCAATTCTCTCATATCTTCCCCAACATTTATCATCTTCCTGTTCCATTAGGCTAGCCAATATGATAGGTGCAATGTGGTAATCTCAGAGTTGTTTTGATTTGTGTCTCTCTGATCAGGAGTGATTTAAAGCAATTTTTCATATGGCTATAGATATCTTTAATTTCTTCTGAAAATTGCCTGTTCATATCCTTTTGACCATTTATCAGTTGGGGAATGACTTGTATTCTTGTACATTTAACTCAGTTCTCTATATATTTTAGAAATTAGGTCTTTATCACAGCAGTACCTTTTCAGTAGCATGACATTTTTGGGACTATATTTATTTTTGAAAAAAGTGTGTTTTCCATTTAATATCTTTGAACATTTCAATGCAGTTCTATATTTGGCGTATTTATGATGAAGTAAGAAGTGGTTTTGTTTGCCTAGGGTGGCCTCCATTATTTTTTGCCTGGGGCATTCCAATTTACTTATATTTGGCACTTCAAGCACACTTCTGAGCTTTGAGTTTCAGAATATAGACTGGGAGATGAATTTGACAACTATTAGAAATCAACAATACGGCAGTTAGGCAACTACTTAACGTGAAAAAATCCAAGATGACCTGACACACCAATGTCTTTATGATACTCTAAGTTTTTATGACATGCTGGTCAGAAAACATGCTCCAAGAATTTTTGTGGCCATTTTTAAAGAACCAAACATAATCTTGCAATACATAACTTAAGTATCTACACAGTAATCTTATCAATTTATTTTATTCTGACTTTTATTAGACATCTGTGTCCAATTTGATATTTCTCAACTAAAATAATGTACAAAATTGGAAAAAGTTTAGGAATAGCAGCACAAATATTTTTGAAAATGGAAAATAGAATGTATGAGAAAATTCTTCTTATTTTTGTAATGCAGTTATTTCATCCACTAGGTTTAAATGCATCACTAGGTCTTGCCCGAAGCAAAGTAATGGAGATTGACACATCTGTCTTTAGCAGTCTCCATCACTTTATCTCTTCCTTGGTGCTACTGTCCATTCTTTGGCACCCAGTATCTATAGAACCTTTCCTCCTCTTCCTCCATGTCAAAACTAGCACTCAGGGTATCCACTATACTAAGCTATTAATAATTGATGACAACCTGTATTATATATCAAAGCTGTATCTAGAAAAATTAAACTCCAAAGAGGTGATTTCAGGTCTCATACAATGGAGTGGGGGGAGAATTTATAGGGCACTAGGAATTTCTTAGCACCCTTAAAATTATATCATTCCTCCTAAAAGTAAAGACATTGAACACAAAGACTTTTCATTAGATTTTATTCATCTTTAGGAGAGGAGTAAAACTGCAAAAGGAACATGTCAAACTTAAGGAGGAACTTTCTAATATTGAGGCTGTTGGGTAACAGCTGTTAGGTTAGAAAAGTAGGTATACTCTCCTCACTTAGCAATCTTTGGAATTGACTGATTGAATACTTTGAGAATTCAACCAACAAGAAACAATACTTATCATTAGAAACCACCAAGTCCATCTACCTTATTTTACAGATAAAGAATCTGCTTCTCAGATTAAGTGATTTGCCCAAGATCACAAGCTAGAAATTGTATGAGGCATAAATTGACCATAACCCTTCATTACTCTGAGTCTAGCACCAACTAAGCCATGCTGCCTCTTCTAGTAATTATTTCTTAAGTTGGAATAAGATTTATAGTTTTTGTTAACAGCTGTTTGCCGAAAGATAAGAAAATTAAGGCTATAAAATATATTCATCATGCATTTATTAAGAAATGATTTTATGCCAGATTCTGTGCTAGGTGCTAGAGATAAAAATAGAAAATTCCTGTCCTTGAGGAGCTAACTTTCTAATAGAGATGCTTATATTTAATTGCATTATATAGGACTAATTTTTTTTTGTCTTTTTCCTCTGTGGAAATAGGGAATGTCTGTCTCCCATCTCTGTCACATGATGCAGAAGCTTACAGGAACTCATCTATGCTCTTATCCCTTAAAGGAGACCAGGGTTGTTGTTATAGGTTGCATTTACTATAATAGATGCAGTTACATAAAAAAAAGAAGAAAACTTTGTATAGCACTAGCATTTCTAAGCCTTTGCCAATGACCCATTCATTTTGGACATTTGTAACCAAATTCCAACTCAACAAAAAAATTTGAACAGTATTTTTAAGTTTGCTCTTTTAGACTTGATCCTTATGGTAATGGAGGCAGAAGGAGGAAATGAATTCTTTGCCCTCTTCTTTCAGTTCTTTGATAAGAGAAAGGGATTGAGCAGAAGGACAGCTAAGGGAATAAGTTTTCCATCTATTCAATCAACTCTACTCCCTCGCTAAAGTATCTTCCAAGGCAAAAGACTAATAAATGCCCATTCTTGAGGAGTTATCTTTTGCTCATTATGGACAATCTGTACCCTATAAAACAGAGAGAAAGAAGCAAAGAAATACTGAGTCACACCATTTAGGGATTTAACTGTTAGAAATCTAAATATAAGATCTTTGATTTTTGAGTTAATAGAGGAGCTCAATATAATCAATATTGATGTTTTTATTATGAATAAAAATAGAAGACATAAAGAAATTAAAGCTAAATAGAAGGATCTGTTCACAGATTCTTTTCATAGATGCAAATGAAGGAATTAGTCTGGTTGATTTAATCTCCTGCCCAAAGGCAACAGGAAAAATGATTTTTATGGTGTATTTGTTTGGTTTAACTTTTTATGCTCATCTTTTCATGCTCATGATGAGCATATATAAAAATATCCCTATGAATGGATATGTGAATAAATGAAAAAATTATTATGTGGCATTCATTAAGTTTTTTACTATGTAAAAAACATTGAGTTGAGCATGGAGATAAAAATTTTAAAAATAAGGTGATCCCACATCTCAAAATGTTCACATTCTAACAACCCATTTATGAAGCAGCCACAGGTCAGGAATACTCAGTGGTCTTTAGGGTATGGTTGTAAAGTAGATAGTGACACATCTGACTTAATATAATTTCCACTGGCAAAATTATACCTATTTTTACTTTGAACTATTTGACCATATCAAGGAATTTGGTTGGAGAAAATGTTATTTTCTGAATCTTCAGTAATTTTGCCTTCTGAGGGCTCAAGGACTACATTACCTTCAGAGATAATTGCAGGTTGCATTTCCAGGAGAGTTGCTTTCCTGAATGATGGTGACAAGGGCCAGCCTGAAAACAGAACTGGTGTTCCAGTTTGGGGAAAGGGAAACAGGAATCTGTTTCTGGGCCACTTGGGCTTAAGGCTCCCTCTACTGATACATGAGATGATACCCATAGCTATTGTTTAGCAAAACTGAGGCATTTCACTTCCTGTCTTTCCTATCTTACTTGCTGCTTGAGATGGACTGGCTTGTATTTTGGGTCGGGGCAATTGGTTGACAGTTATTGTGAAGATAACTGTAGCTTATATGCCAGCATCTGTAACAAAAGATAAGGTAGAAAAACTCTCAGAAGGGCTTGAAAAGATATTCTAAAATGTCATTCAATGATTAAAATAGAAAAGTTGCTACAGAGGACAAAATGTAAAATAATGTTAATAATAACTTGAAATATACTTTGATCTTAATAAGGAGACTAAGTACTTATAGACTACTCTAAAGTCTTATACATGCACACTATGAATGTTTTATTCATAAAGAGAACAAAAATATTTATCATGATAAAAACTGAAAAAAATCACAAAAATAAAATTGAATATATATGACAATGAATCATTTTTGACATGGGAATCGTTTTTCTGATATGTTGTCTGTGGGCAGTCAGATCAGTAGCTTATTAGAACAAAGATATAACTCAAGAGAAAATTATTTTAAAAAAGGAGATTAAGATGAGATTATGGTGCATATGATTATAATTGCTTCCACCCGACCTATCAAGTGCCATACATTGTGCTAGGTCCCAAGATACAAAAGTTAAAATGAAGCAATCTTTGTCTTTAAGCAGTTTATTTCCTAATTGAGGAGACAACATGTGTACATATAATTATTTATGGAATATATAGAAAACAAATGCAAATGAAATACTATTAGGCGATAAAAAATGGTGAACAGATAGATTTCAGAAAAACCTGGAAAGACTTGTATAAACTGATGCAAAGTAAAATGAGCAGAAACAGGTAAACATTGTACACAATATTAGCAACATTGTGTGATACTCAACTGTGAATGATTTAGCTTTTCTCAGGAATACTATGATTTAAGACAATCACAAAGGACTCATGGTGAAAAATTCTGTCTACAGTCAGATAAAGAACTGATGGACTCTGAATGAAGATTGAAGAATTCTATTTTCACTTATTTCTTTTTTCCTTTTTTTTTCCCTTTAGCTCTGGTTCTTCTTTTACAACGGTGACTAATTTGGAAATATATTTCATATGATTGCGTATACATAACCTTTATCAAATTGTCTATCATTTTAGCAAGAGAGGAGGGGAAGGAGGGAGGGAGAAAAAATGGAACTCAAAATATTGTAAAAAAATGCTAAAAACTGTCTATACATGTAATTGGAAAAAATTAAAATACTATTAAATAAACAAATTCAAAGTAATTTGAGAATGGAGAGCACTAGGCTTTAGGGGTCAAGAAAGGCTTCATATTTCAAAATGCTACTGGAATTGATTCTTGAAAGCAAGATATATGTAAAGGTTAAGGAACTGTATCTAATTATTGTCATTTATTAATGATATGAAATTAAACTAAATGTCCAATAGCCACAGTAAGGAGGCCAAAAGATCCCAGAAACCATTCAGCTAGCAAGACACTTGCTTTTTCATGCTAATTATAAAGACATGGAAACTTGGGGCAACAAAATATTATATTATAGATATGTATAATATTATATTACATGTAGTATGTTATATGTAGCATAAAATATATTGTGATATATTCCATTATAATATGCTATACTGTAATATATTCTTATTTTAGTATAAAATCATCATAGAAGTCAATGATAGATTTTAAATAATATTGCTTCAAAACAACAACACACATATGCTTATGATTGTGTAGAAACTTGACTTGAGAACCAACAGATTATGTCAGATCATTCTAAGTTTTTAGAAATAAAACGGCAAGGACAGCAATCATGTAAAACAAGCAGAATAATCCATTATTTTTTAGTGATTTTTTTTCTCATCATTATATTGTTCATATAGACTGCTACTTCACAAAGTCCACAGAAGTAAAGAATTTCAGAAGTTTAAGGGACTTTATTAGTCATAATGTTGAATCCATATCTGAAAAAAGAATTTCCTCTATTATGTACCCAACAAGTGATCATCTAGTTGGTTTATTTTATTTATTTATTTTTAGTTTTCAACATTCACTTCCACAAGATTTTGAGTCCCAAATTTTCTCCCCATCTCTCACCTCTGCCTACCCCAAGACATCCTACATTTTGATGACCACTTTCTCTAATCTGCCTTCCCTTCTATCACATCACTCCCTTCTCTTATCCCCATGCTCTCTGTTTTCTTATAGGGGAAGAAAGATTTCTGTACCCCATTGCCTGTATATCTCATTTCCTAGTTGCCTGTAAAAACAATTTTAAACATTCATTTTTAAAACTGAGCTCCAACTTCTCTCCCTTCCTCCCTCCCCACCCATTCCCACTGAGAAGGCAAGCAATTCAAAGTGGGTTATACATGTGTAGTTCTGCAAAACACTTTCATAACAGTCATATTGTGAAAGACTAACTATACTTCCCTTCATCCTATCCTGCCCCCATTCATTCTATTCTCTCTTTTCACCCAATCCCTCCTCAAAAGGTTTTACTTCTAATTACCCCTTCCTCCCATTTGCCCTCCCTTGTATCATCCTTACCCCACCGTTATCCTGTTCCTTCTTATTTTTCTGCAGTATAGTATAAAATAAAGTAGATTTTCAAACCAAATTGAATGTGCATGTTATTCCCTCCTTTAGTCAAATGTGATGAGAGTAAGGTTCACTCTTTTCCACTTACCTCTCCCTTCTTCCCCTCCTTTGAAAAAGCTTTTTCTTTCCTCTTTGATGTGAGAGATAATTTACCCTATTCTAATTATCCCTTTCTCCTCCCAATATATTCCTCTTTCACCACTTAATTTTATTTTTTTAAGTGTCATCCCTATTCAACTTACACGGTGTCCTCTGTCTATGTGTGTATAATCCTTCCAACTAACCTAGTACTGAGAAAACTCTCAGAAGTTGCAAATATGATCTTTTCATGTAGTAATGTAAACAGTTCAACAGTAAGTCCCTTATGATTTCTCTTTACTGTTTACCTTTTCATGCTTCTCTCAATTCTTGCATTTGAAAATCACATTTTCTATTCAGCTCTGGTCTTTCTATCTACAGTGCTTGAAAGTCCTCTCTTTCACTGAAAGACCATTTCCGCCCTGAAGTATTATATTCAGTTTTGCTGGGTAGGTGATTCTTGGTTGAGCTCTCAGACAGAATTCCTGTCTGTTGATCTTTATGAATGAATTGAGATAATGATTGTTGTTTTCCTGTTGAGCTTTTCTCCCCCAGAGACCAAAGCTGAGACATGGAGTAAGAACAGAGAGCTGCCTACATGTAAATCTAGGTGAGACTCAGGAGTAGTCAACCTACAGAGGAAGAGCCCTGGGACTTGGAAGGCAGCCTGAAGTTAAGATGAAAGAGGACTTAATGTTGACACTTGATAGTGATTAAGAATGTTTATAAGGTGAGCGAGGGGAGGATGGTGTGGTACTTTGAAAGGGGACTTTATTTGGGCACTTGATATTGGTTAAGAATGTTCATAAGATGAGCGAGGGGAAGATGATGTGGTACTTTGAAAAAAACTTTACTTGTATACTTGATATTGATTGAATGATATGTTTTACTTAAGGACATTGCTATTTTATGAGATGTATAGTGATTGAATGATGTGTTTTACTTGAGAATGTTGCTATGAATATCATGCCTTACTTTAAGCAATTCTTAGTTTGTTGTTGAATAGAGAGTTCATTATACTATGCAATTAGATCCTCGATATCATTCACAGCAGCAGTTCCCAGGTGTGCTTTACAACAGCTTAGAAAAGAACATAGTACCATATTTATTGCATAAACTTAAGGCTCTTTGCGATCATCTTGCCCTTCCTGGATACTCTCCAGTATATCAATATCCTTCTTAAAAAGGTGAATCCCCCCAAATGAACACAATACTGGGGGTTTGTTCTTACCAGGGCAGAATGCAGTGAAACAATACCTCATTATTCCTGGAGGTCACACCTCTATTAATTCAAATTAGGATAGCAATAGATCTTGGTTGCCATATCACACTGTTCACTCAACTTTTAACTGACTTTAGATTCCAGATCTTTTGTAGACAAACCTCTATAGCCATGCCTCCCCAATCTCTTGAAATATTATTTTTTAAACTTAAACATCAGACTTTTTATTCTTTCTTGCTATATTTGATTTGATTTGGTGGTAATGTTGTTTCAGTTAAGACTGTCAGAATTTTTCAAATAAAATTAAATAAGAGGTGGAGGAAAAATCAGAGGAAAATAAGAATAATGAAAAAAATCAAGAAAACTTGGAAAAAAGTTAACCAATTGAAAAACAATCCAAAAGCTTACAGAAAAAAGTAATTTTACAAAATATAATTGGGCAGGCAAACTAATGATATTATAAGACACCAAGACATAATAAAACAAAATCAAAAGAGTATGAAACATCTCATTAGAAAAACAGTTGACCTGGACTACAGATTGAGGAGAGACAACATAAGAATTTTTGGACTACCTGAAAGTTTTGATAAAAAAATAGAGTCTAGACAATGTACTTTAAGAAATTATTAAGAAAAGTTGGTCTGAAGTTTCAGAATGAGAAAGTAAAAAGTAAATTGATAATAAATACACCAGTCACCACCTGAAAGAAATCCCAAGATGAAAACTTACAAGAACGTTAGAGCCAGGTTTGAAGCTCCCAAGTCACAGAGACAAAACTACAAGCAACTAGAAAGAAATAATTTAAATACTCTTTTGCAACAGTCAGGATAACACAAGATTTAGCAGCTTCTATATTAAAAGACTGAAGAGTATGGAACATCATATTCCAGAGAGCAAAAGATCTGGGTTCAAAACCAAGAATAATTTACCCAGCAAAGCTGAATGTAATCCTACAGGGGAGAAAATAGGTATTTAACTAATTAAATGATTTTTAGGTATTTCTGAAAAGACCAAATGGAAAATTTATCAACATTCAGGAGAAACGTAAAAAGGTAAACATTAATGACCAATTATAGGGGGATTTAATAAGATGAAACTGTTTAATACTAATGTGGGAAATCACCTGTAACTATTAAGACTGTCATCACTGCTTGGGTATTTTGAAAGAACATACATAGATAGAAAGCTTGGGGTTGAGATGAGTATTATGGGATGATTTCCTTCCTCAAAAATAAAATTGGGTGGGAAGAAGTAAAATCATCTCATAAAAATGAGGTGTGAATGGTAAAACTCTTATAGTAGAGGTATGTGGAGAGTTACTAGTGCTAGAATATTATTCTTGTTAGAACTGGGTCAAAAAGGGAAGATCTACATCTAGAAGAAAATACAAGTTTTCTTAACTTATAAAGAAATATGAGGGTGAGGGAATGGGATAAGGGAGAGACTTAGTTTGTTGTTGACAAAAATCATATTTAATAATCTACTTCTTCCAGTGACTCAATCATAGTTTTGAATGACTGTCACAGACCAAGTTACAAAAATATGCTAATTTTGTTTGAAGAATGTTCTTGGTTACATTTAATAAGTGAAAATTAAAATAAACTAAAACTTCCTTTAAGTTGAACAAGTTAAAAGTGCTAAAAAAAAAGTATTTCAAAGAAGAAGAGAATTTGATTTTTTTAAGGAATCTTAGCTGAAATCTGGGCAAAAAATTACCTGAAAATAATCTGTGCTATAAAACACCTGAGGTTTTATCCCATCCGTGCTTGAAGACCAGCAAGGTAGAGGAAACATTTACTTTTTACAGTAGCTAAATTCTTTTTTCTCTTTTTTTTATTTATTTAGTATTTGATTTTTCCTCAGTTAAATGAAAACTTTAATTTTAAACGTTTGTTTTTAAAACTTTACATTCCAAATTCTCTCCCTTCCTCTCTCTCCACCTTACCCTCCTCATTGAGGAGGTAAGAATTCCATATAGGTTATATATGTGTAGTCATGCAAAACATATCCATAATATTCATATTGTAAAAGAAAACAGAAGAAAAAATTCAAGAAAAATAAAGTGAAAAAATTTGCTTCAGTCCGTATTCAGACACCATTAGTTCTTTATGTGGGGATGGATAGCATTTTCATCCCAAATCCTTCAGAGTTGTCATGGAACATAGTATTGCTGGGAATAGCTAAGTCATTCACAGCTGATCATCCTACAATATTGCTGTTATTTTGTACCGATTACATTTCACTTTGCATCAACTCATGTAAGCCTTTCTAGGTTTTTCTGAGAGTATCTTGTTCATCATTTCTTATGGTACAATAGCATTCCATCACAATTACATACCACAAATTATTCAGTCATTCCATTTCCCATTTGATGCACATC
>CM053771.1:336109256-336152427 GCA_028658325.1 Potorous gilbertii
CATCCATATAACTCTTCAAGTTGCACATTATCTCATTTTATCCTCACAACAACCTCTATTGTTATTCCCATTTTAATTATTAGATAACTGAGACTGGGTTTCTTGCCCATAGTCACAAAACAAATAAGTGTTGGAAGTAGAAGTCAAACTATCTTCCTAATTCCAACATTCTATGAACTATGATACTTAGCTGCCTATAGTGTCTGTATATATATATATATAATATATATTATATATTTATAAATTTATATATATTATTATATATTTATTATATTATATATTATAAATTTATAAATATAAAAAGAAAAATTATTATATTATATATATTATATATAAATAAATATTATATATAAATATATAATATATATATTTGTATATATCTGTATGTTTGTATATATATTTGCAACTTCTTGCTTTCCCTATGGTACAGAAATCGTTTTTCTTCTTTTCTTTTTTTATTTCTTTTTTGTATTATTTTATTTCTTTCCAGTGTTCTACATTTACTTACATATATCTTAGATTCTTTTCCCCTCCCTTCCCTCTTCTCCCTACCTCTCCACTCCCTCCTTGAGACAGCATGTGATTTTATATAGGTTCTACACATACTTTCCTATTAAATGTATTTTCACTTTAGTCATGTTGCATACAAGAATTAAAATGAATGGGAGAAATAATAAAATAATTTTTCTTTTCAAAAATTTTTGCGTTGCAAACATTTGTTTTTCTCTACATAAATGTATTACTGCATAAAAAGATGCATTACTCCATATTGAATGCTTAGCTATCTTTTAAAATCAGTATCATTATTTACTATAAAGTATGGCTAACATAACAGGGAAAAGAATACAAATTATATTTAAACTTAGAAATCAGAATTACAAATGGACCAAGCTTGAATAGTTTTCCTGAGTTAAATTTTAATCTTGTTTAAAGTTTGATTTCAGAAAACAAACTCCTACGTTTGGCACTTAAAAGCCCTCCATGACCTGATTCTAGTCACCTTTCCAGGTTCCTTGAACATTGCTTCTTTTCATGTTCTTTACATTCCGTTCAAAATGACTTGCTTTCTGTTCATCTCCTGTCTCTATGCCTTCTTTTGTGTCCTCCATGACTATAATTTACTCCTTCATCACCTCCATCTCTTTAAATTTCTAGCTTCATTACAGACTCAACTGTACCACCAATTTTTATAAACCCTCCCATTATAAATTGTTTTGTAATTAGTTTATGATATATTTTACGTTCAAATGAATGTACATGTTATTTTCCCTCAACAAAATATAAGTCCCCTGTGGACAGAAAATTTTATTTTTATATTTTTCTTGTTCTGAATATCTAGCATGGTGTCTTGCATGTAGTGGGTGCTTCATAAGTGATTACTAAATAAATGAATTAATCAAGTGCATTCATACACTGTGTTTGTGTGTGTGTGTTTGTCCTTCATTGCCAAAGAAGACCATACCATTAGAGAAATAATGACACGACTTGCACTTGACTTTGTTTTTTAGTGAGGGAAGGCTGTGCAGGTCACCAGCCTCACTTCTCTTCCAGAACCACCTGAATCCAGTGGCCAGATATTCAGCAGGATGACTGGAGATGAACCAGAATGAGGAAATTGGAGTTGTGACTTGTCCAAGGTCACACAGCTAGTGAGTGTCAAGTGTCTGAGGTGAAATTTGAACTCAGATCCTCCTGACTCCTGCACTGGTGCTCTACCCACTGCACCACCTAGCTGACCCTACATTGTGTCCTCACACAAAGTGAAGGGTATAAAGTTTAAGTCAAGGTAAGTTCAAAAAAAGATGACTTCAAAGTAACTGAAACATAATTTGACTAGTGTGACTCCAGTCCCCTTATTTTTAGCCTCTTATAGGAAAGGTACTATTATGATTAAGATTTTACCTCCCTGTTCTTCATTCCTACTTCTGTGTTCTGCATTCCAACCTCCTTATCAGGTAATTTAGAAAATCCTATCATCTTACTGGTACCAAAGAACAGTCCCCTGTTGGAATCATACTTTTTGTCTCAAATGATAATAAAGTCAAGCCTTGAAGGTCTCTGAGGCTTCATCTGGACTACAAATAATACTCCACTTTTTGCAGGCATTGAGACCATACACTCAGACCATCCCTACTTGTACCTGCTTTCTTCATTCCCTATTGGGTAGCAATAAAATTTGTTAAAACTATCTTTTTTTAGGGTGATGTTTTTCATCTTAACTCCAGTGCATTATAGCTGTGCTGTCTAAAACTCAATTAGACTTTGAAATAGTGATCACTGATATGAATGATACTCTTGGAAAGGAGAGAGAGAAAGTAGCAATAATTTGTCACTTACAGAAACTTTGCACAGAACCTTTAGGTGTTATATAGTTTCAACCCCATCAACGTGTAGATGAATGGACTAAGGTCCATAGAGATGGGGTCACATAATGAGTCAGTGTCCAAACCTAAACTAGAATTAGGACTGCTGATTTCTATCCCACAAGTTTTTTGGCTTTTATACTCAAGTACTATAGAGATAACTATCGAAAACAGAGATTCTTGAACTGGGATCTGTGATAGGTTGATTGGTGGTTTTTAGTGGTTTTTTAGTGGTATTTTTTTCAAATTACATGTAAAGACAATTTTTAACATGCATTTTTATAAGATTTTGAGTTCTAAATTTTTCTCACCTCTCTCTTCCCTAAGACAGTAAGCAATTTAATATAAGTTATATGTGTGCAGTCATGTAAAACATATTTCCATATTAGTCATGTTGTGAAACCAGAAAAAGAACCAAAGGAACAAAAACTGTGGAAAAGAAGAGTAAGAGCAGTATTCTTTGATCTGCACTCAGACTCCATCAGTTCTTTCTCTTGATATTGATAGCATTTTCCATTATGAGTCTTTTGGAATTGTCTTGGATCATTGTATCGCTGAGAAGAGCAACCACAGATGATAATTCTCAATGTTACTTTCACTATGTATAGTGTTCTCCTGATTTCACTCACTTCATTCAGCCTCAGTTCACATAACTCTTCCCAGATTTTTTCTGATATCATCATTTCTTATAGCACAATAGTATTCCATTACATTCATATACCACAACCTGTTCAGCCATCCCTTAAAGGATGGGCATCCCCTCAATTTCTGATTCTTTGTCACTACAAAAAGAGCTGCTATAAATATTTTTGTACAAATAGGTCATTTTCCCTTTTTTATGATTTCTTTTGGATATAGACCTAGTAATAGTATTGCTGGATCAAAGCGTATGCACAGTTTGATTGCTCTTTGGATATAGTTCCAAATTGCTCTTCAGAATGGTTGGATCAGTTCCCAATGTCACCAATGGTTCACTAGTATCCCACATCTTCTCCAACATTTATTGTTTTCCTTTTCTGTTCTATTACCCAATATGATAGCTATGAGATGGTTGTGATATTGTTTTATAAAGTATTTTTGATAACTCTCTTTCAATATAATTGATTTCCTTTGTAATGTCATGTATTTTATGCATTTAAAAACATTCTGAAAAGGGGGTCTATAGACCAACAGAAAATCAAATGTGTCCATGACACACTCAAAAAAATAAAAAAAAAATTGAGATTCCCTCGGTCTAGAAGACTAAATATAGAAGAGTAGCTCAGATTCTGAACCAATTTTCTGGAGTATTAGTTAAGATATTGGGTTGGAAAAGCTTTATGAAGCTGGTGGAGTACTCTTTCAGAATCCCTAGCCATGTGACAGAGTTTCTAGGGGTAACATCTTCAACTTATTGCACCTTAATAGAAAGTTGTTATTCTTGCCCCCACCCTGCAACCGGAATTAATTTCAAGTCATCCTGGGAAGACATTCAGGTCTCTGGCATACCAGGAAAATGGCATAAAAGAAGAAAGGGGCATAGGAGATAAGATAGGACTTACTTTTTTTCTTTACTTATACATGCTCATTTCCACGTTCTATAGTCTAAAGAGCACCAAATTTGGGGTCCTGAGACCTGAGTTCAATTTGCATTAGGAATAAAGCAAATCTCTTGATCTCTCTAGATTTTTCATATCTTTTATCTGTAAAATGAAGGGGTTGGACTACGTGACTTTTAAGGTCCCTTCAAGTTCTAATGATTTTACGTAAATCTAGACCAGACTGGCACAAGAAAACAAGGGTCTCATTTTCACTTTTTATCATAATTAAGGAGTTTAAATGATGAAAGTTAATTATAATTTTAAATGGATAAAATACAAATTTTATAAATTGACAAAATTCTTTGTTGGCTTGGTGTATGCGATAGGACCCACATCCCTAGAGATGCCTGAAATGGGAGAAGGAAGGAAGGGTCATGATGAACCCAGTCCTAAAAGTTTACTTGTATTATAAGCAATGTTTTTGGATTTAACTCATTTATTATTCCAAGCTTGTAACAAAGTTTAGCTGTTGCAGGTAAAAATCACAGGACCTTAAATACAGAGCTAAACAGTACCTTAAGAGGTCACCTAGTCAAACTTCCTCTTTTTACATATGAGGAAACTGAGGCCCAGAGAGATGAATAACTTAATCAAGATCACATAAATAGTATGTGGCAAAACTTGAATTAGAAGCCAGGTCCTCCAAATCAAAACTAAGTACTCTTTTCACTGCCTCCTTTATCCAGGAATGTGACCCAAGGATGTTAACAGCATTACATGCATGGGCGATAGCCAATGAGAATGGACAGTTAGAAGATTAGATGTCTTATTCAAACAACAGTCAGGAGACCAGTGTAACCGGATAGACCTGTAGGGGAAGAGGTTTTTGGTAAGGTTATAAGAAGACTAGAAAGAGAAGTAGGGGTAGATTATGAAGGGCTTTGAAAATCAGAGGATTTTATATTTGATCCTGGACCAAGAAGGAAGGTGACATGATTAAAACCACACCTTAGGAAGATCACTTTGGCAGCTGAGTGGAGGACGGACTGCATTACAGGGGTGGGGAACCTGTGACCTCATGGTCACATGTGGATCCAGTGTGATCTTTTGACTGAATCCAAACTTAACAGAATAAATCCCATTAATAAAAGGATTTGTTCTATAAAACTTGGACTTAGTCAAAAGGCTGAACTCAAAGACCCAGAAGGTCACATGTGGCCTTGAGGCAATAGGTTCCCCCCCCCCGAAAGAGGAAAGACTTGTGGCAGAATCTTTGTCATGCCATTGTTAAGGGACAAGACCCTTATGACTATCTTGTAGACTTAAAGGTAAGTATTCAGTCATTCTTTAAATAATATGGTTCAGTTGAACTAGATCTTCTCTAAGACTCCTTCTTGTTAGAAAATTTTATGACTTGCATTGTATCCAACCTGACATAAAGATGAATATTCTGAAAGATTCTACTGTATAATGTCTGGACAGAAAGTCCTGGGTATGAATTACAAACCAAAGTCTTTTGACGCAGGAAACTAAAGGCAACTTGGATGCTGATGGTCTGAAAGAAACAATGTCTGGGCTGTTATTTGTGATTTGTGTTCTACCCTAAAAATCTCTTACAGCTTCCTTCCTCCCCCTATATCAGTCTCTTGAACCAGAGAGAAAACACTCCTTTCTTGCTCTCTGTCACTAAAAAGAGAGTTTGTAAGAAAGAGAAATGAAAGTTTAAGAAATCATATGAAATCAAAGGATATAGGTTTCCTCTCTAAAAGCCAATGTCTTTGTTGCATAGCATCTGATAGAAGCTATGATGGGCTTAGGAGTTCACAGATTTGAACTCTCGGGAAATTAGAGAAGAGAGCCTTATCCTCTGAAATACACTTCCCCTTCTAACGTAACACAGTTCCAATTTATGAAGTCTCAGGACATAAGCAATCACAAAATTCAAAACTGTGGACTCCTAAATATGCCAAATGATTGATATATATGATCTCTCTGCTTGCAATTTCTGCTACTTCCTTCCATCCTAACCCTCCCGGCAGATGCATTGTCCTTGGACTACAGTGCTACCTGGTGGTGACATAGGAATCTGTTTGATCCAGGACGTTCTCCATCATATGCTTTCTTTCCTGTCAATGGAATCATTTACATGCCAGTCTCCTTTCTTTTCCATCATTCAGTTCAGTTCCATCTCATAAAATCCCTATTAATGACAATAACAAATAATAACTAGCATCTCTAGAATGTCTCCTTTTGTCCAAGCATTGTGCTAAGTGTTTTGCAAATATTATCTCATTTGAGTTTCAGAATAACCCCAGCAGGGAAATGCTATTGTTATTCTGACAATACAGAAAGGGAATTGAGCTAAACAGAAATTAAGTGATTTGCCAAAAGAAAAGGCAGCTTGAACTCAAAACTTTCTGACTCCAGTCCCAGCACTCTATCCACTGTACTACCACTGATGTACTTTAATTCTCTTCTACTTATTCCCTCTCCCTTTCAACTTTTCATCATAGTAAATTTAGAACTGAGAGAGACCTTAAAGACCATCTAGTTAAAAAACTAAGTCACTGAGCTGTCAAGTGACTTGTCCAGGGTAACACACATAGTAAGTGGCATAGCTTGGACCTTGGACCCAAGTCCTCTGACTTGAAAGTCAGTGCATATTCTTTATTATCACTTTTGACCACTTATCTAAGCAATATCTCTCTACCTGACTTTCTGTTATAAATGACTGGTCTTTCTGGTATTTTCCTATATATTGTTGAATAAATGGAAAATCTCTGATCACAAGACTCTATGAATCAAGGATCATCACAGATTGCTACATTAATGTTTGCTTCACCAACAAAATTCCATGCCCTGAAGACCTGTAATCACAAATATGGGTTTGTACCATCAGTATGCCCACAGGAATAAGTATCTCCCATAGATGAGACTGCTTTGTCCTGAACCAGATATCTCAAGCACTGATCTGAGACGGAGAGTATGCTTCACTCTATGAGGAAGACGATACAATGCCTACAACTAAGGGACCCTTCTCCTTAAGTTGATATAGTCCTACTAAACATACTTTTAGACAACTAGCTCAGAGAAACCACATCACTTTGGATAATCTCAGTAAATCGAAGTGTTTAGATAACCATATAAGGAGGGAAGACACCTGATGGATTATTTCTGAATTTGTCAATGTGATAAGAAAAACAGGACTCCATCTTACTTGTGTCCCCAATTAAATATCCCTCTAGTTTTAAGCTCTTATGAAGCCAGAGAATAAAATTATATTGCCCAGAAACTCAAGCTGCTTGGTAAACTTTTCTCTATCCATAGAAATTTATCTCCACGTACCATGTCCTTATTTATGTATTTATTCAATGTGTACATATAAGGAGATATATTGTGTGTATACATACAACTATCTCAGATCATATCTATTTATCCTCCAGAGCCTTGTTTCTAGATGTTTAGACAACTTATGTGGACATACATATCTTACATGGGCATGTCCACTTACAGATAGATAGATAGATAGATAGATTCGATAGATAGATTAGATAGATAGATAGATTAGATAGGTAGGTAGATAGATAGATGGATAGATTAGATAGATAGATTAGATAGATAGACAGATTAGATAGATAGATAGATAGATAGGCAGGTAGATAGATAGATAGATTAGATAGGTAGGTAGATAGATAGATAGACAGATAGATAGATAGATAGGTAGGTAGATAGATAGACAGAATGGCAGACACAAACAAGCCTGAAGTTACTTCTTTTTTTGTCTTTGTACCCCCCAGAGATTATCACAGTGACTGCTACATTTTAATAAATGCTTGTTGATTAATTAATTGATTGTTCACAACCACATACCTAATAAATGTCAGTGGCAGAATTGGCACTCATGTCTGTTTTAACTTGAGGTCCAGCATTCATTCCATTATGTGGCAGCTCTGAATTTGAGCCCTTCAAATTTGTTTATAGCCCAATAATAAAGGGTAATAATATTTTATTACAAGTTTTGTATATTTCTTTTCATCTTGCCTAATATACCCTCACATTAGAGGACATTGTGTGTCTCCCTGAGAAAAGAGCCCTTATTATATGGTAGTTTAGTATCAAAAGCTATATTTAGCATGCAATGCCCCAAACTAAATTGAATAATTGTGGATAGCCCCCCAAACAAGTGTAATTTGGAATGAGATTATCAAGATTAATTAGGGTAATTAGTTGCTTCTATTTCTGCTTATGTCAAGGAATCCTTTGCAGAAGAGTGACTACATGAAATATTCATGAATACTATACACACAGTAATGTGTGGCTATTGGCACCAAATAACACTAAAATCCTTCCCAAAGAGGACTACTGGGAGGAACCAGGTACTGTTACAGGAACTGGCTTTACAGAGAAATAGAACTCTGCTTGTAACAAGGGAAAAACAAGATAAACCAGATAATAGGTTCCTCATCAACCCTAAGAAAAAAAATGCACTTTATAGTCTATTTCCTTTGACTCTCTCTCTGTTTCTCTGTCTCTCTCTGTCTCTCTGTCTGTCTGTCTCTGTGTCTGTCTCTGTGTCTGTCTCTCTCTCTCTCCCTCTCTCTTTCTCTCTCACCCCTCTCTCTGACTTGGTCTTTCCATTTTGCCCAGGCTGGAAATGCAGAGCATAATCAAAGACTCAACCTCTATACCAATTAGGATGGGAACTTTAACCTTGTTTTCCAACTTAACCTAGTTTGGCCGTCCTTAGACAACTTATTTCCCCATGCCTCCTCTAGGTTTCCATGTTAGTGTTGAGCTTAGCAGGGACACCCAATTTGCTTATTGCACTGCATCTCAGAATTTCTAAACTCAAGCTATCTGCCAGCCTCAGCTTCACTGGCAGCTGGAATTAGAAGCATGTACCACCACCTTGCTCAGCTACATAGTGTTCTCTTAAGACTTTAAGTGTAATGGAAAGATTATGTCCTTATTTTTGCTTGTGAATGAATGAAAAAAAAAGTCATTAAACTCTTACTATGTGTAAAGCTCTGTACTAGATGCTGGGAGTAGAACCAGAAAAGTGAAGAGGTTAAGGTTAGGATATGGAATCATGAATACAAGAGCCCTGGGAATGCCAATGTGTCCTCTTTCTCTCATCTGTCTACCAGGTCACTGGCTCTATTCTCATCTCAGTACTTAAAGCCATCAACATGGTAATCAACTTTTGTGGAGGAGAGACCTCCCACCCTTGCAACCACCAACACCAATTGCTGATCTCATTCCAAATTATACTTGTTTAGAGGGGTTGTCCACAATAATTAAATTAGAGCACTGAATGCTAAATACAGCTTTTGATACTAAGCTATCATATAGTAAGAACTGTTTTCTCAAGGAGACAATGTGCTCTAATATGAGGATACATCAGGCAACATGAAATTTGCAAACCTTATAATGAATATTACTACTCTTTAGTGTAGGACTATGTGGTTGTGGTCTGTCTTTTCTCCTCAAAAAGGACCATGACATCAGGAAGATGATGCCATGACTTGCAAGTGAACTGGTTTTAAGTGAGGGAAGACTGTGCAAAGTCACCAGCCTCACTTTCTCCTCCAGAGCCATCTGGTCCAGTGGTCAGATTCACATTAGGCAATCAACCAGGATGCAGTATCAGACCTTGACCTTTTTAGGTAAGGTCTTTTGGGGTTCTCATTTTGACTGAGTTTGCACCCATTCAGAGATTAGGGCTGTTTAAGAAGTGAGCAAGGGATGACCCCTTTAATAAAAAAAAAATCGGTTTCTGGCCAAAACAAAAACAGTTACTGCATCCATTCACTCTGAGTCACTGAGACTCCAAGCAGTAACTCTTGAGTGATACTTGGGTAAGGTTCCTATTGTTGGGCAATCAATGGGAGCCAAAGTGAATTGAGTTTAAGGCATAGTCTTTAAAAAAAGAAATCTAGCCAGTAAAGTCTAAGGTAACTAGGTAGTTTTTGGCCTTCAAAATTTATCTTCCTTTAGACAAAGTACTGTCAGGTAAAGGCATGATGCCCCATGTCAGAAGATGAAGGGGTGGGGAGGGCAGGAGAGAAGGAGAGGAGTTGTCCAACTGGAACTGGTCAGTAGAGTCCCTAGTGGGCTGGATCGAACTGCTCACAAATTGAAGACCTCAAATTCCAAGGTACTGCCACATGATGGAAAGAATGCTGGATTTGTAAATCCTGTCATCGTCAAGGAACTCACATTCTGATGACATAAGAGATATGGAAAGTTTCAGATACAAGTCAAGTGCAAAGACCTCATGATCCTTAGAATGAAGCAACAAAACAGATAGCAATGCATCTTCTTTAATATTGTTTCCACATTGTCTCCTGTTGTTGGGCTATTTGAAAATGTCAAGAGACTTTGATGGCAAAAGAATGCTCCTTTCTGGGTCTTCAGGATTTGAACTCAGGTCTTTCTGACACTCAGAATAACTCTCTATCATACCATACTGCCTCAAATGAAACTGATCATTTAAATTAATTTACTGCCAACATTTCTGATATGCTACCTAAAATAACAGAGAAACTACTGAGCTTAGAATCAGGCAGATCTGTGTTCAAATTCTTTTGTTGTCGGTGATAATAGAATTAATAGTAATAAAACAAGCATTTATATGATATTTAAAGATTTGCAAAACACTGTAAATATTATCTCATTTTATTTCATAACAGTCCTGAGAAATAGGTGCTAGGACTTTCCCCATTTTATGAATGAAGTAACTGAAGGGGAATAAAGTTTAAGTGACTTGCAGAAGGTGAAAAACTAGTGGGACTCTGAGACAGAATTTTAATTCTTGTTTTGATTCCAAGTCACGAACTCTATTCACCAAGACATACAAGGAGACGTACAATGTGCTCTAACATAAGGGTACATCAGACAACATGAAATTTGCAGACGTTATAATGAATATTACTACTCTTCAGTGTAGGATGATGCGGTTGTGGTCTGTCTTTTCTTCTCGAAAAGGACCATGACATCAGAAAGATGATGCCATGACTTGCAAGTGATTGGTTTTAAGTGAGGGAGGACCAGCTCCCTCCATAAACCTCTCTGGGTGCCAGAAGAATTCCTAAGATTTTGCTTTCAAATCATAGAAAACTTATAAGCTGTTCTGCATTGGTAGAGGGAGCTCCCACAGCAGGAGTCACTTGTCCTGACAAAAGTACCAAACCTTTGGAATATAGAGTTCCCATATCTTTAAGAGTGATATAAATACTATTGGTTTTAACTGACATCGTAGAATATAAACTTTATGTGCCTTAAATTAATTTCTTAAATATACTTTATTTATTTCAAACCCAATAGGCAAAAACATGTGTTTCCTTTTTCCTTCAAAAAGGTGAATGGTTCAGAATATTGAATGATTCAGCTGAACCAGGAAAGCAAAACACTTCTATTTACATTCCTCTTCCCTCCTTGGATAATTAAATCTAGTGAAGGGGGAGAAGAGGGGAGGAAAAGAGACTATAAATAGCAACAAGCGATTACAATCCTTTTGATTTATTTTCTAAATGGAATAAACAAACAGTTGCAAAATTCCAATCTGAAAAAAATCCATAAAATGAAAATGTGTTGTTATTCATATGTTTGAAAATGACATTACCAATCTAGCATCAGTATGAATGCATTTTTTTTTTTAGTTTTCCAGTTTGGGTGATAGGGATCAAATTCTCTTTCCCTGTACCTAGATTAGATTACTCATGTTTAGAGTGTGCTTAGAGTTGACCACATTAGGATTTTTCTCTGCAGTTTAAATAATCAGTTTTATAATTGATAGAATTAATTCAGGGTTTTCCCTAGGGAGAGTGGAGATGGAGCTGATTAAAGAAGCTTTCTCTCATACTCTCATACTATGAGGGACATTACTGTCAGATGCAGTGGGGTGGGGGTGGTAAGAAGGAAGGAACACAAGGGTTAGACTAAAAAGCTTTTTAAATTTATATCAAGAAATAACCTTTATTCAAGGTATCACCAGAGAGTTTTGTTTTGGTTTGGTTTTTTTCTAGTTACCTTGGACAGACAGAAACCAGGAACTTGGCAGTTCTATTAATCAGCTAATTGACCCATTTGATGCCAGAGAATAAATACAAAAACAGCTGCCTCTTCCATTGCTTCCTTCATTATGAACAGCATTAATATGGTCAACTTCAGAATATAATGCAAATTTCAAAGCTTTTTGAAGTGGGATGGAAGAGGAAGAACACCCAACATGTGGGCTCTGAGCTATGCTATTCCCTTTTTGTACCTACCCAACCACATTCCATCCTTCTCATCTTCCTTCCTGTCTCTTATTCTATCCAAGACTTTCTACTTCCTTCCTTCCTTCTCTCTTTATTACCTCCTTTTATTACTCCTTCCTTCCTTTCTTTCTCTTCCTTTCTTCTTTTCCTTTCCTTCCACTTTCTTTCTTCTCCATCTTCCTTTCTTCTTTCTCCTTTTTCCTTTCTTCCTTCCTTCCATCCTGCCTTCTTTCACCTTTTTCTTCCTTCTTTTCTCCTTTTTTCTTTTTTCATTACTTTCTTTCCTTCCTACTTCCCTTCTTCCTTCCATTCCCTTCTTCTTTCATTTCTTAGTTGCTTAAGGCAGCAGAAAAGATATTATAGCCCTGGATTTAGTTACTAGTCATCTATAAAATGAAGAAGTAATAAATTATATCTTTAAGGTCCCTTCAAAATTTTAAATAATGTGATTTTATCTTATGATTAGAGAACAAAGAGAAGTAGAAGAAGAACAAAAGGGATACACAGTTTAAATACAGAGTGGGAAAAAAAGAATCAAATGAAAGAAAGGAAAGGACAAAGAAGGGAGAAGAGAGTGAGTAAGAAAAGAGAGTATAAGGAGAAAATATAAAGCATTGCAAAGCGAAGAGATAGGTAAAGGAAAGGAAGGAGGGGAAGAAAAAATGGGGGAGATTAAAAGTGAACTTGAAAGATAGAACATGGGAGTAGGCCAAAGGTCTGTGTGTGTCAACCCAGCTCCTTACTGTGTATTTCTTTAGTAGTTTCTAAAGTGTTATCTATCCAATATAATTGTAAACAAAAATTAATATTACATTTCACATTATTTATAGGCTATAAGTACAGATCTAGCTTCATAGGATAGTGTTTAGCACATAAAATGTGGTTACTAATATTTTTTCTGTTTGGTTGGTTGATTGATTGATTGTAACTAGACCATGTTCCATAAAAAAGCGTTCTATGTCAAAACTTACAAAACCCCAATCGTCAGTGGTACACTCACTTTGATTCAATACAATGGAGTGAACTGAATCTCTCTTCTGCATAAAACTGTTTAAAAACTTAAAGATAGCTAAAATATCCCCTCTCAAATTATAAGACCCACCCTGAAATAACAGTGGCAAGTTGGGTACCCAGAAAGGGACATCACTCTTCCTCAGTGATCTAGGATAACATCAAAGGGCTGCCATTCTAGTTGTGCAGCTCAGTGACCCCTAGTAGTTACATTCCCCAATAATATCAGTCAATCAGACTTCAATTAAGTTTCAGAAAAGGCATTTAGTAAGAGGAAATAATAAGAATGATAGTTACAGAAATAATGCACCTTCTCTCACAAAATCAGCACAAATCCATGACTCAAAAGCAGGCTCAAAATTAGAGTGTGGTGGTAGAGAGTCATACTTGTGGAAAACACACATAGACCAAGAATTAACTAAAAGCTCCTGATTAATGTAAGTCTTTTCTTCACTACATTGCCAGGGTCTGTCTCCGTTGTAACAGGTCATCATTCTTGCCTCTTTCTTCATATATGTATGTATGTCTATTTATTGTTTATATATTTCCTCTGTGTGCCCTCAGGAAGCATTGTCTTCTACTGGTTCATTCTCATATAATTGTCAGTGATGTACGTATTGTTTATTCTGTACCAGATGCAGTCATAAATGTTGGAGATATAGAGAAAGGCAAAAATATATAGTCCTGCCAAACAGAGGAATTTAGCGTTGATTCTGCATGTAATAGGGACACCTGGAATTTATTAATTGGGGAAGGGATAAGAGGAAAGCAGAAGAGGGATGGGGAGTCATATGGTCAAACTTAGGGGAGGGTGGATTGTAGTGGAGAGAGACTTGAGGTTGAGACCAACTAGCAGTCTCTTTCAAAAGTCCATGTAACAACTGATGAGGACCTCTAACAGAGTGATGAATTTCTGAGTGGAAAGAAAAGGATGTATATGAGAAGGTAAAAACAATAGGTTTTGACAATAGGTTGGATATGTGTGGTGAGTGCAAGTGGCGAGTTGAGGAATGACACTGATGTTCTAAGTCTGGATTACTAGTAAAATGTTGCCACTACCAATAGTTAAAGGGAAATTGGGAAGAGAGGAGAATTTGAATGGAAAGATAATAAGTTCTGTTTTGAACATACTGAGTCTGAGATTCCTGCATGGATGTCTATACAAATTGTCTAAAAAATACTTGGCTAATGAGAGACTAGATCTCAGGAAGGTTAGAGGTAGATATAGAGGTCTGTAATGATCCACTTGATAATGGTAGCTGACACCACGGGAGTTGATGAAATCACCAAGTGAAATAGTATAGAGCTGAATTTCTTAACCTTTTGTGTCATGGAACCCCTCCTCACTTTGGCAGTCTTATGAGACCAATAGATCTCTTTTCAGGATGTTTTTATTTTTTTTAATGTACATAATATTTATTTTTTCCAATTATATGTAAAATAGTTTTCAACATTCATTTTTAATAAAATTTTAAGCTCCAAACTTTGTTTTCCTCCCTCTCCTCCTCTCCCTCCCTAACACTAGCAAGCAATCTGATATAGGTTATACATGTGCAATCATGTTAGAAATATTTCCACATTAGTCATGTTGTGAAAGAAGAAACAGAACAAAAGGAAAAAAACATGGAGAAAAAAGTGAAAATGGTGTGTTTCTACCTTCATTCAGATTCCATTGTTCTTTTTCTGGATGTGTATAGTATTTTTCCTCATGAGTCTTTTCATTGTTGTCTTGAGTCGTTGTATTTCAGAGAAGTGCTAAGTCTATCATAGTTATCATAGCACAATGTTGCTATTACTGCACATGATGTTGTCCTGGTTCTGCTCACTTCACTCAACATCAGTTTCATGTAAGTCTTTCTTTTCAGGATATTTTTAAATAATTGAAAAACATTCTAAATTTTGTTTAGAGGTTAGTGAAAATAAAGATTTTTTTTTTTACTATCCAAGTTCATATCCCCACTAAAACCTACCCATGAACACCTTGGGGGATCTGTGGACTCCAGGTTAATAAACATTTGTATTAAGGTAAAAGGAAGGAGGGCCCAGGATAGACCTTTTGGGGAGACCCCAGCTAGTGGGCATATCCTGGATGAAGACCCAAAAATGGAGACTGAAGAGATGTGATTAGTAGGAGATACATGTAGCAGCAAGTTGTGTCACAAAAAAAGTGTCACAAAAACCTAAAGAGAAAAGAATGTTTATCTAGGAGAGAGTGGTAGTGTCAAAAAAGATATCAGAGAAGTCAGAAAGCATGAATTTTGAGGGTAGGGAGCTATTTGATTTAGTGACCAAAAGATCATTGATAACGTTGGAGAAAGGAATTTCAGTTGCATGATTAAATTCAAAGGTAGAATATAGAGGAGTTAGAGGAAAGGGAATGCTATTGTGTAATTAGCTTTCTCAAGGAATTTAGCAGAAAAGGATAAGAAAGGTATAGAATCATAGCTATCACAGATGGTTGGTGCAAGTGATTTTTTTTTTAAGAATGAGGAGAGGTGGGTGTGTTTTCAGGAGAAAGGGAAAGACTGTCTATATATAGGGAAAAATTAGAGAAATAGAGTCAATATGACAGTAGGGCAAACAGATGGAGAAAATCAGAGGGCATGCTGTCGGTAGAGGATTTGATTTGACAAATAAGAGCCATTTCTTTATGAAACACAAAAATGAAGTAGATAATGGAGAAGATATATAAGTGATGTAAAAAGAGGAGGAGGGGAGAAAATGAAGCTCTCAGTGGATGGTTAATAGAAGATCTTACACCCCTCCCAACCTTGGAAAGTGATTTCCTCTGAACCTGGAGTCCTTCATCGCTAGTTTGTCTACCACTTGTCTAAACAACTGCTAAAATTTCTCTTGCTATTTAAAGTCCCTGAGAGTGTGGTTTTCTTGTTTGGTTAACCAAGCATGCTATTTCCATCTTGGCCCAATTAAAAAGGATTTTCCCCCTGACAAAGAAATCACAGGGTATGAACAATTAAGTTTACACATTTAAAAAATGTAATTGGGTCTGTTGATTGATTCAATGACTGATGTGGGGGTGTTGGACCTCCTCCTTTACACCACCAGGTGCTTCTCCCAAATATTCTCTTCTCCAAAGTAAACATCAGGCAAGTAAGAGAAGTAGGAGAGAGGATTTTTATGAAAACTAGGATGGAAATAGGGAAAAGGGATTAAGTATTTATTCAGTACCTACTGTGTGCCAGGCACTGTGCTAAGCACTTTTTACAAAAATTATTTCATAACAACCCTGCAAGGTACTTGCTTTTTTTTACAGTTGAGGAAACTGAGGCAAACAGAGACTACAGAAAGTGCCCAGAGACCCACAGTAAGTATCTGAGGCTGGATTTGAAAGTAGACCTTCCTGACTCCAAGACTAGCACTCTGCCCACAGCACTACACAGCCACCTCTACTAGGGTGACCCAAAATGTCAAAAAATACCAATAGTCAATATTCATAGAAGACTTTAAGGTGTACAAAGTACTTTACATATACATATTCTTATTTGATATTGTATCATATTATTGTATATATTGTATATCTTGTTTATTCATTGAAAGTCAATCATACATAAAGTATCTACTACTTATATGTCACTATACATAGAAATAAGACATGGTCTTAAACCTGTGATAGCAATTTTATATGTTTTTGATTATAAACCATTTCTATAAGCATCTCAGCACACCAGAGGAGGATGAGCAGGTTAGGAAGAAGACTGGAGACCACTCCTCATTTATCATATTTGGTCTTGCTATCTGCTCTTGACAATTTTACCTGTATAATATCTATGACATCTGTCCTCTTCTATTTAAATCACAATATCGTTAATTCATACTCTCATCGCTTTTCATCTGGACTACTGCAGGAGCCATCTAATTGGATTCTCTGTATCCAGCCTCTCCCTCCTGCAGTTTATTGTCACACAGCTGTCAGATTGATATTCCTAAAGCAATGTTTATGATCATGGAGAGCACCTTTTTGAAAAACTTCAGCACCTTCCTTTTGCTTCTAGGAAAAGTGATAAGCTGCTTGGTTCAGTGTTTAAAACTATCCACAACCTGACTTTAACTATATTTTTCCAGATTGATTGCACATTACACCGTCCTTCCTCTACCCCCACCCCACCGCACCTGGTCCCTTTGAGGCCATGCCCTCTACATTACAGCTAAATTGGCCTATTGGTTCACTGTTCTCCTGTCCAAAACATTCCAATTTCTGTCTCTGTACCTTTTCAGAGACTATCCAAGATATCCGTCCTCATCTCTGCCTCCTGGAAATCCTTCCCCATCCTTTCAAAGCTCCTCTCAAGCTTCACATCCTAAAGGAAGCCTTTGTTATCATTCCAATTCTTAAAAAATGTTCATCTTTACTTTGTATTTTTTGCATATAATTTGCATTTATTTATCTGTGTACATGTTATTTCCTTTTAGAAGAATGTAAGCTCCATTAGGGCCAGGAGTGTTTCATTTTTATCTTTATATCCCTACCACCTCGGCCAACTCTGACCATCTAAAAGGTACTTAATAAATGCTTTTTAAATTGAATTAAATGTACGTAGTTTGTCACAAGGCAGGTAGGTGGAAGAGTGGATAAAATGCTGGACCTGGAGTCAGGAAGAATCATATTTCCTGAATTCAAATCTACCCTCAGACGCTTATTAGCTGTGGGATCCTAGTGTGTGACCACTTCACCCTGTTTGCCTCAGTTTCCTCATCTGTAAAATGAACCGGAGAAAGAAATAGCAAATCACTTCAGTATCTTTGCCAAGAAAACCCCAAATGGGGTCATGAAGAGTCCAACACATCTGAAATGACTGAACAAAGTATATACTATCACAGAACTATCCTGGTTGTTTTAATCCCTAAGTGATGTCTCCCCAAAATTCCAGCTCCTGATCTATTGTGATGCTTTACCGAATCACAGTGATTATGAGTTAGAAGACAGTGGGAAGAATACTCACTCAGAAGTCAAAGAATTTAGATTCAAATTCTACCTTTTATAGGTATTACCTGCATGACTTTGGAAAGGTCCCTTAAATTCTCTCAGACTCAGGTTTCTCATCTGTAAAAGGAGGAGGGAAATGGGACTGAGTAACTTCTGAGGTCTCTTCCAGTTTTTTATCTATGAGTATGAGCTCAAACTATATACAAAAGGAATTTCCACTATGAGATATGTGATAAGTTGTGGTCCAGCTTCTGCTTGAGGTCCTGCAAGGAGGGGGAACCCACTACCTCTCAAGTCTACCCATCCCATTTTTGAACAGCTCAAGTTGTTAGGAAGGTGTCCCTGACATCAAACCTCTTTGAAACATACTCATTGCTCCTGGTTCTTTTCCTCAGTAAACAGAACATGCCCAATTTTTCTCCCACATAGTTGTTATTAGGTAGTTTTTCAGTCACATCTGACTCTTTGTGACCCCATTTGGGGTTTTAATGGCAGAGACATTGGAATGGCTTACCATTTTCTTCTCCAACTCATTTTACAGGTGAGGAAACTGAGGCAGATTGGGTTAAGTGACTTATCCAGAGTCACACAGCTAGTAAGTATCTGAGGTCAGATTTGAAATCATGAATATGAATCTTCCTGACTCCAGGCCAGTCATGCTAGCCACTTTGCCACCTAGTTTCCCATCCTCCACATAACAACTTTTCAAAAATTTAAAAGCAACTGGCTTGATTCTTTTCTCCAGGCTAAAGATACTCAATTACTATACGCTTTCAATAAGCCTTCATAAGGCATGGATTCAGGACTCCTCACTTTCTGAATTATTCTTCTCTGGATCCTTTCAGGCTTATCAATGTCCTTTTTAAACCATGGTCCCACAAGTTGAGGTCTGATTAAAGCAGATAATGAGAATATCATCTTCCTATTTCCTGAATTTCTTTAGAAGCAATACTAATAACTAACACTTATATAGTGTTATATAACACATTGTTAACTCTTAAAGTGCACAAAGCATTTTACAAACTTTGCATTTGATTTTCACAACCTGTGAGATAAATATGATTATTATTTGCATTTTATAGATGAGGAAACTAAGGTAGATAGAGGTTACATGACTTACCCAGGGTCCCACAGCTAGTAAGTTTCTGAGACTGGATTTGAACTCAGCTTTTCTTGACTCCAAGCACTTTACCCATTGTTCCATCTGGCAGATTTTCCATTTTAATAAATTGCAGCTTAAGGGGTTATTGCTCTTATGAAAGCATTGCAGAGCAATACTAGCTTAGGACTCCTAACATTGTACCCATTAGCATTGTACTCATTAGTGAGTCCACCCTCCTTGATCTGCAGCTGTCATCTTCATTCTTCAGTCATAATCAAGAGATATGGCATTGACTTTTAACATCCCTTTGTGGTCATTCTGCTAACTTGTCATGTTCTGTTTTATAACATCAGTGGAACACCTCAGCCAAGACATGCAGATATGTTTTAGTCAGAAAATGGACATTTTGACTTGAGATGCTGGCAAAACTGTAGCTTTGGCAGGGGTGACAGATAGGCATTCAGTGATCACATACAATGACTCACTTTGCTCTTGTATGATGGAGGTTAAGCCCCATCGAGGGTTGATGTTGAATATTATTTGTAATGAAAAGTTTATTTAAAAGAAAATTAATTTAAAATTTAAGACAGAAAAATCAATTTGCTAGACCATGTTTTCTATAAAACAAGTGTCTTCTTATGGATCTATCAAGAGGTTTAAGTTTCAATTCATGCTACCTTTAAGTGACTTTGTTTCTTCCTCCATAACATCATTCAAGAAATGCTTTCTTTGGGCTTCTTGGTTTCTCTTGGAACTCTGCTTTCCTCTTTACTCTATAAATATAAAGGTTAAGGATAATTAAATCTCACCTTATGAATTCTGAGTCTGAGCTTGGGCTGAGAAAAAAACTCACTTGAAATTTTAGGCAAAAAATAATGAATCCAAAGTCTGCCACATATGCGAGAGTCACCATGGAGACCAGAGCGTGAGTAATCACCATGGAGACCCTCATAAACCCTCTCAGCTTGAAATTATTAGAATAGATAATCAGCTGGGGATTGGCTTTGGAAGGAAATATTATAAATAGGTAGACACCAATTCCCATATCTTGGGACTGAATTTGAGATGAACAAGCAGATCATGAAGACTTTCACAAGTGATGTCATCCAACTATTTTTGAGTGTTATTGTTGAATAACTAATGAGAAGGAGGGATCCTGCAAGCCATTGTACTGCAAACCTCTTGTTCCAGAGGACTACTAGAAAAACAGCCTGGCAGATGTACTGAGCATTAATGAGCCAAGAACACTCTTAGTAGAGATGGCAGATCTAGTGGCAAGGTTCCTGGTTTTCTAGAGAAGTAGTTTCACGAATTGAGTGCTAGATCTGGAAATAAGAAGACCTAAGTTCCAATTTGGCTTCAGATACTTACTAGCTGTGTTACTATGGCAAGTCACTTAATCATTCTTTGCCTCAGTTTCCCTCTCTATGAAATGAAGGGATACTATCACCTACTTCCCAGAGTTTTTGTGAGGATCAAATTTTACAAAAGAATTTGTAAAATTCTTTACAAATGACAGCTATTATTATAAAGGCAGCTAAATGACACAGGGGACCTGGAATCAAGAGCCATGAGTTCAAATTTAGTCTCAGACAGCTACTAGCTATGTGACCCTGGCCAAATTACTTAACCTCTGCCTACCTCAATTTCTTTTTCTGTAAAATGAGGAATAGGTCTTAGAAGTTTACATTATAAAGCATTACCTTTTAATATATCTTTGCTCCTTCAAAGATGCTACAGTTCTATCAAGGAGCTAATGAACAAATTTCCCTCTTAACCAACTGGCCAAGAGCAAAAAACAAAAAAGAAAAGGAATAGAGAACATTATTTAATTCAATAAACATGTTTAATCACTTGATAAATGCAATGATACTAAGATACATGCTGAGGATAAAACAATATAAAAACTCTCATAAGGAGATTTATAAGGGGAAGGAAAGAAAAATGTAGGCATTCATGTAGTCCCTACTATGTGACAGGTGCTAGAGTAAATTGATCTTACATTTAAGTGTTTTGTCCAAGATCACACAGCCAGTAAGTATCTGAGACTGGATTTGAACTCAGGCCTTCCTAATTCCAGGCCCAGTCTTCTATCCAATGTACCACCTTCTGCCATCATGAACATTGATTGTGGAATCAGAAGATCTGAGTTAAAATCTTTTTTCCAACAATACTTGCACAGTCTTAAGCAAGTCACTTTATATTCCTAGACCTCAGTTTCCTCCTCTGTGAAATGAAGCTTTTTCCAAATAAACTGTGAGCAATACTAGAAAGCAGAAAAGCTAAATTCATGGATTATAAACATAACAAATAATATGATAAATTTATAGAAATCCAATCACAATGGCATCAGAGTTTTTAGAACGGAGGTAGCCTTGCAGTTGCAGAATTAAGAAAAGCTTCTAAGAGGAGACTCCAAATGAGCTAAGTTTTGAAGGAAATATTTTAGGCACTGGAAATAGCATATACAAAGATCTGAAGAAGGAAAAAAGCAACCATTGGAAGTAGAGCAGTATGTAATAAGGTTAGTCAGGTAGTCTGGAGCCAGATTGTGGAGGACCTTGAATATCAATCCAAGGAGGTATCATTAATTGGACTTGCCTAATTAGAAACCCATGTGAAGGACAAGTAGGAATCAGAGATAGCCACAAGTCGCAGTGTTTAGGAGAGTGATAATGTCCTCAAAAGAGAGTGAGAATTTAGAATGATGAACAGGTTTGGGGAACAGAAAGATGAAGAGTTCACTTTCATATATGTTGAACTTTAAGCAACAGATCCAACCTATTTGTCTGACCTTATCATCACACTATTCCCTTTCAGATGGTCAAATTTTAATCAAACTGAACTGTTTTCTTTCCCAGTTTCTGATTTTGTCCCCTTTGCTCATACTACCTCCTGAACATGGAATAACCTGCCCATCCCATCTTTATTTATTAAAGTGTTTCCCTTCATTCAAAGGACAACTCAGATATCGCTTTCTACAGGAAATCTCTGCGTGTGATCTCTCCCTCTACAATTCTGTAATTGTACTTTATGGGCTCTCCTTTGTCCCTCTTCTTATTTTGTCTTGTGACACAAAAGGTTACTTCGGTGTACATATATGGGGGAAAGCCAGCTCTAAAACTAAATTTTCAATGGGAACATTTATATTTCAGAAATCAATCAGGGCTTTGTTTACTTTTTGTTGATCGTCTAAACTTAAGAAAATGGAGGAAAAAATTAATAACATGGATTAAGTTTTTAAGGGTGCCATAATTTCATTTGGGCAAGGAGGGAAGAGAAAACAGTTATTAAACATATGCCACTTAAGCAAATCAGGAGAACATAGAGTAGTTTGACTGTCAGAATTTGTGACCAAACGAGATGTAGAGAGCATTACGAAATACACAGTTTTGCACAAAAAAACCCCATCCAATCTAGATTAGATGGAAGTCCGAAAGTTGGGGGGGTAAATGGGTAGTTGTACAGCAGATATCATTACTAAAGACCTTATTTCTCAAATACATAAAGAACTGAGTCAAATTTATAAGACTACAAATCATTCTGCCATTGATAAATGGTCAAAGGAAATGAAAAGGCAATGTTCAGATGAAGGAAACAAAGATATCTACAGACATGTGAAAAATGCTCTGAATCACCACTTGACTAGAGAAATGCAAATTAAAGCAATTCTGACACCTATCAGACTAGCTATTGTGATAAAAAAGGAAAATTATAAATATTGGAGGGGATGTGGGAAAATTGGAACACTGAATCATGGTTGATAGAATTGCAAACTAATATAACCATTGTGGAGAACAGTTAGGAACTATGTCCAAAGGGTTATAAAACTGTGAATATCTTTTGACTCAGCAATATCACTCTAGGTCTCTATCTTAAAGAGATTTTTAAAAGAGAGAGAAAGACGTATATGTACAAAAATATTTAAACAAGATCTTTTTGTGGTTACAAAGAATTGGAAATTGAGAGGATGCCTATCAATTGAGACAAATGGCTTGGACAGGTTGTGGTATATGATTGTAATGGAATAATATTGTGCTATAAGAAAGAATGACCAATCTGCTTTCAGAAAAACCTGGAAACACATAAACTGGTGCAAAGTGAATTGATCAGAACCAGGAGAACATTGTACACTATAACAACATTGCACAATGATTAACTGAATGATTTAATCTCAGCAATACAATGATCTAAGACAGTTCCAAAGAACTCATGATGAAAAATGCTGTCCACACTCAGAGAAATAACTGGTGGATCCTAAATGTAAATTGAAGTATACCAGTTTTCATTTTCTTTCCTTTTTTCTGTTGGAGGGGGAGAGATTGGTCTGTGTTTTTTTTTCACATGACCAATATAGAAATGTGTTTTGCATGATTGTACATGTGTTACCTATATCAAATTGCTTGCCATTTCAAAAAGGGAGTAAAGGAGAGAGAAGAGAGAGAATTTGGAACTTAAATTTTTTAAAAACCAAATGTTAAAAATTGTTTTTATATGTAATTAGAAAAAATAAAACCATATTCAAAAAAATCACATAATATCATATTACTGGCACCTGTCACTAGAATGTAAATTTTTTAAGGGTAAGAATTATATAATTTTTCACCTTTTTACTCCCCGCATTTAGTATAGTATCTATCAAAAATAGGCATTTAATAAAGGTTGGTTGGGCTGAATTAACTGAATGAATTAAATTAATAAGATACTCAACTGGAAGTATTGAACAGGCCATTAGAAATATGGAACTAGAGCTTCTGGAAAATTTCAAATATATAGAACTGAATCATTGCCGAAATAGTAATTGAAACTAAGGAATGGATGAATTTGTGAAGGAGCAATGTAGAGAAAGAATAGAAGAGTAGGTGAAGGATAGAAAAGTAAGAATGGGTAAAAGAAAAAGGAAAAGACTGGTAAATTGAATTTTAAAGGGTCAGATAATGAGGCAGTCTTGGGGAAGCAGTATATGTTTGAATATCAGAAAGAAAGGCACATCAGAAAGAAAGGAAATCTTAATGGAAGAAAATAGGCATGAGCAATTCTAATGGATCTGGTAAGATGTTGCACAAATACTTTTTAACCTTGGGTTGTTGTGGACATGAGAGATGCTATCCAAGAATCCACAAACTAATCATAATTTGGATCTTGTACTTCTGTGACTGCTTTTTGGAGGTCCCTAAGGGAAAGAAATGTTTGAACTGAGAGTTGGAAATCCTATCCTATGTTCCATTCTGAAACCATCCAGGCAAGTACTGGGAACAGAGAAGTGTTTTTAATCCCCATTTTTGGTGTCCTGAGAGAATGTGCATCGTTGCTATAGTTACTGTTGTCAAAGAGTGTGTTGCTGTGCTAAGCAGACAAAAGTAGACAATGTGAGTGATGGCTGGTAAGACATGTCTCTCATCTCCCTGCTCTGTAGTGAAGTTAGGAACAATTCTCAACAATTGCCACTCTCCTCCTGAAGTTTTCTTTACCTATTACTATCAAGGAAGGAAGCAAAAAAAAAAAAAGAAAAAATTACTTTTTGTATCTCCAAGTATTCAATGAACTTTTCCTCTCCCCTGTGCTTTTTCTTCCTTCATTTGATTTTATTTATTCTCCTTTATACAAAGAAAACAGTGCTTGTCAACCCTTTCTTGCACATATAATGTTAGCAGGGTAGATGAGCAATGAAAGATTTTGGATAGGAAGAGAAGATATTGATGTGAGATGTATCTGCACAGACAAATGGCAAAGGCATTGACTTCAACTAGAGATCACCAACATGTTGGATGACCTTTGTAAACTGGAGAACCTACCCTTAAAGTAGCTCAACTCGGTAAGCAGAAGAGTTTGTTATATAAATAAATTAATGACCTACAGTGAATCAGAAGTCTCTAAAGCAGAGATTCTCAAGCTTTTTGTTTCATAGACCCTTTTGGCAGTTTGGAAAAGTCTATATATCTTTCTCAGAACATTTTTTAGAATGGATAACATGAAATATATAGGATTACAAAAGCAACCAATTATATTAAATTACAGTTGTCAAAATATTATGAAAAAACAAGTTCATGGACACATGGTTAGAAATCCTTGTTTAACCATTCCAGAGATAACTTTGTAAGCCAGGACCTGAGAAGGGAAATTCATTGCCAGATGCACCATGTGGGTACCATTTTGAATTCTTTATTGATGCTTACATCAGAATAAGCTTTTATATTTAATATGCTTTCCATACTTCCTTTATCTAATTTACCTTGCAACTTACATGTGACCGAGTATTTATATGGGAAGGAGGAAATCCTCATTCACTCCATGTCTATTACATGCTAGGACATCAAACTAATCCTTTATCACAGGACTATTACAATAAATTAGAAGTTCTTAAACTCTCTTTTGCCTCAGGATCCCTTTATACTCCTCAAAAATAGGGGATCACTAACATAGAACTTTTTTGTGTGGGGCAGTTTATCTATTTGTATTTACTACATTATAAATTTTAAAATCTTAGTATTATTATGAAAATAATTTTGATCTCCTATAGCCACTGAAAATGTCTTTAGGACCCCTGAGCATCCACACTTTAAGAATCATTGCACTGAGGACAGGGAGGAGAGAATGGTTAAGAATGATGAGGTCCAAGTCCTGAATTGACCTATAATACCAAATGCAATGACTCAACCAATAATCCTAAATATCAAAAAAAAACCCATTCATCTTCTAGGATGACAACGACTTCAGATGAGAGACAAATATAAGAGAAGACATACACCCAGTGAGTGCTTGTGAGTTCCTAGACCATAGATGGAAAACCTTGCTTAGACACATAACCTCCCCACAAAGAAATGCTCAACCCCAAAGATGTCTGCTATGACAACGCAGTGCCAGATTAGTAAAGAATTTGTGGTCGATAGGACCACATAGCTGGGCAATACCATATTCCTGAATCAACTCTTCTGGGGTATAGAGCAGGAATTTCTGAATAATGCTGCATTCCTAGACTTAGCTTTTTGGCAAGGAGAAGAATTATGTGATCCTGGAGCTGAAGGGCAGCAAGAGATAAAGTCATGGTGTGAAAAAGAAAATTAAAATGACTTTCATTAATTCTGTGTCTTTGAAGGGACTTTACCCCCTAGGGACTCTTAGTTTTTTGCTTGTTTGTTTCACTTTTGAGTAGAGCTCCAACATTTAGTAGTATTACTATAAATATGGAAGCATGTGTAAGTCCCTGGGAGAGATAAGGCTCACTGGAGGGAGTGGAGCTGAATGTCTTGTAATGCCTCAAGATTTACTATTTCAAGGGAATCTTCACACACTGAATTATACCATTAATTTAGAGGACTGTGTGCATTCCTAAAGGATTTGAGGTTTATCAGAGAGGGAATGAGAATTGTATTGATTGTGAAATCAGGAGTGAGTCAGTCATTTGTGCTTCAACTTTTCTCTGAACTGAAATAAATCCTGTCCTGTATTTGATGCATTATTAATCTGAGCACTTGTGAGAAAACTGGGGGAGGTCTTTTTACCTTTTACTTTGTAGAAAATTAGACATGAATTATATTATATTATCCCTAAGAAGCTAAATAAGCCTTAAGGAATAAATTGCAAATAATTCCCCATGTCCCAATTGAAGCTATACCATGAAAACAAACAAACAAAAAAACAGCAGTTCTGAAAAATTAGAGTAGATTGTAAGCTTCTTGGGGGCAAGGCAGATGTTTGTTTTGCTTTTTTTATATCTTTAGTATACTACTTTACTCATACTGGGTGCCTAATAAATATTTATTGAATTAATAATAATAGTTTACAGTTATATCATGCTTTATAGTCCAAAAAGTACTTTCCACACAAAGTCCTTGAGAAGTAGATTGCTATCCCTTTTTTATTTCTCATCTCCCATCACTTTTCTGCATAAATAAAGAATCTAGAGCTCACTGAGATAAAATGACTTGTTTATGAACATTTTTGCTAATGCTCAGAAAGAGAATCTTTTTGTATGAAAATACAGCAGCCTTTCTACTATATGAGAGGCAACATAGTACATGGGATAGAGTACCAGACTTATTTTCAGAACTCCTGGCTTCAAATCCCACCTTTGACACTGTATTTACATTAACGAATCACAACCTATCTGGGACTTAGTTTCTTAGGTTTGAAATATACAGATTGGAATAGATGGCTTCTAAGACCCTTTCTAGCTTTATAGCAACAGTTCTATGAAATTATGGATCCACTGCACTGACTTGTTATGTAAATGACTCTAGTATTTCATGGGGAATTACAGCAGAATTTGTGTTAAGAGGATTCTGCTAAGAATTTGGCAAATTATTACATCATCCAATGATATCTGCTCCACTAATAATTTGCCTACAATGTCTGATCAAGAAATCTTTCATTTTCTCATTTCAGAGAGGTGTTTCTTGTGGAAAGAAGCTTAACTGTAATTCAAGCTACACAGATGGCAGATGCAATAGAAGTAGAAAGGATTATCGCTCTCAGAGGCCTCCACAAGGATATGTTTTATTGACAAAGCCCCTTTCAAGCACACTTTATTAGGACATGCCTCAGTTTTGAGAACATTTTGTCCCTATTATTAAAATGCAGCCACTACAACAAAGTACTACACACATATATACACACATACAAAGCCAATGACATGGACTGGCAAGCATGAAATGCTCACAATGGCATTTTGCTGTTGGAATGTTGAATCATTAAAGAAACTTGGCACAAGACATAATGCACCATTTGTTGTCACATCTAGACATAGCATAAACAAACCTTTGGATGGATTGTCTATAGTGGAACAGGTCAAAGGCCACTGTCTTTGAGACACATGGAAAGGCTAAGAATTAGGAAATAAATTTCCAGAAGGCCAAATAATTGAAACAGAGCTACTTGGATTATTTTTGAATGGTGAAGATCATACAATCTAAATGAGAATATGGAAGATATTTTAGGGAGTAATATCTGTGAAAACAGTTTGGGATTATTGTTAATTCAAAGTTAGAGATCAATTTCTTACATTTCTATCTTGACATGACAAGACATTTCTTAAAGAATGAAGCTGTATGGATTTTCTTTAAATTAGTCCTAAATGAAATTACTTTAGAGAGTGTTTCCTTTAAGTCTCAACTAAAATTCCACCTTCTATAAGAGGGATTCCTTAACCCTTCTTGGTTCCTGGGGTTTCCTTCTGTTAACTACTTCCTTTTATCCTGTGTACAGGTTGTTTTGTATATTTGTTTGCATATTGTCTCCCATTGGACTTTAAGTTAATGACTATTTTTGCCTCTTTTTGTATTCCTTTCATTTAGCATAATGCTTGACACATACTAGATACTAAATAAATATTTACTAATTGATTAAGTTCTTATGGATTGATAAATTCAGAAGCCAAATTGTAAGATTTAAGAAGAGATTAACAGAAGAAAAAGTGGAGGTACCTGTTGTACGTGGCTTTTTGAGTGAGGGGGATGTCTACTCCAAGGATGTGAAGACTTTCCCTGGAAGAATAGGCAGATGAGAACAGTTTGTTCCAACAGCCATAGAGGACTGAAATAGGTGCTGTGAAGCACTTAGAAGTTGGCAAGTCATCAAAGATGCCAAGGTCTTCCACTGCATCCTCAGCCATCAGCAGTCATCTTGAATTTTTCTTTCCCCTGGACTCCAATGCCTCATGAAGAGAGAGTGAAGTTGATGGCTACACCCAACTCTGCCTCATTTACATTCAGTTCATGTGCAAGTCAAGACATCTGTGATGTCATTGGTCCTCTTTGAAAATGAAGGGCTAATAACAATGAAAACATTAACTTACAATGCTCTAGCTATCCTACATTATCATAGAATTGTATGACTTTGTACATGCAAACTCTCGTATCTACTACAAGTTGTATATTTTCCTGGCGTGTAATTTGATCAGTTAAATTCCATTCAGTACATTCTTAAGCACCTGTCATGTTTGGGGACTGTACAAGGCACTGTGGGTACAAAAGCAAAAGTAGTCATAATTCCTCTCCTCAAGGAGTTTATTTTAATGCAGTAGATGGAATAAGGAATGCACCAAAATAAATAAACCATAGTTGAAAAGGATGGTCCTTATAACTGATGATATAATTGATTCAAGGAAGGCAGAAATTACTTCCAGTTAGAGGGAAGTTTTCATAAAGCATGTTCTCTCATGTCTGAACTATCTATGATGCTTTATCCATTCCATAATCTGATCCGAGAACATTCTTTATCTCTTAACCTTCAGCATCATGATTCTTCAAAGTAGCCCTTCCTCTCATCTCTTCTTTTATTTTATTTAGGGTAAGATAGGAATGTATTCCCATCTCATACTCTAGACAAGTTTCAGTTATCTATGAACTAATAAAGATGTGAATATAATGCAGAATTTGTAGATAATGGATTGCTTTGACCATAGGCTCTATTCTTTTGAAGGACATTTGACAGATTCTAAGTTGAAGTAATATTTCTAAGTTAAAGGAATCAGAGAAATTATGCAAAATTCTACAGTTATTTTTCCTTGATTCTTTAGAAGAATGTTAGCTTACTTCATGCTGTCACAATTGCAAGGAAGACAGGTTAGATTTTAAAGTACTTTATAAGGTCATTTTCATTTAAAGTATAAAAAGTGGATGTTAAGCATAATATCAGCACAACCAAAGTTAAAAGATAAAAATGTATATTGAGAACATCCCGATAGTCTTCTTTCCCCATCTAGATCATGGTGGAAATAGATGTGAAAATGAATGCAGGTATCAATGTGAGTTGTCAGTGAATGGTTTTGGTGCACGTGGGTTTTAACTAAATAGAATCCATTGATTCTGTCACATCCCATGAGAATTTGGGTCAACATATGGACCTGTGATTTCTTTGTAAAGGGAATTTCAGTTGAAGAAATTCCTACTACTAATGCATATCAGCAACTGTTCTGCACCTTTATTCTTTAAGATTTGCCTATGGCACTGAGGGATTGTGATTTATTCAGGTTTTCAATGCCTATGATATCAGAGACTGAATTTGAACCAAGTCTTTCTGACTCCTAGATCTGCTTTGTATTCACTAAATGCTCTATTTTTTATTTATAAATCTATTTTAGGAAATAGTATACTATGCATAAGTACAATATCTTAAAATGTCTTTTGTGCATATATTTGAATGATCATTCTTTAAAATTACAAAATAATAATAGCATTTATATAGTGCTTTAAGATTTGCAAGGCATTTTACAAATATTATCTCACTTCATTCTTACTACAAGATAATTGTGTTAGTATTGCCATTTACAAATGAGGAAATGGAGGCAAACAAAGATTAATTGACTTGCCCAGGGTCACACAGGTAGTAAATGTATAAGACTGAATTTGAACTCAGATTTTCCTGATTCCAGATCAGTGCTCTATATAATGTGCCATGTAACTTTTTAAATATCTCCAATATAATAGTTTATTATCTATGTTTTGTATTGTCTTGGTCATATGTTTATTGCTATGTGAAACTTCATTAACCTCCACAACATGTACTCTTTAGCTATGTAGTCATTGTTTATTTTCCTTTCTTTTTCTTCCTATATTGCTTTCTTTCCTCTCTTTTCTCTTTATTCCCTTTTTCTTCCCTTCCTTCATTCTTTCTTTTATGTAGATTTTATCAATGACATAAAAATTATTTGAGATAGAAAATATGTGTAGCTCACCATTCTATAAGACAACGCAATTCCATCCATTTCTTCTCCCCTTCCCCACATTTTCTAAAATAATATACTCTGGTTGGAGGAGGGGAAGGGAACAGTTATAAGAGGACAGAAAGAAAACAGAAACTTTAAGTGAAAGGATAATTTCCCAGAAAAATCAAAGAAATATATTCTAATGGAATTAAAATGAAAAACCTATGGTGAATATAACTTGTAATGCTCAAAGAGACATTTATGCCACAAAAGTGTCGTATAATGTGATATGGTGTACATATACTTATTGATTATCTGATTGGAAGAGACACCCTATCTATATAAGCAGTTTCTACCAATCATCAGTTCCCTCCGTTTCATGTGTTGTGATCTGACTTTCAAATTGTACAAGAATTCCAGCTGTATCATGGTTATAGATGTCACAAAGTTCCTTTCACATTCATTGTACATTATTTCCATAGTAACTAATGAATCATAATGGCCATAAAGCACAGAGAAATGAAAGTAAAGCAATAAAAAACTAAAAAGAATAAAACATTATTAGGCTGAACACATATAGTACTAAAAATATAATTATGTGAGCTACTATGCAATTTTATTGATAGAAATTTGAAAAAACGTATATAACTCATGTTTCCGCAGCCAGTGAATAATGTCAATAGCACATTTTTAAAGCAATAAAATGCTAGAGGACCTAACAACAATTGCATTTATTGCTTAAGTAGTATTTCTTTGTGTAGTATTTCTTTGAGGTCCCTGCTTACCAAGTCAACTGACATTTTCATAAATATCTTTTTGTTTAAAGACCATAAGATCCATCATTTCCTACTGTCTACTTTAAAAAACAAAAAAGATTCTAAATGAGCTTGTGTTTCCTGAAGACTCGCAGCCTACAACCTTTGCATTACTGAGCTCATCAAGCTAGTTGGTAAAGAGGAAGAAAATTTGCTAGGTAGGAATGGAGGTCCAAATGAAAAGTTATTTCAGCCTAAGAAACGATAGACTAAAGCTGAACGTACAAAATGGGGTGAGAAATGAGGATGAGCCTGGGAAAAACTTTGATATATATTATGGGAATCTTTTGAGTTATGATCTTTTTTTTTTTGCTGGTACCTTAGAAAAACAGAAGGCAGAATTGCTGCCTTATAATCTACATGAGATGATTGATAGGATAGTACTCAAGCTAGTAGGAAAAGTATATTAATTGAAAATATCTGGCAAGTAAATGACACTTGCTTTGTGTCATATTCAGCACTGGACAAATTAGTAGACATAGGCTGGAAGCTAGATTGAGAGATTAAAGAATTTAGAAACTGAAGATAAGTTAGCTGACTCCCAGAAAGGAATCCAACAGGACACAGATAACATTCTTCTGCTACTAGACACCTCTGCTACTGTCACTCCATGAAATAAGGGTGAATCTGGGATCCCAAAGGTTTGTGGACTATGTATTTTACATGACCCACAAAACTGGAAAGGCTCTAAGTAAAACCTGTTAATGAATTCTGTGGAAGTTACCTAAGAACCTGGTTATCTCAATATACAGAAATTCATGCTCAGAAAATTGACTACTATATGAGAAATTTTTTCATCTTTGCCATAGCCATTGATAAAAATTTGGTACTAAAGTTTAAAGGGCTTTGTGATCTAGGCTGCTGAAGGTTGTTTATTGATTCATCATTTCACAGGTCTTCTCTTCAAAGCCTAGGGAGGCTGTATGGTCTAGTAGCTGATGTCAGGTTCTTTCTTTATTGCAAAAAGTAGAAAGACACAAATGATTTGATGACCAATCAATTTTAAATGTGAAGATAGAAGATTAGAGAGCTGATGATGCTTCCCAGTCAAAGGCAAACAGAAATCATTAGTGAAAAGCATAAGCAGAAAATCACAAGGCAGAAATGTGGACAACAAAATGAAAGAAGGATGGTCAAAGAGCAAAAACATGGAGTAGTAGCAAAACTGTTAAATTAAGATTCAGAGGAAGGAGGAATTCATTGAATTCTGACTTCCTGCTTAACCTTAGTTAAGTTCCTTCACTTGGGTTTTAATTTCTTCATCTGCAAAAGGAGATTTGGAATTGAATCACCTCTAAAATTTCCTCCTATTTCAAATCATCTGGTCTGTAATTCCTGTTGGTGGTAGTTCAAGTCATGGAAATAAAGTGTTGCCTACACATGCTAGGAGATGATTAGAGAAAGGTAAAGTTGAAGATTGTACCAGGAGAGGTCAGTAGGAAATGAAAAATGGAGCTCAACTTTGGAAGTCACCATTAGAGATGAATGAAAGGGTAAATTGATTCTGGCAGACTTCCCTTCTCTTTAAAAGCAGAAGAGGCAGGGAAGCTGCCTTGAAGTATACCAACAAAATGTTTAAAAAGAAACCACCACTATGAACATACTCTTCTTTCCAAACCAGATTAATTAATGTAATGAGGTGGGAGATGAAAACATCCTATATCTACTGATGAATAGAGGCTTCTCTCTTCATTTTAAAATAGTTTATTGCTGATGTAGAAATAAAATAAACAGTGAAATGTCAGATAAATCATTTTTCCTTGACAACATCGAATCATTCTGCTGAAAGAAATCTGTGTTAATAACCAAATGTTCTACAAAAAAAAAAGATCAAAATGCAATAAAACCTCACTAATTTGTAGCAGTTGGGAGGAGGTCAGTATGAATTAGGAAAGAGTCCAATGTTTTAGTGCAACTTTATTACTTTCACACATATACATTAACTGAAACAAGTATTACTTATAGAGAGTTCTCATGGAAAGTGCTATAATGAATAAATAAAGTGGCAGAAAAATGCTAATAGCTGTCATTCATGGAGAAGTATAAAGTCTACAAAGTGTTTTCAAATCTATTGTCTCATTTTATCTTCACAACACATTATTAAGAAGAGGAGTATGGGATATGGAGAGATTAAATGAATTTCCCAGTGACATGCAGCTAATAAGAATTTAAGGTAAGATTCAAACTTTGGGGTCTTCCAGAATGCAAGTCAGTTGCTCTCTATCCATTAGGCCAACTTACTCCAACTAAATGCCAATACAGAGAAAAGGAAAAAAAATAATTCACTAGGTCTCTGAAGTAAATTAAAAAAAATGAAAAAGAAGATGTAAAAAATGGCCTAAATTCAGTTTTTATGTAACTTCTTTACATAATGATAGAATCTAAAACTGCTTTATACATGAGGGCAAGTTCAAAACTGTGTTTCATTATAAATAGCAAAAAGAAACTAGATCCTGGAAATTAGTAAAGTATCTAAAGAAACTGGAAACTCAATACTTGATGTGGATTGTTTCAAAATATTATTATATATTTGTGAGGATAAAAAGGATCTATAAGATAAGATTGTATATTTGAGGTTGTAAAAGACTTATAAGACATCTTTACCAACCAAGACTCCATTTTACAGGTCAGAATACTGAAAGACCCAAAGAAGCTAAATGACTTTGTCAAAGTCACACAGTTAACTCTGCCTTATATAAATGGAATGCAGATTTCTAAGGATGGGACATATTTCATGTTACTTCATATTCAGAAATAGACTCCTATTTGATATAAAAGATAAACATATAATGAATAAATAAAACGGCAGAAAAATACTAATAGCCGAAAATCCAATTTGAAGATGCACACTTATGTGATGGGTGAAGTTTGTTCTAGAGGATTGTTTGGTGAGAGACATATGTGGTTCCAAACTTCCTTTGGGACAGACACCAGGTAGGAGAGAAAGACTGGAAGCTAGACAAATGTAGAGGAAGCTGACTCCCCAACATATCCCTGATTTCTAGCTTACCTCCCTTAGAGACTTTGAGGGTTTTCCTTTGGGGTGAGACTGGAACTGTCTTTTGGATTGAGCTGATATCTCATCATGCTCACAGCTACGAAGCTCATTCACTTTTTACATTTTTTGGTATAAAATGTGATTTTTAAAAGATAAATGGGTTTACTCACTTCTAGTCATTTGTTATGGCCTTTTGTGGAACCAGTATTTTGCTGGATGGGGCCAAGCTGGTGAGCACAGTCAGATGTTATCACCACTCCTACAAACAATTGAAATAGCCTCCTAATTAGTCTCTCTACCACAATATTCAAGAGAGTCAAGCCTTCAAAATCTTGGTTATGGCATAGTGTCTGAGGAGAATGAAGATAAAGAAGTGAATGCCAGCCAAGAGTTTCTATTCTTCCTAACTTTATATAAGGCATCCTGGACAAAGAGTCCAAGCATAAGACAGACTTACTTGGTTACTCCAAATTTCTTTTAAAAGCACCACAGAGTTTGGATTCCAAAGATTAAATGAATAATATCCAAAGTCATTTTATGACTAAAAAATAGAGAATGAAACTGCAGCAAAATTATTGAAGGATCCTAGGGAGCCAAACACTACTTTGAAAACCTTGAGACTGTGAATATTCAAGAGGAAAAGAGTGCTGACCAAAAGTATGGATGTGAAAATGTTGAGGAAGAAGCATAGGGGAAAAAAGCATGACTTAAATATGGGTAATAATGGCAACGAAGGATATGTTTAATGTTTAATACAACTGAGGAAAAACTAATGTTTTTTGAAGATATTAAGGGAGAATTACAGACATTTAAAAAGACAAAAGTTTTAAAAAAGTAAAACGGTAGAATTTAACAATCTAAATGACAATTCAGAATTAAGTAAGAGGGCACAAATCTTCATTGAAGTTAAAATCCCTTGAGAGTTTGGTGACTTCATTTTCCTAGATATCTTGGGGAAGAATGAAAACATTGTGCAATATGTATAGGTAGGCATCCTTGCATATTTGCATCATTTAAGACACTCAACAAATTGAGTCCAAGCTAACAATACAGCATCATGCCACATTATTTCCCTTCACATATACTATATTACAAAACAATTTGCTTACTATCTCCTTCCTAATTTTGTGCTTCTATCTGCATAATTGTGTACTACTACTCTGTCCATTCATACAAGCTGTCCATGATGCCTGGGATGCATTTTCCTTTCTCTGTTTAAATTGATTTCCTTCTTCAAAGCATAGGATAGATGCAATTTCTTTTAGGATACTTCTTCAACTGACCCAAAGGAAAGTGTTTCTCTGTTTTCAAATTTTTTCAGACCATTTTGAATGCTTTTTATTTTTCTCTGTCATGTTCCAGCAGGAATTACACTTACTCAAAGATAGATTGCATCCCTCTAATTGTCTATAAGGTCCTTGAGGCAGAAACTATCAAATTCAACTTTGTTTTACCATCATCTACAATGCTGTTTTCTGCATAATCACTTGATACATATTGTTGAATGGGCCTAATTGAAACTTGCTAGAATGGAGCTAATTAATGAAATATAGTTATGGCAGGATATCTTATTAAAAAGAAATAGATTAATCCAAAGGGTGGTATAGCACCATGATACATAAAGAAAATATATTCATATTAGGAACTCTAAGAAATACAAGAAGGAGGAAAAAGAGAGGTTTTGTCTGACAATAATGAATAGAAAAATAAAAATAAATAATATTGTGATGAGATTATACTACAGATTCCCTTCCTTAAGTCTCTCCTCTGTCCAATTCATGTGACACTCAACTAACAAAGTGATCATCATAAAGGGCAGATTTGTTCATGTCACGTCTGTACTGAAAGGTTCCAGTGGCTTCCCATTAGCATCAGGGTATATATATCAGGATATATATATATTTCCATATACTTATATGTGGAAAGTTGAATAAAGATAATGGCACACAATCACCAGTTGAAGAAACTAAGGTATTTTAACCTGAAGAATAGAAGACTTAAAAGAGAATACGATAATAGTTGTTAAATTTGTGGAAGACTTTCATGGAAAGGAGCATTATTAGATTTGTTCCTGTCGTTCCAAAAGGACAGAACTGGGAATAATAGAAATAACTTGCAGGGAAGCAGAATTATATTCACTCTAAGGAACAATTCTAAGGAGTAGTGCTATAATTATTCTTATTTTACAAATGAGGAAACTGAAGTCATAGAGGTTAAATTACAAGATGGAATTTAAATGCAAGTGTCTGATGACTCCCAGTCCAGTTCTCTTTCCACTACAAAATGCTGTAACTGCTGCTACTACTATCTATTACTATTATTACTTATTAACTTTGGAAAACTAATTTTTCTGGGCCTTAGTTTTATCACATGTGAAATTAAGATACTCGTCTTTCAGTTTTAAAGTTATTGTGATCCTGTGAATTCAATTGCTTTCCTCATATTAGTTTCCTTAGCTGATCCTTTCTTTCTAAAGAATGCAAATAATTTTAGCTAACCTCATCTTTGAATTATCAGTTATTCTAAATTTATGAAATAAAAGTTAGTAAAGTTTTACCATAATAAATCAAAGTGGTAGAAAAAACCTTCTGATATTGTATTATGAAAGCTAAGCAAAGGAAGAAAAGGAGACGAAAAGGATCTTGCCATTTACAAATGACTCATTTCTATACAAGAAAATTCAAACTCATCTTCTTTGTTCCTAGAATTCTATTATTTAGACCTAGAAGGCCTCCTATTATAGAGATTCCCAGAGATTCCTTCCTAATATTCATCCCTGCTGCTGTTTCTAAATGTGGTGCTAGCCATGGTCCTGAAAGGTGAAACTGCATAGAGAGATTTGCCAGAAATTGCTTGAAGATCCAGCTCTCATTGCCCTCCAACTTGTCTATGGTACAGCCAAAATCATCAGCTGGATAATTAGTGGGCACCATGCTGGCAAGAAAGCTGTATAATCTATGTAACAATAACATTAAGAAAAAATCAACATCCTGGGGACGATGCCAGTGATCAGGGCACTGTAATTGCTATAATTAAAAGCAAATCAAACACTGCAGTGAAAGTAGGTCAGTCGTCAGTTTGGTGTTATCCTGATGTGACTAGAAAATGAAAAGGACATTGATGGTAAACAAGGTACTAACGCACTTCAGGAAGGAAATGGATTGAGATGCTGTGTTGAACTCATTGCTGGATATTCATAGGCAACTTCATCAATGCATCTAAGTGCTCTAAGAGGGAATATATGCCATTCAAAAATGTGAGGGGATATCATCTCACTTGATGCCCAATGAAGGACAATGAACACTTAATTATATATTGTCTGGTACTTGTATTTTGTTCTTTTGTCTCCTCTTCCCAAACAGATGGCATCCTCCTTGAAGCTGAGAATTGTGCCTTATAGTTCTTTTGTTTCCCCAGACACTGGTTATACTATATGCACTCAATAGACACTTGTAGGCTGATTGGGCAGTTCAAAGGTTTCCATCATTTGGGTTCCCTTCCTTTCTTCAAGAGATCTGGAATTTCATTGATTCTATCACCACAAGTGGCAACTCTTTCTATCTTGGCTGATAGGCTATTTTTCTTGATAGCTCACATTTATATAGATCTTTAAAGTTTATCCTGCTAGTGTCACACTGCTGGCTTATATTGAGTTTACAATCCACTGAAACCCTCAGTTAATGTTTAACATAAATTGATATGTAGCCATTTCTCATCCCCATGTTATGATTTTTATAATGGATTTTTGGACCCAGGTTTATCCCTATTGAATCTCATCTTTCTAAATTCATCCCATGATTCTACACTTTTGACAATGTGGGAAAGTGAGCTTTTTTCTTATTCTTTTTTTCCCTGTGCAATGGCTAGGCCAAAGCATTTAATTACTATGGATTTCATAGGATCATATATCTAGTTCTAAAAGAGACTTCATCTGCTATATAGTACAATTCACTTATTTCATAGATATGGAAACTAAACTCTGAGAATTGTTGAGTAATCATCAGGTTTGTAATTTTAACTCAGGGACCCTGACTTCTGAAGTACTATAATTTCCACCACAGTACACTGTCTGATCACTTTGTAAAACTTTTTTGATATTCTGGGGCTCAATGCAACACAGTGTAAGTCACAAATAAGAGCATTTGGAGAATTTCATCATTAGCAGAGAATCCCTTTAGGACAGGGCAAAATAAATTCTCTGTAACATTCACAAACACCTAGAAAAAGGAGTTCTCAATTTTATGTCTTACTTAATCGTAGTGAATCATTAGTACCACTCACCAGATCATTCAATGAAGTTGTGTCCATATTCTCATATATCATAGAATCTTGTTTCATGTTAACACGTGACAGATACCTTATATGCTTATATGGCATTTTTTGATAGAGAGTCAAATACTAATTTTTTTTGCTTTAGGGCTTTCATGAATTGTGTGTGCTATTTCATTTAATCCTCAAAACAACCCAGAAACATAGGTACCTTTATTACACCATTTTTTATAGATGAGGTAAGTGAGGCTGAGAGAAGTTAAGGGGCTTATTTTGAGTGCCACAGTTGGTAAGTATCTGAGCTGATCTTCGAACTCAGCATGTCTTGATTCTGCGTTCAGTATTCTTACCTGCTATGCTCCCTAGCAGCAATAGACACACTACATCTTACATTGTCTACCCCAGTTCAACAAGTCATGGTATTGTAAATATATGCTCTGATATTTTTTAAAAACTGCCTATTTATTTTCATTTTTTGACCTAAAATACTCACAATCCTTGCATAGACTATTATCATAAAAATATAGAGATGAGATTACACAAATATGGAAAAGTAGTTTCTGTCACTTCTTTTATTTTTGAAGTAATATTTGTTCTCTCCTTTCTCATTCTATTCTTTGGAATCTTCCCCTTCTTAACATGTCTTGAAAGCTGATTGCTTTTAAAATTTTGCTTCACCCATTACAGATTATTTCTTTGTGTATTTATTTGTTCAGGTCCAGCTATTTATTCCAAATTCTTCATAAATGTCATTGTCATTTTGTTCTATATTGAGATAATGCAATAGCAGACCCTAGATGCATGTTTATACTATCACTGATGAGAACAGACAGCACTCTAAACTGTCTGTTTAGAGATGTAAGAATTTATATCTTTTAATATTCAAATCTTTTTGTTGTCATCTTTCCCAGTTGTTCTATAATTGTTCTCAGAATAATGCCGTTTAGCTCTACCTCATACAAAAACTTTATGCCCATTTTCCCATAACTATTTTTTGCTCTTTTGTGAATCCACATTGCTCATATCTTCTATCACTTTCATCTGTAACATTTTGCAGATGAACTTGTACTTAAATCTAGTGTCACCCTTGATTGTCATGCATCTCTGTTTGGCAAGGAGATGAAGTGTTTGATAGTTGAAGCAGTCTCTGGTCTTCTCTATTTAAATAGTCTATTTCAGTTGACTAAATTAATGTGAAAGAGCCTTTGTTTTTATATTTCTATATATCTCTTTTTTTGCTTCAAAAACATGCGTTGGAGGACAGAGCTGCTGTTATATGGGAAGGGAGCTGGTGTAACCATACAGTGTCCTTTATTATCTCTATGTTTTCTTCTTTTTTAAAGTATTTTTTCCAATTAGGAAAAATCTATCTTCTCTCCCTACCATCTCTTTCCTCCCTCAATTAAAATAGAAGGAAAGAAATCCCTGTTATTAATACATTTGGCCAACCAAAACATATTCCTGTGTTGTTCATGTCATGTGTGTGTGCACATATATATATATGCATATACATAAATACATACATACATATATATATATATGTATATATATATTTATATATATGGAGGGAGTTAGGTGGTGCAGTAGAGTGCTGGGCCTGGAATCAAGAGGACCAGAGGTCAAATTCAGCCTGAGACACTTCCTAGCTGTGTGACCCTGGCAAGTCACTTAACCCTATTTGCCTCAGTTTTCTCATCTGTAAAATGAGCTGGAGAAGAAAATGGCAAACTATTCCAGTGTTTTTGCCAAGAAAATCCCAAATTGGGCCAAAAAAGGTTGGATGTGATGAAAACACAACATAACACATAGACCTGTGTGTGTATATATATATATATATATATATATATAATATAAGTATGTAGGCATATACATATATATGCCTACATACATATATATGTATTCGTATATAGGTCTCACTGTAATCTGAATCCTTGATGTCTCCATCAGGAGGTGGGTAATTTGTTTCATCATGAATCCTCTGAAATAACAGTTGGTTATTGCACTGATCTGAGTTCTTAAATTTTCAATATAGTTTGTCTTTATGACATTGTTATCACTGTATAAATTTTTCTTCCGGTTTTACTCACTTCATTCTGCATCACTCCTTCCAAGTCTTCCCATGTTTCTCTGAAAGTATCAACTTCATTATTTGTTACAAAACAGTAGCACTCTGCATTACCTTTATATAGCATAACTTTTTCAGGCATTCCAAAATTGGTAGTCACCACCTCAGTTTCAATCTTTTTGCTATCACAAGAAGAGGTGCTAGAAATGTTCTTTTACATCCTTCGAGTTGGTTTTAATTAGTACAAATCCCTCCCTTAATCTATTCTCACACTTATTCTCCCTTTTCTTTTCCCTGTCCCTTCTATTTCCCCACTGAGTAAAATGCATTTCTCTATCCAACTGTGCATATGTATCTATATCTATATATTTTTTTCTTGGAGTATTGATTAGATTATTCCAAGATCTTAAGGCCAGCTCAGGCTGAGATCCTTCAAGCTTTCAGTGATCCAGAATAGGATTGATCGAAGGCAAAGTCTGATTTTTGCCCTCCTTATCTGAGCTCTGTAAATCCTGACCTGGATTTGAAACTGAACAAAATCTGGCCTTGCCTTGTTAATCCACTATTAGCTTCAGATGAGGCTGAACTCCAGTATTAAGATCCTTTTCCACTTTGGGAGTCCAAACCACTCAGTTTCTGCTTCCTTCTGAATATGCTCCTTACCAGGTACTGAGTCTAGGACCTGAGACTGCTCCCCACCTCACAATGCCACTGCTAACCACAGGTCCCCTCTTCCATTCAGCCTTGGACTGGTTACCTAAAACTGGATAGCAAACAAGATTGCTGCCACTTAGCAACTATTTGTCTACCCTGTACAGCTTTACACCTCTCCATGCTGGACTTGCAACCTCTTGTTGCTCTCATACACGTCTTCTCCCTGCTCTACAATGGCTTATATAAGTTGTCCTAGCTAGGCCCTGTCTTCCAATTCCCTAGATATTTCTATCTACCTATGCTAATTTGGTATGGAAAAATGACTCGCTAGGTTGTTTTTCTCTTGAATTTCTCAATCAGATCATGATCTGATATGTTTTCTACATCTATTTGGAGGAGTTGTACAGCGAAGTGTGGAGTTCAGTTATACTTGTTTTGACTATTTCATTACTTTGACTATTCCTCCTTCTTTGATTTCTTTTAATGTGTTGATGATTTTTTTTAAATTCACACTAAACAGTAAATTATCTGACTTCACAGATATTGCTGGATCTAAAATAATGGCCATGGGTTTAATCTATCATTTCCTATATCTGTTAAGATTCCATCAACTTCTTTTTTACTTTCTTTATCTTTTGGTAAGGTTTCTTTTTTTCTTTCATAAAGGCTTCCTTATTTATTTTTAGTTTTCAACATTCATTTCCACAAGATTTTGAGTTCCAAATTTTCTCCCCATCTTTCCCCTCATTCTACCCCAAAAGACCATGCATTCTGATTACCCCTTCCCCCAACCTGCCCTCCCCTCTCTTACACCTCTCCCTTTCCTTATTTTCATCTTCTCTATTTTCTTGTAGGGCTAGATAGATTTCTGTACCCCATTGCTGTATTTCTTATTTCCCAGTTGCATATAAAAACAATTTTTAACATTCATTTTTAAAAACTTTGAGTTCCAACTTCTCTCCTTTCCTTACTCCCCACCCAGTCCCACTGAGAAGGAAAGCAATTCAATATAGGTTATACATGTGTAGTTATGCAAAAGACTTCCATAAAAGTCATGTTGTGAAAGACAAGCTATATTTTCCTCTATCCTATCCTACCCCCCATTTATTCTATTCTCTCTTTAGACCTTGTCTCACCCCCAAAATGTTTAATTTTAATTATACCCTCCTCCCATTTGCCCCCATTCTATTGTTCCCCCTACACCCCACTTATCCCCTTCTCCCCTACTTTCCTGTAGTGTAAGATGGATTTTCATACAAAATTGAATGTGCATGTTATTTCCTCCTTAAGTCAAATGCAATGACAGTAAGCTTTCCTTTTTCCTTCTCACCTCCCCCCTTTCCCCCTCCATTGAAAAAGCTTTTTCTTGCCTCTTTTATGAGAGATAATTTGCCCCATTCCATTTTCCTTTCTCCTCTCAATATATTCCTCTCTCATTCCTTAATTTTATTTTTTTAGATATCATCCCATCCTATACAACTCACCCTATGCTCTATGTCTCTCTCTCTCTCTCTCTCTCTCTCT
>CM053771.1:336152927-336172051 GCA_028658325.1 Potorous gilbertii
TATATATATATATACATATATACATATATATATATGTATATATATATATAATCCCTCCAACTGCCTAAATGCTGAGAAAAGTCTAAAGAGTTACAAAATATTATCTTTCTATGTAGGAATATAAACAGTTCAACTTTAGTAAGTCCTTTATGATTTCTCTTTCCTGTTTACCTTGTCATACTTCTATTGATTCTTGTGTTTGAAAGTCAAAATTTTCTACTTAGCTCTGGTCTTTTTGTCAAGAATTCTTGAAAGTCTTCTATTTCATTGAATATCCATCTTTCCCCCTAAAGTTACTCAGTTTTGCTGGATAAGTGATTCTTGGTTTTAATCCTAGCTCCTTTGACTTCTGGAATATCATATTCCAAGACTTGCAGTCCTTAATGTAGAAGCTGCTAGATCTGGTGTTATCCTGATTGTATTTCCACAATACTCAAATTGTTTTGTTTTGTTTTGTTTTTCTGACTGTTTGCAGTATTTTCTCCTTGACATGAGAACTCTGAAATTTGGCTATAATATTCCTAGGAGTTTTCCTTTTTCAGGAGGTGGTCAGTGGATTCTTTCAATATTTATTTTGCTCTCTGGTTCTAGAATATCAGGGAATATGATATTCATATACATTTCATAATTTTATGAAAGGTGATATCTAGGCTCTTTTTCTATCATGGCTTTCAGATAGTCCTATCATTTTTAAATTATCTCTCCTAGATCTATTTTCCAGGGTAGTTGTTTTTCCAATGAATTATTTCACATTGTCTGCTATTTTTTCATTCCTTTGGTTTTGTTTTATATTTTCTTGATTTTTCATAAAGTCATCAGCTTCCATCTGCTCCATTCTAATCTTTAAGGAATTATTTTCTTCAGTGAACTTTTGGACCTCTTTTTCCATCTGACCAATTCTGCTTTTTAGGGTATTCTTCTCCTCATTGGCTTTTTGGATTGCTTTTGTCATTTGGGTTAGTCTATTTTTTAAAGTGTTATTTTCTTCAGTATTTTTTTGGGCCTCCTTTAGTAAGCAGTTGACTCTTTTTTGTGATTTTCTTGCATCACTGTCATTTCTCTTCCCAGTTTTTGCTTTGACTTTGTTTTCTTCTGTTTGCACATTTTTGTCTTCCTTATCACCACAGTAAGATTCTATAGTTTGATTCTGTTTTTTGGTTTTTGCTCATTTCCCCAGCCATTTACTTGACTTTTGAACTCTTCTTGAAGATGGTTCTCTGCTTCCAGTGGGGGTGAAGGATGTACCATCAGCCATATGATCCCCCCACAATCTGTGAGCCTAGAGCTCTAGAAGCAATGACTGAAGCTGTCCCTGCTGCTGTGGTTGCTGAAGTTTCCTCCACTTCCTCCCCGCTCTGCTGCCCTGTGACTGGGGCTAGACCACTGCACTCTCCTGTACTAGTGATAGATATTTCCCACTATCTTCCAGACTGTCTTGGACTGGAGATTTGATTCATTCTGTCCTTCTGTGGATTCTGAAGCTCCAGAATTTCTTTAGGGCCATTTTTTACAAGTATATGGCTGGGCTTGACAGGAGTGCTCTAGAAAGTCCATGTTGTTACTCTTCCATCTTGGCTCTGTCCCTTTGGTAATGTTAATAAATGTTTAATATGCTTCTTTCCTTCCAATTCTCTTGTTGAAAAAGATATTCAGGAAGTGCAGGCATGAGTATTCTGAGTTGTCTACAAGTCTTTGGCCTTTTTCATGTCATTGCATTTCTGCATTCACCTTTAAATCTAATTTAGTAAGCATCAAATTTTTCTTGGCAATTTGGAGGATGTTGTCAAATTCCTCTTAAAATTTCTCTACTTCTTGATCTCCTGGAACATGTTTGTATGTAATCCACATTTATCTTCCTGATGGTCTCTTTGCCTGCAAACATCATGGGTATTATGTGTTAAATGAGCAATTATTCCCATGAAAATATGATTCATTTCACCTCTGCATTTATAATGACACTGGCTTCACCAATTTCTTTGTTTTCCTGTCCATGGATATTTTGTAATTCATCTTCACATTAAACTTCCCTTTCTTTATGCCTACATATAGAGAGAGGATATTAATTTATAGGGATTATATGACTAATTTCCTCCCACTGGACATTGGACAATGATCACATTCTAGGGTATAGAAACTAATATCTGTGGAAAGTTTAAGAATGGGAAATTGCAGGGATGCCCATCAATCAGGGAATAGAGTATATGATTGTGACAGAATACTACTGTGCTATAAGAATGATGACCTCAATCATTTTAGAAAAACATGGTAGGATCATGGAATAATGAAAAGCAAAATGAACAGACTCAAGAGAACAGTGTATGCAGTAGCAGCAATATTATTTTAAGAACAACTTTGAGCAAATAAGTTATTTTAACTATTATAAATACCCAAATTAACTATAAAGGGCATATGAAGAAAAAGAGAAAAAACTGTTAAATACAAGTGTGTATAGAACAATTTTAAATAGAAAACCTATTTGTGTCTAATGGTAGCTATCTCTAGTGTGGGCCTGGGAGGGAAGAAAAAACGAAATTCACATGATAATTTTGTTGTATACTTGAAAGAAATAGCAAATTGTGCATAGTAGATTTGTAGTTTCATGTTCAATCATTTTTATTGTACTATGTTGCTTGTTTGTTTTATTCCACAAATTAAAAAATTAAATTAAATGAATAAATTCAATTTCACTTTTAAAAATTTTCAGTATTCCTTGGTCCTTTTAAAATGTTGAAGTATCATCATAGTAGAAATGAGAGTCACAATGCTCATGGATGTTTTGTATTTGTATACATTTCATGGTTTATTATACATTTTTTTAAAAGCATTGTCTAATGGCCAACCTTCTTCTGATGAGTTCCACTATGCTCGGCCAGCCTAACTTTTGAACAATAGATATGGTGGGCAAAACTCTTCCAGTTTGGTAGAGCTGCCATTGATATATGTTCACTGAACTTCAAGATATGGTGACATATGAGGAAAAGACTATGGAGGAACTTCTCTTGTTTATTTATGATCTCAAACAGGTTACTTTTCTTTAAGCTTAGTTTCTCATTTTTATGAGACAGCCAATCATAAGTTTCAAAAGCAGGAGCACTATTCTATTGTCAAAGACAAAATAGTACCTCCATATGGTCTTCAACAGTCCCATTGTCACAGAGTACCTGAGATAAGAAAATACGTGTCGAAGTTGGTAATAAAAAAACCAAAAAATATGTCATAAAAATATATCCACTCAACCTTTCAGGATTCAAAAGGATATTTTCTGAACCCTATTGACTCACTTATTGAATGCATGTTTTTGTTTCACCAATAGGAGATTCTGGAACAAAGAGAGGATGTCATTTAAACCAATACCAAAATCATGTTTCATATGAAATAGTTTCAAATTAGTATTATATCTAGACTTATAGAACTATAGATTTTATAATCTGTAGAGCTTTAGAAGTCATTTAGTCCAGGCTCCAATCACATTTGTAATGTCCCTGGTATGTCCAACATTTATTGAATCCTATTTCAAAAGTTTCCTATTCTGTTTCTGAACAGTATTTGGTGTTAGAAAGTTCTTTCTTATATTGATCAGCTGTTTCTCTCCTTGAACTTTTTAGGCACTTATACTAATTTTGCATTCTGAAGCTAAAAATTCTTCTTTCATAATGTATAGAGAGTCAGTCTTAGAATCAACAAACTAGGGAGCAAATGCCACTCTTCACACATTCTAGCTATAATCTCCAAGCAAGTCACTTACCCCCTCAGTGTTCCAAGGCTGTTGTTGATCCAAATTGTCAGAAACAGTTTGCTTACTACAAATTCCTTACACCAATGAAATCACAGAGTTACCCCAATAAAATAGCACAAAGTAAAACAACAATCTTTCAAAAAATTTGGAGAATGCTTTAATTTTTTTATAAAACTTTTCCTTTTCTAAACTAAACATTCTAATACTGTTAGTCATTAATTATATGACATGATTTCCAAATCCTGCATCACCCCAATCAGTCTCCTCTGGATGTGTTTCATGGTAATGTCTGGATAGTAAATTTATTAGTTATTCTATCACTACCCGGATTTTTTGTCTGGAGAGTTTAATTTTTTTTGTTTTCTTTTTTCTTTTTCTTTTTTTTTGAGACTGTGTCTCTTTATCTCACCAAAGCTGGAAGTATGGCAGCTGCTTATGGGCTAATCCCAACACAATGATCATGGAAGCTTTAACCTGCTTTGCTTGTCTAACCTGGGATGCATTGCCCTTCCCTTAGCAGTCTAGTTTCCCTTTGTTCCCAAGGTTTTAATATATTGGTGTTAGACTTAATGGAGACACTGGATTGTCTTTAGCCCTCTTAAAACTTGGAATTTCCAAATTCAAGCCATCCACAAAACTCTTCCTCCCCAATTGCAAAGACTACAGGCATGTACCATCGTGTCAGCCTACATTATTTTCACTGAATTGAATTAAACTTAACAGAATTGAATGAAAGAGCAATCACTTTGGAGTCAAAACACCTGATATTTACTACTTGTATGACCTTATGCTATTCACTTAACCTCCCTAGGCCTCATCTTCCTCATCTATAAAATGAAATGGGAGGCCTTAGACAGTTATGAGGTTCCTTCCAAGTCTAGGGCTATGATCTATGATTTTTGTTCCTATTTTGCTCTTTTTTTTGTTTAGCCAAATAACTTGCAATTGGTTACCTTCTTTTCTTTAACATCCTTTCTTTCTAGAAACCAGCAAGCACTTTTCACTTGGATACCCTCTGAGCTATACTTATTGATTCCTATTCTCTCTTGGGAATCCTGGGATGTCTGATCCTTTGGATTTGAAATTATTAAAAGTAGCTAGGCATTCTCTTACTATCTGCTCATTTATCTTCATTTTCCTTTTCCATTTTCATCTCACCTGTCATATGAAGATTGTGCTCCTTAATAAAACAAAAAAATAAAAACCAAAACAGAGTTGATTGATTCTGACATCTTTTCATTTTTTATCATCATTGCCCCATCTAACCTAAGTAGCAATACTATTCTATCTTTAATTTTCTACTTTCTCCCAATATTACTAATAAAGTCATTCTTGTCATCCATAGTCTTCATCTGTAGTTGTTTTAGTACTTTAAGGTTTGCAAAGTGCTTTAAGTACATTAGCCCATTTGGGCATTGCCATGATCTTGTGAGGAATAGAACACATATAATATTATCTCCAATTAAATAATAGTATTTAATTTAAAATAATATTTAATTTGAGAAAATTAATTTAAATTGGCATTTAATTTAATGAAACTTAGGAAAAGAGAGGGAAATGATATGCTATATAACAAGTGAATTCTGACTCAGGAATCTGAAATCAGATCTTTCTCATTTCAAGTCCAACCTTCCAGTTGGGCGATGTTTAATGTTCATCCATTGGTCTCCTTAAATTCTCTTTCATTTTTTCTCATCATTATAGTATGCATATGTGTCTTCAGAATTATGTTCTGGAGAATTGCTCATCTCTCCTAAGTCAAATTCACCTGGAAAATTTTAGGTTATATGTTCATTCTATACTTTCTTTTAACACTTGGATATCAGTTCTCCCCAAATATGGAGTGCACATCGCACTATACTAGTTTTGTTCTTCTCCCTCACAAATTCAAAGGTGAAGAATTCACTTGCCCATGTCTTTTTATTTCCACTTAAGCAATCAGTTTCTTGTTATTGGTCAATCATTTCCAGATAAGCTATTCTTTTTATTAAAGTTTTTCTTCCTTTTGAATAATGAACATAGTTAAAATGAAATAATTTAGAAAAGAAGTGGGGTATATATATATATACATATATATATATATATATATATATATATATATATATATGTATACCTATACACACACAAACATAATACCTCTGTTAAAAGATTTTATTATATTTCTCAAAATTCACTATCAGTTTCCTCCTTTTGTCTAAGTAAGTGGTCTACCATATTCTCACCCCACAAATTTGCTTCTGCTTCTTCCTTCCTTGATCCCAAGCTAAATGTTTTCTATCATATGTCTACCCTGTGGATAGACAGATTTCTTTACATGAGTGTGACATCTGGATATAAAACTTTATTCTACCAAATTCCTAATAGAATTCATTCTATTTGGATACAATTGAGAAAAGAAATATAAAATCTCAGATTTAATTACTAGTTTTGCTATTAACTTATTTCACTACCTACTGACCACAAAATGGGAAAATTACAGTCTGATTCTTTATTGGGACACTGTGGGAATAATTTGTGTAAGTTTTTCATGATATTTTGAATTTGTAGAAAGAAATGTATATGGTAAATAGAAGTCAATATTTCCTGAACTAGAATACATTTACCTAATTAAAATAATGTTTGATTCATAATAATATATGTTCCCTGATGCTTGCTGTACATTAACTCTATTACAAAAACAAAACAACCTCTGGGAATATGTATTGATAGTTAATATTTCAAAGAAGCTGATTTCATTTCATTGATGAAATAAATATTCCCCAGCTGGTACAGATTTCTCTCTCCAAATCTTGGTAGATGATTTAAATATTCACTCTGGAAAAGACCTTCACTGTGTGACTTTCAAGTTTTACACAGTATTTCAGCGAAACTGATCAATTTGTTGTTCCACAAACTTGGTAATCCATTCACTGTCTCTATGCCTCTGTTCCTTATGTCTGAGGTGATTTCCCTTTCCCACCTTTTAGAATATCCAGATCATTGCTATGCTCAGGACATGATTCCCTCCCATAAGAATCCTTTCCTGACTTCAAAATGTGTTAGTTCTCTTTCTGTCCTCAAATTATTACACCAATATTATCTGTTTACATGTTGCAAACACCATCACCCCCAAGAGAACATATAATCCTGGAGAGGGAAGGGACTACTTTTCATTTTCTTTTTTGTGTCCCTTATGTTACACACAGTGTCTAGGAATGCTTGTTGAATTGGATTCAATTGGATACTTCTTCGCCAACCTTTTGGTATTGAGTTTCCTAGAATTTAGTTAGGCTGTTCCTATGTTGGTCTCATAAATGAAAACTTTGCTGCTTGGTAGGACATGATAGAGCTTAGATTCTACTGATGTCATATTCAAGGGCCCATGGTTATCCCCACTCCATGATGAGAAACCATAACAGAACTTTTAATTCTTTTATTGGACAGATGTTTAAACATTTTTAAGAATTTAAACATTCTAAATGTTTAAACATTCTTAAGACTAACTGATCAATGTAAAATTATGATGTGGGACAGGAAACATTATGATCAGAGGATATAGTTAATCCTGGGGGGGGGGTGAGGGGGAATAGAGTAAGGTAAATGACACAAATTTTTTATTGGTTGGTGACATCCTGTTAAAATCTCTATTTTAAAATTCAATGATAAAGTCACACACAGATCTAGAGCCAGTCAAAGATCAACTCACTTATTTTACGAAGGAAGAAAATGAGGCCCAGGGAGGTTAAGTGGTCTGTCTAAAAGTTACATATAGAATGAACAGCAGAGGGAGGATTTGAATACATTCCCTTAGCTCCAGACCTACTGCCCTTTTTACTGTGCCAGACTGCCTCCTTATAATCCTCAATCAAGAAAACCAAGAACAAAAAGTGTAAGAATAGAAACTGATGGAAGTGTCACAGACAGAAAAGAAGTAGCCAGGATGGAGAAGGTATCGGGGGAATCATTGGAACAAGCATAGGATAAGGGTCAGAGGGCCTGGGTTTAAATCTTGAATCTGCCAAACACAACCATGTGGTTCCCTCTTTGGATCTCCTATGCTAACTCGAAAAGATTTGACTAGAACAGAATTCCTTAATATTCATGTGTCATGGACCCCCTTTGTCAGTAGGGGGAAGCTTATAGACCCCTTTTCACAACATTTTGTCACTTTCATTTATAATCAAAGAAAATGTTAGGTTTTAGTTAGATTAGGGAAAATAAAGATGTAATTCTTTTTCTCATCCAAGTCATTGGAATCGCTGAAATCTATCCAGAAAACCTTTGAGATCCTGTGAACCCCAGGTAAAGAAGCTATGGATTAGAAAGTGCTTTCCAAGAACTCATTTCAGTTATAACTTTATAATCCTTCGAACAACAACCAAAAAAGGCTTCATATACTTAAAAGTGGGGATTCAGCCTATCTGGAGTGTTTCAGGATATCTACATTAGTTCCCTGTCACAACTAATACTGCTTCAGGGCACACACATAGAATGAAGAATTGGAGAAGCAAGCAGTGATTAAAACTGAACAAATCTAACCTAAGGCAATTTATGTAATTGAACCAAGTGAACTCATTCTCAAGTTTTTCTCCTCAGGAATTAGTGTCTGGAGGTAGGCATGAGGAAATAACCTGAGAATTCCAGCCCCCTGGTACTTGAATTCCTGTGAACCTGGATTCCAGATATTCCATACCTTTGGAGAGTTTCTAACTGAGGAGGAAAGGTTGTCAAAGTAAAAGTTTGCCTTTCTGGTGTTATCCATCACTTTTTTAAAAGTTCATTTCTATATTTCCTAACAGTTTCCTTGAAAAATTAATGAAGTTGATCTAGCTATAAGAAACAGAAATTCTAATTCCTGATTTTTTTCTTTACTTATAAGGCAAATGTTTTGAAATGAAATTTGGACTTGAGTCATTGAAATGTGTGCCAGTCAATAAGAATCAATAAGCCCAGCTGAAGTATTTATGAAGCACACAGTGGAAATTCTCGTTTCCAAGATGTGCTCTCAGAGAAAGGACTACACAGTCCAGCAGACAGAATTTTGCCATCTGCTTTTGGTTCCCCATACCAACTCAACTTGGAGCCCAAAATAGAGTGTCTATTTTATCTTAATAAGTGTAATTTATGGAAAGCTATGTTCTTTCTGTCAGTGTGTCAGCACAACACAAGCCCTCCCCTGTCCTCCAAAGTAGGCTTTCTCCACAAAGGGTATTATAATGTCATACTTTATTATCACTCCCTGTTTCAGGCATTTATACTTTCTAGAGAAATAATCCTCAGGAATGTTTTTTTATTCCTTATCTGATAGGATAAAGTGCCTCCAGGACCGTGATGTCCAACATCAAGGGCAAACCCCTAATGGCACAATGCAGGGAAGGGAGTAAGGATGGGGGGGAAGGCAAAAAGAATGAAATGAACTCAGTTCTCCACTTGGAATATGAAGTGCCAGTGATTAGCAACTGACTGGATTATCATTGTCTCTTTACTGTAATTTTCAGTTTATTCCAAGTTTATAATAGGCATTGGATTTTTTTTAAATCCCCTTGCAAGGCATGTCCTGAAATCACTCTACATTCAGCTGAATTTCCTACATCCTCTATTTCTTAAATCTATATCATAGTAAAAGGAGAATTCATATTTAGAGAGATGACTGAGGATGATGTAAAACAAAAAATTTGTTCTTCCTCTCTTCTACTCAATTACGCATAATCTAAACCATTTAGAAGGATTTTAACAATTGGTGCTAAAACCACTGACCAAAGCAATCAGCACTTACAATCGATAGATATACATAATAAAGTTAGGAAAGCTAATGGAGAAGCTTAACTCCTCGGCTTGCCTTTTTTTCTGGTTCAAATTTATTTACATGCTAAGCCAAAGAGGATCTTGGAAATGTCTGACCCTAAGTAAAATGCTTACCTGGAACAGAAGACTGTGATCTCCATTCAGACAAAGGAGTCAAAAAGAAAAGAGATAATCTTAGCCGGGATTCACTCTGGTTGTCTTTTATTGCCAGGGAGTGGTGGCTCTGAATAAGGGCATGTCACCCTGTACTCATTAAGGATAGGTTCTAACCACCATACTCTAGCAGATTAGAGCTCAGATGGTGATCCTGAAAAGACAAAGCTCCAGAGGCCATGGTAAAACCACCTAAAACCAGCAGAACAATTCATAACAGAGACTGAGACCAGCAAAGTAATGTCATGCCTAGTAGCCACAACATGACCAGCAGAGCATCACTCAAATGAGACTATATTTCCAGCAGTCACGAAAAGTCACCAAAAGACCAAGGAGACCCAGTGAGACCATAGAAAACAAAGCAGGAAGCAAGTCTCATAAGAACAATACAATGGCATTACCAGAAGATCCAAGTGCCATAATATGGCAAATTTGCTCCCAATAGTTTTGTAATATGGCAAGGTTGCCCTATCTACATTCCTTATGCAAAATACTTATGAATACCCACTCTGCTCACTAATCATAAATGTGTTTATGGGAAAGTATACTACCCAACTATATGAGGGAGACAAATTTTCTACTATGACTCTTCTCACTATGTTGCATCATTAAATGCCTTTCACTTGAACAAATTGTACCCTATATCTACTAGAAAATGAATGAATGAAAAATTGATGAAAAATCATTTATTACTATGTACCAAGCACTATGCTAAGTGGTAAGGGATACACATTGAAAAAAGTGATATATTCCCTGCTCTCAAAGAGCTCTCACTCTGAATTGGGGGAGATAATACATTAAAAAAAAGTTCACCTGAAGGATGGCTGGAAAAACTTGAAAGTCCCAAGGGTTCAGCAATAAAATGAATGACAAAGTCTAGTGTACTTAAGCCTGAATTAGCAGACCTGATGACCAAGTTAGGGTACTACAGATAATAAGGGCATGAGGACCCTAGAATGTGGTGGCAAGGCAGATGGTGAGTCTCCATTTCCCCTGAAGGAATAGAGGAAGTAAAGTAAACACATCAATAGGAGTATAAAATGGATATGGATGCACAAAATGCCTTGAACTTTGAGGTAGGAATTATCAAGGATGTGTGTGTGTGTGTGCGTGCATGCGTGCGCACGGATACATGCTTGTGTGTATATTGGAATATTACATTATATTACAAAAGAAAAGAGCTTTTCTGCACCTACAGTTAGCCTGAAATAATAATACTAAGTAGAATGCGTTATTGCCCAAGCTTTGCATTTAATTAAAGCATCCCATTTAAAAAAAGGGAAGACAGTGTGCTCATAGAATATATTATAGTAAAACAAATTTAGAAGGTAGAACAATTTTTCCACTACAAGAAAATTTAGTTTATTTAGGAAGGTGTTTTACTCTCCTACAAGAATCTATGCTAACCCGCTTTAACCCGATGCTACCAGGAGAGTAAATATTACATGAAGTACTGATAATAGCTTGATTAGTTTTGTACTTCTGGGAAACAGAAGGTAATTGAACCTGTTTACTTTAGAAATGTTCTCAGAGAAACCATAAAAAATGAAGTTGCTGTGGACACAGACTTTTACCTTATTTGTACCTCTTCCTATTTGGTACTATCTTAAGAAGTGTTTCTTCTGATACATGCATGAATATATAATTTGTTGTCCCTTCAAATGAAATAAATCACTTACACTTAATCTTAAGTATTTAAATTACATAATCCTAAGTAATAGTGCCATAGGATTGATAATTGGCCAAGATTTCCAAACTTATTTAGTCTACTGCCTCCTTTAAAAAAAATTGCTCAGTACTTCCCTGGAAATGTACTTTTTAAACCCTTTAACTTTTTAAAAATTTGCATCATTTATGGATTTTAATTTTGGTAAAGTATCATAAATTTGTAGAGATTTTCATGCATTGAAATCGTGATTATGTGATATTACATCATGTAATCATATAATATCATATTGTAAACATGTTCCTGTCAATGCATGCTGGACTTCCCAGCAATGTACTATAAACACTTGCTTGTTAAGACCTGTTGACAGATTTGGCTACTTCTTGGTTATAACTTGCATTTTGAGTGTTTATTTGGAAAATAATGTAATTACTACAACTTTAACTGTAACACAATGGATGAAATATGTACATATTTTTTTCAAAATTTTCTTTCTCTTCTTTCCTTATGCTTCCACACTCCCTTCGTGTGTGTGTTTGTCCTTCATGGCCCAAGAAGATCATTCCATCAGAGAAATGATGACATGACTTGCACTTGACTGTTTTGTTTTGAGTGAGGGAGGGCTATGCAGGTCACCAGCCTCACTTCTCCTCCATAGCCATCTGAATTCAGTGACTAGGTATTTATCAGGATGACTCATGATGATCCAGGATGAGACAATTGGGGTTAAATGACTTGTCCAAGGTCACACAGCTAGTGCGTATCAAATGTCTGAGGTAAGATTTGAACTCAGATCCTCCTGACTCCTGTACTGGTGCTCTATCCACTGCACCACCTAGCTGCCCTAAAGTAGTAGGTATTCATTATTGGAAAACCTCAAGCCAAGTTCAGATGACCATCTACCAACAATTCTGTATGTGAAATTCTATAAAAATGCATTTTTTTTTACTTTGAATGAGAAGTTGACACACACACAAGTTCTAAGGTTCCCTCTTGTGTTAACTAATAAATAAATCACAGTCTTTATTCAACAACCCCAGTTGCACCTGAGGCTACTACTATGCCTCTGGATCATTCCAGAACCCCTAGGGGGCAGTATTGCCCACTTTGGGAACCTCTGGTCTACTTCAACCTCTCATTTTACAGATAGGGAAATAAGACCCAGAAAAGGGAAACATATCAAATATAAGCCCTACAACTGATAGAAGCAATCTTCCTGTGATGAGACACACAGTTTCTGAGGTATGATAAAAACCATGTACAATCTCATTTCTTTTTTTTTTAATAGTCATCTTGATATCCAGGACTGGATATAGGTAAACTGTTAAGGTAAGAAAAGTTTGTCTTTGTTGCCCTCCCACAATCCCTTTCTTCACCCTCTTCCACTACTCATTTCCATACCTCTCCTATTGCCCCAAGTATATATTGCTTTTGTTTGTCCAGAGTGCTCCACTATACTAATCTACCCAGTCTTGCCATCTACGAGTACTCTATAATTCAGACAATCACTTCACAACTCACCACTATTATTCTTGTTATTTAGTCATTTCAATCATGTCTGACTCTTCATGAGCCCATTTGTGGTTTTCCTGGCAAAGATACTGAAGTATCTTTTAGTATTTCCTTCTACAACTCATTTTACAAATGATGAAATGAGACAGACAGGGTTAAGTGATTTGCCCAGGGTCACAAAGCTAGTAAGTGTCTGAGGTTGGATTTGAACTCAGGGAGATGAACTTCAGGAAAACTCCAGTTTCTACCCACTAGGCAACCTAGTTGACCAAAACTCATCTCAACCTGGTATCAAAGTGAAATTGTCTTTTCCTGGCCTCTATTTTCTGAGCTATACTATAAAAGGAATTGGATTAGATGAATTCTGTGCCTTTACTCTTCTCCCTAGTTTCAGCTCTCTTTTCTGTGCTGCCTTTCACTTTAGTGCTTAAACTACCTGAAGGAAAGAATTGCATTTCTTTCTGTTTGAACTTGTATTCACAGTGCTTCACACGGTACTTGGCCCATACCAGTACTAGTCAACTGACTGATTAAATTAATTCACACTGAGATGTGAATGATCGATAGTTACCATTCACAATGCACTAACTCTTCAAGGGATATTTGCTTTTTTATTCAGAGATCACTGTTTTTTTATTTTTTTAATTATTTTATTTGTTTTCAATGTTCTATAATAACTTCCATGTATCTTAGATTCTTTTCCCCTCCCTCTCCACTCCCTCCATGAGACAGCAGGCCATCTTATGTAGGTCCTACACATATGTTCATATTAAATACATTTTCACCTTAGTCATGTTGAATAGAAGAATTAAAATGAATGGGAGAAACTATAAAACAAAATAAAGTAAAACATAATGCAAAAGTATATGATCTGCTTCATTCTGCAATCCAATACCATAGTTCTTTCTCTGGATGTCGAAGGCATTTTGCCTCAAAAATCCATTGGGAATTTTCTAGGTCCTTGCTTTGCTGTGAAGGACTAAATCTACCAGAAAAAATTCCTCATACACTGTGGTTGTCACTGTGTACAAAGTTCTCTTGATTCTGCTCCTTTCACTCAGCATCAGATCATATAAGTCTTTCCAGGCCTCTCTGAAGTCTTCTTGTTTGCCACTTCTTATTGCGCAATAGTATTCGATTACATCAATATACCACAACTTGTTCAGCCATTTCCCAATTGATGAGCATACCCCTGATTTCCAGTTCTTGATCACCACAAAGAGAGCTGCTATAAATAATTTTGTACATGTGGGACCCTTTCCCATTTTTATGATCTCTTTGGGACACAGTCCTAGAAGCGATATTGCTGGGTAAAGGGTATGCACATTTTTGTAGCCCTTTGGGCATAGTTCCAAATTGCTCTCCAAAATGATTAGTCAGCTCACAGCTCCACCAACTCTCCCACATATTCTCCAACATTTATCATCTTCCTGTTTTGTCATGTTAGCCAATCTTAGAGGTGTGATGTTGTACCTCAGAGCTGTTTTGATTTGCATCTCTGTAATCAATAGTGATTTAGAGCATTTTGTCATATGACTATAGATCTTTCATTTCTTCCTCTGAAAACTGCCTGTTCATATCTTTTGAGCATTTATCAGTGGGAGAATGACCTGTATTCTTGTACATTTGACTTAGTTCTCTACATATTTTAGAAATGAGGCCTTGATACAGACACTAGTTGCAAAAATTCTTTCCCATTTCTCTGCTTTCCTCCTAATCTTGGTTGCATTGGGTTCATTTGTGCAAAACCTGTTCAATTTAGTGTAATCAAAATTATCCATTTTACACTTCATAATGTTCTCTCTCTCTCTTGTGTGGTCAAAAATTTCTCCATTCTCCATAAATCTGACCAATACATTATTCCTTGTTCCCCTAATTTTTTATACCATCAATCTTTACCCCTAGATTATGTATCCATTTGGAATTTATTCTTTTGCACAGTGTCAAGCATTGATCTATGCCCAGTTTCTGCCACACTGTTATCCGGTTTTTCCAGCAATTTTTGTCAAACAGTGAGTTCTTATCCCAGAACCTGGGGTCCTTGGATTCATTAAACAGCAGATTTCTATATACCTTGACTACTCTGTCTTCAGTACCTGAACTATTCCACTGGCCTACTCTCTGTTTCTTAGTCAGTGCCAAGTAATTTTGATGATTGCTGCTTTATAATACAATTTAAGATGTGATAGGGCTAGACCACCTTCCATAGCATTTCTTTTCATTAGTTCCCTTGATATTCTGGACCTTTTGTTCTTCCAGATGAATTTTGATATTATTTTTTCTAGCTCTAGAAAATTATCTGACAGTTTGATTGGTAAGGCACTGAATAGGTAAAATTAATTTAGGTAGAATTGTCATTTTTATTATATTGCCTCAATCTATCCACAAGCAACTGATGTTTTCCACTTACTTAGATCTGAGTTTATTTGTGCAAAAAATGTTTTATAATTGTGTTCATGGAGTCCCTGGGTTTGTTTTTGCAGGTAGAATCCCAGATACTTTATAGTGTGTACTGTAGTTTTAAAGGAGATTTCTCCTTCTATCTCTTGCTGTTTAGGCTGTGTTAGTAATATATAGAAATGCAGGTGATCTATGTGGATTCATTTTGTAATCTTTGCCAAAGTTGTTTATTATTTCAAGTACTTTTGTACTTGATTCTCTGGGATTCCCTAAGTATATCATCATATCATCTGCAAAGAGTGATAGTTTAGTTTCTTCTTTACCTGTTCTAATTCCTTCAATTTCTTTATCTTGTCTAATTGCTACAGCTAACATTTCTAGTACCATATTGAATAACAGTGGCGATAATGGATGTCCATGTTTCACTCCTGATCTTATTGAAATAAATCTAGCTTATCCCCAGTGCATATAATGCTTGCTGACAGTTTTAAGTAGATATTGCTTTTTTAATGGAAACTTCCATTTATTCTTGTATTCTCCAATGTTTTCAATAGCAGTGGGTGCTGTGCTTTGTCAAAAGCTTTTTCTGCATCTATTGAGATAAACGTGTGGTTTCTGTTAGCTTTGTTGTTTACATGATCAATAATGGTCATAGTTTTCCTAATGTTAAACCAGCCCTGCATTCCTTGTAGAAATCCTGCCTGATTGTAAGGTATTACTCTTGTGATAAGTTGTTGTATTCTTTTTGCTAATATCTTATTTAAAATGGTAGAAATGAGAACCATAGATGGTAATTAAGTCCATGAGAGTCGATGAAATCAAGTGAGGTAGTATAAAGGGAAAAGAGGCCAGAAATTTGAGGGATATCTATGAGAAAATGATCCAGCAAAGAAGAACAGAGGAATAGTCAGTTAGGTAGGAAGAAAATCAGGAGAGAATGGTGTCCTGAAAATCAAAAAATACGAGAGCATCAAGGAGGATACAGTGATCAACAGTGTCAAAGACCACAGGCAGGTCAAGGAGAATGAAGATTGAGGAAAAGTTATTAGATTTGGCAACTATGAGATCATTAGTAATTTTGGTGAAAGCAGTTTTGGTAGAATGATATGGCCAGAAGTCAGGTTATAAGGGGTTAAGAAAAGAGTAAGAGAAGAGAAAATGGAGCCAACTATTATAGGAGCTTATCTACAGAGGAGAGAATATGTATCCGGGGAGAGGAGAGGGAGAAAAAGAGAGAGAGAGAGAGAAGATAGATAGAAAGACAGATGATAGATATATCTATCTATATCTCTATCTAGATGGATGCATGGATGCATATATTGAAGATATATCCTATATATAGGACAATAGTTAGCAGAGATGGTAGGATGAAGCGAGAGGTTTTTTTTAGGATAGTGGGGACATGGGTATGGTTGTAGATAGTATGAAATGAGCCAGTCATGTGGGAGAGTTTGAAAATGAATGAAAGAATGGGGATGACAGAAGGAGCAATCTGCTGGAAGGCAGTGTGGAATGGGATCAATTGAACAAGTAGAAGGGTTCACCTTGGTAAGGGCCCCTTCATCATGTGAGACAAGGGTGAATGAGGTGAAAATGGCAGAAGACCCCTAAGTGATAGGAGATGAAGAAAGTATAATATCTGTATAATATTAGGCAAGGTTCTCAGCTGAGCAAGTGGAGGTAAGAGGAGCCATGGAAAGTTTGAACAGGAATGAAAGATTTCAGAGAGCTACAATGGCAAATGGGATGGTGAGTTGACAAGGGAGGTATAGTAGGATCACCTAGTAGCAGTGCAGGCCTCAATGAGCTTGTATGACATACATTTATAGTGAACCTACTCAAAAGAGTTACATGATTTTCTCCACTTTCATTCAGTAACACTTATATATAGGAATGCAGAGGGCAAGTGGTAAAAATGATCCGAGGCTGAAGCTTGACTGGGTTTACTTGATAATATGATAAACAATTCAAGAAAGGTTCACCAAAGAGTCAAGATGGGAGGAAAAGAAGAGAGCAGCTAGTGCAGGAAGATGGAAGAGAATTGAGAGGTCAAGAGACTAGATGACCTTGATGTGGATGAAGAGTAGGGCTATGTAAAGGAAGACAGAGGGAGGTTTGAGAAATCAATATATTATGGTTGGGTATGGGATTTTCAGAGTTCTTGAACAGAGGTGATGCATTTGTGGATGGTGGCAAGATCAAATTTCAGTGTCTCAATGAAAACAGCAAATAATGAATAAACTCATTTATCCAAGTTGATAGCAAAATAGAAATCAGAGAAGGTATGCATATAATAATACGAATAAAACAGAATGAATGAACTCACCTATTATGAGTAAAATAAATCAGCTCAACCAAGAGAGAATTTCATATCTAATCCTAGGGGAAGTCAGTGTAATAAGGTGAGGATAGAGACATGATGGAAGTGCTGCCTCCTCTACATATTGGCTTCTTTCCAGTGTCTCTCTCCTTTCAGAGACCTAAAGAACATCTGGCACAACTGTCTTCTTTCTCAAAGCTAGAAGTCATAAGACTAGAATCTCCTTTCTATGTCCTCTCAACTCTGCCCTTCATGCAGACATAGAGCATTGAGTAATCAGTCTCCACCAATGAGGAAAGTCCTGTGCAAATGAGCTTTGAACCACAGATTGAATATGAAGGGGGAGAAAAATGCAATGAAAATCAAATGAATTAATAATTCAAGATATCAATTACCCTCAACTTTTTGTCCATTTCCAAAAGATGCCACTTGCCCTCTAGACATCCTCCTCATTTCCCTCCATTATAACTTGGACTCTGTCTGTGAGAACCTGGATTATGAAAGGTGAATTTTCACATTTTTTTGCCTGGAACCAGGTCATTAGATCTCTCCTCATTTGAAAACCATGCTTCCATGATTATACTCACTCTCCCATTTCTAGATACCCTTTATTTTTGTTGTTTGTCCTTCATTCTTGAAGAGGTCCATGACATCAGGAAGATGATCCCCTGACTTGCAAGTGACCTGGATTTAATTGAGGAAGGACTTTGCAAAGTCACCAGCCTCACTATCCCCTCCGGAGCCAACTGGGTCCAGTGATTAAGATATAGATCAGGACAATTAGAGATGATTCCTTGGAACCCCTTTATATCCTGTCTCTTACCCACCCCCATTAGAATATAAACTTTTAGATGGTTGGCAGTATCTTTTTTTGATTATATTTGTATCTTTAGCACTTATCACATTATTTGGAATATAGAAAATGCTTAATAGTGCTTTGTTGTTATTAATTTAGCTATTAAATTAAATAGAAAAGCTAAGGTAATCTTAAGGACCTTGTCTCAAAAGAAAGGCTGAACTTGCCTTATTTCTTTTTTTATCCCTATTGCTAGCTGTTGTCTGCATAATTTTATGTGTTTGTGGAATTTATACATGCACCTATACAGAGAAAAGGAGGGTGAAATATTAGACTGGAGGCTCATCAAAATTGATTTTTTTGTTGCTGAGTTTTTCCTCATGGATACATACCAATTAAAGGTATCATTCAGGTTCAAGTCAGTCTGAGTCAGTTTTATCTGAGCTGTTTTTCTCATTTCTAATCTTGTTGTTAAAATGAGATATACACATAGCATCTCAATATGGCCTTTAACAAAAATTTATCATTCCATTTCAGTATTGATTTCTATTGCTTTTCGAGGAGCTCTAATGAGATATTTGTCTAAGCACAAACAAAAGTGTGTGTGTAAAGAGACATAGATGACTGTGGATGACTACAGTAGATGATTTCTGATACTTCCCAAAACGCAGAAAACTCAATAAGCTCCCCATCCCTGCCCCCCAAAAATTACCCAAATACAAGTCCTGAAAGCTAGTGAGGAAGAACTAAAATTAAT
>CM053771.1:336172551-336189171 GCA_028658325.1 Potorous gilbertii
GCTGGTGCTTATACTCTAAAAGCACATGTTGGTCATACTTCCTTTGAACACATCCATAAAGTCTCATATATCTTATCCACTTTCATCTTGGGTCAGTTAATCCTTTTCTTTCTAGCTCAGTATTTCCTATTCTCCAAATGTATGGAGTCTTTTCTATTGTTTTCATGTCCATAAAACAAAAAACCTCATGCAGTAGCTCCTATTTCCTGGTACCATGTGTGGGATTAGTTACAGTCAACTCCAAGTCACATCATTGGTCCAAGGATAAAGTGTCACTTGGTAAGTAGAGCTTAAGAACTCTAGGGTCATAGCTTCACACGTGGTTTATGTTACTTCCCAGAACCCTCCACAACCAGTGAGCTAAGCCCAACTGAGCCAAAGTTCACAAAAACCCATGGAATAATCTCTGTCCCAGGCTTTTGAATATACTTTCCCATAATTTCCCTTCCTGTCACAGATCACTTTCACCTCATCTATCAGTGTCACCGTAGTGTCAGTCTCACAGAACCTTCATGACAGTGAATTGCATCCAAATTAGTTTTCCCTGACCTGGAATGCACACTGCAGTTATAATTAGCTAGTGCTACGGTCTCTCTGACAGCATACAACTTGGCAATCATTAGAACAAAAATCAATGGACCACTCTCCATTCATACTTAAAATTAAACACCATATACATAGTCTTGGAACTTCTCAGTAAAGGAACGTTGAGCCAAAGAAACAAAAGCAAAAATTCTAATTTATGCATGTGATCCTAAATCTCACAGTCAATAAATTCTCTACTGGAAATGCAAAAGATTTTTAGTGGTCATCACCCTTAATAACAAAGCAGCTCCCAAACTTTCTATACAAAAACAAGTGTGAAGCACAAAGGAATTTCCTGAATCTGTATAGGCAAACATTTGTGAATGGGAGGATCCCATGATAAAATATAAATACAGTAAAAAATGTTATTTCTATCATCATTTTGTAATCATTCTCATTTTGTTAAATGGAGTCCCTGTCCTAGGATAAGTAAATAACATGCCATCATTCTTTTATTTTTAAGGGACTATGGATTTTTTTTAGAAAATGCTTTTCATAATTGGATTAAAATATTGGGATATAAATGAATCTTCTGTAGACTCACTAAAAACATCCTTGGTACAAATTCCCGTGACAGATACGTTGATGGGAATAACATGGAGCTCATCATGTTCCCATTGGGGTTTTTTCCATTCAATAAACATCTGCTGCTTTCTCTCCCACATCTCTCCCACCATATTGAAAAAATGTAAGAGAAAAGCAAAACTCTTGCAACAAATATCCATAGATGAGTAAAACAGATTCCCACACTGGCCATGCAATATGTCTGGTTCTGCAACTTGAGTCCATCACCTCTCTATCAGGAGGTCCAACATAATTTTGATTCCTTCTGATCTTAGCTATTGTACAGATTCTATTGGAAAGTAAACTAATTTTGGTTATTTTCAAAAAAGTCTAATGTTGCATAACTATTGTCAGCCTTTAAAACTGCTTTCTAGTATTTGTTCCAAAAATTATCTCCCAAGTTGGTTATTTTTTTTGCCTATTTATCAGGTATTCTGAAAATGTTTATCAGTCCATAGCTCTCATAGAGTGAGTGGCCCTTTGTTTTATTAATATTGTCTAGATATATGTATATACATATATATGTATTTATGTCTATATATTTAATTTTATCACTCTGTAGACTATAGAGTATGAGCATTTGGTAGGGAGACATTTAATTAAAATGTTATTCTTGAATTAATATATATATCAATATCCTAGCCAGGTAATTGTGGGCAAGAGTTCAGACTGTGATAATAGTTCTTTCCCAATACAGTTTATTGATTGAATTGACAAGGATATTTTGAGGTCTCTACAGAAATCTGCTGTTGGTCAGTCCATAAGGTAGAAAACATATAATTCTAACCACAAGGTTGTATCTTTCTGGGTATTTTGTAGATATTAATTTTCCTCCTCTCCTGTCTGCCTTCCCCTCCCCTTCCTTCTCCTGTCCAAAGGAAGGTAAATTTGGATGACAAAAAGATGCCCAGTTGAATTGGGCTTTACTGGATAGTTGCCTTGCTCTGCCCTGCCTTGCCTTGCCTTTCCTGTCCTGTCAGATCCTATCCTGTCTTTTCCTTTCCCAAAACCTTAAACCTACTGAACTCTGAATCTGCGATGCCAGTGGGCCCCTGCCTAAGGTCTCTTCTGGACCCTCCTGCCTTTAGGGTGATTATGAATAGTAACTGTTGCTGTTTCCCTCCCAGCTTTATATCTTTCCTTTTCTTGGCCTCATTAAAGGGCCATGCACCGGCTACTTCTTAAACAGTCCTGTTCAACGAATGGGTGTAGTCTCACCATAAGTAAACATGTGCAAAGACATTGGCCTAAAGGCCCCAAGATCTCCCATTGCATACTTGGTCATCTCCAGTCATCCTGATGAATATCTGGTCACTGGATTCACATGTCTCTGGAGGAGAAGTGAGACTGTGACCTGCACAGCCCTCCCTCCCTCAAAATAAAGTCAAGTGCATGTCATATCATCAATTCTCTGATGGCATGGTCTTCCTCAGCAACAAAGGATGAGCGCAATTTTTACACACAACAGCAGTATTGCACATTTTCCCATTTTCTTGGATAATTTTCATTGATCAATAAATCCAAGTTCTTCAAGAATAAACCTTGCACAATTTCTGGTCCTGATTACCTGGTCCGGAATTGCCCTCATATATGCCTTTGCTTAACGCTTATTTGTCCTCATAGTCATAGCTAAGTTCATGTGGATGTCATCGATGTCTAGTGATTTCACTCTAGCATCTTAGACATTTCATAGGTTACATCTGAAGGAAAACCTTTTTTGTTTAATTTCAAAACTCTAATGGTGGGTCAGCTACATGACACAGTAAATAGAGCAGCAGCCCAGGAGTCAGGATGACCTGAGTTCAGATCCATCTCAGACACTAACTGTGATGCCACACAAGTCACTTAACCCCAATTGCCTCCAAAAATTGGAGAAAAATTGTCTAATGGTGTATAACCATTATCAGCCTTTACTATTGCTTGCCGAAGTGATGCCTAAACTTATTCCAAATATATCCCCATAATTGTTGAGTTTTAAAATGTTTATCATGCTCTATGAGAATGTCTATCAATCTATTTTCTCTTTTTTTATGAAGGAACTATTATTATTTCTATAGGTGCCTTAGGGTGACAGACCCTGTGTTTTACTAACATTGTTCATTTTTGTTGGAACATTTTCCAAATCTGTTATGATCTCTTTTATTATGAACATTATCATTATTTTCTCATTCTTGTCATATTTTTGATGGGTTGTGGAGAGAAATAGCATTGAAATAAGTCACTATTATTCCTTAATTTTTAATGAACAATAGACTATTATATAGGAGCACAAAATAATGTGTTTTTAGAGTTGATTAAAATTGTAAGGATGTAAATTCAACCTCATTAAAGCTGCTGTAAAACATATTCACTGAAACATCAGTAACAAACAGGGAAAACATTTACCTCATGGTAGCCTCAAAAGAGTTGGATCTCATCTGTCCAGTTTTTTTCATCTGAAAAGTTTTCATTCCATGTATCTTGTAGACTGAGTAACTGGAGAGTGGCATCTAATTATTACGGGGCAGGCAAGTCAATGGAGTAAATAGAATACTGGACCTGGAGTCAGGAAGATCTAAATTCAAATATTCTAAGACACTTGACCAGCTGTTTGATCCTGGGCAGGTCACTTGATTTCTCTTTTTCTCTGTTTTCTCAGATGTAAAACAGAGATGACGATAGTACCCATCTCACGGGGTTGTTATGAGAATCAAATGAGAATATTAGTAAAGAACTTATCACAGTGTCAGAAACATACTAGGCACTTAATAAATGCTTATTTCCTTCCCCATTGCAAACGTTGTTCTAAATGTTTACAGATAACTATCTGTTCTGGTGACTGTGGATAACAGTTCATTCTGTGGTAATCATCCAATTTCAATACTACTTATTGGATTATTCTCTAGAATATTTTAAAGAATGTATGTGTATCCTGAGGATCTGTCGACTATCAGTCTTGAGAAAGAAGGCAAATTAGTTCTGGCTACTAGGTATTTAGTAAGTGCCAGATCTTTATAGCAATCAGTTATGGGTTGCATATTTTCTACCATTTCCTTGCATAATTTACATTGATTATTAGGTCTTGGCTTCTTAAGGATAACATTTCATTCCTAGAGGAAATTATGTGGTTTTCTATTGCAATCATCAATCCTGCCATTACCACAGACTACTTAGCTCTGTCATTTATTCAACACTTCTGTCAACATATTGTAGGTTAAATTCATGAATATGTGACCCATGAAGGGTGTTATGGTTCTAATGTAAAATCTTAGAAGCTTCATAGCTTCCATCTTAAGACAGTTAGCTTTCAATTACATTTAATAAATTCAATACCTACTGAGAGTTTTTACTCTTACATTATGGAGTGTTGTCAGATTGTTTTGTGCATTTTTATCCACTTATAATATGCTCTTAATAATATGCTTTGCAGTATTCCTCTTCCTTTTTAGTAAAGGAAAGTATTCATCTTTCCTCAACATCTTCAAGGAATTGGATCTTGTTCTTTGTTAAAAACAGCATGGGTTTTTAATTGGATACATTGTAAATCTGTAATGATACATTTTTCCACTTCCTAAGGTATACACTAAGACCATTATCGCGTAATGTTAATTGCCTTAAGCATGTCTTTCCTTTTCAGCTTTGATTCCAGGATGCAGGTAGGTCTCTTAACATTTAACAATGACCTTCTCTTTTATCCCTTTATGCTAAATATGTCTTTCCTAGAGAACATATAGTATTTGTAAATATCACTTTCATGCGTCAGTTCAGTGTGATCTCAAAATTCAAGCTCCAAGTCTTTAGTCTATACATTTCCTTGGCATATGTTCAGTGTTTTATAGTAATAGATCTCAAATTACATTTTAATATCAAGAAAGGAAGATTTCATGAGATGAAATGGTTCTTTAATTTGTTCTTGATGGATTCATTAACTTTGAGGTCATCCATGTACATCAGGAAATTAATGAAATTTTTCTGTTCAAATTCCTCTAATTCAGAGAATATATTCCGTTTAAGAGAAATAATAGTGGATTTAAAGCAAGAAAAAACTAGAAAAGTTTTCAATGATGAAAAATGTCACATTTTGTGTGAATTATTCCTAATATTTTTGAACTGCTGGAATGTTCTAAGAAGTTTTCCAAGTGAACAGAAAAATAAACTACTTTGGCAACATTTTGGTCCCATGTTATATACTTCCTGTGAGTACATATCTGACTCAAAAGTTTATAATGCTCATACAGCAATATTAACATCTCTGTGCTTTCAGGGGGCTTATTAACTACTCAATCATTAACAAGTTTTTCTTTATACTTAAGGGACTTTTTGACATACAATTTTTGCCCCCAGTCACTTTTTTCATGCAATTAAAGAGTTTTTAATAATATAAGTTGTATATGCTTTGTATAATATATATATAAATACATAATTGGGCTATATTGGGAAAGACAAGTGATGCTCTTATCTTTTGGTCATTGATAGGTGATGCCTTCTACTTAAAAAGTAGTTAAAAGTTGACCTCTTCAGTCTTTTCAGAATAAGCATATTAATTGATTTAATGACTATGTCAAAAGAAGTGACTAAAACTTTAGCTGTTATACAAAACTGGAAAGCAGTGAGCTGAATCAGACCCACAATTATTTCCTGAAATGGTTCACAATGCCCATAACTTAACAGAAAGTTCTTTTAACAACTATCCCTTGAAACAACTTTTAACAACTATCCCTCAAGTGTGACCCTGATCCCACTTTTTTAAGTTGTTGTTAAAACAACTTTCAAGTGTGGACTTCTTGTGACTATACAGATGACCATGAACTTTTCACATCCTCCTTCTCTGAGGATTTTCTCACTTATGTTTTATTTCATAATCTTCTGTTATAAAGGTTTTTATGATGTCTAATGATTTTTGGGGTTTCTGTGTTGTTTTGATTCCCATCATTTTAACCTTTTGGGTTTTTACTTTCTGTTTCTGATTTAAGTAATCAAGAATTTCTGATATGCTATTTTCCCCCTATTCCTTTCTCCAAGTTTTTGTGGTTGTTGCCTTAATTTAGTTATATGGTATCCAGGCATTCTACCGTGTCAGCCAGATGTTGCTGTAATTTTCCAACACCACTGAAAGATCTTCAGTAACTTCTTTCACATCATTTTGTCCTGCCTTTCCTTCAGAATATTCCTTAAAACTTCCATCTTTCTTTCTGTGGTTCTTGCTGTGGCAACAGCTATCACATTCATTGCTATGTCTAAGTTTTGAAATGTTTTCATATCTTTAAATTTGTATGTGGCACAGTGGAATTAAGAAAACCTGAGTTCAGAATCTTAAATAATATGCAGACTCTTCAAGGATAAACCTATCATTTCTGGGACTGGTTACCTGATTCTGAATTGCCATCATATATGTTTTTATTTACATAAATAATTGATAGGATACTCCACTCTGATACCTTTGTTAAGTGAGAACATATTTCAAATGAACTAAATTGTGAGTTAAATGTGAACAAAGCCTGCATACCTAATCCCAATCAGTTCCTTGGTGATTTTTTTCTTCTCTATCACTAATGCTTGAATCTCTTGGATACTGGTTGCTATTTTATAGAAAAGTCACTGATCGTTACCAAGCCCAACAGATTTTTTATTGCTCCCAGTTGAAACCTCTTTTGATTGGATGCAGGCTTTGTTCACATTTAGCTCACAATTTAGTTTGATTCATTTGAAATATGTTCTCACTTAACAAAGATATCAGAGAGAAGTATCTTATCAGTCACATTAATTGAGGTGGGACAATTATAGGGATTGATCCCTCCCATTCCTTTTAAAGATGATAGCCTATTTCTTCTTTTCAGAAAAGTAAAAGTTATTGGATTTTAGAAAATAGTTTAATTTTTGAAGATTCTTTTAACAACTTTTGACCTCTTCAGTCTTTTCAAAATAAGCGCTCAATTCTTTTTGAGCTGCCATGTGAACTGCATCTTATTTTTAGTAACTGACACTCCTCATTTGAGAACTTCAGATCATCTTCTAGCCAATCAAGTGACCTCTAGATACTTTCATTATTATTTCCTCATGATCATCTGAGATTTTTCTAAAAACCTATTATTTAACTGTAATAACACTTTCAAGTAGATCATGTCTCCTACCATCTTCTAACTCATTGATATGTAATCATGCACACAAGAGCTCTTGGAGTCTAATTTTAACCTGATAGAATCCTGTGTAGCAAATAAAGATGATTTTCTCCTTGCTTTCCTTGATCAATTAGGTATCATAGTTTCTACTGTAGAAGTCTAATATTGATATCTATTGGCAATCTAGTAAATAGGCCAGTACATAATGAACTCTTTAGTATGTTATAGTAGTCTGCTTTAGTTCTCCTTTTCAAAATTTAAGAGTTTGAACATGTTACAATCATCCTAGGCTCCATCTTCACCACCTACCACCAAGATGGGGATACACATGATCAACAGAAGTTTTTGTCATCATGACATTGACTAAGAGTTCCTTCATTTGGTTTTTGCGTTATAGGAGAATCTTTTAAGGACATTCTCAAAAATTTTACAAGTTAGGGAGATAGGATTAGCTCAAGAAATGCAAAAGTCAGTGATGTCAAAAGAAGAGAACATTTTCTTCATGGATCATCACCTATACCAGGGCATGTGTAATGGAGATCATAGATGAGTCCACACAATGCAGAATCTAGACTGCCCCCTGTCATACATGAATCAGATAAGTTATTGCCAGTTTAGTATAAGATATGGGTCCCAACTCATGAGGCCCAGCTGAGGTGTTTACTTTTACTAATCAGAGTACACAATTAGCTCATAGGAAATACATTTGATAAAATAAGACAAAAATAAAGATATTAATAGAATACTTTCCCATATTCTCTCACAAATACATATACTAGTGCTTAAAAGAGTAGACTTATGCAGGGATCACATTTGGGAGAGCACACTTATATGTGGCCAACATGCAACAATGGAGGGTCACACACAAAGGGAAGGCATATAATCAAAGCATACACATCAAAGAGTCGCTCATGTCTCCAATACTTCAGAGTTGTATGTATTTTGTAGTGATGCCATCATGCTGCTCTTCTGGTTCTTCTCCCTGATGGAAATTGCTGCATTTCTCTCTGTTAGATTTTCCTGATACTAGGTGTCATGTTTCTGGTACTCTCTATCCTTCTCTTCTCCTTTCCTCTTTACCTGTAGTGCTTGGCTGAAGTGCTGCCTCTTCCCCATAAAGAGAATAGATTCTGGCCAAGAATCTATAAAAGACTGAATAAGTCTGAAAGACCCTAGTTGTCCTCAGCCCTCAAAAACTAGGGTTTTAGACTTAGATACCCAATTTCATGGGTGAAAACACTGAGGCTCAGTGAGGTTAAATGACTTGTAAATAGCCACCTAGGTAAGGAGTGACAGACCAAGAATCCTTTGAGTCTCTACATGCAGATTGTTGTGTTTGTCCTTCATTTTCAAAGAGGACCATGACATCAAGATGATGACGGGAATTGCAGTTGACTTTGATTTAGGTGAGGGAGGGTTGTGCAAGGTCACCAACTTCACTTTCGTCTCCTGAGTCATCTGGGTCCAGTGGCCTGATATTCATTAGGACAACTGGAGATGACCCAGGATGCCATGTGAGATCCTCCTTTACATGCAAATGTATGGATGGAAGAGGACAAGTGAGGGTGGCGCAGGGAAGGCTAAAGATGATACATTGTCCTACTTATCTGTAAAATGAAGGTATTAGACAGTTGGACTATATGACTTCTGAGTTCCCTTCCAACTTTAAATCTATGACCTGGTTGTTTGAACCAACTCCCAGACTTTGCGTGACCCTATGACAAGTAAACAAAGGCCAAGAGGAGTTGTTGTAGGTGTTTAGATCATATCTCTAGAATTAGAAGGGACTCCAAAGATTACCTTGTCTAAAGTCCTTATTTTACAGATAAGGACCGCAAAGCCCTGGAAGTTTAGTTGATGCCCAAGGTCACACAGGTGTTAAATATAGCCCTGTATAGTCAGCTGGGTTAATGATAAGTATGGGTCCCCTCATCCCCAACCCAGGTAGAAGGAGCTAAAGCATCATGAGAGGCAGTGAACTCTCCACAAGCATCAGAGAACAAATTTTCTCATGCTTGGAAACCTTTCCCTCCTCATTTCTGCCTACTAGTTGTCCTGGCTTTCTTTAAGTCCCTACTGAAATATCATTCTTGAGGAAGTCTTTCTAACCCCTCCTCATTCCAGTTCCTTCCCCTTCTTTATTATTTCCTATTTACCCCATATGTAGCTTTTTTGTATATATTTGTTTCTTTATTGTCTCCTCTATTAAACAATGAGCTCCTTGAGGGCAAAGACTTTTTGCCTCCTTTTGCACCTCAGTGCTTAGCACAGTGTCTGGCACCTAGTAGGTACTTAATAAATGCTGATTGATTGATGAATTTTAAAGCCTGGTCCTTTCATTCAATAGCCAGTGCTCTTTCTTCTGTGCTATTGTCAATCAGCTACTTAGAGGTAAAAGCCAAATCAGAATTCTGATCTCAGGAGGTTAGGACTGTTTCTGGTACATTATTCTGTTATGTCTAACTCCTGTGGTTTAACTCTAAAAAGCAGAGACATTGGTTTACACTCAGGGACCATTACTCACACAGAAGTTATGATTTTAATTCTGGGGTTGGTTAAGTCATTTGGAGATAGTGAGCTATTTGGGATTTAGAAAAGTCAGTAAAGTAAATTAATGACTAAAGTCTCAGGAAAATTCATGTAATGATCCAAAGTCTCTTGGGACCAATTCTCATCCTGGTGGAGTATGAGAATATGGAACTTCATATACTTCTGGATTCCATTTGCTTTGCAGCAAGTCCTAGAAAGATGTTGCTCTAGGGACAAGTTACCTCCCCAAATCAGAGCACAAGTTCATACTTGAAAATGACTCTGCAGGTCAGTGACACATTTGGCTCCTCTAAAAATAACTTCACCTAGTTATTGTGCAAGGAAAGGACTTAGTTTTTGAAGCAAAGGATTTAAAAAATAGGAACTCATTTGAATACAACTCATTAAACCACCTTTGTATTAGGGCAAATGATTTGTCCTGTGGTGAATCTTATTTGAATTTAGATATAACAGCAACAACAATAATGTAGATGAAGCTTAAAATTCAATTTATTTAAGTCAGTAAATTGCTAGATGGGCAGCAAATGATTTTTCATACTGCCTTACTGTGGAATTCCCAGAGCAGCATTTCTTTGCTTCATTCAGTGACTTCCACATTAGCAGCTAATGGTAGATGTTCATTTCCTTCTTCTGGTACACTGGAGACTTGGGCTTCATGTTAAGCATAATTGGATCTATTTTCGAATTGTACTTTTGCAAGGTGACATGAGCTAAAAATGACTTACAAAGTGCATGGATGTACTTTTTGCTAGAATGGATTGCAGAAACGCCATCCATGTACTAGGCAAAATGATAGTTTGATGCCATTAACGGTCTTTAATGAAACAATTAATGCAATATATTCAAATTAAAATATGAAGCCTGTCTGATAAACCATGAGGTTATTAACCTTAATGGTCTTGTTTTTAAGAATCAAACCCAACTAATTACTGTCTCAGGTGACAGCTATATGCCCAGCCTGCACTGTGAAATAAATTAAATCCTGTTTAAATAGAGCAACTTTTGAAGTTGCTAAAAGGGTTTGCACTTGATGAGATGAGAAAGTAGAACTTGTTTAGAATTTTCAATAGGGAGAATTTTTTTCTTAAACTGGGAGAAATTAATCATATTAGACAGTGTTCATAAGAATGAGCTACTTATGTCTATTCACACTGACATTGGAGCTATTTGTGAATATCATATTGACACTGGAGATCATCTTTGTCACTTGTAACATTACTATATTGATGGAGGATACACAGGCTATGGAGTTAAAGAGAAGGTTAAAGGTTATAAAATTATAGGTTAAAGAGAAGTCAAGTCATTTGTAGAAATATCAGTCTTCCACAGGAAATCCTGAAACTTAAAAATCTTTCAAAAGCTCTTAAGGTCATTGCTCTCCATACACAAACATATGCTTCCAAAACTAGAAATAATTCCCATAAATGATTCATACTGAGGGTCATAGACACTCTTATGAGCAGGTAACTATCCCTGTGGTTTGATTTATTAATAACAATATCTGCTGCTCTGTCTGGTTTCAACTTCAGGGAACAAGCTGCCCCTTCCTGGAAAAGCTCCCTTCTCATCACCATAACTCAAGGTTGTCACTGATACCACCTCCCTTAACCTGTTCTCCCCTCTGGTTTGAAGACCATAAACTGGAATACCCCAGCGCTGCCTCTTTAGACTGTAAGCTTCTTGAGAGAAGGAACTCTCTTTCTCTCTGTCTCTCTGTCTCTCTCTCTCTCTCTCTCTCTCTCTCTGCATATATATATATATATTATATATATATATATATATATATATATATACATACACACATAATTTATTGTATCCCCACTGCTTCACACAGTACCTGACACATAGTAGGTGCTTAAGAAATATTTATTAGATAACAATTATTATAGTTAGCATTTATGTAGTATTTTCAGATTTGCAAAGCCCTTTATATGTTAATTCACTTGATACTCCCAGCAACCTTTAGAGGCAGAGGTCCGTAGTATCACAGAGAGAGCCACGGCAGAGGCCTCTGACCCCAAAGGTCACCCTTACTACCTGAAATTAATAAAATCCTAAGACAGTACAGCTGAAAGAAATTTGAACACGTAAGTCCTGAATACATATTTGGAGAATTTTATATTTGAGAAGATCTAGTCCAACCCTCTCATCTTACTGATAAGAATAAAGAAGCCTAGATAAGTTAGATGACCTTCACAAGGACAAATGAACTATTAATGATAGGTCCAAGAACCTGGGATATTTTAACCCACACCAGTATTCATTTCAATGTATTTTGATTCTCTAAAATGGTTCCCTCATCCTTTTAGTTCCTAAAATCTTTTCCATTAAAATAAAAATATACATGACCCAAAAAGTGTTATAACAGAAAGAATGCTAGACTGGTATCAAGACGGTTTAATTCCTGCCTCAAAAAATAATTAGCTGTGCTACCAGGGGATAATTGTTTAACTTCTCAGAGTTTCTGTTTCTTTATCTACAAAATGGGTATAATAATGTTTTTTAAAGTATTTTATTGACTCTTTCTGGTTTTTATACCATCACTGACCAATAACCATCTCTTAGAGAATCCTCTCTTAAAATAAAGAAAAATAATTAAAACCAATCAGCACACCACCCTCAACTAACAAGACATGCCTTCCTCCTCCAGACCCATATGTCATTATCTCTCTAATTTAAAGGAAAAATCATTAGTTCACTGCAACTAAGATTACGCAATGAGTGTACAATGAGTTACGATGCTTTTCAGTGGGATAGTTATACGTCTTTCAAAACCTACCTCAAAGGAGTTATTGCTTTGCCTTATATGTGATAATATATTATATGTGATCTGCCTAAGAGTAAAAGTCTGAAGGTAATGAGACATAGGAAAAGGGGATTTTGGGTAAATAATACCAGAGCTGTATTAAGTTGGAGGTAGGTGGTCCCACAGACAAAACTCATCTAACATTGCCTAGAAGCCTGATCCTTTTGAAGTAAGTGATAATTACCATCATATTCTTATCATGAAATTTGTAACTTCATCATTTAGGGCACTGTTTCAATTCAAAAGAATTTGAAACACTAAAAGAAATTAGATACTTGAGTAATAGAATCTCAAACTCCAATAGGCCGCCCTGTCCAACCCACATCTCATATAGAGTCTCTTTGACAACATTTCCCCTTCAGGTCATTATTCAGATGGCATGAAGGTCTTTAGAGAGGAGAAACCCATTATCTTATGGGGAAGTCAATTTAAATGGTAGCCCTTTCAGCAGGTGAGCAGTAGGATCATGTTTCTAGTTAGAAGAGTCAACTCATATCTCAAGAATGCGAATGACCTGACATGTTAGATATTAGCATCATTTCCTTAATTGCAAAAATTGAACTCTCTTATTAAATTCTTTGTAAAATAGCTAAACCTAGATGAAAGAAATAAAAGAAAGAAAGAAGGCAGAGGAGAAGGAAGAAAAGGAGGAGAAGGAGGAAGAAGAGGAGGAAGAAGAGGAAGAGAGAGAGAGAGAATCTACGAAATGTTTAGTAATGTATCATGTAGAATGCTAAGTTCTCAGGATAGCACAAATAATCAAGATAGATCTTGACCTCAAGGAGCTTACACTCTAACAGAAAAAGGCAATACATTGAAGGGTTCTGGAGTCCTAGAAAGGCAGGGCAAAAATTCATGGAAACCTCAGGGGCTGAGTTTCAGGTTCCAATGGGAGTGAATGAAAATTGGCATGGTGAAGAGACAGCTAGAAAGTGGAAATGATTCCTCTTCAAAACTTAAAAAAAAGGAGAGACTAATTAGCACAATGATTTATTCGTAAATAATATGATTCCTTCTTTTCCCTCTGCAATATCAAATAGAGGGAGAGGGGGAAGTCCTTTAATAATAGTAATAGCAGACATTTTTATAGCACTTTACATTTATTTCCACTGGAACACTTGCAACAGCATTCTAAGGTAAGTACTATCACTCCCATTTTACAGATGAGGAAAGTGAGTCTCAGAGAATATAAGTATCCAACCATATCCACACAGCTATTAAGTGTTTAAAGCAGGATTCAATCTAAAGTGTTCCTGACTAGAGGTTTAGTATTCTATGCTTATACATCACACTCTCTTTACTCTTTTTTTATTCCCAAAAGAACTTACAAATGTGAACACTAAATTATAGTCAATAATCTTTGGGAAACAGTAGAAAATAGTAAAAATGCCAGAAGACTTAAAATGGACAAATGCTGCAATTTTCAAACCATGGGGAAAGGATAGATTTCAAAAGCTTCAGATCAGTGAGCTTGACATTGCTTGCTGGCAAAATTCTACTACAGATTACTAAACAGATGGCTTATGAGCATTTTGAAAAGGAAAAGGTGATAACTAGGAGCCAACTTTGTTTTTAAAAGAACAAATCATGCCAAACTAAATTCATTTCTTTTTCAGATCAAATTCTTAGAATGGGATATCAGTGAAATGTCTTAGACACAGTGTATCTGAATTTCCCAAGACTTTTGGCAGTCTCCTATGATATCCTGATGTGTAAGATACAGAAATAGGAGGTGTGAGGTAGAATGGTATCTTTGAAAACACAGAGAGATGGTGGAATTCCACAAATTAATGAAAAAGAAACTTCCTAACAATTAAAGCTATCCAATACTGAAATAGGTTCTTTAGAAAATGGTGGATTCTTACTTGTGATCCTAGAAATGCAAGGAGAAAATAATCATATCTGAATATCTTTGAAACTTTGATAAATCTGTGATGATGTAACTCCTTATAATAGTACAAATGGTAACCTATCCATGCCTATTCACCACCATATATAGATATAGGAAAGAAACAGCATGAAATAGTGGATAGAAAGTAGACCTCAGACTGAGGAAGACCACATGCCAAACATCTATGTCTCTTTACAAGTCAACTAGAGGCCCAGAAAACTCTCGGAAGGATGAAGTTGCAGAACAGTTGCTGATCTACACTGAAAAAGGCAGTTGCCTTCACCAATATAATCACATGCCTGAAATACATTTATACATACTTGTATGGGTAATGTATGTATGGTATATGTGCATGTATATTTATAACTTGCCCTTAATATGATTTTTCTTTGACCCCAAACCATCCTATCGACTTGTGAGATTTAATCCTACCATCGCACACAACAAAGTAGTTGGAAAAGGTATTAGACTCCAACAAAGATAAGAGTAACAATGTATGGAATGAAATATTGAAGGCTATTTTTGAGAAGAGTATGGTATGAGAATGAAAAGAAACGAATGCAAATCAATGACTGGGGTCTTGAGAACAGGACTGCCAGTGATTTTCTCCAAGCCTAGAGCAAAGAAATTTTGACAAAGTAATTAGGGGAGGTAGGGAGGTGGGGAGAAAAAGTAAAATCTAGTTAGTTAGATGTTGTTGGAGTGCCTTCAAAAGTCACTTTAAAAAAAAAAAGTGTCTACAAAAAAGGCATAGCACTGACTCCACATTCCTGCCAGATCTGTGGTGGTAAGTCCTCTAATCATTAAAACTGATAGTTGAAAGGCTCCTCAGAGGTCATCTACTTCAATTCATTCCTGATCAGGAATCTCCTCTCTAATGTTACCTAGAAATAGTCATTTGGTCTCCAGTGGACCACTTATATAGATAAAGGGAACATATTGCCTCTTGAAGAAATCTATTCCACTTTTGAAAAGCTCTAACCTTTTAACAAGTATTTTCTTACATGGATCCAAAAATCTATCCCTATGACACATCCTCACAATTCTTCCCTCTGCAGCAAGCAAAACAAATCAAATCCACATGGCATCCTCTTGAATAAGAGTTACCATGTCCTCTCTAAATTTTATTCACTTCATACTTCCTCAATCTCCAGTTCCACAGCAGAAAGTCAGTTTCTTTTATCATGGTAATCTATTCCCCCCTCCCCATGCACTGGTACCTTAAGAGCTTTCCTAAAACATGATAAGGGGCGGAGTAGAAAGACTCACATATGCTAGCTCCGAACCCACAGCCCATAATTACCTGTAAAAAGAACTCCCAAAAAATTCTGGAACAGTGGAAGCCACACAGCAACACAGTGAAGGAGATTTCCATTCCAGAGAGCCCTGAAAAACCGATCCCAAAGGTCCATCGCACACCAGCGGGAGCGGAGCCCTGCCCTGTCCTGGCCACGTGGCAAAGAGAGGAGAAGATTGGGGCAGGCTTCAGGGACAGAATCTCCAGTGGCCACGAAGGTCCCTCCACCCACAGATGAACAGGTCAATGAGAGAGACGTCTGGATGGGCTGAAAGGGGAATGGGGTGTCTCCATAACTCAGGCCCCCTCGGGAAGCAGCAGCAGAGGCAGTGGGTGGCCAGAGGCTCCCAGAGCTCCATTACAGAAGGTCTCTGCATAAACCCCTGAGGGAACTGAGCCTGGGAGGTGACCCTGCACTCACCTGAGCACCAGAACTTAAGCTCCCATTGAATAGCAGCCAGGCCTGCCACTGAGAGCCCTGAGGCTGGGGAACAGCATTTGAATCTCAGACCCCAAGCACTAGCTGGGCAGACTTAGGCCAGGGGTGGAGAGGAATCTCAGAAGTCAAGCAACTGGCTGGGAAAATGCCCAGAAAAGGGAAAAAAAATAAGACAATAGAAGGTTATTTTCTTGGTGACCAGATGTTTCCGCCTTTCCTTTCTGATGAGGAAGAAAAATGCTTACCATCAGGTAAAGACATAGGAGTCAAGGCCTCTGTATCCCAAACATCTGAAATAGGTACCCCATGGGCTCAGGCCATGGAGGAGCTCAAAAAGGATTTTGAAAATCAAGTCAGACAGGTGGAGGAAAAGCTGGGAAGAGAAATGAG
>CM053771.1:336189671-336207545 GCA_028658325.1 Potorous gilbertii
GTTTTTTTCCCTTTTCTGGGCATTTTCCCAGCCAGTTACTTGATTTCTGAGAGTCCTCTCCACCCCCTGGCCTAGATCTGCCCAGCAAGTGCTTGGGGTCTGGGATTCAAATGCTGCTTCCCAGCCTCAAGGCTTTTGGCGGCAGGACTGACTGCTCTTCAATGGTAGCTTATCTCCTGGTTCTCAGGTGGGGGCAGGGCCGCCTCTCAGGCTCAGTTCCCTCAGGGGGTTTATGCAGAGATCTTTTGTAATGGAGCTGGGGTGGAGCTCCTGCCTGAGCAGCCTCTGCCTCTGCCACTGGGGCCGCAGCCTCTCAAGGGGGACCAAGTCCCGGGGATACCCGCTCCCCTCTCAGCCCGTCTCTCTCACTGACCTGTGCATCTGTGGGTGGAGGGACCTTCGCGGCCACCGGAGATTCAGGTCTCTGAAGCCTGCTTGGGTCTGCTGGCTCCTCTCAGTGCCACGTGGCTGGGCAGAGCTCCGCAGCCGGGGCTGGGGGAGGGGAGCGCTCGGCAGGGCAGGACTCCGCTCCCCTCCGGGGTACCTTTGCGGTGGGTTTTTCAGGGCTCTCTGCAGCAGAAATCTCCTTCACTGTGTTGCTGCGTGGCTTTCACTGTTTCAGAATTTGTCAGGAGTTCTTTTTAAAGGAGATCTATGGGCTGTGGATTCGGAGCTAGCAAATGTGAGTCTTTCTACTCCGCCATCTTGGCTCCACCCAATATGATGGATTTCTTCACTAGAGGATATCCTCTTGATACACAGTGCTCCTCCAGTACATCTTGATGGTATTTATTTCCTTTGAAGAAAATAAACTCTTCCATTGCCATATTGCAAGCATGAATCACATTCCAAGTCTTAGTGATAGATAATGCCTCTAGGCGTTATGACTTTTAGTTTACTTAACATATTACTCTAGCCCTATGCAATTTGCATAGACCTCTAAGCCTGAGAGTATAATTATTGTTTATCTTGCTGGAGATGATCTTCTATGAATTTCTGCATACCTATATTCTGATTCTCTTTCCTATAGCATAGCTAATATTCTGTGCTACTTCAGTGGTTCTAAGTGGGCTATTTATACTGTCTCAATTTTCCTTTTAAAGTTTCCTTAATCAGATACAAAAATATTAAAACACATATAGTCTTCCTGCCTCTGGCTAGAAGTATTTCATTCCTGGAAAAGAATCTATAATTTCTGTATCTTCCACCATAGTCCAAAACCAGTTACTCATTTCTAATTTCCTCCTTTCTTTTCTCAAGCAGACGGTGAATTAGATTCAACTAAGTAGGTCATTATAGAGATTCCTTTCATGTATGGCTTGGACAGATGGCTACTGAGGTTCCTTTCAGCTCTCAAATTCTGTTATCTTGCTTCTATAGTTCCTAATTTCATCCAGAACTAATTAGAAAAATACTAACCATTCCCCTAAAATCTTAATTTCTTCTCTTCAAATTTCCTAATTCTTAGTGGTGTTTTCTGGCTTCTTTATTGGTATATGAATAGCCAGTTAAGTGAAAAAAAGGAGAGAGATGAGAGATTAAAATGTCATACTTACTTTGGGAGAATGAATCATCCCAAATTATAGGTATTTATAAGGAAGGTATGTGTATCTATTGGACTGGTGACAAATTAGGTAGGGCAGAGGTATTTCATATATGGCTATTCTTGGATAGTGGGGCAGAACTTGAGGTAATCCTGGTTATTGCCCCATTAGTGCTTATTCCTCCCTTACCACACTATGGCCCCATCCCAAATTTAATGAAGAAGAATAGTCAAGCAGACCTTTAGAGTTGATTGACACTCACATTCAAAGTCTGTAGGATCTTTTTTAGTTCTTCCTAGAATCTACCACAGTTGCTGAAAGAATATTAACATGAGGTCCTTCTCCAATTCATGGACCCAACAGCTACCAACCAACTGATGCTAAAGCATTACAACTCCAGAGAAAAAATTTTTTGTTAGCATGATTTGCTCTGTAGCACTACAAAATCATAGCAAAGTTAAAGTAGGTTTGGTGCTAGTCAAATGGAGCTAGAAGAATCAGTATTCTTTCCCTCTGTATTCTTTTAAATTCATGCAGTTAAAGGGTATATATCCAATGTACTTTGGACAGAATCCAATATTTAAAGGATTTTTTCAAAATTCCATTCAACTACATCAAGATCTTCTTCATGCCATTTAAAATGCAATCATATTTTCAAGTTGTATTTCCTGTTAGGCTTTTGTTGCCTAGATTCTCATGATGAACCAGAGATTTTATTGATAATATTTAACGTATATTTTAAATTTGATAATATTTGAATATCATATAGTATATACTTTATAGTATATAATATGTGTACATATTATATATAATATTGTATGTTATACTATATATAATGTATATAATATACTGTTTAGTATATATTTACTATATTTTATACATACATTTATTCACATATGTATGTGTTATTTTTATTATATATGTATATATACAGAATATATGCATATATATATATATATATATATATACACATATAATGTCCTTTACTATATGTCCTACGAGAAAGAGGAGAAAGAGAGGGAGAGAGAGAGAGCTGTGATTTCATAGACAATTCTCTAATGAAGAAATTCTCTCTACCAAAATAAGGAGAGGACAACCATTTTCAGCAATTTGCTCATGCACTGAAATGTGAAGTTCCATGTCACTCAAAGTCCAGAAAGGAGAGAAATGCCATATTTTTATTCATTTACCCAATAAAAATACCAAGCAAAAGCAGTGTGAAACTACTTTCTTCCTGCTCTAAAACTCTAGGCTACTGATTAGTTAAATCACTGCATCCAGCTTCTCTTGCACTATGTCATAATATGAAGTAAATAGGTTCAGTAAGCAAGCTTGATGACCCTATGATGGTGCATAACAAGCTTTCATGGGCCCACAAAGCAAACACTTTATTAAAATATATGTTTGTTACCTATCTACATGATCTTTCCTCTCCAAAAAAATCCAAGTCAAAACCCAAGGTCACATTTGAAATTTTGTGAGTACCCTGTTTACAGAAAATAGTGACTTTAGTTGCTCTATCTTATTAGCTGTGTTTGTTTTGAGAAAATGTTATATCCACCAATTCGTTTATCAATAACAGGCTCAATGGAATTGTTTAAATGGTATTTTAATTGGTATGGGAACTTCTGCCAAGCATCATCACTAACAAACCAAGAAGCAAACACAGATTAGATTACAGAAAATAGTACTGAAAGAGATTTTACTCTTCTCATATAATAAAATTCCTTAATGAGGTAGAGGCGGAGGAATAAATTGATTTAATCATAGTGGAAATTCAAGATGTTTAATGTCTAACAATTACAGAATCAACAATACGACTAATTTTTTTGATATTCAAATAATGTCCATGTTATTGAATTAAAAGCCTTAATGTCTATTTTAAGTACATTCATCTGAGGGCTAAATCCTAGATTCTCTATTCATGTGGAGATTATAAAATCACATTTAGGGTCACCAAATTCACTTGCCTACTTGTCTTATAAATGAACTTTAATAATGAGGGTCCTTTTCCTCATCCCCTTTCCCTGTCTTTTGTCTTCCTCTCTCCCCCTTTACTTTAGTCAGGCTTTATAAAAGAACTAGGACAGATTTAATAAAGTGACATATGGAATAGATAATGCACAAACAAGTCAAAGACAGGCTAAAGGGATATCTCTTAGGTAAAACTTAATAGGAAAGCTCAAAGTATAAAACTGATCTTGAGAGGAGGAAAATAGTGTTTTTCAAATTTAAGAAAAGAGAGAAAGAATGTTATATACTTGGTAAATAACTCAAATTCCCCAAGTACAAGTGAATTGTTTCAAAATCTACCAGAGTGTGTCCCTTTGTCTCATATTTAATGCCATTGGTTGGGATCAATGGAGGAGTAGAATTTTACTGGTAAGTGTTAGAAAGAAATCATTAGCTCATTCTGTGGTCTTACGCAAATAATTTTGCATCACTGGGTTCCAAGTTTAGGAATCAAGGTAACTTGAGAATATAGTACCTACTTTTGGTGAGGCCACCATTCTCTTATTCATCCCAATTTCTAACCTTTTCATCATCCATGACTCTTCCAATTCCCTTACTAATCATGCTCAATAGACTGTCAAAACTTCTTAATTTTATCTCCACAGTATCACTTGCATCGGTCTGAATCTACTCCATTCACAAGACTATCACTTTGTTTCTGGCCCTCATTATCTTTCACAGGGACACTTCCTACACCTTCTAATTATAATCTCCCAAAGAACTGTCATTAATGTGACGAAGTTAACTTATGAAAACGTTCTCAGTGGAATACTCCACGTAGTGCTCCCTATGCTAGTTAACATTTTTATCAATGCCTTCAATGAAGCAATGATATCAAATTATGAAGATGAAATAATCTTGAAAGGATACTTACCTCACTAGATGACAAGATCCAAAAGGTTCCTGAAGGGCTAGAGCAATGGACTGCTGAAATTCAACAAGGATAAATGTAAAGTCTTACATTTTGGTATAGCAAAGAAATATCAAAAATACAGGATGAAAGGGGTATAGCTCGACAGTAATTTGTCCAAAAAAAGATATGTAGGTGAAAATCTTAAATGTCTATCAATTATGTAATGTGGCATTCAAAAGTAATAAAAACAGTAAAATATAAAGTAAATCTTGGGCTACCTTAAGAAAGGCATAACTTTCAGAAATAAGGTGAAGATCCCTCTGTATTCAGCTACAGTATTATGTTTAGTTTGGGGACATATTCTCTTTTGGAAGGGTATTAGTCAGGTAGAGAATATTCAGAGGAAGGCAAACTGGATAGTTAATGACCTTGTGCCCATAACTGAAAAGGAACAGTTGAAGGAACTAGGAGTATTTAGCCTGGACAAAAATATGGAGAGGGGAAGATTATGGGTGGGGAGGAGCGAAAGCAGTCTTCAGGTATCTGAAGGGTTATCCTGGAGGAGGGTTAGATTTATCCTATTGGGCCCCAGTTAGCAAAACCATGATCAAGGAATAGGAAATGTGAAGAAACAAACATAGGCTTGAGGTAAGGAAAATTCTAAACAATTAAGGCTATCACTTTTCAAATTAAAAAAAAACAGTTGCCTATCTACAAAAATGCAAGCTATTTCAGGAGTTAGTGGTTTTCCCTTCTTTGAAGGTCTCCAACCAAAGGCTGAATGACCATTTGGCAAGGATAATACAAACTGAATTATTTTTCAGGTATGGGTAGCTTCCAACTCTATAATTCTGTGGTTTTTGTGACTCACTTTTCTAGCCTCTTTTGTTTTTGATCACTTATCCACACACTTATCAAAATAATCTTACTAAAGCGTATTTGACCTGCCACTCTTTTCCTTAAGGATCTTTAGTGGCTGCCTACTACTTATAAAGTGCAAACTCTTCAGTTTGGCACTTAAGGTACCTGTTATAATCACATCTAAGCTAGTTACAATATAATAGTCCATTAGATCCACATGGGTCCCCATTCTGTGGCTTTAGGGAATTTATATTAAACAAAAAAAAATAGAAATATCACAATTGCTTGAAGCTCCTAGTTAAGAAATTTCCTAACATTTAAACTGTTATTTAACTTTCTGCCTTAATATACATTTAAATTTATCTCTTGTTAACTCCAGACCTCTTTATAGTAGAGGTAAAATTCAGGTTATGGGAAATATTTGGATAAATAAGTAGTAAAATATATATTACAGTATTTATTAATAGGCAAACACCAGGAGGGAAATCAGGAGAAGACCTTTTCTTGGTACAACTGATGGTGTCAAATTAAGTGTCCTGCTCTGAGATGCTTGTAGGGTCAATTACCCTTCAAAATCTCTTCCTAATTTGACATATCCCAATCCTACTTTTTCTCTCTCCTTTCACCAGTTGTTTATGTGCTATGCTTTATGTGGAATTCTTTCCAGCTCAGCTCTCTTTTTCCTCTCCATTGTGAGACGTAATATAGACTCCTCAGTTCGAAACTAGCTCCTCAAAATATAACTAAATCATTCACCCAATCACAGCAAATTTTCTGTCCTACCTAATTGAAATGATGTTGATTATTTCAAGAGCTGACTGTCTGATCCTTGTTCTCATCCACTGAATAATCAAAATGTGTTCTTACCTTATAAATGTATCCAGACTTAGCATCTTGACACTTACTTAAGTGAGGTGGGATGATTTGAATGATTTACTTGTACTGTTATAAAATACTCTCCTCCATCTCAGCTCTTCATAAAATTCTTTCCTGTTCTGGATTAAATCTACCTTCCTACACTTTTTTCCACATTATTTCCTAGTTAATAAATAGAATTCTACCCTCTAACTAAACTGTCCAGTTTATTTTTTCCTGAAATTGGCAAACTATCTCCTCCTGCCTTTGTAAAGACTTCCCCAATGCATAGAATGTACTTTCTCTTCATCTTTTGTCTTTTTATAATCTCAGATTGTTCAGAAGATCAGTTCAAGTCCCGGGATCTACCTTAACTTCTCACCCTTTCTGTCTTTTTGTCCTTGTTTAGTTGTTTCAATCTTGTCTGCCTCTTCATGACCCTATTTTGGGTTTTCTTGGAAAAGATACTGAAGTAATTTGCCATTTCCTTCTCCAGATCATTTTATACATGACGAAACTGAGGCAAACAGAATTAAGTGATTTGTCCAGGTCACACAGCACATAGCTATCTGAGGCTGGATTTGAACTCAAGGAAGACTCATTTTCCTCACTCCAAGTCTAATGCTTTATCCACTTTGCCACCTAGCTGCCCCTCTAGTTCTTTATCCTTCCTCAAATCATTTTCCCTTTCTCTATCTGTTTACCGTTTTTTCCTTCCTAATAGAATGTAAGTCTCTTGCAGGCAGAAACTTTTTTCATTTTGTGTCTTTTATATCCCCAACTCCTAGAACAATGTCTTCTTTCACATTGTAGACACTTAATATTGAATGGAATATCCCATGATATCAGGGAAAAAAATATTCCAGTTTATAGTCATAAAGTTTTACAGATCTTTTCAAATATTGCCAATTTCTTTCAGTTTTGAAAACTTAGAATTAATTTTTCAAGTAATTCTATGCTTGAACTGAAATGATGAGTTTAGAGGCATTTATGTAAAAACTCAGGATTTAACAGAAAAATCAAAAGTCACATAATTAGGTGTCCTTGGATGGTGTCTGCTAAGCTATATACTATACAAGTAGTTAAAAATAACACTGGGAGAAAGTTCACCCTCAGATGCTTGGAAGGACTCCCATTATAAAAGTCCACTTGACATTTGGTAGGTCTTATAGTTACCAAAAAATAAAGTCTATTACCAATTTTGGACCTGTAAAAAGAATAATGCCTCTGTCCTTCCTGAAATTACACAAAGAACATGGTCTTGATCCCAGCGATAGTGTTTTCTATAATCAACTTACAAAGAACTCTTTGATCACAGTTTTCTCTTCCCATAGGAGACACAATCATAAAACATTAAGAGAAGGGCAAAGGAAGGCTTTAATACTCTCAAACTAGCTATTAGACTCAGAAACAATCACAGTCAGCTGCTTGACATTCACAATAGGACATCAACTGAATTTTCTTACATTGGAAATATGTAGGCATGATGGGGTGCTTGGGTGCCTGTGCTTGAACCCCAATTATAAAATCATGTTTCTCTCTTAAAAAATCACATTTCTCCCTAACCTCAAAATGCTGTCTCAGGCAGTTTCTCCCCACCCCAAGAACAGCCTGCCCCAGTAAAAACTGTTATCTCCCTTCCTGCTACAGTAGCCAGCTGCACCTATAGAATTTATTAGTTTGAACCAGTCATGTACTGGTCAAGCTGGCTGTATACTGGGCTATAATGACATTTACTATTCACTGACCAATCATATGTATCCTAGACTTAGATATATGCATACTCCTTTATACTTACCTTGTCTAACAAAACATTGATGAGAGCAACCTGGTATTAGTCCTAACTATTAGTTGACTTAGTGACATTTCAGGCCTAAAATGTAGCCCTGCCTTGGGCTATTTCCCAATGAACTCCTGGGTAAAATACCTGCACATTAGATACTAAATGTGTATATTCCTCTAACAACAAAACCAATCCTTCAACCACTTTCTGATCCTACCCTGAATCACCTAGTCAGCAGGCTTGGCACATGTTACACTATAGCATATACTATATAAACTTTGCCTGTAACCCATTCAAATTGCAGATTCTCTAAGAACTCTTGCCCACTGAAAAGTATAATAAATCTTTGCCGCCTTGACCTCAACAATGCTTGAGTCCATGAATTCCTTTCCAGCCCTCATCAGATGTGTCTGATGAGCATTCTTTGTCTCTCTATCTCTAGCTGTCTTTGTCTCTCTTTCTCTCTATCTCTCTGTCTGTCTCTCAGTCTCTCCCCCCACGCCCACAACCCTGACCCTGGTCCAAAGCAGAACCACAGTGTGTCATTGATTCTTTTCAAGAATGAAGGACAAACAACAAGAACTTGTCTTAATGACAATTTCTTCCTTCAAAAGATCAAGTAATCCAACAAAGATTTTCTATTATGGACCTGATTTGCACCAACAGGAAATTATTACAAAGCTAAACATAAGGGGAAATTGGGGGGAAAAGTGTTCACTCCATTTTGGAGTTGGTGATAAAGAAGAGGATAACCAAAAAGAGTCTGACATAGGGAGGGAAGATTTCAAAGAGTTTAAAAGAATAGATGAGTTCTCACAGACCAATTAATATTCAATAGTGGGAGTAGCTGAAGGAGTGTGGGATATTCTCAAGAATTAAATTCTGAAGATACAAAGAGATCAAATGTGAAGAGGAGCAATCTAAAGAAACTAAAGTAGATTCACAAGGAACTCAACAACTGATTTCAATTTTTAAAAGAAACATACAGAAAGGGGAGGCAAAGATGGGCTAACATGGATGAATACAAATATGTAATTATGACACAGACCTGTAAAAAACAGTGTCAATAATATTAAAATTCAAAATGAGCTGAGACTGGTAAGAAAAACTAAGGACAACAAGAAAGGGTTTTGAGCTGGATCAAGTAAAACACAAGTATCAAAAAAAAAAAAAAAGATAGCACTGCCCCTCCCGATGGATTGAGTGATGAGAAATGATGAAAGAAGGGAGAGCTGTTCAAATCATATTTTGCTTCTGCTTTCTCAGTCAAAGAGAATGATCTTTGGACTAAAAAAGCAGTAGATGTAGAGCTATTGTAAATTTAATAACCATAGTAAGTAAGGAGTCACGAAGAAAGAAGTTAACTGCCCCAATCAGTTCAAGATATTCATTCCAAATGAACTACATCCTTGAATATTGAAAGAACTAGTTGGTGTGTTTGCTCAGCCACTGTCAATGATCTTGGAAAGCTCGTGGAAAATTGAGGAGATGCCACAGGACTGGGAGAAGAGCAACTGCTTCAATTATCCAAAATGGGAAGAAATAGAATTCTTAAACTATAGGTTTACAAATAAGAGTTTGATTCTGATAAAAAGCAATCATCATAAGTAGACAATATGAAATACATGACACTCTAGATTACATTTATTTCCTTAAAAAAAAGAAGCTTACTAGACTAATGGTTTGGGCAATGTTATAAATATAATTTACCCAAATTTTTAGTAATGCGTTTCACAAATAGTCTCATGGGATTCTTGTGGATAAAATGAACAAATAGAGGTTAGATCAGAGATATCAAACATGTATACAACATTTCTGAGTGCAGCCTAAAACAGATTAAAATGCAATTAGTAAACATTTAACAAATAAAAATAAAATAGAACACAAATAATGTTAATATGTGATTTTTTAACTCAATATGTGACTACAGGGATCCTTATGTACAATTCAGTGACCCCCATTTCTATTTGAGCTTGACACTATTAGCCTAGATAGAAAAATAGAGAAATAGGATCAGATTTGGTTTAATGGCCAAAGAGTATTCATTAATGCTTGTATGCAGTTCAAAAGCAGAGTGATCTGCAGATATATGCTTGGTCCTATAGTATTTGAAATTTTATCAACTACAAGGATAAAAACATGGATGTAATACTTACCAATTCTGATGATGCCGTAAAAATGGGAGGAAAAATTAAGAAATTGAATGACAATCAAGATTCAAAAGGATATTGACATTGGGCCAAACTTTAGATAATATGTAATAGTGTCAAAATGGCTACATGGTATACATGTAAAGGATGATACCATGAGCAAATTAGGAGAGCATGAAATTGTTTATCTCTCAGTTCTATAGATAAGGGAAGAATTTAAGAGCAAACAAGAGATAGAGAGCATTACAAAATACAATCTAGATAACTTTTTTAATATAAAATTACCAAGATTTTGGAGAAAAAAATGCCAAACAATGGAGCCAAAATAAGAAATGCAAAACACTGGGGCAGAGGGATGGATTTTCCAACAAGTACCTCTGATGAAGTTCTCATTTCTCAAATATATCAAGAACTAAGTCAAATTTATAAAAATACAAGTCATTCCCCAATTGACAGTCAAAGGATATGAACAGGCAGTTTTCAGATAAAGAAATCAAAGCTATTTATAGTAAAGTGAAAAAAGGCCCCAAATCACTATTGAGTAGAGAAATGCATATCAAACAACTCTGACTTACTACTTCACAATTATCATATTAGTTAATATGACATAAAAGGAAAATGTTGAATGCTGAAGGGGATGTAGGAAAACTGGATGCAAATGCATCATTGATAGAGTGATTCAGCATCAAATTCTGAAGACATAAAGAGAACAAAAGTGAAGAAAAAGGAGCGATCTAAAGAAACTGAAGTAGATTCCCAGGGAACTCAATAATCGATTTCAGTTTTTAAAAGAAACATACAGAAGGGGGAGGCAAAGATAGGCTAACATGGATGAATACAAACATATAATTATGACATAAACCTTTAAAAAATAGGTGATACCAATTCAACCATTCTAGAGAGCAAATTGAGACTATGCCCAAAGGGCTATAAAACTGTGCATATCCCTTGATCCAACAATATCCATGGTAGGTCTATATTCCAAAGATATCAAAAAAAAAAGACATGGTTCTCTGAGTTGCTTTGGTTTTTAACTATTTTGCTTTGTCGTAAGGGAAGAGGTACATTGGGAAATGGACAATACAAAAAGTATCAAAAAAACAAAAATAAAATCTAAAACTAAATCTTATAATGTTAGCATCTGAGTGGAAACATCTATGTTAACCTGTATCTAAATAGGAATTCCTATTACAACATCACTGAGAAGTGGTTTTTTATCATCTATTTGAAGATTTCCAGGAATGGGGAAACATGCTACTCAATGAGGCAGTACATTATTTTTTCTACCACTTCTCCATGCTGTGATTCATGTGATCACCTATTTTGTGCTTTAAAAGATATTTAGGAAGGGATATGTGAATCTGTTTCCTTGTCATTCTTTATATATATTTCCCAATTACATCTTAAAACAATTTTAACTTCCATAACTGTGGTCCTCTATATTTTTGTACTTAGGGGATTTCTATTTAATCTTATTCTGTTTTGGTCTTAGAAAGAGCCCTATATTTTAAAAGTTACTTCCAACTTTCTAGTTACACTTTTTTCTTTTCACTAATTCATTAACTGAGAATTTAAACAACAATAAAACAATAGCTAACTAAGACTTGCAGAGCATTTCTATATATTGATGTCCACCATACATAGCACTGTGCTAGGCACTTAGCAAGAAACGATTTACATTCTGTTTCCTTAAAGTTTGAAGTTTGCATACACAGAGAGTCTATAGATCAGCACAACGTTTTAGGTTTCTTTCCATGGAAAAGCCACCCTTAGGTTACTTACTTCAGGCACGGTACCAAATTTAAAAAAAGATAAAATATGTCACTCAGATTCTTGGTGATTTGAGTGGTATAGATCTTTCAGTAAGCTAGTCTTCTATCTATTCATAATTCACAAAGCCTTCTTCAGACTTTGACTGTGTTGCTTGCTTTAAAATGAGATCAAGTTTTTCATGGGAACCCATCTGACAAAGTGAACTAAGACCAGTTAAGAAGGAATTGTTTTCATTTGCAAGTGACTAAATGATTTGTTGGCCAGAGCTCCTTTGGTTTTGGATGGTCTGACTTTTCATTCATTATTAAAATGTAGAATAAATGAAGTTTTTATTGTGAAACTAAAGTCAGTTTTGAAAGATGATGGTTATGTTGTTTAGAGCACATTATCTCCCTGAATGCGTACCAATTTTTTTGCAAGATTTGTTCTGAGCAAATGACTGCTAGTTTATCACTTTCAATTTTAACAACCAGAGAGTGCCTAGTTATTTGATATTAAATAGAAATCATCCAAGTTCAAAACTGTGATTGCTTCAAAAACCCTTTCTATAAGCCTTCTCAAAATGTTCTATACATAAATTCAGAAGAACATTAACTGGGGTAAGATACATTGTCTGTGTTAGCACCTTAATGAGATGAAGATTCTATATTCATCTCATTATGGGCTAAACCCATAATGGAACCATCTCTGAATGCACTTGGGCAACAAAGTCTATAGTTAAGCATATATTGAGACATCCCACATAAACCCCCTGGTGTTCATTTACTCAGAACTATCTGATATATAATCATTTGGGAATGAAACTTTCCATACTTAAGCTCAGTGCCACAATAGTTTGGGAAAGGTATTGAAGAACTCTTTGGGGGTAAAATCACAGAATATTTAGTTTGAAAAGGGCTTTAGAAATCATTTAATCCAACCCCATTTTTTAGAGAGAAGGGCATTGAGATCCATAGGCAAGAAGGACAAGAAGTGACTTGGCCAAGGTTGCTCAGTAAATGGCAGAGCTAGGACTTGAACCCAAGTTTTCTGAACCCAAATTCATGTTTTCTCATATTAAAAATGTTGTTCCTGTGTTTGCTTGCTTAAGAAAAACTAATATTATACTCGATTTAAAAAATAAAATGGGTGGGGGGCAGCAGCTAGATAGCACAATGGATAGAGCACCTGCCCTGCGGTCAGGAGGACCCAACTCAGTCACAGACTTGACACTTGACCCTTACTAGCTGTGTGACCCTGGTCAATCACCTGCCAAAAATAAATAAATAAATGAACGATGGCAACTACAATCAGATTTAAATAAATAAAATGGATAAGTGGGGAGGGGTACAGAGATCTTTCATCATAAATTTAGAGCACCTTAAAGGTCATCTGATCCCTCTTTACAGATAAAGAAAATAAGATAAAGATAGGGTAGGTATCTTTCCAGGGCTACCTCAGTAGTTAATACTAGAGAAAACATTAGAATCAGAATTCTAATGATTCATGGCTCTTTTGGTACCAATGCCTCTCAAAGAGAGAACAAGGTTAGGAATCATTTTTAAAACCAGTTTTCAACCTATCTATCTAAGACGCACAAGCAACTGAAAAGAGGAAATACTGACGGAATCTAAATTCTTTAGAATGGGGTCATTGTATCCACAGAACCTGGAAACCAACGCTGAGTTGAGTATCCGAATCTCTAATCTAGGCCAACTCTTTGGAATGCTGTGTTTGAGGAAAAGGTAATGTGATTCTGAAATGATGGGGGATAAAGTGGGGATTGCAAATGTTTCATACCATGGTGTTTCCATCACTGTTTGCCGTTAAAGGATAGTTGCTAAGAGTTATACTGGATTCTTGGTTTTATTTCCTCTTTCATACCTGACCTGTACTGGAATTACTGTCACTAGGGGTCTTGGCTCCCTTTGTTTGGCTAGAAAAACAGTCAAAGACGTTTATACATGAACCTGATGCACTGGAAAACAAAACCAGAAAAAAAAAGCTACCCCTAGTAGTTTCCTGAGAAATACTATGTCGGCTTTGTTATGTGTTATGTGTGTTATGTGTGTGCATCTGAAAATGATCAGACTGAAAACATGAAGCTATGGTTTTGCTGATGGAGGTAGCTTCACCAATGCATTTCTCAACATTGGGGCATCTTCTTACTCTTTATAATTGTTATTCATGTGTTTTCATAAATCTCCCATAAATGCTTCACCTGACAAGGTCTTCCTTTGGTTCCTTATTCCTTAAGGGCCCCAAGGCAGTACTCAAATTGTCTACAAAGAGTCCTCTTCACTGTATCCCCAGTCTACCTCTATTTCTGGCTAAATGAAATGTTGATAATAGATATTATGCCATTTCTTACATACACGTGACCATAGGTTACATTCTATAGCCATCATATATAAAAAGGAAGACAATCTCTACTCTCAAAGAGCTTACAATATAATGGTGGGGAGAAAGGACACAAAAGGATCCAGGAAAATGGGGGAGGGAAATAGTGGGTACCAGGGAGTACTTTGCTCCATGCAGCTGAAATCAGGCAAAGCAGCGGTCGTAAAGTGAAGGGAGATGAGAGAGATCAGTTTTTGCCCTCTGCAAAGAGAACATTGGAGTAAGTTTGGTACTCTACCCTCTAGCATTTTAATAAGAGGAGAGAGGAGCTTAAGGAGGTTGGTGTCAGTCCAGACTTGACTTAACAGCATGGTGATGAGGTTAACCTAGAAGGGGCAGAAAAATGCTGCTCCTGTCTCAACAGGTTCAAGCAAAACCCTATTGTTTCATTACCGCATGGATGCTGTTTTCTTATTTAGTCTTTAAGTATCACCATGTCCTGAACTACTATTTGTCCTCTCTAAGCCCTGGTCCCCTGTTTCCTGAATGTCAGAGCAGTTATTATTCCTTTTTCTGGTCTTCTTGAGCTATAAAGCAGCTATAAACACTATTCCTGGTTGACTATTGGAATTAAAACCAAGCCTCTCCACCCCACTCCCAGCCATTAACTCTCGGGATATTTAGGTAGTCAATGAAATACCTCTCCTAAAGAAGTGGCCCTTCTCCTTTCCAAGGGAAATCCTTTTCTATGTATCTTTGATCCCAACTCATAGCATATTCTCCAACAGATGACTTCCTCTGTTATCTTCTCTTTCTCTCTCCCTCCTTCTCTCTCTCTCTCTCTCTCTCTCTCTCTCTCTCTCTCTCTTTCTCTCTCTCTTTCCCTCTCTGTCTTTATCTGTTTCTCTTTCTCTCACTCTCTGTCCCCTCTTCTTCTTCCTCCATTTTATTGCTACCTGAAAATACCCATACCTCCACTTGATTCTGCCATCATGGCCATATATGGTCCTATCTGTCTCATCACCTTCTTAGCTAAACTTTCAATCTCTAGAAAACAACCCAATGACATTCTTCATTCTCCATACTTTTCAGCAGATTATATGATTGTAGGGATGTGCTCTCATGTAGAAGTCTGCATGTTAAAATCTGCCTATAACATTCTTAGATTTTCATTAAGGATACCCTTGACAAGTATATTTGATATTCTCATAAAGATTTTATAGACATGGAAAAGCAGGCCATCATTCTTAATATCATCTTCTGTCATTTTCTCTTAAAGCAAATGGAGTACTGGCAAGTTAGGGGCTAAATATGCCTATTTCACTGGCAACAAAAATGAAAATACCTTGCTATTGAAATGCTTTCAAATATATCCTTTTTCACATTAATTTAATATCATCCATCCAGTTTAATCCATAAATACTCTCAAGATAAACTGGTTTAATTGGGTCTCAAGCTAAGCTTCCTACACTGTCTTTTTCCCTTCCACAAAAGTTTGACCCTGACACAAAATCTGGGAAACCATGGCTTCTAGAAAGACTATGATGGTAGAATAAAATATGGTTTCTGCCAAGATAGCAAGATTTTAACTTTAGCCCTGGTAAGACAATCCAGCTAATAATAGGAAGACCTTTTTATGACATAAATATAGTGCTGATACCTATGCCAAGGAAAACAGAAACAGAGGAAAAAAACTATAAACCATTCTTCCTAATAAATATTTTAAATAAAATACTAGTCAGATTACAGCAATGTATCATGCATTATGAATGGGTGGGATTTAAACCAGGAATACAGGGCTAGTTCCATATTAGGAAAACTATGAGCATAATTGAATATATCAATAATAAACGTAACAAAAATCATATGAATCTCTCAGTAGATACTGAAAAACTTGTGAAAAAGTATAACACTCAATGCTATTAAAAACACTAGAAAGTGTATTCTTGAAATAAGTAGTATCATCAATAAGCATTATCTGTAAGGGAGATAAGCGAGAAGCCTTCCCAATAAGATCAGCAGTGAGACAAGGATGCCCATTACCACTACTATTCAGTATTATATTGGAAATGCTAAGCTATAGCACTAGGACAAGAAAAAGAAATTTAAGAAATCAGAATAGGTGATGAGGAAGCAAAATTATCACAATTTGTAGATGATCTGATGTTATACTTGGGGAATCATAATCAACTAAAAAACCTAATCAAAACAATTAACAACTTCAGAAAAGCTTCAGGACATAAAATAAATACATATAAATAATCAATATTTCTATATGTTACAAAGTCCAGTAGAAAGAGATAGAAAGAGAAACTCCACCTACAATAAATGCAGACAATATAAAATATTTGGAAGTCTACCTGCCAAGACAAACCCAGAAACTATATGAATTCAATTACAAAACACTTCACACAAATAGATAGATCTAAACAACTGGTGACATGAATGGTTCATGGGTAGGCTGAGTCAATATATTTACTTATTCAGTGCGATACAATCAAACTACCAAAAATTATTTTATAGAGCTAGAAAAAAATAATACTAAAAATAATCTGAAAATGCAAAGGGTCAAAAATATCAAGGCAATGAAAAAAATGTTAAGGGAAGTGGCCTAGCAGGACCAGATTTCAAAGATTACAAAGTAATCATCAAAACAATCCAGTATTGGCTAAGAAATAGAGTGGTGAATCAGTGGAGTAGTTTAGATGTACAATACACAATAATAAATGACCATAGTAATTTAGTGTTTGATAAACCCACAGACCCCAGCTTTTGAGGCAGGAACTCACTATTTGACAAAAAATTGCTGGGAAAACTAAAAAGTAGTTTGGCAGAAACTGGACATTGACCAGCATCTCATATCATATAACAAGATAAGATCAAAATGTATACATAGAGGTCGATATCTTAAGCAAATTAGGGAAGGAAGGAAAATTTTACCTTCAAGATCTTTGGATAAAGGAAGAACTTACAACCAGATGAGAATAGAGAGGATCATAGAATGGAAAACATAAAATTTTGATTACACTAAATTAAAAAGCTTTTTACACAAATAAAACCAATACAGCCAAGTTTAGAAGGAAGCAAGAACATACTATTTTTATAGTTTCTCTGATAAAGACGTCATTTCTCAGATATATAGAGAACTTAATAAAATTTATGAGAATCTGAGTCATTCCCCAATTGATAAATGGTTAAAGGATCTGAATAGGCAGAAGAATTAAAGTTGTAGTCATTTGAAAAAATGTTCTAAATCACTATTGAACAAAGAAATGCAAATAAAACACCTCTGAGGTACAACATCATAACTATCAGTTCAGCTAACATGACAAAAAAAAGGCATGTTGAAGGGGATATGGAAAAATTGCTACACTTACACACTGTTTTGAATTTTATTTTCCTTGCTTTTTTGCAACATAGCCAATATGGAAATATGTTTTTCATGATTTCTTATGTTTAACTAGTATCACATTTCTTGTTTTCACAACAGGTAGGAGAGGAGTAACAGAGTGAGGACTTGGAATTAAAAATTACTTTCAATGAATGATAAAAGTAAATGATAAATATATTTTCAAATTAACGGACAGTCTTGTTACCAATAGGTTGACTACTACCTGGTGAATTCTTGGCAACCTATAAATCAGATTGAAAACCAAAAAAGTGACCCTCCATGTAGGAAAACCCACCCCTGTTTTTTTTAGCAATGATGATGACTTTAAAAAG
>CM053771.1:336208045-336223581 GCA_028658325.1 Potorous gilbertii
TGAGTCGTTGCTCTCACTCCGCCATCTTGGCTCCGCCCTCCTCCCAATTTGATAAATTGTGAAAGGATGTGAACAAGCAATTTTCGGTGAAGAAATATAAATTACATATAGTCATATAAAAATGCTTTAAGTTACTACTGATTAGAGAAATGCAATTTAAAACAACTCTGAGGTACTACCTCACACCTATCAAATTAGAAAATGTAACAGAAAAGGAAAGTGATACATGCTGGAGGGCGATGGGGAAAAACTGGGACACTAATACATTGGTGGCAAAGTTTTGAGTTGATCCAATCATTCTAGAAAGTAATTTGTAAGTATTCTCAAAAAGCTATACAACTGTGCATCCCCTTTGATCCAGCAATATTACTACTAGGTCTATATCCTAAAGAGATAAAAAAATGAAAAGAACCTATTTGTATACAAATATTTATAGCAGCTCTTTTTGTAGTGACTATGAATTGGAAATTGAGGGGACACCCATCAATTGGGAAATGGCTTAACAAGCTGTGGTGTATGGCATATGATTGTAATGGAATGTTACTGTGCTATAAGAAGTACCAAGCAGGCAGATTTCAAAGAAACCTGGAAATATTACATGAACTGATATGTAGTGAAGTAAGCAGAACCAGGAGAATGTTATACATAGCAACAGTAATATTGTACAATGAAGAACTGTGAATGACTTAGTTATTCTGATCAATAAAATGTTCCAATACAATCCCAAAGGACTCATGATGAAAAACACTACTCGCCTTCAGAGAAAGAGCTTATGGCATCTGGATACAGTCAAAGCATACTATTTTTCATTTTCTTTTTTGTTTTGTTTGAGGGTTTTTTCCCACAAAATTACTATTATGGACATATTTTGCGTAATTATATATGTATAACCTATATCAGATTGCTTACTCCCTCAGTGAGGAAGGAGGGAAGGGAGAGAGGGATAGAATTTGAAAACTCAAGACTTAATGAATATTAAAAAAATTTTACATGTAGTTGGGAAAAAATAAAATATTTTTAAAAATAAATGAGACTCATGGAGGGGCATGCAAAAATATCTCTGGAATATTGTTTATCTCCCTCCAAGGGAGACTTTTGATTCCTGCTTGGAGGAGACAAAGAGAAGGACCCTTGAGGGCTGGTTTCTTTGTTCTCCTCTGAGAAGGAATCCTGAGCTAGAATTACATGTACCTGAACCCCTAAATATTACTGGTCTAGTGGCATGAATTTTTTTAGATCTAAAAGCAACAAAGCTGCTGGATTCTCTGGTCACCATCCCTTAAAGCTAGAGAGCAACAAATATGGCAGAGGATTGTCCACTTCCCATAAAATACTCGTTATGCAACAGACCCCAACAAATAGTGACTAGTGAATAAATTCATCATCCAAGCAAATAATAAGCAGAAATTGAAGGTTTATAGAGTAGAATTTACCAGAAAATATGAAAGTGAATAAATCTTTAGATGGGGGTGAACTGAAATCTTGCTCAAGCAAGAGGGAAAAGTCAAGATCTCATCCAAGGGAAAATTTTCTGGAAGTCTTAGGTAGTTAGACTGAAAATCAGGGAAATGTTAATGAGCCATCTTACCTGTATAAGTCTTCAAGACATTAATTTTCTCCTTCCTGAAGTAAGTTCCCGAATCTGAATTCTCTCTCTCTCTCTCTCTCTCTCTCCAAGATATTTCTCCTCTCCAAAACTCCTACTCCAATTCTACCCCTTATAAAAGTACACAGTGTCATTACCATTCTCTTCTTCAATTTTAAGAGTCTTATGTAGCATACTATAATTTTGAAATCCAACTTACACAGCTAATTAATACAAAATACTTAAGTGCAACATAGTTGGGAGGTAGGACTAGAGATTGGGGAAATCAAAAAAGAATTTTTGCAAAAAACAGTGTTTGATCTGCATCTTAAAGAAGAGCCAGACTATATGAGCCACAGATAAGGAGACAATGCATTCCAAACATGAAGATACAGAGATGAAGAAAGAGTGTCATGTGTGAAGAGCAGAGAGAAGGTCAGTTTGGATGAATTACAGAGTGCAGAAAGAGGAGAAACATCCAATGAGAGTGAAAAAATAAATTGGGACAAGGTTGTATAAGACTTTCAAAGTAAAGCAGAAAAAGTTATATTTTATCCCAGAGTCAATATGAAACTATCAAAAATTTTTGAGTAAGGGAGTTAGATGACTGGATCTATATGTGAAGAAAATTAACTTTGGCAGTAGTGTGTAGGATGAGAGTGGGGAGAAACTTGAGTGAAGGAGACCAACTAGGAGGTTGCTACCATAAGGCAAGAGACTATGAGGACCTCACCTAAGATGATAGCTGTGTGTGTGGAGAGAAGAGATTGGATACAGAAAATGTGGTGAAGATAGATGTGGCAAGAACTGGTAACTGACTGAGTATTTGTTTTTAGGGATAGTGGAGAAGCCATTAGTAATACTGAGATTACAAATCTTAGAGAATGGAAGAAAGACAATATCTTCTACAAAAAAAGAAGAGTTTGAAAGAAGAGAAGGTTTAATATGAATGGCAATGCACACAGTTTTAGGTAGGTTGAGTTTAAGATGCCTCCAGGATATCAATTTGAAATATCCAACAGATAATTGGTGATACAGAACTGAAGCTTAGGGAAAAGGTGGGGCAACATATATAAACCTGGTAGTGATCTACATCAAGATAATCATTAAACCTATGCCTTCAAACTATCTCCCTATATCTCTATTCCCTTTCTCATCCAAACTCCATCACTTCCTCTCCTCTCAGTAAATCTTCAACCACTTGCAGTCTGACTTCTTATCCCATCATTCAACTGTAGCTGATCCATCCAGATTTACCAATAGGGTCTTATTTGCCAAGTCTATATCATTGGGAGCCAATGAGGATACCAAGAGAGAAAACATATAGAAGAAGAAAAACAAAGGACCTAGGACAGAACCTTGAGAAACATCCACAATTAGGGAATGTGATATGGATGATGAGCATCGAGACTGTGATCAATAGAGTGAATAGAACACTAATTAGGAGCAAGTTGTATTACCAAAACCCAGAAAGAGGATAGTATCAGGTAGCAGAGATTGCTTAATAATATCAAATACAGTAGACAGATCAAGAAAGATAAGGACTGAGAAAATCATACTTGGCAGATAAGACCATTGCTAACTTTGTAGGGAGAGGATTCAGTTAAGTGATGAACCAAGAAGGTTGTAAATGGTAGAGGAGTTACCAAGAGGAAGTGGTCTGGCAGAGAAGGGGAACAGAGGGATAGGAAGATAGATTGAGGGCATGATAAGGTCTGGGAAAAGGTTTTAGTTTATTTTTAAGAATGGTAGAGATCCACATGTTTGAAGATGGTCAGAAAAGAAATAATTCATTGAAAGAAGTTGTAAATCTGAGTGTGAGAATGACTGGGGATGCCATCTGCTAAAGAAGACAGGAGGAGATTAGACATGGTGGAAGGGGGAGGTGAAAGGGTCTAGGGAAAATTGTGAGAAGTTTGAGTTGAAAGAAAAGGCTTGGAAGAGCCTCTGTGCAGAGTAAAATATGTATTCAATTAATGAAGACTAAAAGGACTGTCTTGCTGAAGTAGAAATCATTGAGGCTGGATAATATGAATGTGTAACATACCTCACTAATACTGTTGTGAGATTTCATCCAGCTATGATCAGTGGGTAGTGAGTAAGATTAGAGGAAGCGGATGGTGGAAATAAATCAGATTTGAGACTTGGCAAGAAATAAGGGACAATAGGACAAGCAGGAAAAAGATTCAAAAGCAAAGCACAGTGTAGAATTGAAAATATGGTGTTGAATTTGGAGAGGGAACAACATTAAGATACTGTAAGTGGAATGGCCTGAAAAAGTACTGAATGGTAAGGGGGATAATAGGGTTTTTTTTTAATAATTATTTTTATTTATTTCATTAAATATTTCCCAATTATATGTCTAAAAGTTTTAATAATTATTTTTAACATTTTGAGTTCCGGATTCTCTCTCTCTCTCTCTCCAGCCAAACTCCCCTCTTTAAGAAGGCAAGCAATTTGATATCAATTATATATGTAAAGTCATGCAAAACATATTTCCATGTTAGTCCTATGACAAAAGAAAACAGACAAAATGAAACAACAAAAAATTTCTAAAAAATATGTTTTAATCTGGATTCAGAGTTCATCAGTTCTCTCTGTACAGGTGGATAGCCTTTTTCATCATGTGTCCTTTGGAATTAGATCATGATCTTGATCAAAATAATAAGTCTTTCATAGTTGATTATCTTTACAATGTTTATGTTACTGTGTACAGTGTTCTTGTGATTCTTATTTCACTTGCTATAAGTTCATATAAGCCTTCTCAGGTTTTTCTAAAATCATTGAACTCATCACTTCTTATAGCATTGTAGCATTCTATCACAATCATATACCACACCTTATTGAGCCATTCCCTAGATGATCGGCGTCCCCTCATCTTCCAATTCTTTATCACCACAAGAAAAGTTACTAGTAACATTTTTGCACAAAAAGGTCCTTCTTCCACCCTTTTTTCATCACTTCAGGATACAGACTTAGTACTTACATTGCTGGGTCCAAGGGTGTGCATTGTTTTATGGCCATTTGGGCATAGTTCAAATTGTTCTTGAGAATGGTTGGACTAAGTCACAACTCCACCAGCAGGGCATTATTGTTTCAATTTTTGCACATCCTCTACAGAATTTGTCATTTTTTTTCTGTCTTTTTAGTTAATTGGATAGGTATGAGGTGGTATCTCAGAGTTGCTTTAATTTGCATTTTTCTATTCAGTAGTAATTTAGAGGATTTTTTTTTATGTGACTAATGATAAGTTTGGTTGCTTCTTCTGAAAATTGCCTGTGCATATCTTTTGACCATTCAGCAACTGGGAATGGCTCTTTTACTTTTTAATAAATTCAGTCCAGTTCCCTATATACTTGAGAAATGAGGCCTTTATCAGAGAAACTTGCTACTCATTTTTTCCGAGTTTCCTGTTTTCCTTCTAATTTTGGCTGCATTAGTTTTGTTTGCACAAAACCTTTTAATTTCATATAACCAAAATTATCTGATCCCCTCTACATATTCTTTAGTCATAAATTCTAGCTTATCCATAAATCTGATAGGTACATTTTCCCATGTTTCTTTAATTTTCTTATAATATTACCCCTTATGTCTAAATTATTTAACCATTTTTACCTTGACTCTTTGGATTTATCAAACACTAGTTTACTATGATCATTTACTATTGTTTTATACTTCAGTCATTTCAGTTGTGAAAGACTCGTTGTAACCCCATTTGGGATTTTGTTGGCAAAGTATTAGAGTACTTTGGCTTTTCCTTCTCCAGCTCATTTTAAAGACAAGGAAGTAATGGGAATACCACTAAATGACTTGACCAGGATCACACAGCTAGTATATCCAAGGCCAGATTTGAACTTAAGAAGATGGGTTTTCCTGATTTCAGACCCAGTACTCTATCCAGTGCACCACTTAGCAGCACCTTTGCTACTGCATATTGTGCACCTCATCTATTCCACTGACACACCACTCTGCTTCATAGCCATCAAATTATTTTGATGCTTACCACTTTTCAATATAGTTTGAAATCTGGAATAGCAAAGCCACCTTCCTTGGCATTTTTTTATTGATTCCCTTGATAGGCTTGACTTTTTGTTCTTTCAGATAAATTTTGTTACTATTTTTTCTAGTTCTATAAAATAATTCTTTGATAGTTTGGTTGCTATGGCACTGAATGAGTAAATTAACTTAGGTGGAATTGTTATTTTCATTATATTAGCTTGGCTTAGCCCTAAGCAATTTAATATTTCTCTGCTTGTTTAGATCTGTCTTTATTTGTGTAAAAGGTGTTTTCTAATGGTGTCCATATGATCCCTAGGTTTGTCTTGGCAGGTAGACTCCCAAATGTTTTATAATGTCAGCAGTTATTTTAAATGGACTTTCTGTTTCTATCTCTTCTTGCTAGAATGTGTTGGTTGCTGATGATTTATTTTATTTCATATCCTAAAACTTTGCTGAAGTCGTTAATTGTTTCAACAAGTTCTGTAAGTCTATTCTCTAGGGTTGTATAAGTATAGTATCATATCATCTGCAAAGAGTAATGGTTTTGTTTCCTCATTGTTTCTTTTTATTGCTTCGACCTCTTTTTATTTTCTCTTGGTATACCTAGAATGTCTAGTACTTGACTAACAGTGACAGTAGATATCCTTGTCCAATTCTTATCTTGCTGGAAAGGTTTCAAGTTTATTCCTGTTAAAAATAATACTTGCTGATGGTCTTAGATATATACTACTTATCATTTTAAGAAAGTTTCCCTTCATGCTTATGATTTCTTAGGCATATTTTATAGGAATGGGTATTATATTATACCAAAGGGTTTTTCTGAATCTATTGATATAATTATGATTTTTTTTTATTTTTTATTGATATGGTCAGTTATTCCAATGACTTTCCTAATATTGATCCAGCCCTGCATTTCTGGTATAAAACCTGCCTTTCAGGATATGACACTGCACTTTAGGATAGTGCTAAGCTTTTTCCTTATAACAAACCTAATAATGACTCTGTGCAACTTCTGCTTGAGTATTCATAATTCCAATCTTTTGAACTAAGCAAAACAAGTAAAATTCATCTCTCCTCTAACAATACTTCAAATGTCTGAAGACTACTACCCTCTTCCCCATGAGGTTTCACTCCTCTAGGCTAAACATCTCTAATTTCTTCAACAAATCCTCTGGACATTGTCTCCAGTTCTCCCACCATCCCAGCTTTGGACGTTGCTTCTTTGGATGAACACTTTTGTCAATATTTTTCCTGAAATGTGCTAGCCAAAATTAAAAGCTGTAGTACTCTGGACATGATCTAAAAATAGACTATCACTCATTTTAAACTTGACACTTCATTAATACATACTAAGAACATATTAACTTTTTTGACTACTCTGTTATATCATTCAATGATTTCGAATTCCAAGTCTTCATGCAAACTGCTGTCTACACACACTTTTCTACTCTTTTACCTGAGCAGCTGATTTTTTAAACACAGTTGTAGGACTTCACAATTTTTTTCTAAACTTAGATTCCAGTGCATCATGACCTGAGATTTTTTCAGATGATAAAATAACAAATGAATTTTTAAAATTATTTTAAGTACTTACTATGTGCAAAATAGTATGCTTAAGTGCTAGAGAGAGAAATGTAATAGCAAGATACTTTCTACATTCAAGGATCTGATATTTTAATAGAGAGAAAGTGCATATAGGGAAGATGTGGCCAGAGAATCTTATTTTGCTTGGTAATTCACAGGGATGATGAGTGAAGTATTAGGATGATTGGCTGATACTCCCCTTCAAGAAACAATGGCAGAGTGACAAGATGATTGGGGATGAAATATGGTTTAGGGAATAGTTAGATACGATGAGCTCTTACAAATTAGAATTACATGACCTTAGAGAGGTATGATGAATGGAAAGATGTTAAAGATGATGATGATGATGATGGTGATGATGATGTGATGATGATGATGATGTCAGAATAAATGTCAAATGATAATGACTACAGATGGAAACTTTACAGATACATTATAATAATTATAGGTACTGAAAAGAACATATAAATACAAAAAAACTGAAAATATTATTTGTTCATGTAAAATAATAATTAATTATTACTTTTTCACACAATAAATATTTATGTGAAATTTTCATGTGAGCTATACAATATATTGATCAGCAAATATTGTATTATATTAAAGCAGAAAACCCTCTACTTGTGCACTGTCCTCATTTTTTGTTAATTATATCACATAGTCATCGAGAAAATGCATCGCAACAAGGAATTATACAAATGTTGGAAAGGAGACTGGGCAACTTACTATTGTTTCATGAATCAGGTCATCATAGTACTCTTACTCTCTCTTTTTTTTTATATCGTATTATTTTACAGAATAAAAGATGAATTTCCAGATCATTAGGTGAACTCATATTCAAATAAGAATTCAAAATATATTACCCATGTAGAACACAATAAATTTTAAATTGAGTTTCACTGAAAAATGTCTTTGCTACCCACTGTTCTCCATTAAGATAGAGTTTACCCTCCCCAATTTTGCCTTGTTCTCTAAAGGTGATTATAGTTCCTAGGTTTTTGTCTCCTGCTACAGACTATAAATTTTTTTAAGGTAAGGGATTATTTCTCATATTCTTATTATATCACATCACACAGTGCTGGGTACAAAATTGGTGTTAAGTAATACTTGTTGATGGTTGGACAATTGAAAGTTATCTATACTAGCAAAGGTATTTTTTTCAACTTTATAGTAATCAATGTTAGGACCTGATCACATTTTTCCTAGCTAGGGAAAGGCCCATTCAGAGTTAGTGAAAACTCAAGAGAAGCAGCCAAGAAAACCTTAACTTAATCTGCTGAATTTTGATTGCATACCATGTAGATCCAAACATACGATCAGTGTATCAGATCAGTGGTGCGCACTTTATAACCCTTTAAGTATGTTTTACAAATTGATCAAGATTAGCCATCACGTTTATTTTTTTCTGCCTGCACCTTTTTGCCTACTTCTCTTACTTAATAAGTAGCATTCTGATCTTCATGTTCAAGGATACCCAGCAGTTATCTAGTTCCCTGAATAATGGATAATCCAAAACCCAATTTATTCAGGACTAACCAAAACTGTAGAAGTAAATGAAAAGGTCTCTGAGCAATGAGTCACAAAATGACTTTCACAAAGCCTGTTCACTTTACTGCCTCAGAAAATATTTGAAATCCAGTCAGGCTTCACCAAAAATCTAATGATTCATTATTGTCGCTCAAAACAACCAAAGAGAGAAAGTCAGCTAGAGGAAGACATAATGGTAACAGTAAGAAATGCTAACTAATCAGCAAGGACAGAGAGAGAATTACCAAAATATAGCAATCTGGAGTCACTTAGTGTAGGGGTACATAACCCCATGAAGTACTCAATAGTTACAGGATAGTTCAGTAATTGATATTGGCAATGAATCTGAGTCATCAAAGAAAAGACTCCATCTCATTTCATATTTTAAGAGCTCTATGATGAGGCAAGAGAGTGAATGTTACATTTTATCAAGATGTCTATTTTAAAAAGTTCGATTATTCCTAAAATTCATTTAAGTGGAATGCCATATTCCATAGAAATCCAGACAAACTGGCAATACTGTAACAACAATGATAACTGACAGTTATCTAATGCTTATTGTTTGCAAAATGATTTGTGTTTATCATATATTGCACATAAATTTATTTATGGGCAAGTAAAAGGTGACATTCTACCAATTCATATTTGTCCTATTTCCCTCCTTCAGGAATGTTTCCCAGGCAGATTGCACTCCAGGGGAATTTCCACACTGAAGAACAGCCATTATTGCTAAAGATAAAGGAAAGTCAGATACTTCCATCTCAAGACACAAGCATGAATAATCTGGCAGGTCTGCTCATGTCTGTGCCATGGAAGAATGAAAACTTGCATGACCAAAATAATTTCCTCCAATTACACCTAAGAAAAAGAAATGACAGGCAACCTCATGCCAAGAAATATCTAAAGTTTCTTTCTTGAAATAAGTTGTGATTTAAAAATACATACATTTGGCCTGGTTTTTTTGGTATCTCTTTCTTGATAAGAGCCCCATTTTGAGTAAAAACACTATTGATGAAGGATTGCCCTCATGATATATCACACTAATACATCATCAAAGGAGTAGAACTCTTCCATGGCAAAAATTCCATAAATCATCCCTACTCCATCAATATTGATTTAATGCCCAAGAAAACAGCATCAACCAGCAGGAGAAACAAGTATCTCTAAGTATTTTTCCATCTGTATTTCTTAAAAAGGAAAAAATTAAAATCTTACCAATGATCATCTTCATCATCATGTGTGGGGTAGAAGAAGGTGGAGTCCTGCTCAAAATGCTATAATCTTCTGATGTGGAAAAGATATAGGGTGTTTTCATCATTCTTGCTCCAGTGTTGGTATTCAAGGCATCCTCTGGAGGCACAAATGTTATGTAAGGCCATGAGAAGAATGAAAAATGACCACAGGAGCACTGGCTCCATTGATACTCCACCCCTCCATGGTCAGCCAGTTCTGTTCTCTTCTTGGCATTCCTCATCTTCCACTGCACACACTTTTTTCTTTAACTAGAAAACAAGGAATGTTACAATAGTCTTGGGGGGAACAAAAGTGAGTGTTCATGTTTCCCATTTTCAATTTGTAGGACAGGTCAGACAGCCTCCAAAATCCATGTCAGGCAAACCTCCTAGAGTCAAGGACATTTAGAAGAGTCTCCTTAGTGGCCTAAGACTCCCCATTTCCTACAGGGTGCAATTCAAACTCATTAGTCTAACATTCAAGTATTCACACAAACTGATCTCCATCTTTTCAGCTTTCTCCCTCTCTGTTATCTTACTGTAATCACTCATTCCACTTGAGATAAATTGGTTAATTCACTTAAAGACATTGCATACTCTCCTATTTCCCTGCTTTGCTCGTTCTTTACATAGTCTTCCTTACTCTATGTACCCCAAATCCAATCCATCCTTTAAAGCCAGTTCAAACCAAAAATAACAACTTTCCCTTCATCCTAAATATTTTTATCTCCAGCTCCTTTTATCTTCTAGTTATTATAGAAACCTGACGCCTTACTGATAACATGGCCTTCCTAATCACCCTTTCCATACTTACTGCACTTTTATTCATTCTCCGTATGATTGAGGCAGGGAAGTTGGAACACTCCTTGCACGCCATTACATCTTCCTGGTTTTCTCTCTAACTCCATCACACAGTAACCCCTCCTCCTTTAAGGTTCATGCTATTTATCTCTATTGTCCAATCAAAATCCTAGTAACTATTGTCTATAATCCTCTAGCTCACTCCTCTTCCTTCCTCAATGAGGAATTTTTCTCTCCTCCCCAACTACTGCCCTCATAATGGAGATTTCAATATACATACTTTCCTCAAGTACTTTAACCATTCATTTCCTCAACCCTAAATCAGTGTGAGACTGATCACTTTGCACAGTTTCTACCTTACTTAAATTCAAGTCAAAATCAAGTCAAGACATCACTTCACGATATCATTGGTCCTCTTTGAGAATGAAGGACGAGCAATAACACTTTCCATGACCATACACGGCACCTCAGCCACGCACAGAGATAGTCACTCCCCTGATCTCACCATCTCCACATTTTAAAATTCTGAAATCCGTATCCACCAATAACCTATTGACTTTTCATCCCTAGGAGATTATCCCTTATCTGACCCCACTCTTTATCTACACCATGACCTCCAATTCCTTGACCCTTCAATTCTCACTCAAGTCATGTCCCCTCCACTACCTACATTATCCTCTTTTCCTTGATGTCTTGGTGAGGCAATTTAACTGTACACTGTCACTTTCTCTTGTGTCCCTAGCTCTCTTTTGTTGAATATGTCGTTTCATGCCACAGCCTTGGATCACTCCCATCACCTGCCACCTTCACTCCTATGCACATACTGGTGAATGAAGGTGGAAAAAAATTACATGACTCTCAAATCCCCTATAAATTTATGTTACACAACATCAACTAGACCTTTGCTGCTTCCAGGAAATTCTACTATATATCTGCATCATCAACTCACCATCTCACTCTCTGCAGAATCTCTTCCAAACCTTTTCACTCCCATTCAAATCTCCCATAGCTCCCCATCTCCCTACCCTCTTAGTTTAGAATCTTGCCTTATATTTTATAGGAAAATTGAGGCCAAATGTCATGGAATCTCTCTTCTCTCCTCTTCCTTCTCTCCTATCACTCATATGCCTGCTGCCACTATTTCCTCCTTCACTTCTGTCTCACATGAAGTAGCCTTACTCCTTACCAAAGGTAACTCCTCTACCTGCTCAAAAGAACTCATTACATCTAGTCTCCTCCAACAAGTAGTCCCTCTGTCATTCCCTCTCTATTACTTATTTTCAATACCTTCATCTACTGACTTTCCCTACTGCCTACAAACACACTCATGATGCCCTCATCCTCACAAAATTTTCATTTCACTCTTCCATCCCAATTAAATATCATCCTATATCTCTTATGTTCTTTGTGGCTATCCTTCTTGAGAAGACTTCATAGGTTCCTCTACTTTCTCTCCTCTCCCTCTCTTCTTATTCTCTTAACTTTCAACATCCATCTGCACCATTCTACCAAAACTGCTTTCTTCAAAGTTGCCAATGATCTCTTAATAGATCTCTTAATCTAAAAGACCTTTCCTCAATCCTAATTTTCCTCAACCTTTCTGCAGTCTTTTACACTGTTGATCATTCTCTCCTCCTTAACTCTTCTCTGTAGGTTTTCAGGATACCACTCTTCCCTGGTTCTCTTTCTACGTTTTGACAACTCCTTCTGTGTTCTTTCCTAGATTCTCATCCGGATCATGCCTCCTAACTATAGCTGTCTCACAAGGTTGTACCTAGGAGGACCTATTCTCTTCTCCTATACTATATCTCTTGTTGATCTCATCAGCTCCAAATAACCTCATTACCATCCCTAACCTCATGATTCTTAAATCTACCTAACCTTCCCTAGCTTCTCTACTGATATTTAATCTTTCTTTTTTAATGGCTTTACACACATTTCAAACTGGATGTCTAGTTTAAGACATCTTAAATTCAACATGTCCAAAATCAAACTCATTATCTTTCCCCCTAAACCTTCCCTGTCACTTTAGAGGTCAACACAAGTTTTTTCCTGTTCCTCAGATTTGCAACTGATGTCTCAATCCCAACTCCCCTCACTCACAACTCTCACCCTCCCTATTCAAACCGTTGCCAAGTCCTATCAATTTCACCTTTTCAACCTCTCTTATTTATGTCACTTTCTCTTTTCTGACATTGACAACATCACCTCACACTTGAACTATTACAAAAGCATGCAGATGCTCCTGCTTGCCCCATTCCCAATTAATTCAGCCACTAAAGGAATTTTCCTAAAGTGTAAAACCAATCATGTCCCATTCTACTCAATAAACTCCAGTGTCTTCCAATTGCACCCAGGATCAATACAAAATGTTCTGACATTCAAAGTCCTTCATAACCTAGCCCCTCTCCCACTTTCCAGTCTTCCTGCACCTTACTCCCTAGTATGTTCTTTTTGAACCAGTGACACTGGCCTCTTGGTTCTTCTATGAACAAAATACTCCATTTCTCAACTCTAGCCATTTTTTCTGGCTATCCCTATGCCTAGAATGCTCTCCTTTGTCATCTCTACTTACTGCCTTCCCTGACTTCCCAAATAAAATTTCATCTTCTACAGAAAGCCTTTCTCAATCCTTCTTAATTCTATTGCCTTCCCACTCCCATATGCTTCCCAGTTATATATAGCTTGTTCGTGTATTTTTTTGCTTGTTTTTTCTCCATTAGATTGTGAGCTCCTTGAAGACAGGGGCTGGCACAACTCTTTTTCTGTCCCTAGAGATTAGCAAAGTGCCTGGCACATAGTAGGCACTTAATAAATGTTTATTGACTGCTTCAACCAGAACCTTCTCTGCATACCCTAGTCTGAAAGGATCCACTGGCTCAATTTAGAATACATACATACATACATATACACACATATAATCTTCCATTTATACCGTCCATATCATATATGCATAATTTTTGTAGGTTATCTCTCCTATGAAAGTGTTATATCATCACCCCCATGAAAGTGAGGGCAGGAACAATAATTTTACCTTTTTTGTATTCCCAATATTTACCACAGTGACTTCCACATAATAAAGTACTTGATAAATGTTGTTTTAGATGATATATATGAATTAATCATGGAATACCTTGCAACAATACTTTTATTGTCTTGAAATGTTATTTCAATTTTTAAATTACAGTGACCAGGTCTTCACATTCCTGGTCTTCTCCACAAAGGCTATCAAAGGAATTTTCACTAAGCCATCAATAAATGTTAGTTGACAAGAATTTTTGAGAAACTGAATATTCACTATGCTCCTCTTTGGGTTATGTCATTCATGGATCCAAAGCCAGGAAGTTTGAGTTCAAAATCAGCTTCAGACATTCATTAACTCTGTGACCCTGGGCAAGTCACTTAATCTGTTTTCCTCAGTTATCTCAATCACAAAAAGAGGATACTATTAACTTCTAATTCACAGGGTGATTGTAAGGATCAAATGAGATAATATTTATAAAAACCACTCAGCTAGTACCTGGCACATAGTAGATTTTATGTAAATGCTTCTTCTTTCCTTCCTCTCCAAAAGTAAGCACATTCTTACATTCAATATCAGCTTTAAAAAAGGGGGAGTGGTGGACTATTTAATTGATGAAATATTCTTCAAAGTACCCAGAATCACAGAAATATGAAATCTCCCAGATGGAAAGAATCACAGAGACTGTCTAATCCAACAAATGTATGAACAAAGCGCCCCTCCACAACATACCAACAAGAAATCCAGCCACCACTAAAGATCATCAGTAAGGAGTTATCTACAACTTCCTAATGCCACATACTCCACCTTTGAAAAATCTTTTTAGTAATTTGCTGGGTTTTTTTCTCATATCAAGCCTAAATTTCCCAACACAAGTACAAATCTCTCTAATACAAAACCTTAACCATAACTTTCACACCCTCTACCTAGGTCTGTGTTCTTGAATCAAGAAAAATAAGAAAAAGAATCTGCCACTTAATAAATGCTTAAATATAGCAATAACTCCTCTAAGTCTTCTCTTCTTCAAGCTAAATTGCCTAAATTCCATCAAATGAAGGCAATATGAAATGATTTGTGGTACCTATCATACTGGTAGCCATCACCTGTTACACTGTATTCATTTGTCAGTGTCTTTACTAAAATGTGCCTCTGAGAACTGAACACAATACTCCAAAAATCGTCTGACCAGAACAAAGGACAGTTATCTTTCATTTTTCTCATTCTGAACAAGATGCGTCTTTGATACAGTCCAAAATCTCTTTAGCCTTTAGTAATTATCTTTTGCTAGCCATAGTAACTTTTTGTCTATCACATCACAAAGTTTAACTTGTAGTTATTTTAAATTTTAAAAAGCTACAGTTTCCCCTTCAAATAGTTTGTTTTGAACACACATGAAAGATGTTGGATTAAATTTCATTATCTAATCACTTTAATTCGGTTCATTGTTCAACTTCTTGAATTTTGATTCTGTCATTCAGTGTATTAACTATCCTTCCCAGTATGGTATCATATGCAAAGACCATCATTATGCCATCAATGAATGATTTCTTAGGTCATTAATAAAAATGCTAACCAGTACAAAGACAAGAGCAGATCCATGAGAGTCTCCACTGAGAGACCTACATTTATGTTGACATCGCCTAACTAACTAACATCTTTTATCTCCACTCTTTGAAATTTGGTCTGCATAATATCAAGTCTGAAATGCATAACCAAGCTGGCTTTCCTCTTTCTCTGTCATGAATCCTAAAATGATGTGGTCACTTCTTTCCAATGTTCCCATCAC
>CM053771.1:336224081-336244524 GCA_028658325.1 Potorous gilbertii
GATGATGATGACGATGATGATGACGATGACGATGACGACGACGATGATGATGATGACGATGATGATGACGATGACGATGACGACGACGATGATGACGATGACGATGATGATGATGACGATGACGATGATGACGATGATGACGACGATGATGACGATGATGATGATGATGATGGCATTTTATAGTGTTTTAAGGTTTACAGAATGCTTTTACAAATATTTTATTTTCCAAACAACTATAGGAGATAGGGGTTATTATTGTCGCCATTTTAGAGAGGAAGACAGAGGTGAAGGGACTTGCCCAGGATCACATAACAATTAAATGTGAAGCCAGAGATGAGCTAAGTTCTTCATAACTACAGTTCCCATGATCCAGTCATTGTACTACCTAGAAATTACATAGCAGATGGATAGATACATAGATACATTGATAGATAGAAAGATAGACAGATGGAAAGACAGACAGACAGACAGAAATAAATATATATATATATGCACATTCAAGTATGTGTACAAAATAATTTTGTGAGATAGAGAGCTATGAGAAATTAAAGGGTGGGGGTAGTCTGGGAAGATCACATGGAAGAGGCAGCACTTGAACTGAAACCTTAAGGGGAGCTAAGGATTATGAGAGTAGGGGAGAGCGTTGCAGGCATATGATAGAACCTGTGAAAAGGTATGAAATTTAGGATATGGACTGTTGTATAAGGGCAGCAATAATTCAAGCTTGGCTGGAATATAAATTATGCAAAGAAGAAGTAATATGAATTTAGTCTAGAAAGTTAGGTTGGAATAAGATTGAAAATAACTTTGTATGTCACACATAGGAGTTTGTGTTTTGTGCTAGACGCAGTCTGGAGTCCTAAAACTTACTGAGAGGGGGAGTGATCTGATCAGACCCGTTTTGCGGGGGGAAATCAATCAAGCAACTATGTGTAAATTGCAGTAAAGAAGACAATGGAAGCAGCATGATCAATTAGGGAGCTAAAGCATTAGTCTGGGTACAAGATGAGGAGAAAAAGGAGAAGAAGTAAAAGGAAAAAGAAGAAAGGAGGAGGAGATGGAGACAAAAACACAAGAACAAAAAGAAAAAGAATATGGAACCAAACCAGAACTGGAAGAAATTTTGACAAAATTAACCAACAGCATAAGATGAATCTGGTAGTTTGTACAACGTTCTGAACCCATAATTCCCAACCAAGTAAGGAAGGTAACATTTTTGTATTCTTTGCTTGAGGTTAATCTTGATAAGTCTCGATAAATAAATTACATAGTTTCAGAACATTTTGTTTCATTTGTTGTGTTCTTATTTTTCTTACCATTTATTTTGTTGTAGTCATTATGTATATTTTTCCCAGTTCTGCTTATTTCACTTTGTATCAGTTCCTATTGTCTCCCTTTCCTTCCCTGTATTCGTCATATTTATCATTTCTCACCACATAGTAACATTCCATTCATTCATCACAGTTTGTTTAGCCATTCCCTAAATAGTGGGTATATTTCCATTTTTTTGTCATCTAAAATTAGTGAGTGCCTTTCTTTTCAGTAGCATATCATGATTTCAAAGCAATATATATATATATATATATGCATGATTTAAATTAATCATTATATCAACTTGTTAGGTAGGTAGCACAAGTTTCCTCTCTACTCTCCCCTCCCTTTTCCAAATGATGAGACTAATTTCTAGAGATTTAAAATTACTTTTCCTAAGTCAGTTATTTGACCGCAGGGTCTGTGTCATTTCAGATTTTATTTTTGCAGCACCTCTCACAGTATCTCACATGTAGTAGATTTTTAATAAACGGTCATTGAGTAACTGATTAATTGACAAAGGAAGGAAGTAGCAAAGCAGAAATTTAAGCCTATGTTTTCTAATGCCCCATCTATTCACAAAACTATGCTGCTTGATATCATTGTAGAATCACAGTAGAAATGGGTTTATTCAAATAAACAATATCCAGGACATGCCATTGCATCAATAAATACCATTCCCCATTTCCTATAACCATGCTTTCTATTGTCTTTGATTTTTAAATCAGTGATCTCTAAATGGTATAGTTAGTATAGCATCAGTATAGTTAAGTGAATATTCAATTAAACTAAAGATCCCAAAATTTAATATTTCTGGATAAGTACAAATTTATAATTCTATGACTATTACAGCTTGCATTTTGATCCATGACACATCAGAGCTTTTCATTTAAAATGTACAAATAAAATTGAATTAAAAAAAAGTAGACTGTAGTATTTTGTGATTAGTGTGGGTCTTTAGAGGAAAAAAATACTTATCTTTCCCAGGGATATATTTTATCATCTGATGCATATCTATCTAGTGAAATGTTTAATATACATGAAAGCCACGGGATTCTTTTATGTAAGGGGAAGGGCAGAGGTATATCATAATAAAGATCAGTTTATTTAGATTTTCTCCCATTTTTCTATCTACTGCCTAACTGATCTGAGTGCTGACTGGACTAAAGGACTGTCTACTGTGGCAATTTTTCTGTCATTATGTTGTATTATGTTAAATTATGTTATGTTACATTACGTTGCATTGCATTGCATTGTGCTACATTACATTATATTGTTATGTTATGCTTTGCTGTGTGGTGTTGTGATGTGATGTGATGTGATATTATGTTATATCACATCATATCATATTATATTTATTGCATTGTATTGTATTATCTGATATATATCATATCAGACTATATTTTCATTTTTTCATTCAGTAACAACTTGAGCGCTGTTATATACAAAGAAATGAATTGTTCTGGAGAGAAAACTAAATTATAAATGGTTTTATCTTCAAGTTACTTGCAATCTAGTAAGGAGACTACAATATGCTCCACACTGACTAAAAATTTTTCTCCTCAGGATACTCACGTAAAAATTTCAGTATTTACCCAGATCATACTTAGCTTCCTGTCTCCAAGTGGAAGGATTCTTAATTCAATATACAGGTAACAAATAGGCATAAGTTTGCCTATGGTTTGTCATGTTGATGAAGAATATCAAATATTCTGAATCATTTAGCAGAGACAAGGATTAGGGGCATGAATGAATGAGTGAATGATAAAGAATTTATTAAGTGGGTGGTATGTGCCCTGCACTCTACCAAGTGCTTTGAGGAGGAAGGGAAAGAGTTTTGATGTGCAGGCATGTTTTAGGAATGACCTTCCGTTGGTTTGTTCTGGGCAAGATCTTTAAAATGAATAAATGATGAAGGGCTATCCTTTCACAGTTCGGTTTAAAAACAGGGTAGATCTCCATTTGCATGGGAACCAACTAAATGGTGTGATTTGACCCTAAAATGTCTCCATCAGTTTGCTACATGTTTTAAATCCCTACTTCCTCTACAGGTCAATGTTAAGAACAAATTTCTTCTCTGGGAAATGTAACACTTTTATTAGGATTGTAACAACCATTAATACATTGTCACAGATTGGTTCCTTAAAGTAGAGCAGAGTCTAAAGGCAACTGGTTATAGAACAGGCATACGTTGATTGGAGTAGGAAGAGTGAGAAAATCACAACCAACCCAAGGGTGGGTTGCTTCTTCAGAATGTTGGCCTGGAATATTTATGTTAATATTTATGTTAATAAAGGTTTTGAGGTAACTATGGGGCAGCAAAAGATGGATAGCAGAAACAGGTTTATGAAAGAGAAGGAGGAGGGCACTGAAAGAGGTTGGCATTCAACCATGTCCAAGCTTCATCGACCCCATTGAACCATATTATGCATGGAGTTTTCTTGGCAAAGATACTGGAGTGTTTTGCTATTTCCTTTTCCAATAGATTAAGGCAAGCAGAGGTTAAGTGACTTATTACCCAGGGTCACACAGTTAGTAAGAGTCTGAGACCAGGTATGAATTCAGCTCTTCCTAACTCTAGACTCAATGCTCTATCCACTGAACTACCTAGCTGCATCCTGAAAGAGGAGATAGTCAAATCAAAAGCAAATTCTTGCTATTATAACATAGCAGCTAGTAGATTTAGAGTAAGGAACACTTGGGTTTAAATCTAGCTTTTAACACTAATTGTGTAACCATGGGTGAATCATTTAACCCACTTCCTCATCTGAAAAAAGGATTGTTGAAATAAGACCAGCTATAAATCTACAGTCCTTTGACACTATGATCCTATGTACCAGACTTGAAACGAAGAAGTCCCGGGTACCATTTTCTTAATTGGTAGAATGGAAATGATCATACCTATAGTGCCTACCTCACAGGGTTGTGATGAGTCTTAAATGAGATAGTCAATGCTGGGAACTTCATTCTACAACTTTTCTCAGTATTGCTAATGACTTCTCTGGGATTTCTCTGTAGTCCTAACTTGAGGATAGGAGATGGTTGTAGGGGCCCAACATTACAGAAAAGAACAAGCTCTAGAAGCAGCTGTATGTCAGAAAGATTATCTAGAGAATCCTAGAGGAAACCTGAATTTAGAGTTAGAAGGTAGAGATCCTCAGAAGTACTCATAAAAGAACATAGGAGAGTTAAGTGGGGAAGGGTTGCAGAGACAACCAAAGAAATCTGGTCCATGTCTATATTTCCAGTCTAACAGAGCAGCATTTAGATAAAAAGGAAACATTTTCTCCAGATTGTATCACAGATGGGAGTTTGTCTGTTTGAGCCCCAAAGATGTGAGAGAATTATTTTGAAATTTGTTAATTTTTTTAAATGTTTCTCTCCCCCCTCGGGAGTTTTATGTTTAGAATTTAAATTATCTGGGGACACTGGGTAGAAATAAAGACTAAATGAAATAGGAAATCCTGTAGGCACACACACGCATGCACAAATGTCATGTTCTTCTGTAGGTAGTCAAATAAGGTGACGCAGTAAGACTAAACTTGAGTGGGAAGATGAATAAAAAGGGGGGAAACAAAACAGGGTAAGGAAAGTGATATACTGCATATACTGAAGTATGAGAATACTGAACATGAAAAGGAACTGAAGTGGGAAATAAAAAAAAGTAATAAATTCAACATTTTTTTAGAAGACACAGAGGTTACATATGGGCAAATGAACTGAAAGATTGATTGTTCAGATATCAACAAATATAGACAATCTCAATCATTCAGGCAACAGAAAGGAATAAACAAGCAAAACACATGACTAAAAATGCATCATAAAATAAGTAAATGACTACTATGGGAAACTGATGGAAGAGAAGTTATGATGGTTTTGTGTTTCAAATATAAATTTGTTATCCATATTTCTATTGGTTAGAAAATTTCCTTTGAAAAAGTGGGATTCCATGAACAGAAATTGATTCTGGTCAGAAATCTGGGAAAGTTTTTTTTTTTAATGTGTTTTCTTCCTTCCTCATTTCCTTTCCTTTTTCTTTTCCTTCTTTTCTCCGTTCCTTCATTCTTTGTATTCTTTTTCTCTTTCCTTCCTTTTTTTCTATCCTTACTTCCTTCCACTTGCCTCTTCCCTCCTTCCTCTTTGTTATTTTCTGTTGCTTTGTGAGGCTGTCTGCATAACAAGTCCCTGATAACTTTGGGGTCTGGCTCTCTTCCAAGGGGCTTAGGGTCACAAGAGTTGTATTCCAGATTCAGTCTTAATTCCATATTTCATTCTTTCTGCAAAGCTCATCCCTTCATGTCTCGAACTTTTATGTAATAAATTCTACCATGAGACCATTTGTAAACTAGTCTATGGTCCAGAATGGGGAATCCATGCCATGTGCCTTGGCAAAGCACCATCTTTCTTCTTTCCCTTGCTGGTAAAGATGTATCCATGTAGGAACGTGCTATCAACTCTTTTTTTTAGTTCTTTTTTATTAATTGAATTATTTTATTTGCTTGCAATGTTTAACAATCATTTCCATATCTTAGATTTTTTTTGCCACTCCCTCTCCCTTATTCCCCCTCCCTCTCCACTCTCTCCCTGATATGGCATACATCATATAGGTTTTACATGTACATTCCTATTAAATGAATGTTGCATAGATGAATTAAAATGAATGGAAGAAACAATAAACAAAACAAAACATAATGCAAAGGAAAATGGTCCGTTTCTATCTGCAATCCAATTCCATAGTTCTTTCTCTGGATGTGGAAGGTGTTTTGTTTCAAGAGTCCATCAGAAATTTTTTTTAAGTTCATGCATTTCAATGAAGTACTAAGTCTACCAGAAAAATTCCTCACACACTGTGGTTGTTGCTGTGTACAAAGTTCTCCTGGTTCCACTACTTTCACTCAGCATCAGTTCATGTAGGTCTTTTCCAGGTTTCTCTGAAGTCTTCCTGCCCATCATTTCTTATAGCACAATAGCATTCCGTTACATTCATATACCACTTTTTCAGCCATTCCCCAATTGATGGGAATCCCTTTGATTTCCAGCTTTTGACCACCATAAAGAGAGCTATGGTAAATATTTTTGTAGGTGTGGGACCTTTTTCCTTTTCTATTATCTCTTGGGGATACAGTCCTAGAAGCAGTATTGCTCAATTAAAGGGTATACACATTTTTGTAGCCCTTTGGGCTTAGTTCCAAACTGCTCTCCAATATGGTTGAATCAACTCACAGCTCTACCAACAATGAATTAGTGTTCCAACTCTCCCACATCTTCTCCAACATTTATCATCTTCCTGCTTTGTCACGTTATACAATCTGATTGGTGTGATGTGGTACCTCAAAGTTGTTTTGATTTGCATCTCTCTAATCAATAGTGATTTAGAGCATTTTCTTCATATGATTATAGTTATCAACTAACTCAATATTGTTTTCAGTCTTGTGGTCTGAAAATTCATGGTGCTTTCCTCTATTACCCTTCCCCTTCTCTCATCCTCTCTAACTTCTATGCCAAACTATAGTGGTTAATATTGGTTGTCCTTCATTCTTAAAGAGGACCAAAATGACATCAGAATGCTAGAGACAAGTTTCTCTGTGTCTGACCATGGCTGATCAGACATGGAATGCTCTACCACAGGTCAGGCGCAAATAGTCCATGTGAACATTTGGGGTGGATACTCTAAATCTGCACATCCTGTGTTTCCTTTGTGCTTTTTCAATTCTTTTTGCTCATAGAGCACAGCACCTTCTCTGATGTGGGCATGCCGTGCTGGATGATCCTGTGTCAGTATCTCCCAAGTCACACAATCAATTCCAAAGTTCTTAAGTAAGACCTTGAGAATGTCCTTGTATTGCTTCTTCTGACCACCATGTGATCACTTGCCCTGTGTGAACTCTCCTTAAAACAGTTTTTTAGGCAAGGGTACATTTGCATCCAAACAATGTGGCAAGTCCATCAGAGTTGCCCTCCTTGAAGCAGAGTTTGAATGCTTGGCACTTTAGTTGGAGTACGGAATTCAGTGTCTGGTACCTTATCCTGACAGGTGATCTTCAGAGTCTTCCTAAGATAATTCAAATGGAAGTGATACAGTTTCCTGGCATGGTGCTTGTAGACTGTTCAGGTTTCACAGGCATAAAGCAAAGAGATCAGCACAATGGCTCTGTAGACCTTCAGTTTGGTAGTCATTCTAATTTAGTAACCTTGAAAAATAATTGAACTTCTAAAACCTTCCTCAAAAGTGTCTTTCTTTCTTTCCCTTCCTTTCCCATCCTTCCTAAATGAAAGGATGTTTTCTTTACATCCACATTCTAGTGAGAAGTGGATCCTAGAGACATGACACTATTACAAAATAAGAAAGTTACATAGAAAAAATTACCTCAGAAGAATGGTAAATACAAATTTCCAACGATAAACATCACATTGCTTATTTTCTCCAAGACAAGTGCAATTTCCTAAAACTGCAGGTTGTGGGGTGAGGGTGAGGGGGCGCCAATATTATGGCATGTAAATAAAATCCATGGTCTGATCTACACCCAATGCACTGCACCTAGAGTCTGATTAGAACTGGGTTGGATCTTGCTTCAAACTCTTGTCGTGTGACCTTGAGCAAGTCATATAACACCTCAGAGTCTCTGCTCCCTTTTATTAAATTAGGGTAATAATGCCTACAGGACCTATTTCTGTGAATTGTTAGGAGAAACAAATAAGAAAATGTATGCAAAGTGCTTTATTAACCTTAAGGAGCTATATAAATGTCAGCTATCTCCAAGTAAATGAGACACTTGCAGGCATTGATATTTTCTTCATGCCCTGGTGGTGCTTTTCTCTTGTCATAGCTATTATTTTATACTGTTAAATATTTCCAGTAAACAGAGTAGCGGTAATGAATTGTTCCTTCCCTGATTCCTTATCATTATAGACACCCAATATACATTTGTTTAGAAAATGAAGTAACTCATTTCTATTGAAAAGTAGAGACCAATGAATGTTTTCTTATATTACTTTAGAATTGCAGTGCCCTATTTATTTTATTTTCTGACAATCTTGTTCTTGTCTCCCTTCTCTTGCCTCCCCCTTCATGAACACTTTGTGACATGTATTTAATTTTATTCATTTCAACTTAAAAAAATAATTTTGCTCTGAGACTTTTTTTAAAAATGAATCTCACAATTTTTTTATTTGTTCCATATTTCCAGGATGTGCTTCAGTTTTCTCTGTCTCTGTGTGTGTATCTGTGTGTGTGTGCATGTGAACATGTGTGTGTGTGTGTGTATCTTCCTCTCTGGGTCTCTGTGTCTGTGTCTGTCTCTCTTCCTCTGTGTATGTGTGTGTGTCTGTCTGTCTGTCTGTCTGTCTCTCTCTCTCTCTCTCTCTGTTTCCTCTGTTTCTGTCTCTCTCTGCTCTCTCTGTCTCTCTTTGTCTTTGTCTCTGTCTCTCTCTCTATCTCTCTCCCTGGTTGAAGGTTTACTCAATTGTCTAAGTGAGAATGATTGTGCATTAAGCATGAAACTGAAACACAAGGCATCTGAGGGACTATGCCTAGGGGAAGTCTTATAAACTCTGTGTGCTTCAAGGCTCCCTCTCCTTTATGAAAGGAATATTAGACCTGCATTCCTGGGCTCACTAGGATGTCAGGAGGATTCCTGATATGAATAATGTTCTGTGGAATAATTTACCAACTCAAAAACCTAATCATCATCACTGTGGTCTAGTGGGAAGGAATTGGGCTAAAAGCCAGAAGACCAGTTTTTCCCTTCTATAATCTTGAGATCACTAATTTTCTTCTTACATGAGGATTATATGTAATTATATACATGGAAGTTCTACAAACTCTTGGGAGAGATACCAGTCCATAGATACAAACTGCTAATCACTGCAAGCATCAACCTCAGGGCACATTTTATACCTTGCATGCAGACTTTACTTCAAGTGAAGTAACTCTCATTTCAGGTAAGTAATTCCTTTACTCAATCTTCTCCATTCAGCACGAACATTTCAGTGTCAACTGTGGGAATAGGTGTTCGTTTTTATTAGGTGGCATGATATGAACCCTACCAATTACTTGTCTCACTGAGATAGAATGATAGAAAAAAAGGCCACACACAAACACAGTGACATTTAGAATAGACAAACTTGCTGCCATTTCTTTTTTATTATTCATCTGATGGGTGCAAGCTGTCTTCCAGTCACCAAATTCAGCAGACACTAGAGGTTTTTCAAATTCCCATGTGGAATTCTGCATGATTAATTGTAGAACAACTCAGCCAGGCTCTGTTTTTAGAGGTGCATATAAGACCATGGTGGCAGCAGATTCTGAGGACATTTTATTATTGTTCATTTTCTAAACACTTTCCTGAGGAGGAACATGACTTGTCTTCCCATTGAAATATATATAATGTAACTTGGTTTCTGAGATGCAATGGTGCAATATTTAGCTCTGTCCCATTCATCCACCCCACCTCCTCTCTTCCAGCAGGGGGATCATTGGCAATGCTGTCTCATTAAGGGCACAGGCTTCTTTGGTTCTTTGATAAGTCAGCATTTGGAAACTTTACCATGGTAACACTCTTCCACAATTCCTGATTTTCCAACCTGTTGGGATTGACTGTTGTCATATTGTTATACTCAGCTGGTTTTTAACTGATATCCCCTAAGCAACCTTCCAGTTCTAATTATTTCTACCTTCTAGGTCAATTCCTGAATCTCTGGGTTTTGGAATCATGAGAGTCGGTTTCAGAGGAACATTCCAGCCATGAGTTCTCCTCTCATCATACAGCAAATTTGACAGTTCTAGAGGTCTTGAATAAGTCCTATGAATTCAGTTGCTTCAGAAACTTCCTTTGTGGTTCAGATTTGCTTTCCCTACTTCACAAGGTGGGCAGGAAAATTCACAAGTTCAACTGTGTGCTCTGTGGAATGATTAGAAGTAAATTACCAATATCATGATAGTGGATGAAGGGATGCAGGGGGTTTGGGGAAAATCCCCCTAGGTATTGGTTTGATTTGGATTGGAAATTCAAGGGACTTGTGTCCTTCCTCTGTCCATTTGCCTCTTCTCAATCCTACCCATTCTTTGGGTCTAAGTTCTGCTTTCTCCACAGTGCTTTCCCCAGCTTGCACTCCAAGCTATCTGGATCTCCTTTGCTATACTTTTGTATTTGGGGAGTGATCATCTCTTTGGGTTATCAAGTTCTATAGATTTTTACCTTCAAAATATCCCACTCATGTGCCCCTTCATTGTCATTCGTACACTACAACTACTTGAGAACTACATGTCCTCTCACCTGGGCTACTATGACTTCCTCCTAATTGGTTTCTCTGCCTCCATTTCTGCTTCTCTCCACTCCATCCTTCATACTGATGCTGTAGCCATCTTCTTAATGCACAAGTCTGAGGATGATACTGTTACGTTCTACCAAAACAACAACAAATAAAGAAATTATTGCTGTGTTTGTTCTTTGTTCTCAAGGAGGACCATGACATCAGCTTGCAGCTGACTTTGATTTGAGTGAGAGAGAAGTATGCCTGATCACCAGCCTCACTTTCTCCTCCAGAGACATCTGGGTTCAGTGGCCAGATATTAATCAGGACAACTTGAGGTGGCCCAGGATGCAATGGGAGACCTTGACCCTTTTAAGATAAGGTCTTTTCAGGTTCTCACTTTAAGAGAGATAAATACCCATTCAGTGAATAGCCTTCTTTAAGTAGTTAACTCAAGGGATGGGGCAGTAAGATGGTACAGTGGATAGAGCACCAGTGCAGGAGTCAGGAGGACCTGAGTTCAAATCTTACCTCAGACACTTGACACTCACTAGCTGGGTGACCTTGGGCAAGTCACTTAACCCCAAATGCCTCATCCTGAGCCATCTTCAGTCATCCTGATGAAGATCTGGTCACTGGATTCAGATGACTCTGGAGGAGAAGTGAGGCTGGTGACCTGCACAGCCCTCCCTGACTCAAAACAAAGTCAAGTGCAAGTCATGTCATTATATCTCTGATAATATGGCCTTCTTGGGCAACAAAGGATGAACACACTCAAAGGATAGCCCCTTCAATTAAAACAATTTCATACTGGGAGGAGTAGACCTCAGGGTTCCTGACCAAAAGAGAAAGTCACTATTTAGTATTTCCATTCCTTATGTGGTAAGAGGGCAGGGACCTATTTATTGTCCAATCTATGAGCTCCTGAGTAAATTGAGCTTAAGGCTTGGTCTTTGAGAAAGAAATTTAGCCAGTAAACCCAAAGGAAAAAACCCAAAGGAAAAAAAGTCAGCCTTTGGCCATAGAAGTGTACCTTCCCCTGAGCAGAGCACCCTCAGGAAAGGAAGCAGAAGAGAAGAGAGGACCTGACAAGACATTAGCCCAAAAGTGTAGGGTCTTCCATTGCATCCTGGGCCATCTCTAATTGTCTTGATGAATATCTAGTCACTGGAGTCAGATGAATCTGGAGGATAAATTGAGGCTGGTGACCTTGCACAGCCCTCCCTCACTCAAATCAAAATCAACTGCAAGTCATGTCATCATCTTCCTGATGTCATGGTCCCCTTCGAGAATGAAGGACAAACACAAATAAATAAATAAATGTTTCTTGGACACCTACTGTGGGTCAGGCCCTGTGCTAAAGCACTAGAAAAGAGAGGCAGAAGATAGTTCCTGTGCTCAAAGAGTTTACAATATTTTTTTTGATATTTTTCCCCAATTACATGTTAAAATATTTTTTTTTAAATTTTGAGTTCCTAATTTTCTCCCTTCATGTCTTCTCCTCTCCTTGAGATGGTAAGCAATTCATTATCCTTTTATATATGTTCAATCATGTAAAATATTTCCATACTGGTCATTTTGTATAAGAAGACTCAAATTAAAAAAATAAAAGAAAGTGAAAAATTTCATACTTCAGGCTGTATTCAGACAGTATCAATTCTTTCTCTAGAGATTCATCATCATGAGTCCTTTTGGGATTGTCTTGGAATATTGTATTACTGAGAATAGGTGAGACATTCATGATTCTTCACTCTATAATATGGCTGTTATTGTGTACAGCATTCTCCTGGTTCTGCTCCTTTCACTTTGCATTCATGTTCATGTAAGTCTCTCCAGGTTTTTCTGAAATCTGGCTGTCTATCATTTCTTATAGCACAATAATATTCCATCATAATCATCAGCCATTCCCCAATTCCCTTCAATTTCCAATTCTTAGCTACCACAAAAGGAGATGCTATGAATATTTTTGTACAAAAAGTGCCTTTCCCTTTTTTTTATAATTCTTTGGGAGATAGACATAAAGGTGGTATTGCCAGATCAAAGGGTATACACAGTTTTATAGCCTCTGGGTGTAGTTCCAAATTGAAGAGTTTAAAATCCAATGGAAAAAAAACCTTTCAACAGCTCCTCATTTTCAACTGAATTAAAATTCAGACTCATAGACTCTGGAACTGACAGAGACCTTAGATACCATCTAATTCAAATCTCTCACTTTTCAAGTGAAGAAACTAAGAAATTAAGTGAAATGTTCAAGACCACCAAGCAGTAAAACAAGGTTTGAACCCTGGTTCTCTAATATAGTATGATATAGTATGTGGGGCTTGTTCCTTTACACCATATATTCACAGACCCTCTCACTCTCATTTCAGTTTACCTTTTTAGTCTCCTTTCATATTCTCCCCTTTACATACTCTTAAGTCCCTGCCACACTGGACAATTTCCTGTCCCCCCCATTTAGTCCTGTCATCTCTTACTTCCATGACTACATACATACCACCTCTCATATCTAGAATATAAGATTACTATATTTCATTGGGTAAAAAGCTGTCAGATGTCATAATATCCATGAAGCCTGGTCCAGTCTCCCCAAGCAGAAGTTATCTATCCATTTTCAAATTTTTCATCCTCCTTGAAACTTTCTTATGCATTTATCATGTTGTAACTTGTATTTTTGTGTATCTATGTCTTATACTCACTGCTAAGTTACAATCATGTCTTGGCCCATTTTTAGATCCCTAGTACTTAGAACAATGACTTATAAAGACTATATCAATGAATTTGCGATCTTGTTGACACAGAGAGCAATCCACTCATGCCTCCTCACACAGTGCAATTTTTGTTCATGTTTTGCCACAAATTCTCTATAGTAAGTTCAAACAATGCACTCAAATGTTTCCTTTGGATTTTTAAATGTTTTGTAAATATCAGCACATCACCAAAAACACTCAGGCTCTTCTCTTATTCTTCATATTTTCTGCATGAATCCCCTACGTTTCTAGTCATACATACCTTTATAATATTTTTGACTGAAAATCACTGTGACATAGCATTTGAAAGCATACAAAACATTTTCCTCACAACAATCCTAAGAAATAGGTAATGCAAATATTTTTCAGTTAATTTTATAAAAGAAGAAACTGAAACTCTGAGATGTCAAAGACTTTCATCCAAAGGTTTCTGCCCAACTTTAGGAAGACACTCATATCTTGGGGTTCAGAATTCAGTAGGTCTATTCTGCACACTACAGAGTAGCATCAGAGGAAAAATATGGCTCAAAAGTCAGAGAACTTTTTATCTAACCCCTGTCTCTTACAATTACTGTCCATAAGACCTAGTCGCATTCACTTAACCTTCCTGGGGCTCAGTTTCCTCATCTGCAAATAAGATGGTGGGACTAGATGACCCTTAAAGTCCCTTCCAGCTATAGATCTATGGTCCTATGATTCTGTCATTTATCTCATGGTCTTAGAACATTGAAAAGTGCTCTTACCAAAACACCATTATGCCTCCCCTAAAATAGTTCACATTTTAAAATATGTTTTAATGTTGAAAAAGTACTTACCTAGTATTCAGAATGCAAAGTATAAGGAGAAGCATGCATTTGAATACTAAATATATTAATTCCACGAACATGTTAGTCCTGATGGGGACTAAAAACAGCTGAGCTACGTCATGCAAAAATTCCCAGTGTATTTTCAGAACAAAGGAAATGCAAACAAGCCAGATGTATCTACTCTGGTATCCAGCCCAGACTTATCCTCCACTTCACTCTCTTCCACCAGATCACCACCCCCCACACACACACACACTGCCCAAGCTCCTACCCCTCAACAGTTCCCTCTCTCCTTCCCCTAAACAGCACTAAATTGTTTCCTGATGGTTTGACTGTTTCCTCTCCAATACCTTGCACGATATAATTATTTGAAGCAATTCGATAGAAGAAAAATGATAACTAATGTTTCTTTAATCTTTATCTTTGCTTCTCTAAGACTATTATCTATGGAAAATGTTAAGAATTGCCATTTTCCTGTTCCATTTAATTTATTTCCATTGCTGTGCTTAATGGAAAATAGATTTTGAAGTAGAAAGTGATTTATTCTGAGACTATTATAACTTCAAATTATCTTTTTTTAGATAATGGATATTTTAAACTTCATGTATATGTGTGTGAGTATGTATACATACATACATATATGTGCATGTATATATACACATATTTTACATATGTGTATATATACATATATGTGTATGTATATATACGTGTATATACACACATATTTTACACATGTGTGTATATGCATACATATGTATACATATGTGTATATATACATACATGTGTATGTATACATATGTACATGTATATATATACACATATTTTACAAATGTAATGTTACATGGTGCTTTTATAATGACTAAATTTCCTAAACAAGGTAGAGCAATTAGCTTATTCATTAGTAAAAAAAAAATAGATATAGACATAACAGATAGACATAAAAGTCAAGACTTCTGTTTCCCAAACATCCAAAATAAATATGCAATGGGCTCAGGACATTGAAGAGCTCAAAAAGGATTTTGAAAATCAAGTAAGAGAGGTGGAAGAAAAATTGGGAAGAGAAATGAGAGATATGCAAGAAAATCATGAAAAGTGAGTCCATAGCTTGCTAAAAGAGAACCAAAAATATGAAAGAAAATAACACTTTTAAAAATAGGCTAACTCAATTGGCAAAAAAGGTCCAAAGAGCCAATGAGGAAAAGAATTCTCAAAAAAGCAGAATTAGTCGAATAGAAAAGGAGGTTCAAAAGATCACTGAAGAAAATAGTTCTTTCAAAATTAGAATGGAACAGATGGAAACTAATGACTTTATGAGAAACTAAGAAATTACAAAACAAAACCAAAAAAATGAAAAAAATAGAAGATAATGTAAAGTATCTCACTGGAAAAACAAGTGACCTGGAAAATAGATTCAGGAGGCATAATTTTAAAATTATAGAACTACCTGAAAGCCATGGTCAAAAAAAGAGCCTGGACATCATCTTTCATGAAATTATCAAGGAAATCTGCATTGACATTCTAGAACCAGAGGGCAAAATAAGTATTGAAATAAAGAATCCACCAAGTACTTCCTGAAAGAGATCCAAAAAGAAAAACTCCTAGGAATATTGTAGCCAAATTCCAGAGTTCTCAGGTCAAGGAGAAAATATTGCAAGCAGTTAGAAGGAAACAATTCAAATATTGTGGAAATACAATCAGGATAATACATATCTAGCAACTTCTACATTAAGGGATCAAAGGGTGTAGAATATGATATTCCAGAAGTCAAAGGAAGTAGGATTAAAACCAAGAAGCAGCTACCCAGCAAAACTGAGTATAATACTTCAGGGGGAAAAATTGTCATTCAATGAAATAGAGGAATTTCAAGCATTCTTGATGAAAAGACCAGAGCTGAAAAGAAAATTTGACTTTCAAACACAAGAATCAAGAGAAGCATGAAAAGGCAAACAGGAAAGAGAAATCCTAAAAGACTTGCTAAAGTTAAACTGCTTACATTCCTACATGGAAAGATAATATTTGTAACTCTTGAAATTTTTCTCAGTGTCTGGGTAGTTGGTGGGATTATACAGACACAGACACACACACACAGACACACACACACACACACACACACATAAATATATAGAGAAAGACAGAGTGCACAGGGTGAGCAGAATAGGAAGGCATCATATCTAAAAAAAATTAAAATTAAGAGGTGAGAGAGGAATATATTGGGAGAAGAAAGGGGAGAAATGGAATGGAGCAAATTATCTCTCATAAAAGAGACAAGAAAAGGCTTTTTCAATGGAGGGGGAAAGGGGGGAGGTGAGAGAGAAAAAGTGAAGCTTACTCTCATTACATTTGGCTCAAGGAGGGAATAACATGTGTATTCAATTTGGTATGAAAACCTATTTTACACTACAGGAAAGTAAGGGAGAAGGAAATAAGCAGGGTGGGGAGAGATGATGGAAGGGAGGGCAATAGGAGGAGGGAGCAATTAGAAGTAAACCCTCTTGGGGAGAGACAAGGTCAAAAGAGAGAATAGAAGAAACGGGGGGCAGGATAGGATGGAGGGAAATATAGTTAGTCTTACACAGCATGACTACTATGGAAGTCATTTGCAAAACTACACATATATAGCCTATATTGAATTGCTTGCCTTTTCAGTGCAGATGGGTGGGGAGGGAAGAAGGAAGAGAAGTTGGAACTCAAAGTGTTAGGAACAACTGTTGAAAACTGTTTTCGTGTACAATTGGGAAATATGAAACACAGGTAATAAATACAAGAAATGTATCTTGCCCTATAAGACAGGAGAAAAGATGGGGATAAGGGAAGGGAGAGGTGTTAGAAGGGTAGAGCAGATGGTGGAAGGGGTAATCAGAATGCAAAGCATTTTTGGGGGGGGAGGAGAGAGATGAGGAAAAAATTTGGAACTCAAAATTTTGTGGAAATGAATGTTGAAAACTTTAAATAATAAAAAAAGAATTGAGTAGATTTCAAAGCATACAAATAAAATATGTGTGGACACATAACTAGAGACTCTGTAAAGGGAATACCATCCCAGGAAGTTGGTATGAAGCAAAAGTAATCAAAGAACTTTTCCTCCTCTTTGTATACAGTGAATTCTCAATACTTGTTCTGAAATAAATTGTCAAGTGACTGTGTGGGGATCTTAGAGAAACCCACTTTCTCTTAGCTCCCCAGATGTATCACATTAGTGGAGACACTGTAGGAAAGAGAAAGGAGAAAGAAAAATTATATATCTTTTGAAACCCCCAAAGAGTGTCACAGGCATCATTTGTGAGAGGGCATGTAGTAAATTCAACATTTTAAAAATGTACATTTTAAACAAACTTCAGTCAAATTGATTTTAATACATTAATAGAGAGTAAATTAATTTTTCATTTATTCATACCAAAAGGGTATATATAGCTGGCAATATGTGGCTAAAATAAAGGGCAGAGTTATATATCATTTTTACTCATTTAATGAGAACTTGGAGTGTTGGTTTTGAACCTTCATGATAGCAAAGGGCTAATAGCAATCCCTTATTAATATATTTGCATTAATTTCCATATGTTCTTCTTAATTTTAGACAAATTCATACCCTACTTAAATTATTCTCCTTCATGTGTTTTCCTTTAATTAACTTGCAAGTCTAGTTATTTGAGATCCTGGTATTTCTAATTCTCGTTAATATGGGTTTCAAACCATTTTTTCCTCAAACATTTACTCAAAACTTTTATTAACATGGTAAGTTAAATATTACTTTCTGAACTTACTTGACTTCTACATGGTGTGGGAAAGTTCTCTATTCAGAGTTAGGGCATAATTTTGTGTCCTGGTGCTTCCACTTGCTTTTGATAAGATCTTGAAGCAGTTATTTATATTTTATTGTACTTAGTAAGATTTGACTGGATGAAATCAAAGTTCCTTTTCAATTATAAGTCTATGACCCTATGATTTACGCCTGGCTGAGTGTTGGAATATACTTTCTCACCATTGAACTCCATCTAATAAAACTGGAAGACACAGAAGAATTATGAGACTTGAATGTTTTTCTTCATCTATCCAGCATTGTCCATGAAGAAGAGTATTACTTCAATGAGTCATTGTGGGTGTTGTAAAACTGACCTTGAGTTCTTGAAATTTTTGTTGCTGAACATGTCTTGCCTTTCTACTATACCAGAAAGTAAATAAAGAAATAAAAGGAAAAAAAAGACATGATGAACAGGAAGACTTCAGAGAGGCCTGGAAGGACTTATCTGAACTGATGCTGAGTGAAAAGAACAGAACCCAGAGAACATTGTACACAACAATAACCACAGAGGGCGAGGAATTTTTCTGGTAGACTTAGCATTTCACAGCAATGTAAAGATCTAAAACATTCCCAAAGGACTCTTGAGGCAAAATGCCATCTACATCCAGAGTAAGAACCATAGAATTGCAATTCAAGAATGAAGCAGAATATTTTGTCTTGTGTTATGTTATGTTTTGATTTGTTTTTCCTCATGGTATCCCTCATTCACTTTAATTCCTCTAAGCAACATGACTAATGCAAAAACATGCTTAATAAGAATATATGTATAGAAATTACATAAGATTGCATGCCATCTCAGGGAGGGAGGAGGGGAGGAAGAGGGAGAAAATCTAAGACATACGGAAGTGAGTGTAGAAAAGTGAAAACGAGTAAATTAATTTTGTATTAATAAATTTATTTATTTAACTTTTTACATTTATTTCTCACAAAATTTTGGGTTACAAATTTTCTCCCCATTTGTCCCCTCCACCCACCTCAATATACCAAGGAATCTAATTTCCCCTATCACCAATCTGCCCTCTCTTCTGTCATCCCTCCCTTCCCTTGTCCCCATCTTCTCTTTGGTCCTCTAGGGCAAGATAACTTTCTATTCCCTATTACCTGTATTTCTTATTTCCTAGTAGCAAGAACCATACTCAACAGTTGTTCCTAAAACTTTGAGTTCCAACTTCTCCCCATCCCTCCCTTCCCACCCATTCCCTTTGGGAAGACAGGCAATTCAATATACGCCATATCTGTGTAGTTTTGCAAAAGACTTCCTTAGTAATCATGTTGTGTAAGACTAATTATACTTCTCTCCATCCTATCCTGCCCCACATTGTTTCTATTCTCTCTTTTGATCCTATCCCTCCCCAAGAATATTGACTTCAAATTGCTCCCTCCTCCCATTGCCCTCCCTTCCATCATCCCTCCCACCCTGCTTATCTCCTTCTCCCCCACTTTCCTGCATTGTAAGATAGGTTTTCATACCAAAATGAGTGTGCATTTTATTCCTTCCTTTAGTCGAATGTGATGAGAGTAAACTTCATGTTTTTCTCTCAGCTCCTCTCTTTCTCTCTCCGCTAAAAAGTCTCCTGCCTGCCTCTTCTATGAGAGATAATTTGCCCCATTCCATTCCTCCGTCTCTCCTCCCAATACATTTCTCTCTCACTGTTTACCTTCATTTTTTTGAGATAAGATCCCATCCTATTCAATTCACTCTGTGTTCTGTCTCTGTGTGTGTGCATGTGTGTGTGTGTGTGTGTGTGTTTGTGTGTGTGTAATCTCATCAACTACCCAGATACTGAAAAGTTTCAAGACTTACAAATATTGTCTTTCCATGTTGGAATATAAACAGTTCAACTTTAGTAAGTCCCTTCTGACTTCTCTTTGCTGTTTACTTTTTTCATTTTCTCTGTATTCTTGTGTTTGAAAGTCAAATTTTCTTTTCAGCTCTGGTCTTTTCATCAAGAATACTTGAAAGACCTCTATTTCATTGAAAGACCATTTTTCCCCCGAAGTATTATACTCAATTTTGCTGGGTAGCTGATTCTTGGTTTTAGTCCTAGTTCTTTTGACTTCTGGAATATCCTTTTCCACGCCCTTCGATCCCTTAATGTAGAAGCTGCTAGATCTTGTGTTATTCTGATTGTATTTCCACAATACTGGAATTGTTTCTTTCTAGCTGCTTGCAATATTTTCTCCTTGACCTGGGAACTCTGCAATTTGGCAACAATGTTCCTAGAAGTTTCTCGTTTTGGTTCTCTTTCAGGCAGTGATTAGTGGATTCCTTGAATACTTCTTTTGCCCTCTGGTTCTAGAATATCAGGGCAGTTTTCCTTGATAATTTCATAAAAGATGATGTCTAGGCTCTTTTTTTGATCATAGCTTTCAAGTAGCCCTATAATTTTTAAATTGTCTCTCCTGGATCTATTTTCCAGGTCAGTTGTTTTTCCAATGAGATATTTCACATTCTCTTCCATTTTTTCATTCTTTTGGTTTTGTTTTGTGATTTCTTGGTTTGTTCTAAATTCATTAGCCTCCATCTG
>CM053771.1:336245024-336280871 GCA_028658325.1 Potorous gilbertii
ACCTGTCCAACTTGATTTTCAAAATCCTCTTTGAGCTCTTCCATGGCCTAAGCCCATTGGATATCTCTTTTTGGATGTTTGGGATACAGAGGCCTTGACTTCTGTGTCTTTCCCTGATGGTAAGCATTGTTCTTCCTCATCATAAAGGAAAGGAGGAAACATCTGGTCACCAAGAAAGTAACCTTCTATGGTCTTACATTTTTTCCCTTTTCTGGGCATTTTCCCAGGTAGTTACTTGACTTCTGAGATTCCTCACCACACCCTCCAGATCCACCCAGCTGGTGCTTGTGGTCTGAGATTCAAATGCTGCTCCCCAGCCTCAGGGCTTTCCATGGCAGGCTCAGCTGCTATTCAATGTGAGTTTAAGTTCTGGTGCTCAGGTGGGGGCAGGGCCACCTCCCAGGCTCAGTTCCCTCAGGGGATTTATGCAGAGATTTTCAACAATGGACCTGAGGTCCTGCCTGCTCTGGGAGCCCCTGTTAGCTGCTGCCTCCCGAGGGGGCCCAAGTTACGGAGACACCCTGCTCACCTCTTGGCCAGCCAAACTGGCCCTCTCACTGACCTTTGGGCCCGTGGGCAGAGGTAACCACGTGGCCACTGGAAATTCCATCCCAAAGCTTGCCCGGATCCGCTCCTCCCAGAGCCATGCGGCCAGGATAGGGCTGGCCTCCGCTCCCATAGAGTGCACAACGGACCCCCAGTGTCAGTTTCTCTGGTCGCTCTGGAACAGAAATCTCCTCCACTCTGTCATTTCGAGGCTTCCTCTGCTCCAGAATTTGTCAGGAGTTCCTCCTTATAGGTATTTTATAGGCTGTGGCTTCAGGAGCTAGTGTATGTGTGTCTCTCTACTCTGCCATCTTGGCTCCTCCCCTCAAATAAATTACTTTTTAAAAAGGAAAAATCAGCAAGAGTCCATGAACTAAAATACTTTGGAGAAGTCAGGTAAGATGGTGGAGGTCCTTGAATGCATGACATCTTGTGAATATGAGTTTAAGGAATTGATTGTGTTTATCCTGGAGAAAAGAAGAGTTGGAGGAACATGGTGTCTGTCTTCAAGTATTTGAAAAACTATCAGATGGCAGAGGGATTAGATGTCTGTTTAGACCCAGAGGGCTGGACCAGGAGCACTGGGTAGAAGTTGCAAAGAAGTTAATTTAGGTTTAATGTCAGGAAAAACTTCCTAATAGTTGTTGTTGAGTTTTTTCAGTTGTGTCTCATTCTGTGTGACCTATTTGGGGTTTTCTTGGCAAATATACTGGAGTGGTTTGCCATTTCCTACTCCAGTTCATTTTACAGATGAGGAAACTGAGATGAGCAGCATGAAGTGACTTGCCCAGGGTCACATAGTATCTGACATCTGATTTGAACTCTGGTCCTCCTGATTCCAAGACTGGTGCTCTGTTCACTGGACTCTCTAGATGCCCTCCTAACAGTTGGAGTTGACTTCCTCAAGAGATGATCTCCTCTCCTTGGAGGTTTCCAATCTGCAGAGCTAGAGACCTAGCAGAAAAAATAAAGTAAAATTACACAGAAAGAAGTTCCCCATATCATCCTGGCATCCTGTCTACTACTGTAATGGCCCTGAGAATGCTTTCAATGAGCCTATAGAAGATAAGTTTGCAACCTAATGCGTTTTTCACAATAAAAAAGCAGTTGCTTTATATGCCTGCACTACAGTCTACAGAACAAGAAATTTAAGAGAACAATAGGAGGGTAGGGACTTATCTTAAAAACTGTATCTGAACTCCATTAAACAATATGAGAGTGATTTTGAGAAAATGGTAAAAGCACTAATTTTAACCACCTGAGCAAGTGCCTGTAGAATATTAAATGTAAAAGCACAATAGCAGATAATAAACTGTCCTCCAAACTATGTGAATTCCATCAGAAAAGATCAAAATGATTGATAATGACAAAATAATAGCTGGCATTCATAAAATGCTTTAAGTTGCTGCTATTGAGTTATTTCACACAGGTTCAATTCTTTGCTGCCCCATTTGGGGCTTTCTTGGGAAAAAATGCTGAAGTGTTTTGCAATTTCCGTCTCGAATTCATTTTATAGAAGAGGAAACTGAGGCAAATAGGGTTAAGTGATTTACCCAAGGTTATATAGCTAGGCAAGTCCTGAGGCCAGACTTGAACTCAGGAAAAATGAGTCTTTACCCACTATACCACTTAGCTGCCTCTTAAAAAAAAATTAGATATTTCATAACCTTTGAGCTTAACAGCTTCCTGTGAGGTACTATAATGTTCACTTCTTAGATGAAAAACCTTTATCCAACATCCTCCATGCAAATCCTACCCCAGTACTTTCTGGGGCAGAAGGAGGAGCAGGGGAGAAGAGGGGTCGTCAGTGAAAGTAAAACTGGGTCCTTGAAGATTTTGCCAGCTGAATTCACACTTTGCCTTCCTACCATGTTTAAAAAGATTTCTTCCCTGGATGGGATAACAAACCACTCAATGTTTTTGTAGTCTAAGGACCATGTTGGTTAAGTTTGGAGAAACAATTCACCAGGAGGTTAGACACTTGGGAAATATATACTTTTTCTTCTTCCACACCACTGAATCTACTTAGGCATGGAGATGTTGTCTTCTGCAAAGGAATGGCAGATAGTGGTTGAATACAGGTCTCTTCTGACTCTAAGATTGGGGACCTTTCTCTATACATGGCTGCTTCCCTAGACCTCACAACTAGTTAATGACAGAGCTGGGTCAATGTTATTTATCCTTCCCTATACTACCCTCAGTTCATAGAAACTCTAAGTTGAAAAGTAGGCTGGAGATTATTGTTTGCAAACATTTAGATTCATCCGTGGTTTTTGAGCAGCTAGATAGCACAGAGACTAGCGCACTCGGACACTTACCAGCTGTGTGATCCTGGGCAAGTCACTTAGCCCTTTTTATCTCAGTTTCCCTATCTGTAAAGTGAATTGGAGAAGGAAATGGCAAACCACTTCAGTCCCTGCCAAGAAATTCCCAAATGGGGAGAGGATTCTGGGAAGATGTAGAGTAGGTCTGAAAATTCCAATCTTTCAAGATTCTCTCCCACAAAAGAGATTAAATAGTGTCTCAGGGCAAACATAAAGTGGTAAAAATAAATAAGAATATGGGCAGAAGTAGTAGTGGTCCTTCTGAGATAATCAGAGATCTGAAGAAAAATCCCAGGATGAGGTTTGGTTACTGTGAAGGGACACTTTGAGGCCAGGAATAACTTAAACAGCAAACAGGAAATTCTAGGGATTCCTGGGCTGGAAGGCTGCTTTGATCCCAACCACAAGAACTTCTACCCAAGGGACAGTAAGGGGTGTTGGGAGTCTGATCCAAGGAAGTCTGAGGAAACCTCTGCTGAAAAGGAATGCCATATCCAGCTATGCTGTAGGGATGTGGCCAGGGGCAAGAAGGACCCAGCACATGCCTGGTGAGTGCAGATGCAGTCGGCTGGGGAAACCGCTGATTATGGGCAAGTACAAGAGGCTGGAGGTTTTGGTTTCAGTTCCAGGCCAGAAGGAAGAACTGAAAGCAAATCTGAGTCCAGAGGCACCATTTGCCATACCCCAGGACTAGAGTGATTGCAAAAATTAAGTTGCTTCAAAATTTTAAAAAATGCACAGGCAAAAGAGAAAGAATTCAATCACAGAGAGTGGCTATAGGAATAGAGAAGACCAGGGTTTATCTTTAGAAGAGGATACTGAAGCAAAGAAATCCTCTTCTACCCAAAGAGAATTCATAGAAGAACTTTTAAAAAAGACTTTAAAAATCAAATGAGAGAGATTGAAGAAAAACTAAAAAAAAAAAAAAAAAGAATAACCCAAGAAAAACAAGAAGATTATGAAAAGAAAGTCAACCAACCATAAAAGGAGATCCAGAATCTTAAGAATAAAAATAACTCCTTAGGCAAGAGGCAGTCAGCAAAATTTTAAAAGATCAAGAAATAATAGAACAGAGAAACTGACAGGGACAGAGCCAAGATGATGATGGAGTAGAAAGATGAACATACATTGGCTCTTCCCCCACATCCTACAAAATACCTATAAAGAAAGACTCTCAACAAATTCTAGAGCAGCACAAGCCACAGAACAATGGAGTAGAGGAGATTTCTAGCCCTGAGTGACCTGAAAGCCCAATGGGAAAGGTCTGTAACATTAGATGTGGAGCAGAGCCCAGCCCAGCCTTGGCTGCCCAGCATGGTGCCAGGAGGAGGACACAAGCAGGCTTTGGGGGAGGAATTCCCAGTGGCAGTAATGGCCATTTGCAGATCTCTCAACCCATAGGGGACAAAGGTCAGTGAGAAGGTTTTTTTTCAGCAGTCCAAGAAGGGAGCAGGGTTTTCCCAGAACTCTGGCCTCAGCAGAGGCCGAATGGGGTGGAAGCAGCTCCCACAGTAGCCCACATCCATTGTTGAATCGTAAAGCCCCTGAGGGAACAGAGAAGTTAATTCCTACCTCAGCCCTGTGTGGTGGCCCTGCCCCCACCGAATGTTCCTGGGGAAATTGATCAGCTTATCTAAATCTCAGCCCCCAGTGCTGGTGTGGCAAAACTGGAGTTGAGGTGGATGTGGAAAGGAAACTCTACTACTCACAGATTCTGGGCACAAAAGTTTTTGGCTGCTTGCAGACCAGGGTACATGCTTGACTGTGGCACCTTGGAGGAACTGAGATCTTACAGATCCCCAGAATATACCATACTCTTCACAAAGGACCCAAAAGTCAAGCAACTGGTTGGGAAAATGCCCAAAAAAGGGGAAAAAATAAGATTGTAGAAAGTTACATTCTTGGTGAACAGACATCTTCTACCATCCTTTCAGATGAGGAAGAACAATGCTTACCATCAGGGAAAGAAAGAAAAGTCAAGGCTTCTGTATCTCAAATATCCAAAATAAATATTCAATGGTCTCAGGCTATAGAAGAGCTCAAAAAGGATTTTGAAAATCAAGTAAGAGAGTTGGAGGAAAAATTTGGAAGAGAAATGAGAGAGATGCAAGAAAATCATGAAAAGTGAGTCAACAGTTTGCTAAAAGAGACCCAAATGTATGCTGACGAAAATAATACCTTTAAAAATAGGCTAACTCAATTGGCAAAACAGGTTCAAAAAGCCAGTGAGGGGAAGAATGCTTTAAAAGCAGAATTAGTCAAATGGAAAGGGAGGTTCAAAAGTTCACTGAAGAAAACAGTTCTTTAAAAATTAGAGTGGAACAGATGGAGGCTAATGACTTTATGAGAAACCAAGAAATTACAAAACAAAACCAAAAGAATGAAAAAATGGAAGATAATGTGAAATATCTCATTGGAAAAAAAATTGACATGAAATATAGATCCAGGAGAGACAATTTAAAAATTATGGAACTACCTGAAAGCCATGATCAATAAAAGAGCCTAGACATCATCTTTCATGAAATTATCAAGGAAATCTGCCATGATATTCTAGAACCACAGGGCAAAATAAGTATTGAAATAAAGAATCCACCAAGTACTTCCTGAAATTCAAAAAGAAAAACTCCTAGGAATATTGTAGCCAAACTCCAGAGTTCTCAGGTCAAGGATAAAATATTGCAAACAGCTAGAAAGAAACAATTTGAGTATTATGGAAATACAGGATAACACAAGATCTAGCAGCTTCTACATTAAGGGATCGAAGGGTGTAGAATATGATATTCCAGAAGTCAAAGGAACTAGCACTAAAACCAAGAATCACCTACCCAGCAAAACTGAATATAATACTTCAGGGAAAAAAGTGGTCATTCAATGAAATAGAGGACTTACAGGTCCCCAGAGTATACCCTCCTCTTGACAAAGGACTCAAAAGTCAAATAACTGGATGGGAAAATGCCCCAAAAAGGGGAAAAATAAGACTATAGAAGGTTACTTTCTTGGTGAACATCCTTTCAGATGAGGAAGAACAATGCATACTGTCAGAGGAAGTCAAGGCTTCTGCATCCAGTTACCTCCAAAATAAATATGCAATGGTTTCACGCCATGGAAGAGCTTGAACAGTGAGTCAACAGCTTGCTAAAGGAGATCCAAAAAATGCTGAAGAAAATAACACCTTTAAAAATAGGCTAACTCAATTAGAAAAAGAGGTCCAAAAAGTCAATGAGGAGAAGAATGTTTTAAAAAACAGAATTAGCCAAAGGGAAAAAGAGGTTCAAAAGCTGGGTAGTTGGTGGGATTACACACACACACACACACACACACACACACACACACACACGCACGCACAGCACAGAGTGAGTTGAATAGGAAGGGATCATATCTAAAAAATAAAATTAAGGGAACAGAGAGGAATATATTGAGAAGAGAAAGGGAGAAATGGAATGGGGCAAATTATCTCTCATAAAAGAGGCAAGAAAAAGATTTTTCAATGGAAGGAAAAAGGGGAGAGGTGAGAAGGAAGAAGTGAAGCTCAAGGAAAGAATGACATGCACACTCATTTTGGTATGAAAACCTATCTTACAATACAGGAAAGTGAGGGAGAAGGGGATAAGCAAGGTGGGGGTAGATAATGGAAGGGAGGTCAAATGGAGAAGGGAGCAATTAAAAGTAAACACTTGGGAAAAGACAAGGTCAAAAGAGAGAATAGAAGAAATAGAGGCAGGATAATTTGGAGGGAAATATAGTTAGTCTTACACAACATGAGTATTATGGAAGTCATTTGCAAAACTACACATACATAGTCTATACCGAATTGCTTGCCTTCCCAGTGGGGATGGGTGGGGAGGGAGGAAGGAAGAGAAGTTGGAACTCAAAGTTTTAGGAACAACTGTTGAGTGTTGTTCTTGCATACAACTGAGAAATAAGAAATGCAGGCAATGGGGTATAGAAATTTTTCTTTCCCTACAGGACAAAAGAGAAGATGGGGATAAGGGAAAGGAGGCATGTTAGAAGGGAGGGCAGATCGGTAGTAGGGGTAATTAGAATGCTTGGTGTTTTGGGGTGGGGGGAGGAGAGAGATGGGGAGAAAATTTGGAACTCAAAATTTTATGGAAATGGATGTTGAAAACCTAAATAAATTAATTTAAAAATAAATAAATAAAATTGACTAGAAAAAAAGAAATTATAGAACAAAACATAAGGAATGAAAAAATAGAAGAGAATGTGAAGCATCTCATAAGAAAAACAGCTGATTGATATGACAGATGAAGAGGAGAAATGTAGGAATAATCAGACTACCAGAAAACTATGATCAAAAAAAGAATATTGATAAAATAATTCAATAAATAATTAAAGAAAGTTGCCCTGAAACATAAGAAGAGAAGGATATAGAAATAGAAAAACAAAATCCACTGATCATCACCTGAAAGACATCCTGCAAGGAAAACCCACAGGAATATTGTAGTCAAATTCCAAAACACCCAGGTCAAGGATAGATTATGAGCAACAAGAAAAAAACAATTTAAATGTGGTGGAGCCACAATTGGAATCAACATGAGACCTAGCAGCCACAATACTAAAAAGACCACAGGTATTGGAACACTATATATCAAAGCTCAAAAGAAATGGAATTCCGCTAAAAATATCATATCCAGCAAAGTTAAGATAATCCTTAATGGAAAAAAAATGGACATTTAACACTTTCAGGACTGTTAAAAATGCCCTTAACTTAATATAAGATTTTGACATACAAGAATCAAGAGAAATATAAGGTACATATCAAAGACAAAGGATTCATAAAGGACATACTGTTTACCTTTTATATATGGAAAATGTAAAACATATGTTTAAGATTGTTATTAGTAATTGAGTAGTTACTAAGAAAGATTGGAGTAGATCAGAGTACGACATGAATTTAGAAAGTAAAGCTGTTTAGGAACAATTGAAATGAGTAATTATCTTATGCAAATGAGATATATAAGGACACAGAGGAACCGGATGGGGAAAAGGCTGTTAGTTCTGAAAACTTATTTTCATTGTGATGGATTCAAGAGGGAACAATACATACATATGCATACACACATTTATACATATATATGCATATATATATATAGAGAGAGAGAGAGACAGAGAGAGAGAGAGAGAGAGAGAGAGAGAGAGAGAAGAGTATAAAGTCTTTAAATTCAGAAAGAAAGGAATCACTAAGAGGCTAGGGAGAGAGGATAAGGGAGTGATTTTTAGGGGGAAAGGGAAGGGAATAGGTTAAGGGGAGTATAGAAAGGTATTTAGATTAATAGGAAATGGAGAATAAGGGAGGGATCTTTGGGAAGACAGTGGAGGGTTTTTTAGAGGGGAGGGCAAGGACCAGCTCAAAAGTGGGTATAGAAGGATGCCTAGATTTATAGGAATGGGATGATAAGGATGATAGGAATGGGATCCTTGCAGTGGGGAGGGGTAGGTTAAGTAATAGGAAGGCAAGGTAAAGGGTAGAAGTGCAATAGATCAGTCAGGAAGGATAGGAAATAACAAATATGCACAAACAAAATAAAGATAGGGAGTAGAATTTAAGGAAAGTATATGTTTATATGTTTATGTGTATATATGCATATATATGTATGTATGTATATATTTATATCTATATATATAAATATATTCATGCTTAATTGTATCCTTTGGTGGGGGAGAACAATATAAAAAGCACACAGCAGAGAACCAAAAAAGAAACTTACACAGAAGAAAAGATGGATAGCTCTCAGCACAATGTGTAGAATTTATTACATAGGCTTTCTTGAAATAGAAAGTTATTGCTTTATTTTTTGAATCCTGTCTTATGTTCTGCTGTGCACATATGTTTTTTTCTTTTCTTATTTTGTATTTAAGTTTATATGTTTCTTTTTATTCTCTTATTGTATATTAAAGTTTTAGTATTTAAATCTAACATTAAAAATGATTAAATAAAAAGAATCCCAAATAGGGCCATGAAAAGTCAGACACAACTGAACAACAAATGTTTGTTTGTTTTTCTACATTGTTAAACAATTCCTTTCATTTTTTTCCATTGTGATTAGGAATGATTACCTAGGTGTCATAATGGAAATCTTCCCTCAGACGTAAACTAGCTGTTGATCTCTTGGCACATCATTTAATGTCACCATCTTTGAGTTTTCTCATCTCTAAAAATGAGTATAATGGTACCTACCTCATAGAATTGTTGAAAGGATCAAATGGTATTACATATATAGAGCATTTTGCAAACCTTTAAGAACCATTTAAATGCTCGGTATTCTTATAATTATTAAAAACACACCAAGAAGACTTGACTTCCACAGTTTTGCTCAGGTTCCTAAATATCCATCTGTTTATGCAGGAAGATGATATTGAGCTTACCTGCTTCTGTTTTCTCTTAATATTAAATGATTTTCACTCTTTTCCATCCTATTAGAGTATATTTTTTCTTGTCATTAAGTCATTTTTGACTCTCCTTGAAACCATTTGACTTTAAAATTGCATTTGGGGTCTTCTTGGCAAAGATACTGGAATGATTTGCCATTTCCTTCCCAGCTGATTTTACAGATGAGAAACTAAGGCAAAGAAAGTTAGGTAATTTGCCCAGGATCACAAATTTAGTGAGTGTTTGAGACTGGATTTGAACTCGGGTCCTCCTGACACCAAAGCCAACATTCTATCCACTGTGCCACCTAGCTTGCATTAAGGCACGAAGGGCCATGTAAATGAAAGTAACTCACTTCCATGGGAAAGAATTTTATTTTCGCTATTTTCCATATTCAACTCTTGTGCTTCATCCAAAGTTAACTTAGTTGTAGTCACTATCATCCTTTCTTTAGCAATTAAACCTGTGTGTGAAGGGTACTCCATTATAAGCAAGTTTGATGAAAATCTAAAGAATGAACCAATAGCCCAGGTGGCTTGTAGTCACGGTGAATGGAACTGGGCACAAATCAGTCCAGCTGCCCAGCTGCATGAGTTTCTTTAAGGAGAAACTAATATGTTAATTGTGTAGAGAGGAAGGAAGACAATTCAGGCATGGCATGTCATTGAGCATTTAGTTACACATGACTAGGTAGCCAAAGGAACTCCTGTGGCCCATTCCTCTTGTATCTGTTTTTGCTGAGATAGCACCACAGGACTGGCCCACGCACAGCAGCAGATGAAGAGTGCTGAGGGAAGCATATATTGCTTCAGAAGTTTCCACCTCTCTGATTTGGGTCAGGATTGAGGGGCATCTAAGGGCTCGTTGGATTTGTTACAAAAAACAAAGACGGATCTCAATTGGCAGGGGACAACAGCTCCTAACCAAAGACTGACTTAGACAAAAAAAGACAGAGAAAAAGCAGCAGACCATCATAGAATATGAATGCAGAGATTACAGGATTGGAATGATCTCTGGGAGAAAATGTCATGTGAAACCATGATTAGCTCAATAAGATGTTTGCGAGGTAAATCTATATTATATTTCATTATTGAAGAAAAAAAAAGTCTACCCTAACTATACAGTCAATGATCAGTTCTAATGGCTGCTCAATGCAGGGAACCCTCAGAAGGGCACGGTTTGGTTCATGTTTGTCCCAATTTTGATCTAATATATTTTTCAAGTATCTTTTGGGCAGGAGAGCACATGACTGGATAGCAAGATCAAATATGGAAAGAATGTAAAGATATCCTTGTCCCTTTCCAGGTGATTCGGACAACACCTTGTTATTCATGTTATCAAAGTCTAGGTAATTAAACTAGCGATTTATATAGAACTCTACAAATTTTTTTTTAAATGTACATTTTGATAAAGAAATCTTACATTCTTTAATTTGAGAAGGAGAGAAGGAAATCTCTTGTCTATTTTCCATTTTTTTAAAAATCTAGTTATAAATGCTGGTGTACTTTTCTCTAACTCTGGTTAAAGAAACTTTGAAAGTCTACTCCACATCTAATTTAAAAACATGGAAAGACTTGCATGAAATAATGAAGAGCAAAATTAGCAGAGATAAGAGAACATTGTATATAGTAGCAGCAATATTTATTTTAAGAATGACTTTGAACACATAAGTTATTTTAACTATTATAAATAACCAAATTAACTATACAGGACATATGAAGAAAATGCTGTCTGCATTCAGAGAGAGAACTGATAAATAGAAGTATGTATAGCATAATTTTATATATATATATATGTATATATATAAATAACTTTGTGTCTAATGGTGACGATTGATGGTCATCTGAGAGGAGGAAAGAAAAAAGGAAAAAAGAAAAAAGAAATTTACAAGGTAATTTTTGTATATTTTTAAAAAGTAGCAAATTTTGCTTTGCATGTGCAATTATATATTTTATTACACCATGTTATGGAAATGCTTGTTTTATTTCATAAATGAAAAATAAAATTAATTTAACTTAAAGGAAACTGATTTTAAAAAATAACATAGAGAAGGCCAGGAAATTATACATATTCTATTTGAATAAATTACATTTCTAAAAAATGAGTAAGATATGGACTGGACCTATGATTTCATTGATATGAGGAAGTCTCGAGTGAGGTAATTTCCTCTACCAATGCACGTTGACACATTCTCTACAATATATAGTCTTGAGAGTTTCCCAGTTAAGTAATTTTCTGAGGATCATGTAGCCAGGATGAGTGAGAGGAAACACTTAAATCCAAGTGTAGCACTGTATTCATTATACTATACAACTTTTCAAAGAACTACAGCATCATGGAAATTCTGTAAACTTCACAATAGTCTTCAAATGTTGCAATCTCCAATACCTACCAGAAAAAAAATATTTGCTCATCCTGAAATTTAAGGTTTCCACAATCTGACTCTAATCTTTCTAAATAACTATCTAATTTTCATATATTTGTAAATATATACTTATATGTATGTTATATATGGGTGTATATAGATGTTTCATATTTACACGGATGTATGCGCATACACTACTCCCCTTCAAGTCCCCTACATTTCCACTAACGCAGATTACTAACTGTTCCTCAGTGATGACACTCCCTCATACCTCATACATCTGTGTAATTGTGCTGACTTTATCCACTTCCCTCCCCAACCAGAATTGCACTTGACACTAAATTACCTATTGAAATCCTTCTTTTGCTTTAAGGTTCTGCTGAGATGATACCATCTCCTGATCTCCCATCTGAAGGTCATATTTCCCTCCTCATGTTTTTTATGAGCCTTTTCAAAATTAGACCTTTCCTTTGTCCTTGTCATAGTCTACCTTATAGCATATGTCTTTGTACTCTCTTGTGTTAGATTGAAAGCTCACTTAGGCAGAGTTTATACAGTTGTGTATTTTGTAACTATTCAGTTATTTTTCAATCATATCCGACTCTTCATGACCCTGGTTGGGCTTTTCTTGAAAACATACTGGAGTGGTTTGTCATTTCCTTCTCCAGCTCATTTTACAGATGAGGAAACTGAGGCAAACAGGGTCACACAACTAGTGATTAAAGACATATTTGAACTCAAGTAGATGAGCTTTCCTCAATCCCAAGCCCAATGTTCTATCCACTGTATCACGTAGCAGCTTCCTACAAATATTAGCACAGTGCCTTGTGCAAAGTAATGCTTCACAAACAGATATTATAAGAAAGTTGAATTGAAAGGCATGGTACATGGTAAGCCCTTCAGAAGTTATATTCCAAAATAATGGCAGAACTCTTGCTATTCTTTACGTTTGAAGATGGTAGTTACTGTCAGTGGAGATGAAAAAGAATGAGCTATATTGTTTGTTGTTGAATGATTTATATATTCTTGAGTTTTCTGGGTACAATAAATCAATCACTGGTGGTGTGGTAAGCACTTGGCCATCCAACTTCCAAAATGAGCAAAAGCAGGTAAATGGAAGTGTGTCCCCAGGCATGTCTTAGCTATATTTTTTATTAGTTTACTTCTGCCTCTAGCTCAAAAACCTCTTTCAATTTAATTGGACCAAGCAGTCAGATGAACAAAAATGAAGCAAAGGAATGGCAATGTTTTACAAATTAGTGTTAGATTATGACCTTTATGGCATAAAGGAAGTAGTTGTCCAAATTTTCATCTTTCAGATGGGATAAGAATACTCCGTTTTGAGCAATATGAAATAGCTAGCTCAAAGTAAAACACAGATTGTGATTTTTAAAAAGGCTTAGCATCAGGAAAAGCAATGCAATGTATCACCAAATATGGTGGTGTAACAGAAGCAGAAGTGAATTTAGAGTTTGGGATCCTGAATTCCAATCCTGTCTTTGCAAGAGTTCCCTGTGTCACTTTGAGCAAATAACTTGATCTCTCTGAACCTTGTTTTCCTTATATGTAAAATGATGGTTACACGAGGTGACTCCAAAGGTGCCTTCCAGCTCTCAATATAGGGAGGGTCCTTGTAATGGTAATTTAAATGGAAAGATCTTTCTCATTCATTAATAGACCCATAAGATCTGTTTAAATCACCTGGAAGCCTAAGTCACATGTGGTGGGAGGAGCTTGCTGAACAGACAGAACAGAAAGGGTGGAGTGGAACTGAGAGGAAGTGAATGAGAGAGTTCAGGGCAGGGCAGCGCCAAGGCTGAGGCTCATGAGTATTTGCTTGTGAGAAGGCCCTGACTGCTGGGGGGTGGGGGAAGGCTTGGGAATGGCTTTGCCCCCTTCTGTGATCGTGTTTATGCACTTGTTCATCACCATGACACATTTGCTTTCTGGTGTCTGAATAAATGTTTTTCTTCTGCCTTCTATATAGAGTCTTTTATATTTTATGATTGAGAACTACACTGGTATATTCCTAGTCACCACCAGTGCTGTGAATATTGCCTTGGTGATAGTCCTATAAGTAGCAAAGAGGGGAGAGGCTTACACTTGGAGTTGAGAAGATCTGAGTTCAAATAGTCACTCCTTAATAAACTGGTGACTCCATAATAAAAGGATTTGTTCTGTAAAACTTGGACTCAGTCAAAAGGAGTAGAGAAGGCCCTATGTGCCTTCGAGGCCACAGATTTCCCACCCCTGCTCTATTGTAACAGTTAGGTCAGAGGCATTGTATAATACTTTACAATTTGCAAAGATCTTGCTATCTATTACCTTGCTACGTCCTAATAATAATCCTATGAGGTAAATGTTATCATTATGTCCATTTTACAGATGAAGAAACTGAGACTTAAAGACATCAAGTGACTTGCCTAGGGTCACACACCTAATAAGTGTCTAAAGCTGGGTGTGAAAATCTGGTCTTTAGTCCCTAGTTGCGTGATTGTAGGAGGTCATTTAATTTCTCTCAGACTGTGCTGTCATCTATAAGCCTGGTACAATAATAGAGCCTATCTCACAGGACTATTGTAAAGATCAAAAGAAATAATATGTGTAAAGCATGTTGCAAACTTAGAACATGGCTATTATTATTATACTATGATAGCCTCATCTGCAAAATGGCTACATGATCATCGAGGTTACTTCCAGTTTTAAATCCTGTTGGTAAAAGTGGTTTTGATAAATTGGAGGTTGGCCAGGGGTATTGTGAGCATAGATTCATGGTAGAAGAGGGAGATTGGCCTGGGTGAGAAGCCAGAGGTTTCATTGTGACTTAATGGTTCTAAGTAAGACCAGAGACTGGCAGAAAGTGAGAATGGGAGACTGGAGCAGTGCCCTGGAATTCCTTCCCTTGCAGGGACATTATAGTATATGCATAGGGTTGGGCGCCTATGGATGAGTCAATTAGCATGCATTAAGCATTCACTCTATCTCTATGTGGCAAAGATAGAGCACTGGTCTTGGAGTCAGGAAGATTCATCATCATGAGTTCAAATCTGGACAGTCACTAAGTGCCTTCATTTCCTCATCTATAAAATGAGCTGAAGAAGGAAATGACAAACCACTTCAGTATCTTTGCTGAGAAAACATCAAATGAGGTCATGAAGACTCAGATATAACTGAAAAATAACTGAACAACGATATTTCAGATATACTAAGTGCTTGAAATGAAAGAATACACACACACACACACACACACACACACACATACACACACACTTGCTTGTGCATACCCCTACCCCCACAAGTAGTGATAAAAGACTGAAAGACTGAAAGGTTAGATTTCACTATGTACCAATAATCTGAATGAGGAGCTTCTGTTTACCTGTTTCGGAAAGCAAGGAATTAAGGCAATTGGCAGATCTAACCAAAATAAGGATAGGAACTGGTCCTGTGATTTTATCACTATAGAGAAGTCCCTCTACTAATGAAGTTGGGACCTTCTCTGGGTCTTACAGTCTTACAGAGTTGCCTGGGAAACTGAGAGTTGAAATGACTCACCAAAGATCACAAAGCTAGTATGTCAGACGTGGGACTTGAACTCAAGTCTTCCTGTCTGTGAGATATGCTCTCTATCCTTAGATAGAACTGGGTGGTTCAATGGATAGAGAGCTAGACCTGAGTACAGAAGACCAATTTTCACACCCAGTTTTAGACACTTATTAAGTGTGTGCCCCTAGGCAACTTGATGTCTTTAAGTCTCAGTTTCTTCATCTGTAAAATGGGAATAATATTAACATTTACTTCACAGGATTATTATTAGGACCTAGTAAGATAATATATAACAAGATCTTTGCAAACTGTAAAGTGTTATATAGACGCTGTCTATCATTGTCATTTGGTACATTGCCTCTGACCTAACTGCTACAATAGAGCAGAGGTGGGAAATCTGTGGCCTCGAAGGCACATATGGCCTTCTACTCCTTTTGACTGAGTCCAAGTTTTACAGAACAAATCCTTTTATTAAGGAGGGCCCCCCTTGAGGGTCTCGAGACCACATGTGGCCTTGTGGCCACAGGTTCCCCATCCTTTTAATAGAGGCATAGCAATATGCCCCATCTATACCTCCAATTCCTCTGACACTATCATTTCTTATCAGTTAACGGGGATCATGAAGAGTCCAGGGGGGTGGAGCAGACCTAGAAGTTCCAAGTGATGGTAAATAAACTCTTATATTAACAAGGTCACTTTGTGCAGGTGGTACCTAATACCAACTGCTCTGGAATGGCATGTATACACACAAACATATATATATGTATACATATATATGTTTGTGTGTATGTATGTATATATGTATATTGTATACGTGCATATGTGTATATCTATGTATATATGTGTATGTGTATATGTATGTGTGTATGCGTATGCATATATGTGTATATATGTATAAACAGTACTTGTAGATGACCATCTTCCAGGTGAAGAATCAGTCTATTAAGGAGGACTCTGGCAAGAATCTGTCCAGCAATGACTAAGAGAGAGACCCCCACTATGATTGCCACAAGACAATCTACTCCTTTTACCCTTATAGAGATGGACAATGGAGGCATCCTTGAACTCCTGGAAGATAACCTCCTCTTGCCATGTAACCTGGAAAATTTCAGTCAGCTTTTGTATGAGCAACGGTCCCCCTACCTTGTAAATCTCAGCTGGTATAAAATCAGTACCAGGTGCTTTGCTAACATGAAAGGGGCCTAAGGGCCTTCAAAACCTCTTCTTCAGTAGGAAGTTCAGTTAAGGAAGGATTGACTTCAACCTGAGGTAAAAGGTCAGTGGCCTCAGCATCAATTCATGATGGTCTGTTGAGAACAGTATGCAAGTTTTCAGCCCATCTCTCTAGGATCATGTCCTTATCACTAATCAATGTGGCTCCATCAGCACTGAGTAATTGTGATGTACCATAAGTTTTTGGTCCATAAAGAGCTTTCAGGAATCATAAAAGAGCTTTGGATTGTTACTATCAGCATAAAACTGAATTTCATTTGCCTTCTTACTGAGGCAGCAATTCTGCATCTCTCTAAGCTTTGCTTGTACTTTACTTTTGATGGAATTAAATACTTCCTTCCTCCTTAATAGGCTGATCCTTCACCAGGAAGATGGTCATCTACCCTGAGAGCCAGTGTGGTTTCAGAAAAGGCCAAGGAACAGTCGATATGGCGTTTGCTGCCCGACAACTCCAGGAAATGCCTGAAGTGGAACAGAAATCTGTATACAATGTTTGTAAATCTGACCAAGGCTTTTGACACTATTAGTCATGAAGACATGGAAAATTATGCCAAAATTTGGTTGACCAGAGAAGTTCATCAATATTGTACATCAGTTTCATGATGACATATTTGCCTGGGTTCTGGATAGTGGACAATGCTCTCGTGCTGTCCCAGTCACCAATGGAGTGAAAAAGGGTTATGTGCTTGCTCCCACACTTTTTAGCATGATGTTTTCAGCCATGTTGTCAAATGCTTTCAATGATGATGAACACAGCATCAAGGTCAGCTACTGTCTGATGGTAAATTCTTCAATTTGAAAAGGCTACAAGCCAAGACCATAGTGGAGAGAGGGTTGGTGCATGATGTTCTGTTTGAAAATGACTGTGCACTCAATGCAGCCTCTGAAGCTGAGATGCAACAAAGTAAGGATGAATTCTCTGTTGCCTATACTAATTTTGGCCTAATAATTAATACCAAGAAATACAGGTGCCCCATCAGCCACCACCACACCATCCATACAAGGAACCATTGGTTATAACAAATGGAAAAGTTTTGAATGCTGAAAATAAGTTCACTTACCTTGGTAGTGCTAGCTCATTGTTTGGGAGGCTCTGAAGAAAAGTATAGGAGAGTAAAGATATTAGACTAACTGAAGGTCTACAGAGCTGTTGTGCTGACCTCATTGCTGTATACCTGTGAAACATGGAGAGTCTATTAGCGCCATGCCAGAAAACTGAATTGTTTCCATTTGAACTGTCTTAGGAAGATTCTGAAGGTCCTCTGGCAGGATAAGGTACCAGTATGTGTGTATGTATACACACACGCACACACATATACATGTATGTGCTCATTGTGTTGTGTGTTATACATGTGTATGCATGTGTATATGTGCATATGTGTATGTACATATGTGTATATGGATAGATAGATACATAGAAAAACCTAGCTTTTTTTCCTCTAAGGCTGTGCTGACTGTGTTTCAGGACTCATCTCCAAACATTTCATCTAATTTGGTGTGAGTAATCTTTACAATCTGGAATCTGGGAGGAGTTGTACTTAATCAATGGTGCCATCAATAGGAAAGAAGAGCCCTTTGCTCTGGAGATATACCGAATAAACTTCAGTGAGATCACAGATCTATTGAAGTCTAATAAAATATATACAAGCCTTTGTTCTAGGCCCTAAGGGGAAAAAAAGATTTTCAAAAATGATGTAATAATTTAGAAGATTTAGTAGTACAGACTGCTCTTTCAGGAAATGTTTCCATGTAAGAGAATTAGAATAATAAATCCAAAAAGCAGTAGAATCCAAATAAGGTAGATTTTGTTTTTAGGAGAAGGGAAACCTGATTGAAGGGAAAAGAGCCAGGAGAGTGGAGAGGTACTAGAGAGAAAGATATGATTATTGGAGCAAAATATAGAAAGGTGCTACTATTCTAGGCTATTTGCATCTCCTAAATACATTCCCATAAGGCCATGTAAAGTCTCTGTACAACAAGAGTAAACATGAACCCACTAAGCTATCCTGAAGACTAGTCTTCCTCATAATATCTAGTGAGGGCAACCTGGCCTAGCTCTAGCTGGTCTGACTTCTTCCTCCTTTACCACCAATAAACATAAACTGAAGGCCCAAGGCTAAAGGGTTTCCTCTTTGGGGTCCCCCATATTCATCCAATCATCTAAGAACCAAGTCAAGTGTCCAAGATCCTAGGAGTACCTTTTCCCCTCAAACTCTCAAGAAATCACACAAACAGAAAGGTAAGCTAGAACCCTGAGATATTTCTTAAGTAGAGTTCTCAGTACTGATCTGCCAATCTAAAGCACAAAAACAAGCAGAATTTGTTTCAAATCATCAGAGAATAATGAAATCTTTGTTAAGTCTTAATTTTAATAGGTCACTAATCACAGAAGAGGGATGGAAAATGAAGTATTGGAGTATCTACAGTATTGTCTCCAGAGTATCCCCAACTCTACAGGTTGCTTGCTTCCCCTTAGCCCAGCTTGATTCATCTTCATCTTCATTAAACAAACAAGTAATGAGTATTTATTGAGCCCCTATATTTGCCAGGTAGTGTGCTAGCTGCTGGGAATGCAAATACATTTTGCATTTCTCTCAACAAAGCCATTTCCTTACCTATGGGAAGGGAGTCAAAAGTTGGTTGAGGAATTACCCTTGGCTAGGAGAGTCAATTCATCCTTAGACCCCAAAAGACATAACTCACCACCTAGAGCCCAAGATCCTTGGGAAGAGCAGAGCCACATCAAACCAATAAGTCCTACTTCTAGCTCAGACCCTGCAACCATCATTTGGGAAGACAACCATTATAGATAAGGAGTCCACCTTTCTCAATACCACCAACCAACTACTGATCAACTATATGACTGGCAAGTAAGCCCAAGAACCCTGTGTGTAGCTCTACCTCCCCTACCACCAGATCAACCAAGCCCCCAAAGCCATTATTCAAAGAAACAATACTTTTAGAGGTACAGCTGGGAAACTGCTTCTTTAGATGCTATACCCACAGCTACTCAAGACCCGGAAAGGTCATTGGCACCATTGCATCAGAAACTGATATGATTTTATTGAAGGAAATTACATTATAGAAGAGTTACCACTATCAACTTTGCTGTTGCATACTAAAGACCATGAGACCTTTCTGACTTCCAGTTGAAATTTTCCATATGTGTTGTCTTCTCCATTAGAATACGAGTTGCTTGAGAGAAGGAATTGTCTTATTTTTTTCTATTTTTATCACTAGTTTATTGCATATGGGGTGTGATTAATAAATGCTCTTTCATTCATTCAATCCTCAGAGATAAAGAGAAAAGGAGAGAAGGGGAACAACATGGAAATTCTGAAGTGAAGACAGGAGATGTACTTCCTTTGGATAGCCACAATCTTTTCAGAAAAGTATCAAATCAATCAACAAGAATTTGTCAATTACTTACTACTGACAGGCATCATTCTAAGCCCTTGGAATACAAAGGCAACAACAGTCTTTTCTTTTACTTACATTCTAATGGTGATGCTCAGATGTATATAAAAGTTACATAAAGGGTAGATTTAAAATAATTTGACCATAGAGGGAAAGATTGTTGCAGTTGTGGGGACCAGAAAAGACCTCCTACAGAAGTAGGTGTTAATATTCTCCCCTATTGGAGATGGGGGGGGGGGCGGGTGGAGAGAAGGAATAAGCTGCAGTTTAAGGAAAAGGTTTGAAATGAATACTGAGGAAAGTGCATTAGGGTCACTGGAACCCTTGAAAATGTATCCTCCAAAAACTAATCTCAAAGCTCTTTGGTAATTGTTGACTGAACATCAGAGTATTTGGAGACTATAATAAAGAAAGCAATACCTAGAGAGAAGCTCTTCATCATACGGCAGTTCAGTTATTGAGGGAGGGAAGGAAGGAAGGAGAGAGAGAGGGAAAGAGAGAGAGAGAGAGAAGGAGAGAGGAGATAATTACAAAGTTGTGGTTGATGATAAAAATGTTCATTTGGTTAAGAAAGTAGCAATGCATCTGAGTTCTCTCACAAGCTTTTTAACTGGAGTGAAAGACCTGTCTTAGTAAGGACCAAGACATATTAATGCCATCTAGTGGCATCATACGATAATTACAAGTACTTTTCCCATAAAATATACAGTCATTTTCCCTAAGAAATGGGAAGCAAGGTACTAAGATATGACCCCCCACTCTGCTATATAATATATAGAGTCCCTGCATGTAGAATCATGACTATAAACCTTAGAAGACAGATAACACCAGGAATACTAGTTTTGCCCATTATTTTTATACAGTTGAAATCTGGTTTCAAAATGAACTCTAAGGATGAGTCTCTAAAAAAATGTTATTGTTCAGTAGTTTTCAAGGGTGTCTGACTCTAAAAGAATCTTGCTATTCAGTAATTTTTGACAAAGTCAGACTCTTCATGACCCCATTTGGGGTTTTCTTGGCAAAGACACTGAAGTGATTTGCCATTTCCTTCTCCAGTTCATTTTACAGATGAAGAAACTGAGGCAAACAGAGTAACATGTCCAGGGTCAGACAGCTAGTAGGTGTCTGAGGTCAGATTTGAACTCAGGTCTTCCTGACTCCAAGTCTAGTGTTCTATCCACGGAATCACTTATATCACAAAAGACTAACATGCAGAATGGGAAGTGGGGAAGGGGGGCTTATCTGGAAATAAGGAAAGGAGCTACTGCTGTCAAGTAGCAAACACCAAACCTTTTAACTTCTCCTCTAGACCACTACAATAGCTTTCTATTTGGTCTCCCTGCCTGGGGTGTCTGCTTTCTTTAATTCACCCTCTCCACAGCCGCAACTTACCTTTGTATCTCTGTTATACAAGGTGTTTCAAAAGCCTTCATACAGTTTTCAGTTTTAATAGCATAAAGAAGTTTTATTAGCTTAAAATCAAACCAAGACTTTTGGGACACCCTGTAAACATTACTCCCTTGAGATGTTCTGTGAATCCAACCAAATTGTCCTTCTTGTTCCTTCCCACGCCATCTCCCACCTCCATGTCTTTGTCTAGAATGCACTCCCTCCTCACTTCCACTTATTAGAATCCTTAGGTTCCTTCAACATTCAATTCAAGCATCATCTTCTATGTGAGACCTCTCTCTATCCCCCTTTACCCCCCAACTGCTATTCTTTTCCCCTGAAGAAACTATCTTGTTTGTGTGTATATTTATATATATATGTATATAAATACACATGTATGTACATATGTACATACACATATAAAATATATATATATATATATCTTTTGTATATTCTTATACATGCACAAAAATGTTTTCTCTGATAGAATATAAAGTTTCCAGAGACAGAACTTGTTTCATTTTTGACTTTATATCTCTTATACCTAGCATAGTGCTTGACACATAGTAGGCACTTAAGAAATGCTTGATTGATTGACAGTACATTAATACAATTATTTCTCAACAAATAATCAATATCATATATCATATATTTGTATGTATGTTAGTCTATTTCATCCCTGCTGGCAGCTGTTCCAAGTCCCTTTGTAGCTGCCAAGGGACCAGCTTGGCCCTTGGTCCAATTTGTGGTCCCCAAGGGACACGTATGTCTAAATACCTCTATCCAGTGCCTAACTCCTTAAGACCCTTAATGAATATCTGTTGGCAGGGATGATGACAACTTTTAACTGTCATTTGTATTTTTTCTCATTAGTGTGTGTCTATACAGCGCAAATGAAAAAGAAAGTTGCACAGCCTATTTGCCCAAGTTATGGGCAGTTTTTTATGCCGGTTTTGATATCTAAAAATAAATCAAAAATCATTCTTTTTGGTGAACATGTGAAATGTGGTTAAAATAAAAATTAAGAATGTGATGTCACAAAAAGGCAACATGCCAACTGAAGAGGGTTATCATGAAATGTGGGTAGATTCTTCAAGTGATCTCTTGTAATTGCATTCTTCTTTACCATAATCTTTTCTGATTGACTATTAGATGTTGCACTTTAGCTGAGAGTGTACCAGGAAACCCTTGAAATGCAGGAAATCTACAGAAGAGCTCCATGGAAACATGAGGAGATACAGAACCTTTTGTACGACATTACAGGCACACCTCATTTTATTTTGTTTTGTTTCATTAAATTTCATAGATATTGTGCTTTTTTACAAACTGAAGATCTGTGGCAACCTGGCATCAAGTAAGTCTATCACTGCCATTTTCCCAATAACATGTGCTCACATCATTTCTCTGTGTCAGATTTTGGTAATTCTCACAATATTTCAAATTTTTTACTAATGTATTTGTTATGGTTATCTGTGATCAGTGATCTTTGATGTTACTATGGTAATTATTTTGGGGTGCCATGAACCATGCCCAATTAAGATAGAGAACTTAATAAATACTCTGTGTATTTTGACTCCTCCACCAATCTGCCACATTACCATCCGTCCTCAAGCCTCTCTATTCCATGAAACAACAATATTGAAACTAGATCAACTAATCAATTAATAGATCAATTAATAACCTTCAAAATGTCTCTAAGTGTTCAAATGAAAAGAAGAGTCAATCTGAACAGTAAATTTCATTGTTGTCTTATTTGAAGAAATTGCCACAGTCACCCCAGCCTTCAGCAACCAACACTCTGATCTGTCTACAGCCATCAACATCATGGCAAGACCCTCCACCAGCAAAATATTACAACTCATTGAATATTTCTATATTCACTTTACTTCAGTGGTCTGGAACCAACCCCACAGTATCTCCATGCTGTGCCTGTATACACACCTTCTCCCAGCTCTTTTCATCCTTCCTTCCCTTAACTCAATCACTGTGCAGGTTCCTAATAGCTAATTCTGCTGATGGTACAGGGGTTTCATCTTTCTCCCTCATGCCATCTGTCTTCCTGACATAATCTACCATAGCTTCCCCTCCCAAAGGAAGATATGCAGACCACCTCCATCTTCCTGCTCTGCTCTATTCTCTTCTGTTTTGTGATGTCTTTGGTAGTAACTACAGTTAGCTCCACAAAAAAGAATGACATGGAACAGAGCAATGGGAAGAGAATGTTAACGCATTCATTGGAAACTTCTCCTCACAGTGGCTAAAACTTGATAATAGCAAAGACTCTCTGGTGACACAGTGGATAGAGTTTCTGACCTGGAATCAGGAAGATTCATCTTCATGAGTTCAAATCTGGCTTCACACACTAGCTGTATGATCCTGAAAAAGTCAGACCTGTATGCCTCAGTTACTTCACTTGTAAAATGAGCTGGAGAAGGAAATGATAAACCACTCCAGTATCTTTTCTAAGAAAACCCAAAATGGAGCCACAAAGAGTCTAGCTATGACTGCAAAATAACTCAACAAAAACAACAATGACCATAAACATTGAGGATCATCATTTGAGCAACTCTTTCAATTCACTTGCTGGATGCCTCCTCTAAAAGGCTGTCAAAGGTCGTGTTTCACATTATAGACAGTCTTCAGTTCTTATCCATTTGACATTTGGCAGACTCAGTAGTCCCTTGGTAGAATAAAGTATTCACTATAATCATGTTACACTTTATCTTGCTTTGAAAATAGTTATTTTCATTTGAAATTTGAAAAGAAAAATTAAGTGATTTAAATAACCCATAATAAAGATAACTACAATGTTAGTATATTTTCTAAGGCCAAGTGAAAGGGCCAATGAGAACAAATAAAATGAACATCCTCCCTCAGAAGACTTTGCTACTGCTCTTTTCATGGAGTTTGCCACCTTGTCAGTTGCTTGCTAGCTATAGGATGAAGACTGTAGAAATCAGTTTCTGTGAAGCTTGTAAAAGCTAATTGAAGTTGTCTGTCCCAAGAAAAACCTCTACTTTTTACATTTGATCTTATATATTAATTATAAGCTATAGTTTATGATTTGGAGACATCATTGGACCCCAACAGGCCATTGAACTCTAAATTAACGATTATCTGACCCATTTTTCTCTCTTAACAGCATTACTACATAAGATTAATATCTGAGCATAGGGATACATGGCTCTAGAAATAGTCCACTAATCGTTATCCAAGGGTCAGCAATGCCTTAGGAGTAGTCTACCATGACTTTGAAATGAGTCTGTCATCTGAGCTTGCCCAGGGTCCTGATGGATTCTCAAGAATATATTTTCCCAAATCTGAAATTAATTGAGATTCTTGCCTTGTGTTAAATGCATTGAGAAGAATTAATGTATTTTGACACAACTTCAGAAACCAAATTAAATCTAATAACAATTCTTGTACTTGTTAGTGATTGTCTTATTAAGAAAAGATGATTTTTCAATGTCTAATCATCTCTACTTGGCTTATTATGCTATCCATGTGAAAGAGTCTACTCCACTCCATTAGCTAGCCTATACTCTATAAGTAATATCACTTTACTCGTCTTTTGGTTAGGCTAAAAGTCATTGTGATTGACGACAATCAGTGCCATTCTCCTATCCTTTACTCATTGCTGTGAGCAGGAAGATGCAGTAGAACTCTGGGTGTGGAAACCATTTGTTATTGTTCAGTTGTATCCAACTCTTTGTGACCCCATAGACCATAGCATGCCAGGCCCCTCTATCCTCCACAATCTTTCCAACTGTCCAAGTTCATATTCATTACTTCCATGACACTATCTATCCATTTCATCCCCTGCTATCCACTTTTCCTTTTGTCATCAATCTTTCCCGACATCAGTTTCTTTTTCAATGAATCCCATCTTCTCATTATGTAGGGAAGATTATGTTTAAGTTTTAACTTCAGTACTTGATCTTCCAGTGAATAGCCTGAATTAATGTCTTTAAGTATTGACTGAATTGATCTCCTTACTGTTTATGAGACTTCCAAAAGTCTTCTCCCGCACCACAATTTATAGTCCAGCTCTCACAGCCATACATTTCTTCTGGAAAAAACCATAGCTTTGACTATCCACTGATGCAAATCAGTAACCTCGGAGGAATCTATCCTCTTATAAAGTTGCTTAGACCACTAACAATAGAAATTCCTTCCACAAGACAGATTGTAATTCATCTATAACTTAGAAGATGATTCTTGAAGCACAGAGAGGTCAAGTGACTTACCAAAAATCACACAGGTAGTTCATGTCAAAGGCAGAGTTCAGTCCCGGGTTTTCCTTTTTCTACATCCAGTACACTATCATACCTAATTTACAAGACATTTTAACCATGACAGTGATCTAGAATCTTGTACCTTTCCCCAGAGGGATATTTCAAAGCTTAAAAGTTATGACCAGTTTAAGGCAATGAAGTTGGAGGGCATCAGAACTAATTAAATACTACCTCTAGAATTTTTGTGACCTTGAAATAAGTTGATTATCTGCTTTCTGCAGTTCAATTTTATTTTTTTTTTATCCTATGCTTTTAATCTGTATAAAGCAAAGGAGATTACTGTCAGCTTTCCTCCTTACCTCAACAGAATACTGTGAGGGTGACTTAGATCAAGTTCCTCAAGGAGATGTAATTTTTTAAAAAACACCTCCTTGTAGTGTGGTGTGAATATTTGCAAGAATGGTTGCTTAAAGGTGTTTTCTTGCCTTTAGTGGGTTTAACTGATATTCTTGCCATTACTTTAACATAGACTTGATTTAATCCTATATAAAAGCAAAGACTGTTGTTAGTTAATTAAAAGTACTGTAATGTCTTAAAGTAGTCAGCAGGTTTTAATGGGCTGCTGATCAGAGAGAATGTGGCTCTTTTTAATGATTCTTTTGTGCTTTTTTAAGTTGTAGTGTATTTATATAATCACCTACCAATAGTGTCTACACAATGGCAAAAAGAAGATAAAAAAGGATTTGTAGCAATAAAATGGAAATTCTCAAATGCAACCAACAGAAAATGCTTTGATATTTTTTCTTCCAATATTCTCAGATCCCTTTATAAACAATTATACTTCTTCGCAGGGGAGGGACACATAAATCCCACTTCATAGGTAGGGAAACAATAACTGAGAGGAACAGGAAACAATTTCCCTCTAGCAAAATATAATGAGTCAGTTTAAAAATAAAGGTTAAGAATTTTTTTACTCCTGGTCTAACCATTAGAATGAAATATTTCTATCCTTTCTGTAAAATAAAAAATGAATATGTACACTAATGGATTGGAGGTAAGATGCCTTATAAAGGAATTTTCATACCGTCAATTAATAAGTATTTATTAAGCACCTATCATGTTCCAAGTTCTAGGGTATGGGAAACAAAAGCCCTGAAACAGCTATCATTTTATGATGAATTCAACATATATATACTCTTGCATAGGTTTATACAAAACAGATAGAGGACAGTTAATTCAGTAAAGCAGTAGCTGCTGGGTAGGGAAAGACAGAAAAAACCACCTGTAGAAGGTAAGGTTTAAGATGAGTCTTAAAGGAAACCAGGAACTCTAAGATGCAATCATCCAAGGGTAGGCCTGCAAAGCTGATTAAGCACAGGAATGCAAAGATGAGAATACAAAGATGATACATGTGTTTGGAAGTATCTTCTCTCACTATGGGTCATTGGTTGCTGCCATGACTCTCTCCCATGTAAGACGCTTGCTTCCCCTTCTTGTGTCATGAAGATGCCCAAGAAATCTTCTCCAGCAATAAGCCTTCACCTAAGTCTTGTTGAATCAGTTACATAGATCTCAGGCCAAAACTATAAGATGCATTATTACCGCTCAGTTTCTCTTTTAGATGCACTGTGTCCTGGCTCCAGAGCAATTCAGGGCCTGATAGGGAACACCCTGGGACACCTGAAGGAACATGCACATGCTGCAAAACCTCCTCTCTGCCTTCCCCAGAGAGACAGTGAATGCACCATCAATAGAAGAAACAAAAAAAGGTGACCAGATCACCATAGCTGAACTTTGTCAAACTTCTTGTGTTCTTCTGTGACTAATTATTTCCCTAATTTCTCAGCATTCCCCTCTCCAATCCATCATCTATCAACTATCAATTTAATCATCTTTATGTATTTTTTTGTCATTCAGTCAATTTTTCAGTCATGTCCAACTCTTTGTGGACCCATTTGGGGTTTTCTTGGCAAAGATATTGGAGTGGTTTTGCCATTTCCTTCTTCAGCCCATTTTACAGATGAGGAAACAAAGGTAAATAGGGTTAAGTGACTTGCCCAGGGTCACACAATTAGTAAGTGTCTGAGGCCAGACTGCACTCAGGAAGAATCTTTCTGACTCCAGGCTCAGTGCTCTATCCACTATGCCGCCTGGTGACCTTCCTTATATATCATTGATCCTCAAGAACCATCAGTAGCCCCTCTCACCTACTTATTAAAATATGAGCCCCTGACTCTTCCACAACTTGCCTCCAACTAACATTTCCACACTTATCTTGCACCACTTTCTTCACATATTTTACCTTCTAGGCGTAGTGGGAAACCTGCCTGCTGTTCTTTTCACCTTCATTTCTCCTGTCTCTCTGCCTCTCCTCATATTTTCCTATATTCTCTGAACAGATTTATGCCTCCTAAGTCTCTGCCTCTTAAAATCCATTCCTTTTTTCCAGGTTCAATTTAAGGGTCCCTTCCACCTGAATGACTTTCCCTTATTCCCTTTGCAAGAATATGATTTCTCCTTCCTCAGATTTCTAAGAGTACTGTGCCTGGACCTCTCCTTCATTCTAAAAGCATTCTGCCTCCTATTACAGCTATCTGTGTACATCTTCCTGCCTGTGACATCATAAATTCCTTGGGTACAGCATCTGTTATTTTATTTTTGTGTCTGCTTGTATAAAAGTATAGGAAATGGCCTATAATGTTATTAATATAGGAGTCCCTGGATGAGGAAATTCCCTCTAATAACAGAAATCTGCACCTTCTCTAAAACATTATTCTTTGAGAGTTGCCCAAGGCACTGTGGTTCTTTTTCCAGAGCCAAACACCCAGTATGAGTCAGAAGTAGGACTTGACAACTATTTCTTCCTGGATCTTTATCTTACTATAACACACTATATGTAGGAGGTATTTAGTAAATGTTCATTGAGTAGAATTTAATAGGAGGGATATAACATAAGGAAAAGTGTAGGGATATTAATGCCAAACTTTTTAAAAAGCTGCCAGACACTGTTGTATTCTCTTTTTCAGTTATATAGCCCAGGGGTTCCCATTTAGTAGATGCAAACCTCTTGGGGGTTCATGATAGTGACCCAATGGATTACTGCTAAAAATTCATTTATGGTGCCTTAAGAAGGAAATAATTGCCCAATTATGTTACAAATGCATTTTCCTCTGTGACAATAAGTATATGCATGTTTGAAGCATTTTAAAGTTGTTTCTGCAGTGATTAGAAACATTAACATTATAGTTATTATAAGTGCTTAATTAATAATTCTAAAAAGAAGATTATGAGTAACTTATTAAATTACCCTAGGGGTTCATCATACCTTGTCTTATTTTTGTCATTTAAAGATGTTCACAGAACAAAAAATGTTTTGGACCAGTGGTCCAGCCCTAGCATGGTGACCATGTAGGCTAATACTTCTGTCTATACTCTCTACCAATTTTGAAGTGGGAACAGAAAATTAGTTTCAAGGAGAAACATATAGAATCTTTCCAAATCTTAAGTCATCTGGTGCCACATCTGTTTCAACACTAAACATTACTGAGAGTTTTCATTCCTTTCCATATCTTTCTTTTGCCAAAACTCCCCTAGCCTTACATAGGCTATTTTAGATAAATTTTCTCCAATCACAAAGAATACTAAAGACTACACATTGTACCACACTCTGTACTCCTCCAAAAAAGTGTTTCCTATAACCTCAACAAGATTTGTAAATTAGGTTGAAAGAGTACTAAAGATCAAATAGAGTGGGAACCTGATCCATGAAGAATAAACCAGATTTGGAAAAAGTTCCTTGAAAATCAAAACTAAATTTATAGTTGCAAAGATGATTTTTTTAAGTGGAGCGTTTCGTCCATTTGCATTCATCAGCTTAAAAAACTGTTTTCCTACGAAACGAACGTCTCTCATTCCTCACAATCCATTCTTTCCTTAACCATTTGTAGACTGGCCTCTATTCCTACCACTCAAGTGAAACTGTTCTCACACAAGAAAAAAAGATTATTAATTATATACTATCAGATGAATATTTTTTTTCAAAAAGTCACTTTCTTTTGTCTTCTGGAAGACATGTGTTATCTTTCCCCTTTAGAATGGGAACTCCTTGAAATCAGAGAATGTCTTTTTTGGTCTATATTCTCCATGCTTAGTATATTGCTTTACAACATAGCAAGCACTTTAAAAATGCTTTTTCATTCATTCATTTATTCATTCATTCCTTTATTCTCTTGATTCTTAACTTGTTGACTATACCCTATCACTCCATATTCTTTCTTCCCTTTACTTTAAACCTATTTCTTCTCTATCTGTTCTTTCTCTGACTGCTCATCTTTTTTCCAGCCTTTTGTGGTTGTCCAGTCATTTTTCAATCTTGTGTGACTCTTCACGACCCCATTTGGGATTTTCTTGGCAAAGATACTGGAGTGGTTTGCCATTTCCAGATCATTTTACAAATGATAAAACTGAGGTAAACAGGGTTAAGGGACTTTCCCAGGCTCCTACAGGTAAGTAAGTGTTGGAGACCAGATCTGAACTCAAGAAGATGAGTCTTCCTGAATCCATGCCCAGCACTCTATCTACTGTTCTCTTGCCTCCTTACTTTTCCCTTGGTGATTTCACCCACTTTCAATTTCAACTACTAGCAACAACTGCAGCAGCATATAACAATAGATAGTCTGGCTTGGAGTAGGGAAGATTGTGGTTCAAGATTTACCTCTGACACATACTGACTGTATGACCTGTGCAAGTCACTTAACTTCCCAGTGTTTAGGCATCTCTCTAAGACTGTAAGTTGCAAAGAAGGTGCTGACCTGTACTAATTGAGAGATTTCCTTATCCAGGAATTTCCAATATCAATAAAATTGCAAGTTTAATAAACTATTTTAATAACAATGACCCCCTTAAAGTTTGATCCATCATTCATATTGGAGGGGAAGGAGCAGAAGGAGTAGGGAGGCAGAGAGAAACATCAGCAAAATAGGAGAAAACAAGCAGAGGTGAAGTACGTAGGCATTTCATCTGTCCTGTAATCAGTTCAGTAACTGCAAAGATGTGAAAGGAACCCTGAAAGCCCAATGAATTGGACCCTGTTAACAGCACTAATTGGGTTAGTACTTTTGTCAGATAGAATGTGATCTTGGGTCTTAACCTCTCTGGGTCTCAATTTCTCTTTCTATAAAAAGGGTTCAGACTTGATCTTTAAAAGCCTGTTCTGACTCTGAATCAGCCATCCCATAATTCACATGCAACTTCTCCAAAGAGTGAAAAAAATAGTTGGAAGAAAGTCATCTATAAGAAGAAAGTGCCCATATATACCAAAATATTTCTAACAGCATTTTTTGTAATAACAAAGATTTGGAAATAAAATAGATGTCCTTTGATTGGAGAATGGAAAAAAGAAATTATAGTACATGAATGAAATGGACTATTATTGTGCTGTAAGAAATAATGTATGCGATAGAGAATCATAGAAAGATCTATATGAACTGATACAGTGAAGTTAGCACCCAATAAAAAAATGTACACAGACAACAATGTCATGGAAAGAACAGCTACACACACACACACATGCACACATATCAAAAGTGAAAGTAGCAAAATTTTAAAAATCAAGAACGATTCAGCTGAAGAGATAAGACATATCCCAACCCACTCCTTCATGAAAGTGGGAGATGCACAAGTATTGCATATGTTTTCAGACTTTTTAAATTTATTGGTCATTTGTGCTGATTTTCTCCCTCTACGAAGGAGAAGGGGGAGGTTTTTGTTTTTGTTTTTTAAATAGCATTTGTTATATAGCAAGGCTCTTGGAATAGGGAAGGGGAACTATATTAGGGGAAAATATGATGTTTTAAAAAACAAAATACAGCTATAAAAATTGTTTTAAAAAAAGAAAATAGATAAGGCAGCAAGAGGTTATAGGCTCTTTGAAACTGTCATGGTGATCAGCTTGGCATAGAAAATAGCAGAACACATAACCCCTCTTAGAAATCTGATCAAACAAAAAGGCAAGAAATACTGGAACAAATCATAACCACCAAACACCCTGCAAGAAATGCTGCAATGCAGATGGTGCTAATCACTAAAGCAGGCGAACCAGAAGTGCACATGAAATGGATTGAAAAGAGGAATGTTTTCATTATGCATCAGGACTGTCTCATAACAAAACTGGAAATGGATCTCTCCAACAACAGACCAGGACTTCATGCTGTATTGTTATCAATGTCCCCTTTAGCCCCATCTCACACAACAGAATTTTACCTGTCAATGCAGTGCAATCAAACAATAACTCTGTCCTTAAGCTTAGGTGACATGGAATAAGTTATGAAATAGAGAAGCTACAAAATATCTCAAGAGGAAAAAGTAGAAAGAACTCAGGAAAACTTGAAAAACTTCACTTAGTACAAACTCCAGAAATTATATCTTATCTCATTTGTCTGCTACTGGGATTGTGCTGTGGATGCTTTCAGCAAGCCCACAGAGGATAAGCTTACATGCTAATACTTTTATTTAACTACAAAAAAGCAGCTGTTTTATCCACCTGTATAATAGCCCATAGAACATTGAATAGAAAAGAATGATAGCAGGATGACATTCTATCCTTGGAACGGTTCCCTTCAGAACCACCTCAAAAAAATTAGAACAAGGTAAAACATAATAGTAGAGAAATGATTATTAATAACCAATATCGAGATTCAGAGCTCACCTCTTGCTCTGAAGTTCTTTAAAAGTTCAGATTCTTGAAGGCCTTTACTAATGATATTGCATTAGCTCTACTAATCTTGGTCAGACTCCACTCAATCTAAAGGAATTTAGTCTATGGTAGAGAATCCCATTGTGTCTAGATAGCCCAAGGCTGGGAGAGGTCTGGTATTGTAATATTTTTTCTGTCCACCCATGATGATAGGCAAGCTCAGCTCTTCATTGAAAAGGGTACATAAATTAGGAGTCTTGACACCATGATTGTCTTTGGTCTAAAGAGAGAGAGTCAAATGTTCATCCTTTTATTAATAACATTCTAGCCTTATTAATAAAATGATTAAACTACCCAGAAACTATGTCTCTTGAACCTTTTTAATCTCATAGTAATTATGATGACACTTGATATTCCTCATTATTCCATATTTCCCTTTAAAAATAGCCCTACACCAAATTTCTATATTTCCACAGTCTCCTAGGCTTATAACATTAGGGTTCCTCAACTCTTCACTCTCTCTCACCCCACACATCCATTCTATTTCCAAATCTGGCACTTTCTACATCCTGATTCTATTTCCATCCTCACATAAGTACCACTTGAAATCAAGTCCTTGTCACCTCTTACTTAGGTATTGCAATGTCCTCCTAACTAGTCTCTCACATCTCCAATCCATCGTCCACACAGCTGCCAATGTAATTTTCCTTACATGCAGATTAGACCGAGTCACTTTTCTGCTCAATAAACTTCACTGGCTCCCTATTACTACAGAGATGAAATATAAACTCCTCTTTTTAACTTTTAAAGCACAATTTATTCCCAACCTATCTTTCTGGTCAATTGCACATTATTCTCTCTTCCATATTATGTCATCCCAGCCAAACTGGTTTTCTCTCTGGTCCTTTTAAATAGTATTCCATCTCCCATCTCTATACCATTGAATCAGATATTCCCCATGTCTAAAATTCCCTCTCTTTTGACCTCTCCCTTAGAAATTCTCTCATTTCCTTCAAGACCTAGGTCAAGAACCATCTTCTTCACAACTCCTTTCTTGATTTTCAACTAACTGCCAGTGTGCTAATATTCTTATATTCATTTTGTATTTATTTTATATATCCATTTAGATATAAATGTATATAATATATACCAATATATTTGTATTTATATGATCAATGGCATGTGTACATGTGTATCATATAAATACATGTGCATATATATATAATAAATACAAAATTAATATGCATGTGTATACACATACAATATGTGTATGTATACACATACATGTACATATATACATTATATATAAATATATGCACATATACACACATTGTATATACATACACATCTATACATACATTATATATGCATACATGCACATGTATACATGCACACACATGTATACGTGCATCACATACACATGCGTATATACATGAACACATGCATTAAATACACACATGTGTAATTATATGTGCATGCATTATATGTATGTATATATGTGTATACATATGTACACATTATATATAATGTGTGTGTACATACATGCACACATACACACACACATAAAATGGTGGGTGGCCATTGAGGGATCATTCCTTAAAGCCCATGAACACATTTTATGCCTGCTGTCATTCCAACATGAGAAACTTCAAAAGCTGGTTTTGAGCATAGTAACCCAAAGTTTCATGCTGTACAATGACAAAAGGCCGTCTAATTATCTTCAGAACCCGTACTCATGATGCCAGGTACTCTGACTACCTGTAGCTAGAAATAAGTTGCCTACAGAAAGATCATCTTAACTCTCCCTTAGTCATTTTCTGTACTTTTCTTTCCTGATGGTGAATGAGCAAGAACTGATATGAGGTACTATGTTGGGAAAGGGGCAGAAGTCAACCTATTTCCCATCCAGCTTTCACGAATAGATGGCACTTTGGTGATTTTTTTGTCCATAAAATGAGTATTCCAGAACAGGGAATGCCATTGACGAAAGAGCTATCAGAATCATTGGAGAGGTTTCACCAGTCAGTAGAGCTGGTAGCAGCGGCAGCAGCAATGTCTGGTCAGGAGACAGAAAAGCAGGTGTTAAACCCAGCCCAGCAGCACCTTGCCCCATCAACTGAGACACCATGCCCAGCACGGAGATTGCGCATGCTGGAGTTGAACTTGGTGGAGACCCTGCAAAGAGAACAAAAGACCTCTAAGACCAGAAGTCTCCAAGTCCCCCTCAGTTCCACATGTTTCCTACTCATGTGCCTGACTACTTCTATATAAATGAGCCCACCCTCCCCAAGAACTTTTAGCCCAGGGACTCTGTAGGTGCTCAAGAGGACTGCAAACCTCCCCTCATCCCTACTCTCACTTTGTGAGGGTTATTTTGTAACTACTGTTCTTACTATATCTTCTGTAGCAGACAGCCCGCGCCGCGTCCCTACACGGCTGGGTGATGTGGTGAAGAAGAAAGACACAGCACACAGGAGAAGAAAGACCAACTCCGTGTATTGATCTGAGGGTCTGGGTATTTGTAGACAGAAACTGCAAGCCTACCTGACATTCTGCTTGTCTCCACCCTAGTGATCAAATCAGTCTTATAAGACTGTGAGCTTAGGGGCATCTATTTTACATATCCCTTATTTTCTGTAATTCTCTTGTTTGTCTCATAGAGACAGTAACATCGAAGGGAGAGCCATTCCGGATGATAATGAGCACCATCTCAAAGAACAGTTTCCCTGAAGGTCTATCCTGATCTTGTCTACTTCACTCCCCCGTGGCCCCCAATCACCTTCATAAATACCAATGTATAAAAATCTCTGGTTCATTTAGAGTAAGGAGCACGGAGGACTGGGTTTGTGAATGACAATGACAGAAAATACCCTTTCAGGGTTGTCCTTAGAACCATCTGGAGAGAAGTATCGATTGTGTTCTGAGAATCTAACCTGATTATACTATATGAATTGGGAGAATGAGCTCTTAGGAAATGCTACCCATAATATTTGTACATATCTCTCCCAATAGAATGTAAACTGTTTCTCCTTCTCTTTCTTCTTTTCCTCTGTCTTCTGCTTCCTCCTCGTCTTTCTCTTCCTCCCCCTCCCCCTCTCCTGCACAGTTAGTAAGTAAGTCCCTGAGGCCACATTTGAACTCACATCCTCCTGACTCCAGGCTTGGTGCTCTATTTAAGCTTCTTGAGAACTGACTGTTTCATTATATGTGTTTCTGTCTCCAGTGCCTACCACAGGAGTTGCTTAAGAAATTCTTATTCTTTTTTTTTTTCATTTTTATTTTTACTTATTTTTTTATAAATTTATTTATTTAACTTTTTACATTCATTTTCACAAGATTTTGGGTTCCAAATTTTCTTCCCATTGGTCCCCTCCCCTCTCCCCAATACACTGAGCATTCTAATTTCCCCTATCACCAATCTGCCCTCTCTTCTTTCATCCCTCCCTTCCCTTACCCCATCTTCTTTTTTGTCCTGTAGGGCCAGATAACTTTCTATTCCCTATTCCCTGTATTTCTTATTTCCTAGGAGCAAGAACAATACACAACAGTTGTTCCTAAAACTTTAAGTTCCAACTTCTCCCCATCCCTCCCTCCCCACCCATTCCCTTTGGGAAGGCAAGCAATTCAATATAGGCCATATCTGTGTAGTTTTGCAAGTGATTTCCATAATAGTCGTGTTGTGTAAGACTAACTATATTTCCCTCCATCCTATC
>CM053771.1:336281371-336301298 GCA_028658325.1 Potorous gilbertii
TTCCATGGCCTGAGCCCATTGGATATCTATTTCAGATGTCTGAGATACAGAGGCCTTGATTCCTATGTCTTTACCTGATGGTAAGTGTTGGTCTTCTTCCTCAGAGAGGAAGGGCAGAATCATCTGTTCCCCAAGAAAGTAACCTTCTATGGTCTTATTTTTTTTCCCTTTTCTGGGCATTTTCCCAGCCAGTTTCTTGACTTCTGAGAGTCCTCTCCACCCCTGCCTAGGTCTTCCCAGCTAGTTCTTGGGGTCTGAGATTCAAATGCTGCTCCCCAGCCTCAAGGCTTTTGGCGGCAGGCCTGGCTGCTATTCAATGGGAGCTTAATTTCTGGTGCTCAGGTGGGGGCAGGGCCACCTCCCAAGCTCAGTTCCCTCAGGGGGTTTATGCAGAGACCTTCTGTAATGGAGCTCCTGTTGAGCTCCTGCCTGCTCCAGGAGCCTTTGCCCGCCTGCTGCCTCTGTTGCTGCCTCTGCCGCTGTCTCTGCCACTGCTGCTGCCTCCTAAGGGGGCCTGAGTCCCAGAGACACCCTGCTCCCCTCTCAGCCCTCAGCCTGTCCAGACGTCTCTCTCACTGACCTGTGAGTCTGTGGTTGGAGGGACCTTCGTGGCAGCTGGAGAGTCTGTCCCTGAAGCCTGCTCAGATCTGCTCGATCCTCTCAGAGCCACGCGGCGGGGGCAGGGGAGGGCTCCACTCCCATCCGGTGTGTGATGATCCTTTGCGATCAGTTTTTCAGGGCTCTCTGCAACGGAAATCTCCTTCACTGTGTTGCTGCATGGCTTCCACTGTTCCAGAGTTTGTTGGGAGTTCTTTTTAGAGGAAATTCATGGGCTGTGGGTTTGGAGCTAGCATATATGAGTCTTTCTACTCCACCATCTTGGCTCCGCCACCAAGAAATTCTTATTCACTGACTACCTTATATATCACTTAATGTCTGCAAAGCCTTTTACATCCTTACAACAACTTTATGAAATAGGTACAGGTATATATATGCATGTATTCCTGCATTAGTATGTGTGTGTGTGTGTGTGTGTGTGTGTGTGTGTGTACATGAGGAAACTTAGACCAAGAGAAATATCGTGCCTTATCAAGAATCACATAGCCAGTAAGTGTCTGAAGATAGGTTTGGAGTCTGCTCTCCATCCATTATACCATGATGACTCTCTAATCTGTATCTCCGGACCTGACCTCTCTCTTTTATGTTTCAGGAGCACATTTCCAACTGCTTAGAAGATATCCTTATCTGGATGTTTACCTGTGTCTCAAACTCTGTATTTTCAAAACCAAATGTATTATCTTTTCATCTTGATCTACTCCTTCTTCTGAATTCACTCTTTCAGTCATCATTCTTCCTATTTCCCATATCCAATATCTTTCAGTTATCTTTGACTCTTACCCCTCCCTCACCTTCCAGCTTTCAAATGCCATTGATTCTACCTTCAAACCATTTCTCAGGTCTGTTCCTTCCTTTCTGTTCCCACTTTCTGCCACTGCCTCAGTAGACATCCCTATTACAACCACCCTCTGAGTCTATTGCAATAGCCTGCTAGCTATTCCAACTTTCCAACCTTTTGCTAGGTCTTCCAACTTGCACTTTTTCCATTTATAAATCCATCCCGCATATCACTTTCTGAATAATCTTCTTTATTCTAGTGATGTCTGTTTTCTTTTTCAAAGTCTTTAGTGCCTCCTTATTGCCTGTTGAATAAAGTTCAAACTCTTATGTTTGGTATTCAAGGTATTTCGCAACCTGAGGTCAACTTACCTGTTGGTAAGAACATATATTACCATGGTGGAACATTTTCTGTTTTTATTCCCTTCTAAAGTCATGTAACAAAGTAAATTCTGCACCCTAAACATGCTCTGACTTTTTCCTGCTTCCCTGCCTTTGCTCACTGTGATTGCAATATCCTTCCTCTCCCTTCTCACTTGCTAAAATTCCACTATCCTTTAAGTCCTAACTCATAGGCTCCTTCTTCCATGTTCTGATCTTTTGGTTCAGTAACAATTTTCACCTGGAAGCTCACATAGCCCTTTGTTTTATAACTCTAATGCATTTCTCCTTATAGAAGTAGTGTAATATAATGAATACAGCCCTGGGTTTAAGTTCTGCCTATGCCACTTATTAACCCTGTGACAAGGGTGGGTAAAGATGAAATGACCAAAAAAATAAAGATTTGCTCTTCTGAGTATATGGATTTTTTAAGCAATGCATGCCTCAGAAAGTCAAACCAGATCATCTTAGCTTAGGCCTGGACTCCAAATACAGAGGGGAAATAGATGTTGATACATTAAAAATATTTAATCAAATAAGATAAATTAACTAAAAAAATTAGTTAATTAGTTAATCTGATTTCTAATTGGAGGAAATATCAGGGACCTTCCAAGTAGGGAGGTGGAAAGTAAAAGGTACAGTTCACTGAATTCAGGAAAAGAGGCTTCCCACTTTCCCCGAGAGTCAGTGAACAATCAAATAACTGACTGGTTATTTTCAGATAAGGACCATTTTCAGATAAGACCTATAGGTTGCTTGAGATGAATAATTGTGAGAAAACTCCTTGTGTTCATTTTTGGGTATGATCTGATTTCTGGTTAACATAACCTAGGTCCTTGGTTAAGGGTCTCTAAACAGCAAGTAGAAGGGGTCCAGTTTCCCAGCCATGCAGGGCTAGGGTCAAACAATACAATAAGGTTTTCTCCCAATTATCACAACTGAATAAAGTTTTGTCAAAGCCCAAAAATCAAACTAGACCCATAATTGAATTGAAAGGGTACTAATCTAGCTCCAGAACTGAGTCATAAGATGGAGTCAGTTGCAACTCAATCCCCATGATTAAACACTTGTTTTCATAATCCCCTCAATTCACTCAATTTTCTCATGACCATTGGCAAATCACTTAATGTTTCTGAACCTGTTTCGTCATCAGTAACTTATAGTGCATACTTCACAGTGTTGTTGAAAAAAATCAAATGATATAATATATGTAATAAAATATTGAGACACCCTGACCAACTGACTTCCCCATAGCCCAAATGATGAAATTATACTTGTTAAAGGGAAATTAATTTTTTAAATATGTTCTTAAAAATGTGGTTTAAATGAAATACAAAGGAATGTCTATAATCAGTTACTCTTTCAGAAGATATGAAGAAATCCTTTAGTCAAGCTTGATGGAAATATTAAAAATAAAAATAATTATTAGCATTTGTATTGTACCTGCTATGTACAGTACAGCACTGCACTAAGTGCTTCGCAAATATTATTATATTATAATTTCAATGTTAGAGAGTGACTAGCCAAAATCTGTCCAAAAAGATCATCCAAGCTCCCAGGAGCCCTAAAAAGCAAGTTATATTCTTTGAGGAACGAGTCAAGATGAAAGATAGCTCTGAGGAGTCAGGCTTGTGTCACCAGAGAATAGAGCTACCCATAGAAAAAGAGTCCAGCTTTGGAGAAGGGATAGATCTTTTCTTTTCCCCTTGAACTTCTTCCTAGAAAGCCAAGCTATAAAGTCAAGTCGTGCTATCATGAAGAGCAAGTCCAGGGACCCCAGCAGAGTAACTACCCTGGCAGAGACCTTACATCTAAGGCAAGCAGTGTGCGAAGGAAAATTACTTTGGGGTTCTGTGCTGTCAGAGGTGCGAGTTGGCAAGGACCACGTGTGCTCCCTATTCGTGGGCTTCTCTGTTAATAATGATAATAGCTAACATTTAAATAGCACTACGACATACCAGGCGCTGTGCTAAGCTCTTTACGATATTTTCTCCTTTTATCGTCACAACAACTGGGGGCTAAGTTGTTCATTTGTTCAGTTGTGTCCAACTCTTCAAGATACCATTTGGGTTTTCTTGGTCAAGACACTGGTGGTTTGCATTCCCTTGTCTAGTTCATTTAACAGATGAGGAAACTGAGGCAAACAGGCTGAAGTCCAAGATCACACAGCCAGTAAGTGTATGAAGCTGGATTTGAACTCACGAAGAAGAGTCCTCCTGACTCCTAGCATGGTACTCCAGCCACTTTGCCACCTTGCGGCATGTAAGTGCTATTCCTATCTCCATTTTACAGATGTGGAAACTGAGACAAACAGAAATTAAGTGTCTTGCTTGTCACACAGCTGGCAAATATCTGAGGCCACATTTGAACTTAGGTCTTCCTGGTTCCAGGTTCAGCACTGAATCCATTGAATCACCTTTCTACTTTCCTTAATAATTCTGTGTGTAGTTGTGAGAAAGTACAATCATATTTATGGGGGACTGGCTTGATACTGTTAATACTGTTCTCATAATGCCTCTCAGGAAATACCATTACTTTGTCAAGTCAACAAGTATTTATTACGCACTTACTATACACTAGGTACCATGCTAACAACTGAAGATATGAAGAATGCTAAAACAACCCCTGCTTTCAGAGAATTCACAATCTAATAAAGGAGACATTATAAGCAATCCAGTACACCTCCATTAAGAATATCCCCAGCACCTTTGACACTTACATTGGGGTAAGCACATTCCTTTGAAATCCAGTCACATCTCTGACAACTCACGTCAGAGTCATGAAAATTACCCTAGAGTTTTCCCAAACCTCAACATGATACTTATTAATGCTGGGTTGTCATGGAGGAGACAATGGGAAAGGGAATGTGGCCAATTCCTACCACTGGATAGGCATCAGCTCCATTAGAAACGTCTGCTAATTGATGGATTTAACTAAACGGTGTTGTTAATGTTTCATTCTAGAAGAGGGCCAATAACATCACAGGTGATATCTTGACTTGCATGTGAATTGAATTTAAATGAGGCAGAGTTACGTAGTCATCAACCTCACTCTCTCTTCCAGAGTCATCAATGTCAGTGACAAGACAAAAGCCAACATGTCTGGTGAGGATGTGAAACTAAAATTAGGAAAAATTAAGAAGAGTTGAATGCCTGATGTTTTTTAAGATCAAAAGAGAAATAAAGAGAAGTATAAAGAAAAACAAAGTAGATAGTGTTTTCTTGTCCTTTCAACTCAGGGTTCAGCAGGAATGGGAGAGAGGAGAGGCTGGTGGAGGGACAAAATAGAGAATGTTTGAAAACAAAAACTGGCATTCATCTTCCATATACTGTATAAAGCAGAAGAAAAATATCCATTTCTGGTCTTAAATATGATTTATTAAGTCGTGGAAAGTTTATTCACTGAAGGTTTCTACATAACATGAGCTCTAGAGCAATTGAATGCAATATCATGATGGGATATTTCATATCACGTAAGTACCTTCTGAACTAATTTGCAACCCAAGTTCCTAAAAGAATAAAGAACTCAGTGCAAAATTCCTTGAGGATTTCTGGCTCTAAGGGAACTGTTAGAATGTGATGAAGGTTAATCTTGTAAATGGTCCTGAATGTGCAAAAAAAATGTTCCCTAGAAAATGCTAAGTTGCTACAAACATCACCATAGGAGGAAAATTTAATTGGTCAATTTCTTGCTGAGAAGAATTAGTAGTATTGATTTTTATTGGTAAGTATAAAGCTACATCCATCTTTTTTTTCCCCATAACTGAAGAAATATATTAGTTAAAATGTCCCCAGAGAACCTAGCTTCTTTTTTTAAACTTTTATCTTTTCAAAAAATATATTGGTTTTTTGGTCACATTTTAAGCTCTGAACTATGACAGTTTCTTTAAGTCAATAGACTGAAAGGGTTAAGAAGAGAAAGAAGAATCCCAGAAGGGGCACTCATGCTCCTCAGCACTGATCTTGGCAGATATCAGATAGTGGGGGACTTGAAGGCAATCATGGTGGGGGGTTAGCTGAAATATGTGATTATCTATACTAGAAGCCCACATGCTGCTCAAGGTCCACCTTCCAGAACCAGACTAAAATATTGCTGGGAAATATTTAGTAAAACAAATAAAAAAAATAAACCATAGAGGACATCACATTTTAAAACTAAATCAATATGCAACCTTCAGGGATCCATATGTGTGTGTGTGTGCATATATACACACATATATGCATGTGTGTTGTATATGTGTGTATATATGTATACATACGTGTGTGTGTATATATTTATATAGTGGGCCCATTTCTGCTTGAGTTTGGCATCCCTGGTCTATAATACACAGCAGAATCCTACATGGAGTTTTATCTGAACAAATTATAGATATGCCATGGTCAAGGAATTTGGAACTTCTGTGGAGCAAATGGTGTTACAGGAGAGTCACAGTCTGAATGAAATAGGGAGTTTCAGTGTGGTGTAATGCAAAGAGCTGGTTCATATACTAGCACTGCCACTAACGACATAGGACCTAACCTCTCAGAGCCTTGGTGTCCTCATGTGTATAATGAAGGGGCCAAATAAATGACTTCTAAGGTCCCTTGTAGTTTTAGCCCTATAATGCTGATTTTTTTCCTGATGATGATGATGATGAAAATACTGAAACGATAAGGAAAAGAAGGATAAAGATGAAAAGAGAGCAAGATAATGAAAAGGAGAAAATCTTATATTTAGATAGGTCTTCACTGGTAGAAGAGTTTTTCCATATATAATTCCATTTTGATTTTGAGGCCATCTGTAGATACAACATGTCAACCTATAAATACTGTGTAAAATGCTTGACACAAGTATCTCTGTTTTAATGACTAACTCCACAAGGACCTGTATCTAAAGATCTGAACTACCAACTGAAGTTGGGCTCAAACTTGCAATCATAAGGAAGTCAGAAGCAGAACTGCTTACTGGTGAGAACTCAAAACATTATCCCCTTGTCTGTGAATGTTCTACATGAAGAGTCGTTCTCTGGAAAGACTTGACTTTCCATAGTCAGAGGGAAACACTATACTGTAATGAAAGTGAGAGCCTGGAGACATAATCCAGAGTTGTATTTAATAATGTGATCTTGTACATCAGTTCAGACACGTGAAATCATAACTGTCTCCATTAAGAGGTGGTGGAAAAGAGCTGTCATCCACAATAGTACATGTCTGTTGAACAATAATGCCTGGTATGAGTCCGAGCAGGATCAATAACGACATCAACAATAACTTGAATTCAGAGGATAGCTTTATTTGGCTGCACTCAAAGCACTTTCTAAAGCTATAAATGAACTCTGTTGGATCCAGTGTATCTCCTTTAGTCTAGGTAGGATTGCATTTATATCAACATTATAGGACAGTATGGTAGAGAGAGTGCTGGACATGGAGTCAGGAAGGTCTGAGTTCTGGGTAAGTCACGGAGCCTCTATATGCCTGACTTTCTTCATCTATAAAATAGGGTTAATAATAAAACCTACTTTTCAGGGCTGTTAAGAGGATAAAATGAAGTAATATTTGTAAAGTGCTTTGCAAACTTTAAAGTATTATGTAATGCTAGCTATCATCATCATCTCCAAGGGGAGGATTTCTCCCATATTTAAAATTTCAAACCTTCTCCTTGAAGTTGTCCCGGGGTTGCGTAATCATAACAGCATAGTATTTAACCTGGTCCATTAGTTATTGTTCTGCATATAAATGACTTTTTATCTATTTAATAATAATGAAAGCAAACTTTTTATGTAATACTTTAAGTTTTACAAAGCACTTATATTTAATGACTTTTCATAGACTTTTTCTTTCCTTCTTTTTCTCATAATGGGTCTGCTACAAATCTATGTTATCTAATCTCAGCTGAGCCCTCACAGAAACAAAGAAAACTTGTTTTTTCTTTCCCAGTTGACATGCTCTCTCTCACCCTCCCCGCAGTGGTTGTTCTATAATTTTACTCTTCAAGTGACCTACAGTACTTTCTCCTTCTTTCTCAAAATCTTAGAAGAAAAATCTTATTTCATACTTTACTGAAAAAATAGAGACTCCCTCTTTTCCCCAGTTCAACACTTCAAAACTCCTCATCATCCCACAGTCTCTCCTTTGCTCCAGTCCCTGAACCAGAAGTGGTCCCTTACCTATCTCTTTTACTTACGCTTTTGTTTTAATTCCTTCCCATCTCCTTCAGGAATTTGCCCTATTGACTTTCTCTGCTATCTCTATGAGTTTTGACCTCTACTTCTCCTCAAGAGACCACCCTGGATCCATTTCTCATTTTTTTCTCTCTACTCTCTCTCCTGATCTCATCAGCTTATAAGGATTCAATAATTATTTCTATACAGAAGACTTCTAGATGTGTAGCCCCTATTCATTTGTCTAATCTCCTTTTTTACATCACCAACTGCCAGAGGAGCGTCTCCAACTAGATCGCCCATATTTCTGTTGTTTCATCATTATAGTTGTATCTTGACTCTTTATGACCCCGTTTGGGGTTTTCTGGGCAAAGATAATGGAGTAGTTTGCCATTTCCTTCTCCAGTTCATTTTGCAGATGACAAAGCTGAGGGAAACTGAGATAAGGCACTTGCCCAAGGTCATTCAGCTAGTAAATGTCTAGATTTGAACTCATGAGGAAGTCATCTTCCACATGAACTGACTCCAGACCCAGTGCCCTCCTTGAAGTTGCCCCATAGATAACCCATAGACATGTGAAACAGCACATCCAAAACAGGATTCATTATATTTCTCTCTAAATCCACCCCTCTTCCTAACTTCCTTGTTTCTGTCTAGGACGCAATCATAATTTCAGATCACCAAGGTTCACAGCCTCATTGTCATTCTTGACACTTAACTGTCCCTCCCATATTCAATCATTTGTCAGTTTTATCTCTATAACATTTCTCACGTCTGTCCCTTTCTTTCCATTTAGTGATTCATTACCCTGGTTCAAGACTTCATCCCATGACCTGAACTACAGAATAGCCTTCAAATTAGTCTCCCTGTTTCCATATTCTCACTGCTCAAATTCATCCTTTGCTCAGTTGCCAAAATAATCTTCCTAAAGCATGTATCTCACTGTGTCATTCAGTTCCTCAAGAATCTTCAATGGCTCTCCATTTTCCCTAGGATAAATCAAAGTGCCTCTTTTTTTTGTTTACTTTTAAAGCTCTTCATGTAGTTTCCAGCCTACTTTTCAGAAATATTTCTCATTACACCCCTTCATGTAGTCTATATTTGAGCCACACACATCTATTTGTGATTTTTGAAGATGATCTTTCATCTCCCTCCTACCCATCTCCCAACTCCTGCAAATGACCTTTCCTCATTCCCCCAATTTTTAATGTTTCTCACCTCTCTGAAATTAATTTTTGTTTTGTATATATTTTACATTGAATTATTCATATATATGTTGTTCCTCTCTCCAGAAGAATAGATTCCTTGAACAAGGATGCTGTTTTGACTTTTCTTTACAGATTCACCTTCTAGGCCAGTGTCTCTCACACATAGCAAGCACTTAATAAATGTTTGTTGAATTAATAAATTAACCAGCACTGAATAAGTCTGATTTCCCCAACCTATCCATGAAAATAAGCCATGGCCTGTCTGCCAGTGAGTTCCCTAATAGAAATTAGATTGGACCTTATAAGAAATAGTGTACCTAATGAAAATGGGACAGTAGATCTAATTTTATAATCTCTTTTCCATTGTATTCTATTCACTTAATAAACAATTCAATGACAATTAATCCAATTCCATTGAATTAATTGATTTTTAGAGCTAGAAGTATTCTCTTGTACCCCCAACACTGTCATTGCACAAACAAATACACTGGTATTAAGAGGAATAAAATGACTTCTCCAAAATCAATCAGAAGCAGAATTGTGACTCCAAGATTCCCTAATACAGGGTCCATTGTTCTTTCAAATGTACCAATTCATCAAATCAACATACTTCTGTTAAGCACCAACTCTATGCCAACAAGTGGAAGAAAGAGACATAGAATGCTGGTCCTGGAGTCAGGAAGATCTGAATTCAAGTCCAGTCTCAGACACTTAACTAGTTGTGTAACTCTGGAAAGTCACTTAACCTTGTTTGCCTTAATGCACTTGAGAGGGAAATGGCAAACTACTCCAATATCTGTGTGAAGAAAATGCCATTGGAAGCATTGGCGTGATATGTCCCATTGGGTCACAAAGAGTAGGGCACAATTGACCTCCTAAATAATAAAAATATATACTAGGAACAATACTCTGACAGCACTTTTTATCTAAGAACTCAAAAGGGCATACCCAGCAAAAGCCTAAAGGAACATGCCTCAAGTCTGCAAGAACTAAAATATCCTTCAAGAACCATGCTGCTCCCGGCACACAGTCTATCAGAGCTTCTTGGGGTCTGATGCTTGTCTGATGTCTCTCCAGTTCTACTCCTATGTATCTATTAGGCCTGTGCTGACTGTCCATTTCATGCTTTCTCCTTGCATGAACCTCCAGCTAGATTCTCTCATTTGTTGACTTCATGTACCGTAAGTCAACTATGTCTTTGCGTGCTCTGATGCTGCCTTCTCAGAACTTGTTCTTTCTACCTCCTTCCATTGCCCTCTATCATCAGGTCATCGAAAAAAACAAAAAATACCAAACAAACCCTGCCAGCCAGAATGAATAACCAAGATTCCCCTTCCCTCCCTTTTTTTCATTACTTTCTTCCTTTGCTTTCTTTCCCTCTTCTTGCTTTGAGTGGCTTTTCTGTTCAGTTACCATAGAATTCCTATTTGTACATAAATTTGGAGTTCTCTGGCTCCAGGAAAATGCTTCAATTTACATACTTGAAGAAGAGGGTCTCAGTAGAAACTGACAAGAGCAGTTAGAAAGGAGAGAATATGGCAATGATAACTGTACATGTGGCCAGTGCATATTATTCTACACAACCTGAATTTCTGTGTCCAGTTTTAAAATGACTTGTAAAGTTAACAGTGATGAAATTCAGTTGCATGCCCAATGGAGCCTCACGCATGGGCAAAAGAAGCTGACAGTTCTGGATTGTGCTTTTCTCCTGGAACTTTGTACATTTGCTCAGTACAGCGTATAATCAGTTCCCAAATATCTAGACTAATAGAAGAGAAGTAATATTAAAATAATAGAAAAATCTAGAAAAACATTTGTTTTTGTCTTTGCAATGTTATCAGAGACTCTAATACACACACAAACAACCTTGTAATTGGCCTCTACCTCTTGTCCTCTCTTGTCCACAGGTCTAACCAAGTCACAATACCGCATAAAAAAGATTAAATATAATTATATATAAATATGATAAATAATATATAAATAATTTAATAAATATAATAAATTAAAAGAAGATTACTTATTCCATTGACAATTAATTGCAGCTAGATCCCTTAGTCTGATATTTCATGCCTTCTACAGTCTGACTCTAAACTCTCTCTCCAATTTGATTTCCCAGTACTAGATTTCACACATGCTATATTCCACACAAACTGGGCTGCTATCTGTTTCCAGATCTTATACCTCCTTTTTCCATCTCTTATTTGTTCATGGTTTCTCTCATACTAAAAACACTTTTTCTTCACATTTCTTTCTACCTGTTGAATGAATGAGTGAATGAATGAATTTAAAAGCATTTATTAAATGCTTACTATGTGTTAAGCACTTCCTCCTTCTCCTTCTCTTCCTCCTCCTTCTCCTCCTCCTCTTCCTTCTCCTTCTCCTCCTCCTCCTTCTCCTTCTCCTTCTTCTTCTTCTCCTCCTTCTCTTCTTCCTTCTCCTTCTCCTCCTCATTTTTCTCCTCTGCCTCTTCCTCCCCTTCTTCCCCTTCTCCTCCTCCTCCTCTTCCTCTCCCTCTCTCTCTCTCTCTCTCTCTCTCTCTCTCTCTCTCTCTCTCTCTCTCTCTCTCCCCTTTTTCTCTCTTCTGTTTGCTTAGAGTACTTTATATCCATTTTACCTCGTATATGTAGTTCACGTATCACTTTCTCTCTTCTAACTCTTCTCTCTGAGCTGATTCACTCACCCAGCCCCAAGAGAAGTCCATGCAGAAGTTTATTGTTAGGCATGGCACTGGTGTGAAATGGATGACTCTACAGTTAAGTTCAGCCATTCCACAGCTGGATTGAACTGTCCTCTTCTGGTCTAGCTCCTTTCCTGGGTGGAACTATTTCCCTGATTCCTATTCAGCTTCTCATCAAAGGTAAGGTTGATCTGCACTTTTTCAGAAAATGCAGACACCCTTAACCTTGGATTTGTAGAGCTTTTTAAAGTTCTGCTTCCTTTGCTAAGTTCTGAGGGTTTCTACCTCTCGGGAAAGAGGTAGGATTGCAGAGACAGCGAAATAATCCCCTCTTTCAATAATCCTGAGCCTCTGTTAGTAGGTACTTAAATTCTTGACTGACTTATTGTTTCTCAAATATTTGTCTTACATATATTTTGATTTCTTTTCAAACTCTTTCAATTAGCAAAATTGTCAAAATCTAAAATGGGCATCACTTTACATATGAAATAGGGGGACTGTCCATTGAGAGTCCAGTCCTTACAACACATTTTAGGAATACATAACGCAGTGGGCCTACTTTCCTAATTTAAACTACATGCAGGCATCTTCACTGTTCCTTTTGGCGTACTATATGGTAACAAAAAATCCAAAAAGCAAACAAATACTTTTCCATGGTGGTACAGGGAGGCGGGCAGCTCACAACACCTGCCTTTCCCCACCTAAAAGTTTACAGAAGTTCTTGATTTGCTCTCCACCATAGAAGGGATATCTATTTTGGCTATTTTAGACTTTACTATGCACACTTAATCCCAGCAAACAATCCAGATACCTGTACCTTGCTCTGATTCAGGAAAAGGGAAAACCTCTCCATTAAAAAAATCCCAGAAACAGCTTTGTCAAATCTCTACATCACTTTGTTACTGGTAGGGCAGAGTATATATAGTGTAAAAATTAGACCTTCACTGACCTATACACACACACACACTCACACACACACACACACACACATACACATACACACACAGACATACACAAACACACACACTGTTCTAATCTGTTGAAATATGTGTCTCAATTAAATTTAAACTCCTTGAAAGTAAGAATTTTTTTAATTTTTGTACTCCCAGGGCATAGCATAGTACCTGCCATATGACAGGTGCTTAATAAATGCTTGTTAGATCTGCCTTTTGGCTCCATCACGTCCTGCCATGTATAATACTTGTGTGTACACCACTTGTCCCATCTTGAATTTTAAGAACCTTGGAAGCAGGAAACTTATTATTTTTCCTCATTGTACCCCCTTAACTTAACACTTCCTTTCACATGTTTAACTGATTGTATACTTTAATCATCATGAATCTCCCAGCAAGGAGCTCCATCTACTAATTCGTATTTTTTATTTTTTCATTTATTCTAAACTTAAAAAATAAAACAAGTATTTTCATAACATAGTAGAATAGAAGCAAAAAAGAGATGATTGCTCTTGAAACAGCAAATCTATTATGTACAAATTGCTAGTCCTTTTAAATATATCGTAAAATTATCATGTAACTTTCTCTATTTTCCCTCTTTTTTTTGACACCTTTACAATTTATACTTTTTGGAGAGTTGCCTGGTACATTAAGGGGTCAAGTAGTTTGCAGAGTCACACAGACAGTATATATCACAAGAAACCAATATGTGGTGGAAGAAGCAGCACTAGAGCCCAGGTTTCACCAATTCTAAGATCAACTCTTTATCTCCTTCTCCCCTTTCAAACAGCAAAACTGTCAAAATTTAAAATGGGCATCACCTTACATATGAAATGGGAGGATTGTCCATTGAGAGTCCAGTCCTTACAATGCATTTTAGGTATACATAACCTCCTAGACCTCTCTTTGTATCTACAAGTAGTATTTACTTAATAACTTTTAATTATATCTAATTTAATGCTTTGACACATACAAGTCACACATCCACTCCTAAGTTCTTCAGGGCCTGGAAAGTAGGGATGAGAAAAAGAAATTCTTCAGATAGTAGAGAATTGCCAGATATACTCTCTACCTTACTCCTCAAAAGGATTGACTAGTTCTTACAGTACTTTAAAAATGAAAAGACCAATTGAAGCACTAAAAATTATTCATTGAAGCACTAAACATTATTAATACATATTCTTTAAACGACCAGAATATATAAAAGTTATGAGGCGCAGTACTTAAGAAATATAACACCTTGAGTTCAAGGTACTTGACGAATGACATCATCCATGTTTAGTACAGTCCCATTTAGTGTTTATCATCATTCTCAAAGTACATTCAAACTCTAATAAGTTCTATGAGTCCCCTGAGAATATGTGTGCAATCTTGAACAAATTCCCTGAGCCTCTTTTCTCATCTGTAAAGTGAGGGGTTGTATTAGGTTATCTGTACAAGATCTGTAAAATCTCTAAATCCTGTGACTTTACAAGATGGGATCAGGTAGAGACTGAACCTTTCATCTTACTGGTCTAGAGAATGCCTTGGTGAGAAAACACCTTTACCAGGGCAGGTCAGCACCTTCTCCACAACTTATCCTAGAGAGTTCCTTAAAGTATTGAGAGCTTAAGTAACTTACAGGCACAATATACAGCTTGACTGTTGTTGCTCATAGTCTGTACATAAAACAACATTAATTTCTGATAAAAAAAATTCTTTTTTGTTTTACCACTAACCAACTATGTAAGTTTACACAAGGCATTTTTTGGTGTTTGGTATCCTTACCTGTGAAATAAGGACTAAATTATCTCTAAGATTCCTTCTGGTCCTATAATTATCTGACTAAAATTATTTCAGGAGTAAATTGTTTGATTTCATTCTTTATTGCAAAACAAGGGAATTGTGTGCAACATGACTAATATGGAAATATGTTTTACATGATTGCACATATATAACCTTTATCAAATTGCTTACCATCTTGGGGGAGGAGAGGAGTTGAGGGAGGAAGAGAGAAAATTTGGAACTCAAAACTTTGTTTTTAAATGAATGTTAAAAAAGTGTCTTTACATGTAATTAGAAAAAAAGAAATACTATTTAGAAAGAAAAAAAAGGAAATGTGATAGTATCACAGTATGAATTTTGAGCCGAAGGGACTTAGAATCCATCAAATCCAATCCCCTCATTTCACAGATGAGGAAAGTGAATAGATTAAGTGACTTGACATGGTTGAAGAATATCTGAGTTAGGATTTGAACTTAGGTTTTCCTGACTCTAAATCAAACCCTCTGCCACTTCTCTGTCCCTACTAGATTCACTAACCATCTAACTACTCCAGAACTGCCTTGAGACTTGGAAACATTTCATGTACCTCTAACCATAGCTGAATTGATGTGACCATCTCCCCTACACATTTCTAGTATAACTGAATGATTGCCACAAAGGGAAAATAACACATTATAAATAGAAAGAACATGGATCCTGAAATCAGAACTAAGTTTAAATCTACTCTTACTAGATGGGTGACCTTGGCCAAATTATTTCATTTCTTTGGACTTCTGTTTCTTTATCCATAAATGAGTTTATACTGGAGCATTATATGCTAGATATATTTTTCAATAGCTCTAATTATTAGGAATAACTAGGAAGCTTTTCCCTCTATATTATGTTACGTCTCTGCAATGTCTAACATTATTCCCCTAGTTCTTTCCTCTAGAGCTTGGCAAGATGAATCTAATTCCTTTTCCATATAATTATCCTTCAAATACTGGAAGATGTCTATCATATCTCCTCTTAGTCATCTCTTCTCCAGTATTAACAGTTTCATTTCTTTCAAAAGCTCCTTTTACAGTAATATGTTAAGCCTTTTCCATCCTGGTTATCCTGCTCTAGACATTCCTATCTTAAATTGCAGTGTCTGTATTAGAATCCAATAGTCCTTTGTGGTTTGACTAAGACATTTTTCATGTTGCTGGGAATATGCTACTCCTAGTGTAGCCTAGGGCAGTATAAGTTTTTGGGTTCCCACTTCATACAGTGGTATATAAAAAGTTCAAAAGACTTGTTTTCTCGGTAATTAATCATTTTATTAATTATGGCTGGTAATTAATTTATTAATAATCAATAAAAGCATGGTCATTTGGCCATCTCTCATAAACCAAAGATATGTCATGGCAGCCTGTTGATCCTTACATGCTTTTGGAAGAATAGTTATTCCCAACAGATCCCCCATTCTGATCAGCTAACAATGAAAGAATGAATATTAAAATAAGAAGTGGACCTATTCTAATGAAACTCTGGGGACCGTGATATGTCCCTCCTACTCCCAGACCACCACCACCCCCAGCCCTGGGCAATCGAGACAAAGGATCTATACCCCATCCAAGCCTAAGTAGAACACGTTGGTCTTCCTCACTTGGGTTGGGTCTGAACAAGATTGAGGAGAAAGTTAAGTCATTATCGGCCCTATTATTCAGAGGCTAATTTGACCTAGTAGAGAATGAGGAAATAGAAAGGGAAAAAATCCTGGATCTCCCCAATGGTAATTGATTATTAATGTAAGAGAGCACTAAACATTTCTCTCAATACTTTTCAAAATTTTATATTGAATTTGGGGTCAATTAAATCCCAAGATTTTTTTACATGAGCACCTATTTAATAACACTTCTACCATCTTGTACTTGGGACCTTAATTTTCTTTTAACAGAAATGTAAGTCTTCACAGTTATACTTCTCAGATTTCATGCTATTTTATTTGGAAAATTATTCTATCCCGTCAATCTTTTTGGATCCTGCCTCTGTTATCCAACATAATAGCCATCTCTCCTATATTTATATCAGTCACTGTTTTGACAGGCATATCATATATGTTATACTACTCAATAAAAATGCTCAATAGTACAAGGTGAAAGTCAGATACTTGAGACACTTTAGCAGGAAACACCATCTTACTTGACAACAACCACTGAATTCAAATTCTATACATTTTGTGTTTAACCACTTACCAGTTTTGAATCTATATAACTATAACTTCATCTAGACTCCATCCCTCTATATTGTCCATAAAGGTAACGTAAGAGATTTTGTCAAATGTTTTGCTGTACCTAAGTAAACTACATTTCCAGCATTCCTCTGACAAGTCTAGTAGTTCTGTCCAGTATGACCTGTTGATTCAGAGAAATGATTATTGATAAGAAATTGTAAGAAATATACTCTAAACAAAGTACAATACTTGTTGTGAGATCAAGAAAGCTTTTATTAATTTTTAACATTCATTCCCTGCTGAATTAGTTCCTAATGGACTGCTACATGTGTTTAGACCAGTGCAAGTCTTTTTATGCCCTGTTTCCCAATTTGAAATTCCCTCCTGCCTCCCATTGGCCAGCATTCCAGGGTTTGCCCCACCCCATGTGGGCAACATTCTTCATTTTCTTTATAGAATGACATGTTATAAATTCTTTTAAAGGAATTCACTTAATAGATAAAGATGCCAAACCCAGGATGTTTTAGGCTCCTTCACCATTTACATAAGAAGAGTAATGAAATTCTTCCCCTGACTCTGAAGTTGTGGATTTTATCTAAAGAGTTTTGAGTCTCTAGATATTTTAATAAGCAGGCACCCACATCCTTGTGGATTTCTAATTTCTAATTCATTTTTTCCCTGCCTTCTCAGAAAATAGAAGACTTCTAGTATTTTTTTGTGGAAACATATTTTCTTGTGGAAACAGAAGTTCAGTTCATTTCTTACACAATGATTTGGGGAGAGTCAGGATTCTCCCCCTTTTTCTAAAGTCTTCATTTCAAGGCTCAGCCTCTGAAGGATAGGACTGATGATAGCAGAGAGTATTAGCATTCTCTTCAATCTAGGTATTACCATCCCACCAGGAATACAAGTAATTTAAACTAAGGTGAAACTCCCAGCCCTTTGCATTCTACTGAGGCTTGGATGGGAGATATAGATCCTTTGTCTAGATGTCCCAAGCTGGGAGTGATTTGGAAAAAAATGACATGATCAAAGTTGACATTGTTAGAATAGATCCACCTGTCATTAGAATATTTATTCTCTCTCATTAATTGTTAACCAATCAGTGTTGATTGCCACCCTCAGAAACATCCACTCTTCCAAAGACTTATAAATTGTGAGTGAACTGCTGTGATTTGTCTTCAGTCCAAGAGACACTGCCAAATGACCCTTCTATTGATAAAATGCTAGCATTATTTATAAAATGATTAATTATCCAGAAACAATGTCTCTGATAAATTTTCAAACATCACATGATAAAATTTTGCTTAATTACTTTAATCAATACAATGATCCAAGACAATTTCAAAGGACTGATGATGAAAAATGCCATCCACTTTCAGAGAGAGAGCTGATGAACTCTTAGTGCAGACTAAAGGACACTTTTTTACATACTTTATTTTTCTTGAGATGTTTTTGTAATATGAATACTATGGAAAAGTGTTTTACATGACTTCACATGTACAACTGATATAGTGCTTGCTTTCTACATGAGTGGCAGAGGTGCTAAAAGGATAGAGAGAAATTGAAACTTAATTTTTTTACAAAATAAATGTTAAAATAAATATTTTTTTAAAAAAAAAGGAATATATGTCACCATGATAGAAAAAGATCTTTTAGCTTTCTGCATTGAAGGTTGCAATTAAAAAAAAATGTTCCTCTTAGCGTCATATCCCTTCAGACAAAAGTTTCAAGTTATGTGAGGCAATGAAAGAAAATGAAGATGCATGAATAGGAAAGAAACGTTTACTATAACCATTTCTTGGCTAAATTGCTTTAAAAACAGAGTTCAATTGCATAATGGAAAAATTACTGGAGACACAGCCAATGCAGATGAGGACATGGAAGCTGAAAGTGCTAATGATCTGAAGAAAATGATCAAAAAATGTATGTGTTATTGATTGCTCATTGACTGATTGAATATTGATTAGCAAAATTTTAACATGGCTGAAACAGACATTCTGGGAAAGGATGCCTTTCAGAGCTTGTAATTCTAAGGAAAAAAAACCCCATCCTGGATTTTGTTAAAAGGTAATATAGAAGGGTAATTTTAAATTACAACTAGCCCATCATTCTAGAAATTCTCTCATCCTGAGAGACTTCCAGTTCTTTGACAAACAAATGAAAACTCATGGTTGACTGAAGTGGTTTTTGAAGACTAGTTTTCAAGTTATTGAAATATCCAGGTATTGAAAAATATCGCAAGGACAACACTGTTGAGTTAAAAGCATTATGATTTGAGATAATGCCTCAAGTAATCCAACTAACTCTCAATTCATTGTGTGAGAATGTAAGCAAGCAAATTCACTGAGATGTGAATAAAGTTTTCTGCCCAAACAGCCTATGTATGGAAACTAAAGAAAGACAGTTCAGTCTCTATCAAAGTATTTTAAACAATTTTGTTATCTATAACTATTTTACTGTGGTTTTTCAGTCATATCTGATTTTTTGTGAACCCATTTGGAATTTTCTTGGCAGAGATACTGGAGTGGTTTGCCATTTCCTTTACTAGCTCGTTTTATAGCTAAGAAAACTGAGGCAAACAGGTTTAAAGGATTTTCCCAGGATCACATAAGTAGTGTCTGAGGCTAGATTTGGACTCAGGAAGATGAGTCTTTGTGACTCCAGGCCCAGCACTCTACCCACTCTGCCACCTAGCTACTGGGCTCCTTTATTATAAGTCATCAGTCTGGGGTGGAGCCAAGATGGCGGAGTAGAAAGACTCACATTTGCTAGGTCCGAACCCACAGCCCATGGATTTCCTCTAAAAAGAACTCCTGACAAATTCTGGAACAGTGGAAGCCGCACAGAAACACAGTGAAGGAGATTTCCATTGCAGAGAGCCCTGAAAAACCGACCCCAGGGGTCCATAGCACCCCAGACAGGAGCAGAGCCCTCCCCTCCCCCAGCCCCAGCCGCACGTGGCACTGAGGGGAGCGAGCAGATCCAAGCAGGCTTCAGGGACCATAATCTCCGGTGGCCGCGAAGGTCCCTCCACCCACAGATGCACAGGTCAGTGAGAGAGACAGGCTGAGAGGGGAGCGGGGTATCTCCGGGACTCGGACCCCCTAGAGAGGCAGCTGCTCGGCAGAGGCTCCCAGAGTAGGCAGGAGCGCCACAGCAGCTCCATTACAAAAGGTCTCTGCATAAACCCCGTGAGGGAACTGAGCCTGG
>CM053771.1:336301798-336414699 GCA_028658325.1 Potorous gilbertii
TTGGAACCCAAAATCTTGTGAAAATGAATGTAAAAAGTTAAATAAATGTATTTAAAAAAAAAAAAAAAAAAAAACTTCATCGTGGCTCTAGTTTCTTGTTGTCAAATATTTGAAACTATGATTTTTGGAGCACTGGTACACCATGGAATCCCAAGAATGTTGCCTTATGGGAACCTGGTAAAAGTAAATTTTCTTTCCCTAGAAAATAACTATCTTATGAAAATGAGTATTTCCCTCCCAATAAAATATTGCATATCTGATATCAGGCTAAAGATAAACATATAGTTTATTAAAGTCTGTCACTAAAAGATTATCTTAGAAAACTAAGTACTGACTAATAAGTATAATGCAATATTATCCAAATTACTAGAAAATATGAATTTGGAACAATATGAAAGTTAGCTAGTTTTGCAAATACGTACTTTTTTAAGTGGCAATAGAACCTCAAAATGACCTACAGTATTTAGAGCTTTACGACAAATACAGTATCTATGATTTAAGTACACTATGTTTTAAGTAAATTTTTTGAAGGGAAAGTTTATGACTCCATGTTTATGCTGTTGGTGTTGATGTTTTGACCACACACACACAAAAAAATCTGAACTCTTATTATACATTATGATACGTTTTTGGCTTCTTGTTTGACCAAAGTTTCATATTTAGAACAATCACAAACCAGGTATTGTATATAATTTTCAACTTGGGAGTAACTCTAAACAAATGTTTAATGTATTTCTAAAACTATATTTCAGATGTACAAAGATTTAAAAATTTACTATATTATCTTTGAAAGATAAAATAACCATCTTAGAAAATATCTGAAGAATATTGTGGTTTTGAAATAAACCTTTCTATTTTCACCAATAATCTTTCAGAGCACTTTTTTAAAAAATTGCCTTCTTTTTAAGTATGAATAAATCACAACATTTCCTATGTACAATAAAATCTTGATATAATTTAATCTGTTTAATTCAGTACAAGGTGGGTTCCACCTTGTACCTTCTCTCAAAGAGTTTTGTTATTAAATTACCTCATCAAAGGATCATCCCATCTATCCCAGTTCTGTCAGTTATTAATTATGTAGCTTTAGGCCAGTCATGTAATCTCACTGAGTCTCAGTTTTCTCATTTACAAGATGAAGAGGTTAGACTTGATGACTTCTAAGATCATTTCTGTCTCAAAATCTACAAGAAAGCAAGTTCCTTCGCATATGCTTTAGACTAGTGTATATTGAGTTTGTTGTGTATTTATGGGATTAAGAATTTAGATTTAGAATAATGTATATTGAGTTTCTTGTGTATTCATGGGATTGTATCACACAGTACTTTTCATTTTTCTCCATAGAGTTTTTATACCAAGTGGTTGTTTTATTTCAGTAGAGACTTTACCTAATTTCATTTTTCTTTTTTAACTTTTAAAATATGTTTTACTGAATTTTTTTTAACCTTTGCTTTCTTTCTTAATATAACCCCTTCCCCAGGATAGGATAAACCTTTGTTACAAAGATTGAAAAAGAAATATAAAAGTAGTTCAGTGAAACTAACCAGTACATCAACCAGTTCTGAAAGTATATGTATTGTTCCACACCCATAGATCCTCGCTTCCTCTGGGGAAGGTGGATAGGATCCATTTTCTTCTCTTTTTTTAGGCTGAATTTTGGTCACTCTAATTATAAAGTGTTTAGTTTTGTTATTTTTTTCATTTGCATTATTGTAGTCATTAGGGGAAGCTAGGTGGTGCAGTGGATAGAGCATCAGTGCAAGAGTCAGGAGGACCTGAGTTCAAATCTCATCTCAGACATTTAACACTCACTAGCTGTGTGACCTTGGGCAAGTCAATTAACCCCAACTGCCTCATCCTGGGTCATCTCCAGTCATCCTGATGAATATCTGGTCACTGGATTCAGATGGCTCTGGAGGAGAAGTGAGGCTGGTGAGCTGCACAGTGCTCCCTTACTCAGAACAAAGTCAAGTGCAAATCATGTCATCATTTCTCTCATGGCATGGTCTTCTTCAGCAACAAAGGACACAACAATTGTAGTCATCGCAAGGACTGCTTTGTCGATTCTCCTTATTTTACTTGGTATGAATTTCTACTTTTCCCTATATCCTTCATATTCATTCTTTTCTTACAATATAATAATGTGCCCTCACATTCAAGTACAGCAACTTGTTTATTGATTCCCTAATCAATAAACATTTTCTTTTGTTTCTAATTCTTTGCATCTGCAAAAAAGTGCTGCTATAAATATCCTCTTTCATTCTCATTATGTATAAAACCTTTATATCTAAGGCCCTCACCTTGTGAAAAGAGACATGAACACTTTGGGGAATTTCTCACCTTTCTAGCCCATTATCCCCATGCAGGAAATATGTAAACTTCACTTTATAAATTCAGTAAGGTATCACCAACTCCTCTTGTAAGCACATCGTTCAAAAATCTCAAAGAAAAAAATCTTATTTATAAGTCAAATAGTGCACTCTAATCAGAGCTCATGGAAAATATGACCACCTGCCAAGAAATAGCTCTTCTCCAGAGACCATCTTTAATCTCATTTGTTTAGAGGCAGGCACTGGATATAGCTCCAAGCAAGTGCTACCTTTCATGATTCCTCAGCATGTTGTGTGGTTTGTCCTTCATTCTTGAAGAGGAACATGACATTAGGGAGATGATGACATGACTTGCAATTGATTTTGATTTGAGGGAGGGAGGGCTGTGCAAAGTCACCAGCCTCACTTTTTCCTCCAGAGCCATCTGGGTCCAAGGGCCAGATATTAAACAGGACCACTGGAGATGGTCTAGGATACAATGGGAGATCTTGAACTCTTTAAGCTAAGGTTTTTCAAGTTCTCACTTTGAATGAGGCAACACTCAATCAGTGAATAAGACTCTTTAAGAAGCAAGTCACTGGATGGTCCCTTTAATTAAAAAAAAAATCAAGGAGAGGGGAACACCCTCAGGGTTGCTGAACAAAGGAGAAACAGTTACTATGGACTCTCAGTCACTCTGAGCCAGGAGGGCCCATGTAGCACCAACTGAAACTCCCCCCAGCTCCCAGCAAATGATTTTTCTTCTTGTTCCTCATGTAGACTTGGCTCCCAGCAAATGGTGAAGACCATCACTCCTGTGACCCTTTTCTTGACATAGCTCTTCTATTTTGCAGCAGTTTCTAAGATTCCCATCAAGTAGCATTCTCCGGCTTTCTTTCCAAAATAAAGGTGTCTGTGAAGTCCCTATGAAATAATGACTTCAAAACACTTAGAAAACTTTAAGATTATATAAAACTATACATAGATACATACATATGTGTGGGGGGTGGTGGTGTGTAGGATGTATGGAGTGTTCAGGAAGGAGCAGCACCTTTGATATAATTCCGCTCTTACCTATTCTTCCAAGAAGCTGTAGCACACTCAGTAATCACACTCCAGTTAACAATTGTCAAGGAAACTGGGCTAAATCAATTGTCTTGACTTTTGTTCTGCCACTGGATTTGATGACTCAGAAAGAGAAAGTGAGAGTGAAGACTTTGTGTAGCTCTGCCTCACTTAGATCCAATTCATGTGAAAGTCAAGACATGACCCCATGATATCACTGGTCCTCTTCAAAAATGAATGACAAACAACCACATATGCGTGTGTATTTATGTATAGAAAATGTGAGAGTCTTATTATTAGTGGCAATGATATTATACAGTCACCAGATCTCCAGTCTGGTGATAACTACTTTGTCTGAGACTTCTTCTATACTCCTGTTGAGTTCAAGCAATGTTTATGCAGCAATACAAGAGTATATGAAAGTAACTGTTTGTTGCTGGTTTTCAACCTTTTTAGTAATTTCCAACTCTTCATGACTCTATTTGGGGTTTTCTTGGCAGAGATACTAGATCAGTTGCTATTTCTTTCTTTAGCTCATTTTATAGGCAGGGAAACTGAGGCAAACAGGGTTAAGTGACTTGCCCAAAGTAACACAGCTAGTAAGAATCTGAGGCCAAGATTGAAAGAGATTTCCAGCCCAAGACAGCCTGGAAGGCTAACAGGAAAGATCTATCACACAGGGGTCAGAGTGGAGTGGAGCACAGCCCAGCCTTCGCTGCACAGCAGGGACTGAACAGCAGAATCACAGGTAGTCGCTATGGTTCCCAGAGTTCTCAACTCACAAAAGTCAAAGACAACTTCAAAGGTCAGTGAGAAAATGCTTTTACCTGGGTGAGAAGGGAACCCTGATTGACCTGGCCCCAGTGCAGTGGTGGTTGCTGTGGTAGTGGTCATTTTAGGAGGCCTCAGCCTAAAGACCCTGGGGAAATTGACCTGTGGATCTGGGTCTCAGCCCTGAGTGGCAGTCCTGGGGTAAGAAGGAGCACTGGTTGGTGGAGTTGGTGTAAGCTCTGTACAGGGAATCCTATTCTCCAATCTTGGGCAGTAGAGGGCTTGTGGTTGCTCCCAGACCAGAGGACAGGTCAGGGGAGGAATAAACTCCTCTCTCTTGATTGTGCCATGTTGGAGGAACTGAGAACTTATAGGTCCTCAGAATATACCCTCCACTTGAAAAAGAGCTCAAAAGTCAAGTAACTGACTTCCCCCAAACAAGGGGGGAAAGATAAGACTATAGAAGGTTACTTTCTTGGTGAACACATATTGTCTTCCATCCTTTGGGATGAGGAAGAACAATGCATACCCTCACAGGAAGATGTAAAAGTCAAGGCTGCTGCATCCAAATCCTCCAAAAAAATATGCAATAGTCTCAGGCCATGGAAGAGCTCAAAAAGGATTTTGAAAATCAAGTAAGAGAAATAGAGGAAAAATTGAGAAGAGAAATGAGAGCAATGCAAGAAAATCATGCAAAGCAAGTCAACAGCCTGCTAAAGCAGACCAAAAAAAAAATACAGAAGAAAATAACACCTTTAAAAATAGACTAACACAAATGACAAAAGAGATCCAAAAAGTCAGTGAGGAGTAGAATGCTTTCAAAAGCAGAAATAACAAAATGAAGGAAGAAAATAGTTCTTTAAAAATTAGAATGGAGCAGATGGAAGCTGATGACTTTATGAGAAACCAAGAAATTACAAAACAAAACCAAAAGAATGAAAATATTGAAGACAATGTGAAATATCTCACTGGAAAAACAACTGACCTGGAAAATAGATCCAGGAAAGATAATTTAAAAATTATGGGACTACCTGAAAGCCATGATCAAAAAAAGAGCCTAGACATCATCTTTCATAAAATTATCAAGGAAAACTGCCCTGATATTCTAGAATAAGAGGGCAATATAAATATTGAAAGAATCCACCAATCACCTCCTGAAAGAGAGCCCAAAAGGAAAACTCCTAATAATATTGTAGCCAAATTCCAAAGTTCCCAAGTCAAGGAAAAAATATTGTAAGCAGCCAGAAAGAAACAATTCAAGTATTATGGAAATACAATCAGGATAACACAAGATCTAGCAACTTCTACATTAAGGGATCAAAGGGCTTGCAGTACAATATTCTAGAAGTCAAATGAGCTAGGATTAAAACGAAGAATCACCTACCCTGCAATACTGAGTATGATTCTTCTGGGGAAAAATGGTCAATCAATGAAATAGAAAATTTTCAAGCATTCTTGATGAAAAGACCAGAGCTGAAAAGAAAGTTTGACTTTCAAACACAAGAATCAAGAGAAGCATGAAAAGGTAAACAGGAAAGAAAAATGATAAGGGACTTACTAAAGTTGAACTGTTTACGTTCCTACATGAAAAGATTAAATTCATAACTCTTGAAACTTTTCTAAGTATTTGGGTAGTTGGAGGGGTTATGTACATATAGACAGAGGGCACAGGGTAAGAAGAATAGGAAGGGATGATACCTAAAAAATACAATTAAGGGGTGAGAGAAATATATTGGGAAGAGAAAGGGAGAAATGGAATGGGGCAAATTATCTCTCCTAAAACAGGCAAGAAAAAGCTTTTTCAATGAAGGAGAAAAAGGAGGTTGAGAGGGAAAAAGTTAAGCTTACTCACATTTGGATTAAGAAGAGAATAATATGCACACTCAATTTGGTATGAAAATCTGTCTTACACTACAAGAAAGTAGGAGAAAAGTGAGATGTGGGGGGGATGATAGAAGGGAGGGCAAATGGGAGGATAGAGCAATTAGAAGTAAACACTTTTCAGGAGGAACAAAGTCAAAAGAGAGAATAGAATAAATAGGGGGAAGGATATAATGGAGGGAAATACAGTTAGTCTTCCACAACATGACTATTAAGGAAGTCTTTTGAATGACTACACATGTATGGCCTATATTGAATTGCTTGCCTTCTCAGTTGGGATAGGAGGGAGGAAGGGAGAGAAGTTGGAACTCAAAGTTTTAGGAATGAATGTTGAGTTGTTTTTTGCATGAAACTGGGAAATAAGAAATACAGACAAGGGGGAATAGAAATCTATCTTGCCCTACAAGAAAAGAGAGAAGATGGGGATAAGGGAAGGGAAGGGTGTGATAGAAGGGAGGGCAGATTGGGGGAAGGGGCAAACAGAATGCATGGTGTCTTGGGGTATGAGGAGGGGAAAGATGGGGAGAAAATCTGGAATTCAAAATCTTATGGAAATGAATGTTGAAAACTAAAAATAAATCAATTAAAGTTTCAAAAAAAAAATCTGAAGCTGGATTTGAACTCATGAAGATGAGTCTTCTTGACTCCAGGCCCAACTCTCAATTTATTGTGCCACCTAGCTGACCACCAGGTAAATGCTTTAACAACTAGGGAAAAAAATGTATGAACACACACTTTTAAGTTAAATTTGCATTATTAACTCTTTCCTAAGTCTCAAGCAGAGGTTCCCAAAGTGGACCATACCACCCCCTGGAGAATGTTGGACTGATCCAAGGTATCAGTAATAGCCTCTGGGGTAATTGGGGCATGTTGAATAAAAATAAGGAGGAGGTGGAAGCATAAGCAAAGAAGAGAAGAAAATTTTGAAAAACCATTCATATGTGTCCCATCTATTGTTTAACAGAGTTAAAGTCATAGTGATTACATTATTTTTCCAAATAAACACACAAAATGCAAACTATAACCATCAGTGGGCAAATCCATCTACAGGTCTTAAAAAACAGGTATTAGCAGCCAAGTGTGTCCTATATTGTTGAGAAGTCCAGCATGCATCAGCAGGAATATGTACATGTAATGACTTGTTTACAGTATGATACTATATGGTTACATGATGCACTATTGCATCATCAAAATTTCAATCAGGAAAAAAAACAAAAATTTACAATAAATTATTAAATTTAAGATATTTTTTAAAAATATACTTTATATATATTTTTAAATGACACAAATTTTCCAAAAAAAAAAAACCCAACACATTAAAAGGTTAAAGAAAATAGATTTCCAGTGGGTCACTGAGTAATTATTTTTTAAAGTGAGTCATAGATCAAATAAGTTTGGGAACCTCTTGACTCAAGATAATCAATAGAACAGTAAACCAAGCCTAGTGGCAGCTATTGCTGATTTCTAAGATATAAATGCTTGTGCTGAAAATATTAACAATCCTTGAAAGTAAGAGCTGGATCCAGCACACCCCTGGATGTATATGTCAGTGTTATAACCCAAATATCAGGTCAGGCTTGGCTAGGCTGAGCCAGACTAGTGTTCCTCCACTCTGTAATCTCCTTCTTTTTTCTGTCACCATAGAAAAGTTCGCTGAGTCAGCAAAAAACACTTTTTCCCTTTCATATCAGAGCTGATCCCAGTGATGCACACAAGGATATGACCAGGTGATTTTGTGATCTGATATCCTCTCTTCCTCAGCATTTCCATGGCTCTAGAACGGAGGTTCTTAATCCTTTTTGTGTCACAGACCCCTTGGGTCATTTGATGAAGTCTATCGTACCCTTCTCAGAATAATTTTTTTAAACACACAAAATAAAATGTATAAGCTCAATGGCAAAGGAAACCAAGTAGATTGAAAAACTGTTGTTACAAAATTTTTATCTATAAGTTCATGGAACCCAGATCAAAAACCCCTGCTTCAGATGACTTAAATATCACTCCATTTGTCACTGTGGACATTGAGGTACTTCTGGGCCCAGTTGTGTGGAATTATTGAAGTTTCTGTGGGCTACTTTTCATGATGTCTGATGTAGGAGAAACCAAATACCCTGATTACTATTCTTGGTAGGAAGAAAGGGAGGGGAACTTTGAAAATCCCACCACATCAGTGCAAGATAGAAAATGGACAGGAACTGTATATGAGATTTCTTTAGTATAAGAAGCTCCCAATGAGGAAACTTCTACCAGGATAGATCAGCACCTTCTCTGCAACTTAAGGTCTTAAAGAGTTACTTATAGCTTCGAAAGGTTAACTGATTGGCCTAGAGTCCCACAGTCAAGATTGGTCAAGGAGGAAGTTAAGCCAACATCTTCCTGGTGTTGTTCTTTCATTTTCAAAGAGGACCAACGAGATCACTGAGTGATGTCTTGATTCCTGCATGAATTGGATTTAATTGAGGCAGAGTCTCTGAAAGTCATCAACTCTCAGGCTCTCTTTCAGAGTCTTCCAAGTCCAGTGACAAGACAAAATCAAAAAGACTAATGGCAAAAGCCTTCTAGGTCCTTGGGTGTGCCTTTGGATTGAGTCCAAGTTTTACAGAACAAATCCTTTTATTAAGTTTGGAATCAATCAAAGGGCTGCACTTGAGGACCTAGAGGGCAACATGTGACCTTAAGACCTCAGGTTCCCCATGCCTGGACAGTCTGTCTGACACAGAGGCTAGTTCTTTATCAACTACGCCAAGTGCAAGAAGTTCCTAAAAACTTATCTGTGAAAACAAAAGATTATCTTGTGATTTCCAAAGATAGATGACTCTAGGGGTGTGTGGGTGTGGGTGTGTAAAAGAGAGGAAGAGAGAGAGTGAGAGATGTGTGGGAGGAGGGATAGGAGGAGAAAAAGAAAGAGGAGGAGGAGGAAGAGAGAGAGAGGGAGAGACAGAGAGAGAGAGAGAGAGAGAATATTGCATTTTATTAAGAACAAATTGGTAGGTAATAGCTGCTCTGAGTTAAGCTACTTTGAACATTGTTTGTATTTCAATTGAAATAATCAAGCATTAAACAAGAGTAATGGGCTTTTTCCCCCATTAAGAGAACTCAGGTGTGCAAAACAGCTGTAACCATTGCAGGCCATATTTTGTTCCCTATTTGTCCAACATTATATTATAGAAATATTTGCATGCCATATTTACCAATGACTCTAGACCTTTCCGGCCTTTACTATTGTGCCCAAGCATATGGATCTTGAATTCATTAAGAAGTTATTTAAATTCCAACCCATCCAGAAATATTAATTTTCCTATTTTAATACAGACCATAATTGGGAAATCATAGCCTTCTTATAATGACTGACCCAAGCCTTGAAATATGATCTGTTTCACAGTACATCACTTCTAATTGAAATTTCCCTGGAAAAGACTTAGGGCACCTCTCTAAATTGTGCAGCCATTTAAGTAAATGTGCTTTCCTAGCTATTTCCCTGCATACACTTCCCCTTATCATTTGCATTTGGCGGCAGCTACATTCAGCTCTTTTGGAGGATATCCTGGAATATGCCACTTTTTTCTGAATTGAGTTTAATCCAACATAGCAATTATTAGCACCTCCAGATGTATTTAGAAGGCAATGGAACATTTCTGATCCCTTAGGAGGGTTCCCTCATTCCCTTTCATTTCACAAACTTGATTTCATTAGGAGGGTAGTAGAGGAATATCCTTTCTGAGCTACATATGACATTCCATAGGATTTAGACTTTGGGAAAATCTTAAAAATCATCTTGTCCAATTTCCTTATTTTATAGATAGGGAAACCAAGTTCCAAAAAGGTAAATGATTTGGTCTTACTAAGGTTTCACAGCTGGTTGCTAGCATATTTGGTGTTCTTTCAACTATATACATAATCAAATCCATGTTCTCTCCCTTTAGATTCAGTGTTTTCTTATTCTCTGTATCTGCTACTGCAATAAATACTCTCAATCCATAAGTATACCTAGTAGTTTCATATATGAAGCAATCAATTAATGAATAATTGCCAGGCTTTGTGTCAAATATAGCTTATTGGTATTCACTCTGGCTTTGAATGAGTTCTTATCCATTTGTCTCATATCTTTCCTCTCTCAAGCAAGTGACAGGTATTTGTTACTCACCTGCTGTATGCCAAGTACAATGGTGAGTACAAAAATGAAGTGGTCCCAGACCTCAAGAAACTTACATGCCAGTGAGAGAGACAATGAGTATGTATATACCTATTGTGGAAATGGAATAAATAATGAGTCCGCTAATCACCTTGCTTTGCTTGAGGCTGAAATAACCTGGGAATCAAAATCAGCCACTCAGGAGATAGAATGAGTGTTACTTGAGTTGGACCTGCCAGTGAGCCTTTTTGGTGTCCACTAAGTGGACCTGCTACACCTCTGCGTTGCCAGCCACCACAGGGCCAGCTCAAATTGATTCAAATGGGCAGAGCTGGCACAAACATTCTGGTGCCTGGTACTCTGCATTCCTCCTAGTCTCCTGCCTCCTTTTCTTGAAATGTGCCTCCAGAATCCTTCTATTCAGGTGGATACTCCATCCCAATTAATCATTCTGCCACAATTAATCAGTATGTATGTATGTATCTAAATTTGCATACATGTATAAGCATATATGTATATTTACACTTATATACCTAATGAAAGAACAGGGTTCATACTTCTTTTTCATAGAATCTTTTTTGTAGAATAGAAAAAGCACTGGAATGGGAGTTAGAAGAATTGAGTTCTGATCTCAGTTGTGCCATTCAAATTAATAAGATATGTAACCTTTGGAAACTTTCTTAACCTCTCTGGGATTTATTATCTACCTACTATTCATGGTGGTTGTTACAGGACCAAACAAGGTCAATTAATCAACAAGTGTTCATAGGTATTATCAGGAGGCAGCTAGGTGGCATAATTGACATAGCTCTAGACCTGGAGTTAATCCTGCCTTGGAGGCTTACTTGCTGAGTGACCCTGAGAAAGTCACTTAATCTCTTACAATCTGAGTTTCCTCACCAGTAAAGTGGGGAAAATGATGGCATCTACCTCCCAGATTTATTGAAAAGTCTACATGTGTGAAGTGCTTCGTATACCTTACAGCATTATGTGAATGCTATATGAATGGTAGTGTGGTAATTAAAAATGTTTGAGAGATATAATGTCTGGGTAATCTAATCATTTTATTAATAAGGCCAGCATGTTCCTAATAAAAGGATGGTAACATGACCATTTCTCTCTTAGACCAACAACAATCTTGGTCAAGGGCTCAGAGTTTATATGTTCTTTTGGAAGAGAAGTAACAATCAACTCTGATTGGTTACCACGATAGGAGGTATTAAATCAAACAGGTTAACACAATAGGAGGTATTAAATTAAACATAATAAAATGAGGAGCTGAGAGTAGACAGAGAAATTGTCTCTATACTCAGAGCACCCCCAGATTTGGGCTAGGAACATAGGTTCCTAAAGTGGGAGACACCACCACCTGGGGGCTGCTGGAACAATCCAAAGGAGAGGTAGTAGCCTCTGGGGGAATTGGGGGACATTAAATAAAAATAAAGGGGTGATGGAAGAGAAGAAAATTTTGAAAAACTGTTTGCATATGTTTCATCTGTTGTGTAACAGATTGAAGTCATAGTGATTACATTATTTTCCAAATAAACATTCAAAATGTAAATTATAATCATTAGTGGTCAAGTCTGCCCACAGGGCTTAGCCAACAAGTGTTGGCAGGCAACTGTGTTAAGCATTGTTGGGAAGCCCAGCGTGCATCAGCAAGAATACGTGCGTGTTACACATGACACAATATTGCATCATCAAAATTTCAACGCAAGTAAAGAAACACAAATTTACAATAAATCTTTAAATTTAAGATACATCATTTGTTTTCAGATGATTTGTTTTCAGATAAGCAGGTTAAAAAAAAAAAGACATTAAAGAGTAGAAAGTAGATTTCCAGAAAGGGCACTAAGTAATTTCATTTTATAAAGGTGGGGGTAGACCAAATAAGTTTGGAAACCTCTGATCTAGACCAAAGAATCTGCCTCCACTCAAGCTTGATTGAATGAAATTCACCTGAGATTAGAGATTCCTTGTAAGGTTGAGTTGGCTCAAATAGAGGTTTAACTTGACCCTCAAAGACTGAGGTCTTGAAAATTAAAAACAAAGAGGAAATTCTGAATCTCCCCAAATTATTAGTTATCAATAATCATTTCTCATATATACATATACACACACATACATATATGAGAGAGAGAACATTGAGTCTTTGCTTGTGACCACTGAAAACCAATTACCACAGGATTATACCCGACTTAGTGGAACCCACTGTGAGTAATAAATATGGCAGTTCAGAGAATTAGTATGAGTAGGTGGCATCATGAAGTCCTGGGGGTACAATGAGCATGAATCTTCACCCTCAGAGTCTGAGGCAGAACAAGGGGCAAAAGATTTTTCTGATTCACAGTAGCAGCAAAGTTAATCTCATTTTATTGGAGAGATCCTGACAGAATTCTGTACTGAAAGGGTGGAATCTGAATGCAGATTGAAGAATACTATTTTCACTTTGTGTGTGTGTGTTTTTCCTTTTGTGCTTTTTCTTCTTTTACAACATGACTAATGTGGAAATGTATTTACATGATTGCACATGTATAACTTACATCAGATTGCTTTCCATCTTGAGGAGGAGGAAGAGAGGTGGAGGGAGAGAGAAAAAAATTTGAAACTCAAAATCTTATTTAAAAAAATGATTGTTAACTCAAAATTTTGTGGAAATGAATGTCAAAATCTAAAAATAAGTAAATATAACTATGAAAAAATTAAAGAATTTAAGAAAGGAAAATAAAGTAAAAAATGAATGTTGAAACTATCTTTACATGTAATTGGAAAAAATAAAATACTATAGGAAGGATGGAAGGGAGGGAGGGAGAGAGGGAGAGAAAGAAGGAAGGAAGGAAAGGGAGGGAGGGAAAAGAAAGAAGGAAGGAAGAAAGAAAAAAAAGAAAGAAAAAGCAGCATAGATATATGGCATATATGGCTGGATCCATAACATTTTTGGAAGCAGAGAAACCAATACTACAAACCATTCATTTCTGTTTTTATCTAGGCTGCCTGCTGGTGGTTACCTGCATCACATGATTTTTTTTATTTGAGATTAAGTAGCTGGAAGGCCTGGAAAAACTCACTAAAACAGTCTTTTATGGCTGTTATTAGAAGACAGATTACAATCGATCTGCAACTTCAGGATCTATTTGACAGAAGGGATGTTGGAGCCACTGGTATCACTGAAGCCCCAGAGCATGGCCTGTATCCAGAAATAGCTTAGGAAATAGCACTAGGAAAAAAGCCAGCTCTTTGCCTTAGCCACACTGCACATGTGAAAGGAAAATGGCACCTAAGGGGAGATAGATTTTTCTACTATTTGCAGCTTCCCATTAGATGATCATCCAGTGAAGAGATCAGAGTCCTGGGCTTGGATTCAGAAAGATCTGAATTCTTATTCTACCTCAGACTGTGTAACCCTAGGCTAGTCAATTAATCTCTGTCTCAGTTTCCTCATCTATAAAAGAAAGTTCCTTTCTTCTTCAAATAGATATTATAAGTGATAGTTCCTGGAGGTATATGTAGGACACCCAGATATCTCCCTATAATAGCACTCTAAACACACACACACACACACACACACACACACACACACACATGCACACGCATGTACATACATTGCTTTTAAACATTTCTTTGTGATTTCACAGCTGTCATCCCATTAACTATAAGTTTATTGCATGTAGGGATAGTTTTATTCTTTATACTAGACTGTTTAGTGCCTAGTGCAGTGCTGAGTACACAAATGTCAGTAAGAGAGACAAGTAGAGCTATAGTTTACTTAGCTTCCAAGGCAAATGTCAAATCAATTTGAAAATAGTATGTGTTGTTTGGCATAATGGCATAGCATCGTTGTCCTCAATCTTAGCTTTATTTTTTTTTTCTGAACTCAGTGAATACATACAGAAACATACAATGAGCCCTTCTATGCCAAATGACACATGAAATTGTCAATTTCAATGGTATACAGCTTGTTTTTTTAAGTGTACAATAAATTCAACATGTAATTTTCCAAGCAGTGTAACTTTCTGGCTTTCTCTTCTCTTCTATGAATTTTAAAAATGCTTCAATGACCCTCTTTTTTGGGGGAAGGAGAGATAAACCAACTTTACTGTTCTCCTTTGTCTTCTATTCTCCCAACTAAAAAATAAAAACAAAAAGGAAACCTATCAAAAGAAATATGTAGTCAAGTAAAATAAATTCCCACATTATTAGGGTCCAAAAATGTATGTTTCATTCTGCATTTTGAGCCCATCACTTCTCTGATATAAAGTGGATAGCATGATTCTTCACCATTCCTCTGGATCCTTGGTTGGTCATTGATAAGAATTCGTAAATTTTTCAGATTTGCTTATCTTTACAATGTTGTTGATTTTAATGAATTCCCTGCCTTGTTCTGCTCACTTTGCTCTGCATCAGTTCATGCAAATCTTCCCAGGTTTCCCTCAAACCATCCCTTTCATTATTAATTTCAGCGCAGTGATATTCATTACATTCATAAATCATAATTTTATCTGTGATCTAATTGATAGGCACTTCCTTTGATTTTTAGTTATTTTCTATTTTTTAAAAAGTTATTTTACTTCTGCAAGAAAGTCTAGAACAAGTTAAAGTTATGGTCACTGAGGGGCAACTAGGTGGCACTAGCCACCTAGAGCACCAGCCCAGGAGTCAGGAGCACCTGCATTCAAATCTGGCCTCAGACACTTGACACTTACTGTGTTACCATGGGCAAGTCACTTGTCCCAAATTGACACACACACACATACATACACACATACACACACACACACACACACACACACACACACACACACACCCGATAGGATTACTACCTAAAAAAAAAAAAAGAAAGCGCTGATTGTAAAGATTTCATGGAGAACAAGTCATGGTGGGACCCAAGATTATGGCCAAACATGCATGACCAACATTTCCTCACGCCTTTGAATGAAATAAAAGATCAAGGGATCTCTGGTAATTATCTATGGTAGAGGGTACTGCAGACTTTTCTGAATCAGAGCCTGAAAGCTATGTTCAGATATATCTGAGCTTAGTGCAAACAGTAGTATCCTCTCCCAAGAGAGTCTGGCTTCACTGGAATGACAATAGAAGAATGGAGAATTATATCAGCTAGAGATGCTTTGGGAAAATTCAAGAGAATTAATAAAGTCTAATGGAGAAAACTATCAGAGAAATTCTCTATCAACAGTCCCAAAGAGAAGACTAAGGGTTAACCCTGGGTGTTGTCCTCTCTATATAGGTAATTGTGAAGTTTTGTGTATTTCCAAGAATAAAACCATCCTTTCTTTGGAAGAGAAAAAGTACATGACATGCCAGATTAGACAGATTTCCTTTGTATATTCCCATACTGAATTTGTAGATATATTTCTCCCTATTTGTATTACAACATTTAATACAATATCTCATTATTCTTATGAAAAGGGATGGGGTCTGCATGATAATAAAATTAAATGGACTGAGAATTGGTTCAACAGCCAAACTCAAAGAATTGTTGCCAGTAGTTCAACTTGGCAAGAGGGAGAGGGCCCCAAGGAGGCAGGACTTGGCCCTGTGCTGTTTAACATTTTTATCAATGAGCAGATAAAGGCATAGATGGCATGCTCATCAGATTTTTCAGTAACATAGAGTGGGGAGGTATAGCTAACAAAGTGAATGACAGCAAAGATCCCAAAAGGTCTTGCTGGGTTAGAGCACTGGACCAAACGTAATAAGATGAAATTCATTAGGGACGGATATAAAATCTTTCACTTTGATTGAACAAAAAAGGTCAACTTCTCAAGTGCAGGAAGAGGTGGACAGGGTTAGACTAAAGTGTATCTGACAAAGATCTGGGGATTTTAGTGTATAAAATGTGCAATATAAGTCTTCCATGTGATGTGACAGCCAAAAAGAACTCTTGTAACCTTGGGTTGCATTAAGAAAGATACAGCTTCCAACAATGATTGATAGACACACTTTACTCTCATCTAGTCAGTCTCTAGACCTGGAGTATGGTTTCACTTAAATTCTGAGGTTTAAGAGGACATTGAAAAGTCAAAGATCATCCAGAGGAAGGCAAACCAGATGATGAAGGGTCTTGGTTCAATGTCATGTGAGTATAGGTTGAAGCAACTAGGAGAAGAAAAGACCAAAGTAGGACATAAGAATTATCTGATAGTATTTCCAGTATTTTTTTTCATTCTAAAGAGAGATTGGATTTGTTCTATTTGGGCCCAGATGGCAGAACAAGGAACAATGAGGAAATATTGCAGAGTCAAATTTATACTCAATAACAGGAAAAATGTCTCAATAAAACTTCCCAAAAGAGAAATTAGTTGTTCCATGATGGTGGATCTGCCTTCCCCCTACTCACAGAAAGTCTTCAAGCCAATTTTGGTTGCCTCTTTGTTAGGGATAGTTGTGTACTACTACAGTGAATACTGTAGATACGTTCCTTGTATTAAAACTTTTAATTTACTACCTCATATTATTCCTATGGAAAAGATAGAAAGATGGTTGCTGAAATGATGATAAAATTAAATGGATTGGGAACTGGTTCAATTACAAAACTCAAAAAATTGTTGCTATTGGTTCGGTGGTAACTTGGAAAAAGGAATAGGGCAGCATTTAAAAGGGAGTCCTTTTTGTGTTGAACTAGATGTCCCTGTGGTCCCTTCAAACTCTAAAATTCTGGGATTTTGTGATCCTATATATGGTATCTAGTTTGCTGGATATAGACAACTTTCTCTTCCTCCAACCCCTCCCCTCTCCTTTTCTTTTATATTAAAGCTCTTTTGATTAGATTTACATGATAACAGGTAAACATATTGCTTTTTAATTTCAGTCAACTCCATAAAGCAAGAAGGAAAAGAAGTTTATTACACAGGAAGAAAGACTCCAGATTTCACTATTTTGTGATGTTACATTCGCTGGTTGCTGTCCTTTACCCTAAAAGAACCACAGGGTTGAAAATCAAAACACCTCTATGTTGATCCTGCTGCATGTTTAATATTTAAAGGTATCCATTGATGAAAAGAATACCTAGGATTTACATAATGCTTTAAGTTTGGCAATGTACTTTACCAAACTTATCACATTTGATCCTCAGATCAACCCTTGAAGATAGGTGCTGTTACCTATCCTCATCTTATAGATGAGGAAACTGAGGCAGGTAGCAATTAAGTGACTTGCCATGACTCACACACCTAATTAGTGTCTGAGACTTGATTTGAACCAGCTCTTCCTGATTCAAGGTTTAGTGGTTTGGCTTGATCACTAGATCTGTTTGTTTCTTTGTTTGTTTTTAATTAAGGTTACTCTGGAAATAAAAAGAACCACCTTTTCAGGCTAACTCACAAAAGACCGATGACTTTATATGGCTTTTTCTCTTATCTGAGATATGTTTCCTACAGAATTGTTCCAGCTACTGGGGCTTCACCTCTGGGTGTTGTACAACACCATAGAACAACAGAGCTAAGCACCCATTTAGCAAAAGTAATTACTGGAAGGACAGGTAAAGAGGAAGGCTATGGCAACATAAAGAATGACAAATATGAGAAATTCAGCAAAACATGGTTAGACTCATAAGATCTGATGTACATTAAACAAGACTAGTAAGCAATATATCTAATAACTAAGAAAATATCAGCAAACTAAACGCTATATGCTTATAGTGACTAAATCTGATGCTGAAAAGATGAAGAAATATGCATCTCTTCTTTCTTTGGAAAAGTGGGAAACTATAAATACAGAGTTTTGTATGCCCTTTTAGACATGGTTATGTGTCTGTTGGTTTTTTCTTAGCATTCTTTTCATCCTTGTTACAAAGGAAGGATCACTGGATAAAGAGGGGTCAAAGAGGGAGGGTCAAGAATATTTTCAGAAATGACAGTACCATAAAAACCAAAGGCATTAATGAAACTCTCAAAAATAAGTCTAAAAGGGAGGGTAGGTCAGTTTCTGGTTGTTTTTGTTATTTACTCATGCTTCAGTTGTATCTAACTCTTAGAGGAAACAGCAATTTCTGAGAAAGCGAGACAGATTTTTATAGGGTAAAGATGCAATTACATAACAGAAATTATCAATATTAAAAAGGGTTTGTCAAGTGATTAGGTAATAGGGGATAGGTCCTTTCTATGGTTCGGTGGTTAACATTGTGACCATGCTGCCCTCCAATTGGCTAACTATTGTGGTCCTCTCTGATCAAGATGGATAGTTAAATATTGTGATCTTGTCTTGGGCTAACTGAATGATGTGACTATGCTTGAGTACAAGAATACACCTATTCAAATATGTGAATTGGATGTGAAGGCAGTGGTTAGCTAGGGGCAGTGGCTGTATTAAGTCTGGAGGCAAAACCAGATTGTGTGGTCAAATCAGGGTTCATAAGGAATTCAGTATATTGGGACAGCTTTGTTAGGATTCCATCAAAATGAAATAATGGATATGAATCACTTTGCAAACCTTAATCAATATAAAAATTCAATTTTTGGCAGCTCAAGTTACTATTGCGCCTTTCTTTTGGTTGAGTTGAATTATACATCCCCATTCATCCCATTCATTGGTCCTAGCTCTAACCTCCTAGACTTCTAGTGGCAGAAACACTGGACTTGAAGCCTGAGAGACCTAGGTTCAGTTCCGGTTTCTGACACTTAATGGAGTATCACCATAAACAGATCATTTAATTCCCCCAAGCCTCAATTTCCTCATTTGTAAAATGAAGATAACATCTGTTTGTCCACTACAGGGCATTATTGTGAGGTTCAAATAAGATGTTGCTTGTACATCTCTGCATATCTCAGCTACTATTATTCTCTATGATTCCTTCAAATATTGGAAGACTACAGGATACTGTTGCTCAAGTTTTCCTTTGACCATTTCTAATAGAACATGGTTTTATATTCCCTCGTAAGTTTATTTCCTCTAGAGGTTCTCTAGCTTTGTATACACTCCCCTCAAATGAGACCCCAGAGATGAAGTATATAATACTCCACATGCACAAAGATGATGAACCCAAAAATGCAGTCAGATGATTAGAAATTCAAGCTGGAAGAGCCCTAAGAGAGGGAAAAAGTAATTATTTTTTTCACTCCTACTTTATTTCCAGTTATGGATTTCTCTCTCACACTAGAGAGCTATCCATTGTAATCAAGAAAAAGAGAGAAAGGAAGAGGAGAAGCAAGGAGGGAGGGAAGCAGGTCACCAAAACCAAGACATCAGATGAGTCTGACAATGGAGGCAATATTGCACAACTCTAGTCCCTCACCTCTGCTGAGAAGAGAGGGAGACACATTTTCTCCTCTCTTTTTTCTTCTACAATCAAGTATTAGAAGAGAGTACAAACTAAATCCCTTGACTTGGATCTCACTGCTCTTTCTATTAGACCAATCACCCTTCTCTAAAATCCAAAGTAACAAAAAAACGCCAGAGTACTTGTCAGTACAATGCTGTTTCATGGAAAATGAGGCCAGACCATAGAGAAGCTTAGTAAGTGATGGCAGCTATTCATCTACAAATTGGGGATTTGAGATATGTTTTATTCTAAATTAAATGAGTCATATGAAAGAGCTACCTTCCTGATTCCAGCATGAGAGAAGAATCTTTTTATGCAGCAGCTAAGTGACAAAGCAGTGAACAAAGTGCTGGACCTAGAGACAGGAAGACATGAGTTCATATGTTAACCTTGTTCTGCTTCAGTTTCTTCATCTATAAAATTGGGAAAATAATGCATCTATCTCACAAAGTTATTGTGAGTATTAAATAAGATAATATTTGGAAAACACTTCACAAACTTTAATGAATGTTGGCTATTAGCTTTTCCAGAGCTATATCAAATAATAGTGGGAGAAGTCAACATCCTTACTTCACTCCCATATATGTTGGGGAAATTTTTAGCATGTCCCCATTACAAATTATGCTTGCTTTTGGTTTTAAATAGATGTTTTTTAATGATATTAAACAAAAATTCCTCCAGGCCTATACTTTGCAAGGTTTTTAGCATAAATGTATTGTGCTTTGTCAAAGGCATTTTTCTACATGAGATGATCATGTGGTTTTGGATATTTTGGTTTTTAATACAATTATGTTGGTTGTTTTTCTAACGTTGACTCATCTTTACATCTCTAGTATAAATCCCACTTGGTCACAATGACTTATTGAATAAATTGTTGTAGTCTAAATCTTGACTATTATTAGGAGACTACAGAGTATCAAAGAAAATATTCAAGTCATCCAGTAAATGAGATTGAACTGGATATTCTTCTTCAGTTAATGTATCTTAAGCCAACACTACTTTTGGGCCTATCATGTCATACTGTTGACTCATATTGAAGTTGTAGCCCACTAAAACCTTCAACTTTTTTCGTGTGAACTACTCTAGTCATGTTTCCCCCATTCAGAACTTGTCATCTCTGCTATGTTTTCCCCTTAGACGTCTTTGGATTTCCACTTACATGGATATCTTCTTGCCATACAGGGCCAAGGATGAAGATAGCTCTGTTTACCTAGTGTTTTTCAGTTTAAAGGATTATAGAACTAGAGCTAGAAATGACTTTATAGGTCATCTAGCTCAAACCTCTCATTTTACGAATGCAGAAAGTGAGGCCTAGAAGGGTTAAGTGACTTGTCAAAGGTCATACTGGTAATCATTGTTCAGAGCTGGGATTTGAACATAAGTCTAATGACAACAAATTCGGTGCCACAAATTCAAAATTCTTTCTACTATACTACACTGTCTCACTACTTAACACGTCTCTAGCTTAATAAATCTTCACTGAAATTCTGTGAAATAGGCAGGACCAATATTATCACTATTTTTTATATTACTATTAAGGAAACTAAAACCTAGTGAAATTAAATGACTTATCCAAGGCTAGTGGTAGAGTGAAGAGTAGTGGTAAGTGAACCCTTTGGAGCTGATGAGATCACCAAGAGAATATATGTATATATGTCTCATTATCTCTGGCTTTTTTTACTTCATCAGTGGCTTTTGTAAAATAGATATGCTACAAATATAGTCAAAACAAGACTATGGTTTCACTCAAAATTGGAATCATGACTTCATGATTTAAAATATGATTTCATGGCATCTGTACAAGGATGACATGCAAATTCATGAACTCTGGTTTCCATCTTTTTGTCCTCTAGCCCACTACTCCTATTTTGGTCTCATTCTCCTCCTATCATACTCTTGACCCTAGAGCTGAGCTGTTTAACCAGGTACTTTCTCTCATCTTATAGAGCAGTTTTCTGTTATTTCTTCCACTAGCCACACCCTAATAATCCTCAATCCTGGACTCCCACCATCCCTACCCTACTCTCTCCAACTCCCACACTGATTTATGGCTATAGGAAGTCACAAAATCATCCTGACTGGATCACTACAAAGACATGTTATCTTAACCACATCTGGAATCGTCATGCTACATAGCAATCCTTTTATTCATCTATGATTAACTCATGAGCATATCTCCAGTGCAGCTGCTCTAAACCATTTTTTCCCTCTCCTTAATTTGCCAGTTCTTCTCAATCTCTCCCATCTCAGCCTGCCATCTTGCCTCCTGTTTTATTAAGGCTATTTTGAGCTCCTTTTTCTGCCCTTCTTGATATCTTAAACCCTTAGACAGCTTCACTTATCATCGTTATCATCATCATCATCATCTCCTTTCTTCTAATCTCAAGAGATGAGGTGACGCTTCTCTTTGACCAGGCTAACCCCTCTACTTACATTCTCAATCCCACTCTTTCACATCTATTGAAGCAACTTACCACATCTTCCAAGTCTTTTTCATCTTCAACTTTCTCTGATTATTGACTCTTTCTCCCCCCACTACCTAAAAACATATCTAGGTCTACCCTGTCCTAATAAATTTTCCCTTCCCTTTCATTATCTCAAGCTGTGACTGTCCTAGAAGTCACCTTACTGTCAGTGCTAAACTCAGAAAGAGTTGTCTGAACTCAACAAACTCACTTTCTCATGACCCATTCATTCATTCTTTGTGGTATGAAATTCTGGCCTCATCACTCTACTAAAACTATTCTCTCAAAGGTTTTAAATGACTTCTTCATCATTAAATTCAGTAACTTGTCTTTCTTGATCTTTCAGCAGCATTGAATGTTGTTAAACACTCCTACAGTCTCTCTTCCTTTGACTTACATAGTCCTGCTCTCTTGATTTTCCTTTTATCTATCTGACCACTCCTTACTTTCTTTCCACGTGTCATCATCCTCCTTCTGTCCCCTTACAAGAGTCTCCCAAGTCTTTATCCTAAGACACACACACACATATATACATATATTCTCTTGGTGATCTCATCAGCTCCAAAGGGTTCACTTACCACTTTTGTTCACATGATTCCAAAATCCTCATATCCAACTGAAATCTTTCTTCTGAATACAAGTCCTTGATCTCCAACAATCTGCTAGAAATTTCATCTTGAATTTCCTATCAGTATTCCAAACTCAACCTGTCCAAAAATAAATTCAACATACATTTGGAAACAGATGGGATCTTTGAAGTCATCAACTACAACTCCTCTCACTTTATAGTTCAGGAAACGGAGTCTCAGAGAACTTGGTTGATTTACCCAAGATCACAGAGGCAGTAAAGAACATTTGAACTTAGGTTCTCTGCCTCAAAATTTTTTCCACCATGCCAGGCTGTATCTTACTCATAAATTGACCTCTTCCCTAATTCTATGGATGGCTGGGATTAAAATGTCAAGTTCATCCTTGATTCTTTGTTCTGTCTTACCTCATGGGTCCATTTGTCGGGGTATTCTATAAATTCTACCTCTATCTGACCTCTCAAAGTAGACTTCTCTTCTCTGTTGACACTAATGCTGTTGTTGTTTTAGTCAGTTAGTCACATCTGACTCTTCATGTCCCATTTGGGGTTTTCTTGGCAAAGATATTGGACTGCTTTTCCATTTCTTCAGCTCATTTTACAGATGAGGAGACTGAGGCAAACAGACTTACATGATTTCTCCAGGTTCACACAGTTAGTAAGTGTCTGAGGCTGGATTTGAATTCAGATCCTCCTGACTCCAGGCCCTGAGTTCCATTCACTGCAGTACCTGGCTGTCCCACCCCAACCCCACTGCCATTCACACTGTCCCTTAGTCCAATTTCTCATCAACTTTCATGTTTATCACATAAGCATGCTACCTGTCTTACCTGTCTCCAGTCTCTTTGGTTTCTCATCCTTTCCCTGCATAACCTCCAGAATAATCTTCCTGCAGTGTAGACATGACTCCAACACTCCCTTTCTCAAAATACAAAACAAAACCAAAAACTTTCAATAGCTTCTCATTGTTTATTGGACAAGAATGCAAATACCCTTGCCTGTTGCCATTTTAAAACCTTTCCTAATCTGCCTCCAACCTACCTTATTTTACTCCACTGTCCTTCAAACATTCTAAGTGACAGCCAAACTATTTTATAAGATCTTCCCTGATCTCATCCTCTCTTCCTTCTGGGTTCTCTCTCTTGTGAACTTGACAGCCTTTGCTGTGGATCTAGAATACCTGCCACCTGTTGAAATCCATCCATTGAAATACTTTTCTTCCTTCAAGGCCTAGCTGATGTACAACCTCCTAGAGAAAACTTTTCTTAATCCTCTCAGCTAAAAGTGAACTCTTCCCATTTAAATTTCTGATGGTACTTGGATCAGAACTTTATGTTCCCTATCACATTTACCTTGTATTATACTTGTTTCTGTATATGTCTTATCTTTCCTTTGAGCTATCATCTCTGCCAGAACAGAAACCGTCTTTTCTATCTCTACCTTAAGCCGTGTTGTTCACATAGTAGACACTTAATACACGTTTGTTGAATTCAATGTGTTTCTACCAGAGCATCTTAGTTTTATTCTTATAATTTAATTTTATTCTACATAGTCAAGGGATAAATGCCTATTTATCTCTCTCATGTACAGAGGAATAAAGGGATTGAGCTGATAAAAACTTGTACACTTTTCTTCCCACCGCTGATTTATTTAAACTCTCCAACTAATTTAAGTTTAATACAAAAAGGCCTTTGTATGCTACTTTACTGACATTAGATTCATCATCTCTGAAAACACAGCAATGTTCAAGATTAGAGCAAAAGTGGTGATAATGGTGACTGGATTTAATTAAAAGCAACAAATCATTTGGTCAGGAGTAATTGAGGCAGAGCATAGCCCATGTGATGAATACAGATTGAGGGAGCCAATATTTTAATCTTCAAAAGTTTGATTAGGCTATCTCATTGAACTGACAACTGGCTTTAGCAACTTATTTGATAGGATGCAATCTGGGAAACAGATGGCCTTCCTTTTGTTGTGTCAGATAGGCACAGGTAGATTGGCTCTGAAGAAAATGTTTTAGAGTCAGTCTGTACTTGGCTTTAATTTATAGTGCTAGTTTAAGAGAATCAGGAATGTTTGAGAAATTTAAGAAGTGATGAGGGTTTCTGATGAAGCTTATTGAAGTTAAATGTAGTCATACTATACATATGTATATAAATAACTATATAGAGAAGAGGTATGTGTATGCATATATACATATATGACATTTCAATACTACATATAAATGTATATATCTGTGTGCATATATAGATATATATATATATATATACACACATAAATATATGGTATTTCAATCCTATGTATGTGTCTGTGAATGCATATATACACATTTAATCATATGTATATATACACATATTCTATGTGTAATATGTGTGTATATATTTTGTGTATGTTTTAAATAATATATGAAGTTCTGCTAGGTCCAGCAGTAGAAGGAAAGGACCTTATATCTATTGCATAGTAATTATTGGAGTGAGTATTATAGGTGTAGGGAGTATATATTGGAGTAAGTATATGTCTTAAATAAAATAGCTGTCTAAAGTCCCATTATAGCAAGTAGCTGACTCTGGAATCTTGAAAGCTGTGCCAGTGGAAGGTAAATTCTGACAAGTCTTACCAAGCTGGAGGAATTTTCCACAAGGATACACTGACTGACTGTTTTTCTAATACCTGAGGACCAGTGAAACTCTGAAGAGTCCATCCCATGCTGACCTCCAGGTGATGAATTTTTCAGTTATGACAATTATAGATTGTCTGATAAGTTGTAGAGAGTTTGTGATGTGTGTCAGTGAAAGGAGATGCTAAAGTCTTGGATCCTTGAAGTAATTACGTTGATGCGTTTTGATTCATTGTGTGACCATCATTTTTGTGGCAGCTAGATGACTCAGTGTGCTGGGCTTAGAGTCAGGAAGACTCATCTCACTGGGTTCAAATCTGGCCTCAGACATTTACTAAATGTGTGACCCTGGGCAAGTCACTTATCCCTGTTTGCCTCAGTTTCCTCATCTGTGAAATAAACTGGAGAAGAAAATGGTAAACCACTCCAGTATCTTTGCCAAGAAAATCTTAAATGGGGTCACATAGAGTTGGGCACAACTGAAAAATGACTGGAACATGTAAGTATCACTTATGCATTATTTTGACCTTCAAAAATCAGCCTCTCAGCTATCTTTCCCCTTTTTTTCTCCCCTGTAACCTATGAGCTTAGGAAACAACACATGTTTTGGTCATTTCAAAAAATAAACAATGTAGATGAAGTATAGAGTAAATAATGGAACTTTTTCACCTGCCTACCAAAGAACAGATTTAGAAAGTATATGTTCTTTCTATAGAAATGAGAAATTAAAACCACCTGAATCAAAATGGCAATAGTGTGTGAGAGAGGAAGCATGGAAATACACTGGCTATGGAGTCAGAGTACTCAGATTCATGTCCTGGCTCTACCACTTCCTAGGCTTTAGATTCCTTATCTGCAAAGTGAAGGGTTGGACCTGACTATTTCTGAAGTCTCTTTCAGCTCTAAATCTACTACCCTATGTTCTTATATTGGAGTTTTGAGAATAAGAACAAAACAGGTGTAACAAGTAATGTTCACTCTCAAAGACTGAGTCCCCAGATGGCAGCTAACCACTACTGTTAGCATAATAGGGGGTAACCCTGATCAACCCAGTTTCCAATGCTGTCTATTTACCATTCATATTAGCAGTATTCATAGCAGTATATTTACCATTCATATTAGTCAATCAGGCTTCAATTCAATTTTAGAAAAGATATACTACTAATAATAAAGGCATAATAAACACTTGGTATAAAATAATCTTCCAAAAACCTGGGGCATATTGTTTCAAGAGGATGCATAGGTACAGAAGAGTGGGTACAAACTTAAAGTATAATGTAATGAGCTACATGTGTTCAAAAGATGTACTAAAAAGAAATAACTCACAATTCTTGGTTACCAGAAATCCTTTATTGAATCAATACATGGTATTCTTCTCTGGAACAAAAGGTCCTGCTCCTCAAAGCTGCTTCCTCCCTCAGGCAGCTCTTTTTTTAATATCTATCTATGTCTGTGTCTGACCTTGGTGTTTTTCTCTTGGCTCCCACTTAAATGTGTCATCCCCTCCTGATACAGTCGGTCCAAAATACAGTCAAATGGAAAGGATATATGACAGTCCCTTGGGACTCCTTCCTTTTCTCCCTCAATCTACCATTGCCTGTGAGGTTGGAGTCTTCCACTGTTTAACTAGCCTAGGTCTGAACTGAATAACAGCTGAAATTTCTCTAACTATTTAACATACACCCCACCCTCCACACCCCTCATGGTTTGCTGATTTAGTTAACTAATCATAATGTCCCCTTCTTAACCAAATCAAAAAGATCCGTACTTAATAAAGATCACAGGATGTGAGCAATCTTGTTTACACATGTTGAAAACCCATTCATAAATATGGATTGATGGATTCAATTGTGGTGTCTGGGCCTTCTGTGATTTCCGTGATTAAGTTGGAAATCCACCCATACACAGGTACACTATAGGTTGTGCAGTAAGCCAGTTGAGACACAATCAGTATTTTAAGCTTCTGGTTAGAGCTCCCAGTCGGGCCAATTATGGACAAAATTGTTAAGTTAGTGTCACTTTTTATCTCCCCTACTCCTTGGTTTCTCTGTCATGTCCTCTTGAACTTTCAAGGGCCCAGTGTCCTCTTATTCTCACTTATTTACTCCTCTTAGAAAAATGTATGAAAGCAGTGATGTATTTACTAATGAATTTTGCTCATTATTTTATCTTTCCAAAGGCTATTTGCATTCTGAGCCTTGACTCAGTTGAATAAAAGATAGTTTCTCCCATTCTTGTTATGGAGAGTATTTAGGGAATTGAAAGTCAGTTGAGGGGGTGTATTAAATGAAAAGGAGGAGACAGAGCCATTCTGCTCTCCCCAGGGCCCCCTGAAATCAGGCCACATAAGCAGGTACTCCAGCAAAATCCCAGCTGTCCTCTAAAGAACAAGTTAAAATGGTTTGTGGTCTGCTTTTTTTCCATTCCTCCAAGTGTTATAGCTTCAAGTAACAGGACTCATATGTAAAGGCTAAAGGATGCGAATCAGAGTGAGTAAAGACACCAGCCAGCAAAGCTATTTACAATGTAAAACTGGAAATCACCTACTTAATATCAGGATGTGACTGTCACCATAAATCCAAAAGAAAAATGGGTTGCTTGGCTTTCTCAGGAAGCCTTTGTTAATGCTGAAAGATTATAAGAAAGCAAGCAGGGAAAGTTTCCTTTTAACTTGTGCCGTATAATTATAGGAAATGAAATACAGACGATTATCTGAACAGGACTAAAATTTATGTTGAGCATTAAGAAGGCAATGCTACAGAGTCTGTGTATTCCCTAAATGCACCAACAAGCTCAGCATCTGATGATGCTCAGGCCAGACTTTGTCCTTTTCTCCCCCTCTACAGTAGCTTATGGTCTGTGATTTTGTTTATATCTCCTGCCAAATGTGATATTACAAGGATACACGATTACATGCTCAATAGCTTGAACCACAGAGAAATGGAAAATATTAGTCTGTATTCTCTACAACACCTTAGTACTAGGGATTTGGGATCCTGCTAGAATGCTCTAATTGGAAAGGCTGATGGGAGTCACCAGTGAGCCAAATACCCTCCTTCTCCATTGGTTGCCTGTACTTGAGGCCCTTCCTGGCTGTGGGGGAGAGACCAGTGGCAGTGAAGTGGGACAGATTATATGGCTCTCTGAAAAAAGGCTAAGGCATTTGGTCTGAGTGGGAGGAAGGTTGTAAGATAAGCATCTAAAGCTGGGCTTGAGGGGAAAGGATGGAATTGAGTGGGTGGAAGAAAAATCATCCTTGTTCTGGGGTTGTTTTCTTTTAGCATCTGTGAGGATTTTTTTAAACTTTGACTTGCATGACCTGAAAGCTGAGATTCCTAGGGAAATTTGCAGGCAAGAAGAAACTGGAGTATCAATGTAAAACGAAGGGGCTGGACTGAGAGGACCTTTTAGGTCCCTTCCAACTGAGGTTGTGAAACTCTGGAAGGGATATTTATAATTCAACAGCACCTATGAAATGCCTTCTGTGGGTCAGCTACTATATGAGCTTGGGGAATACAAAGATAGAAAGTGAGAGAGTCCCTACTTACACAGAAGTTACCAGAAAGTGAGAACAAAGATAGAAAGGAAGCAAGGGAGTATCTTTTATGGTACATTTTAAAAATATTTTAGTTGATTGTTAAGTCATTTGAGTCATGTCCTACTCTTCATGGCCCGATTTTGGGGGCAGAGATATTGGAGTAGTTTGTCATTTCCTCATCCAGTTCATTTTACAGATGAGTAAACTGAAGCAAACAAGGTTAAGTGACTTGCCCAGAGTCACACAGCTATTAAGTATCTGTGGCCAGATGTGAACTCATGAAGACATCTTCCGGATACCAAGCCCAATGCTCTATCCACTGCAGCCATTCACCACCTAGCTGCCCATAAAAATATGGCATCACTCAAACTACCACCAAAATGTGGTCAAAAGGATGTCTTATTTCTTTAAGATTAACAATGCCCAACCTACTCCAAAAAGAATTGGAGTTGGCACGTAGTTTAAAACAATAAGATATAAAACATTGAAAAGAGAATGCAGTTCACCTTAAGAAAGCACAAGGTATAGAGAATAAAGCTAAACAGAGCAGGATGCATCAGTCATAAATCTAATTCATTTTTCTGATAGCTTTGAAAGTAGACTTTTTTTTAATATGGTAAAATAGGAAAAATAGTTATTGGCTCTAGAATCAAAAGTCACAGACTGAAGCCAGAGTATCTGGGTTAAAATTTTGGGCATGAAGTAATCTGTTCAACATTGACCAAGTCACCTACCTTGCCCAGGCTTCCATCTCCCTATAGGTAAAATGAGGGATTGGTTGACCTAGGAAGTCCCTTCCAACATCACTGTCCATTTACAATCCCAGGATTTCTAAAATCAGGGTAGCTGTGACAGTTAGAATATTGTTGAGAGAGATTTAGTTGCTGTGCTGAAGGATCATTATCTGAAACTCAATTTCCTGTTCCTGAAAGAGCTGGACTTTAGGTAATATAGTTCATTTCATAAAGAAGGGAATTATGAATTAATTCATACATCTGCCCAGATTCTCACATGCAGGAAGCAGTATGGTTTGGTAGAAAGAGCATCAGATCTAGAGTCAGATGATACCTTTGAGCAAATCATTTAACTTTTTAGGTGTCAATTTTCTCATCCTATAATAAGAGGGATGGATAGGATGACCTCAGAGCTCCCATTTAGTTCTATTATCTGGGTCACACTTTTCCCATCTGATATTTGTGTGATCCTGTGATTTTTGTATTACTATCTGAAAGGTCAACTGAATCAATCCCTATGCAAAAAGGTGATCTTCCAATATGGTGAAAAGCCATTGAGGAAATCTGTCAGAAAAAAAGTCGATCAGCATCTGTGAGTGGTCACTTTAGGCACATCACATTAAGTAAATGCTCTATACTCCCAACTCCCCCCAACCCAAAAAAAAAAAAACCAAAAAGACATGATCCTGCCCTGAAGAAGTGTGCAACCAAGTGAAGGAAGACATAAGAATGATAGATAAGATGAAACCAACATGAAAACATATCTAAGAGCTTACTGACAGAAAGATATACACAAGATATTAAGCTATCTGTGAAGCAAAAATTTGTCCTAGGGGTCCTTCTTTTCTCTCTCTGAAATTTTTTTTTCTTTTTAAGTCATTTTTCAGTTATATACAACTCATCGTGATTCCTAGTGGGATTTTCTTGGCTTTGCTACTTGCTGTCTATACTACCTTTGACAAGTCAATTAATTTGCCTTCAACAGTTTCCTTATCTGTAAAGGAGGCGTTCAGTTGTTTCATTCTTATTTCAGCCTTGGCTAGATCTTTATGACCCCATTTGGAGTTTTCTTAGCAAAGATAGTAGAGGAATTTGACATTTCCTTCTCCAACCCATTTTACACATGAGGAAATTGAGGCAAACAGAGTTAAGTGATTTGCCTGGGGTCATATAGCTTGTATTTAAAACTGGATTTGAACTCAGACATTCCTCACTCTAAGCCTAGCACTTTATCCACTATGCCACTTAGATGTCCCTCATCATCTCTCATGTATTTAATTTTCATTTCTATGTAGATGATTCTACATTATCTAGCCCTAGCTTTTTCCTGAGATCCATCATCACTAGCTGCTTGCCTGACATCTCCAGCTGAATATGTTATCAGCATCTCAAACTCAACATGTCTAATTGCCTTCCTCCCTAAATCCTAACTCCACTGTATCTGTCAAGGACACCACTGTGTTTGCATTTAGACATGCTCACAGCCTCAGAATCATAGCTGACATTTGACTCTTCTTTGTTCCCCATAGATAATCATAGGATCAGAGAGTTAAAACTGAAAGGTACCTTGGAGATTATCTAGTTCAGCGGAATTGTGCTAAGAATGGTTTTTACATTTTTAAATACAATGTAATCATATCTAAAAATTATTCTTAGGTCAGGGACCTACAAAAACAGCTTTCAGGCTTCTCAGTGGCTGAAGTTTGCCAACTGTATCTATCAGACACAAGTGAACAACAACTGCTTTACTGATAAGGAAACTGTTGAAGATGTTAAGTGATTTATCAACCACAGATAGCAAGTGGCAAAGTCAGAATTTGAACCCAGGACCTCTGATTTCCAATCCAATGTTTTTATTCCTGAATAATACTGCCTCCGCTGTCAAGTCTTGGAGAATTTATCTCCACAATATTTCTCACATTCACTCACAAATTCACATTCCTAGTTCAGACCTCTCATCACCTTTAAAAAATATTATTTGCCATATTCTTTTAATTGGACTCCCAACTTCTATTCCCACTACAATTCATTCTATTTGTGGTTGTACAGTCATTTTTCAGTTATGTGTAACTTTTGGGGTTTTCCTGGCTAAGACACTGGAGTGGCTTGCCATTTCCTTCTCCAGCTCATTTTACAGATGAGAAAACTAAGGCAAATAGGGTTAAGTGACTTGTCCAGGGTCACAAAGCTAGTAAGTGTCTGATACCAGATTTTTTTCTCAAGAACATGAGTCTTCCTGATTCCAGACCTATCCACTTCACCATCAAGCTCCCCAAATCATCTGAGTTCCCTGATCAAGAATCTTCCATGACTCCCTATTGCCTCTAGCAAAAAATTTAAAAACCCCCAAAATTCCAACTCCTCAAACATGGCATGTAAAGTCTTTCACAATATGACTCTAGCCTACACTTCTAGATTGATTGCAATTCATTCCTCTTCATGCATACTACACCTTTCCAAACATACTGGCCTACTCGTTCTTCCTGGAAATCAGTTTTATCTCCCATCTTTGCAGAGGCTATCCTCCATATATGATTGCACCTTAGCTTTGCCTCTTAAAATTTCTAGATTCCTTCAATACTAAATTCACATGGTTCTCTCTATGAGAAGCCTTTCCTGATCCTTTTAAAGTGCTTTCCCTTCTCTAACTATCATTTAGATTCTTATCTGTCTACTATTTGTAGCCCCTAATAAAATGCAAATTCCTTAAGGACAGGGACTGATTTTTGTTGTGAGGGTGATGGTAGCTGTGCTGTTGTCTCTATACCTATTATGCACAGCATCTGGCATTGGGTAAACTCTTAGTCTGAGTGACTGAGGTTTGGTTGTGATCACGATATCTTTATGGAAAAGGGGAATCACAAAGAATAGCAAACAATCTAGAATAAATAAAATAAAGGCTAGAGATCAACAAAATTCATCTTTTTAGAAAATTAATAAAACAAGATTCTCAAATAGTGTGGGAAACATTTTCCCCTTTGGGTATATTTCGGTGTCATGTACCTATCTTTGCTCTCCAATCAATACTAAAAGTAGGAATGCTAAAATCTTACCAAGAGTGTAAGAGCTGACACCTGGGTGATTCAGGCTCTATACTACAGTGTGAGATGCTCAGAAACATGCAAATGAAATCCTTTTCAGAAGCCCCAAGAAATGCAAACACAAAATATTTCACCAGTGCTATTACCAGCAAGACCATCCTTCATTCTGGTGGTTTCAGTGGCTTCTCAAGCACAGGGAAAGATGGAGGGCTCTTTGTTGTTGGACTTGGCAAAGGTAAATTTGCTACAAGATGGTCTCTTAGCAAGGCAGACCTTGTAAGTGAAGATCAAGTACCCCCAATTAGTGATTAAATTGAGGGTAACTTTGTTGTTGCTTCCAAAACAAAAAAATGACAATCTGTTTCTTCCAATATAAAATTGTATCCTTTAAGTAGCCTCAGTGCTGTTTTTATTTTTAACTGGCTCTAGCAGCATGCTCCAAAGTAATAAAGTTTATCATGGCAAGTAGCCTTATGTTATGCAAAAATACTCATCAGTAATTACAAAGAAAGAAACAGTGGTGTGTCTGAAAGGTGCACTATAGCATCTCTGAATCTGGTATACAGAAACCCATATCATTTCTTTTACTGGTGGAACTCCATGGCTATAATGAAGTGCCCACAGGTGGGCAGTATGTCATAAAATGATACTGACCAAATGAATATGGCCATGAAAGAGTGACCCTTGACACATAGGGGCTACAATGGAAATAATGCTGTCAGTCTTCAATGCCTTTGAAAATGCCCAGAAGTATTCTTCCAGAATCCACACATTTACCTATCTTGGTGAGAAACACTCCTCTAGATTTGCTTTTTAGAAATAATAAGGTAAGAAGGGGGAAAAAATTTGCAACTTATGGAAGTGAATGTTTAAAACTAAAATTAAATTAACTTTAAAAAAGAAATAATAAGAGATAAAAGTAAAAAAAATCAAATGCATGATTACAAGATAAAGGAGACATGACTATGTGACAATTGATATGAAAAATATCTGGAGGATTTAGTGGCCTTTGAGCTCAATAGGTAGGAGATGACAGCATGCTATGACAGCACACACAGCTAATGCCATCTTGACCTTCGTTATCAGAAGCTAGGGAGATGCCAGTACCCCATAATTTGCTCTAGTCAGAACATATTTGGAGTATTGTATTCAGTTATGGGTGCCACATTTTACATTCTACTTGATAAACTGGGAAGTGTCCAGAGAGTGCCAGGAGACCACACCATATGAGGATCAATAGAAGGAAATAAAGATATTTAACCAGAAAAAGAAAAAAGCCTTAAGAAAGCTCAGATAATGGTCTTCAGGGATATAAAGGACTGTTCTATAGAAGAAAAATGAGCTTTGTTCATAGGGCATAAAAAGAGAAAGAAGTAGGAATGACAAAGAGGCAGATGTAGACCTAGCATAAAGAAAAACTTCCTTTCAGTTGGAATTATCCAAAATTGGGGAAAAGGTGAAGATCCTGAACTGGGTATGCATTTAGAAGAAGAGAAGTATTAATTCTCTCCTTACAGTATACTAGCACACAGTCTTCATTCTATGCACATCTTTTTAAAAGTGTTTATTGTTGGAGGTGGAGCCAAGATGGCAGAGTGAGAGCAACTACTCACCCTTAGGTGAGTAGTCTAACACAGACTCCTTGAGATACCTCTAAAAAGAGAATCTGAACAGATTTTTGATAGGTGACAGACTGTGCCAGATTCACAGCCCAGGACAGACTGGAAAGTCAAAGGGAAGAATCTGTTCCATAGGGCTGGAGGAGCACACAGGCTGTACCACTGTGGTCCCCACTGTGGCAGGGCCGAGCAGGAAGCCCAAGGCGGTCTGAAGCAGCAGCCGCACTGCAGAATCTCAGACATATCAGCCCAGGATGGGAGTCTAGCAGAACTGAGCAAGTAAGAGCCATGGAGCCCCATATATTTGCAGGGGTTGCTCCTGAGACTATCAGCCTACAGATTAAATGTCTATAAGTCACCTACTTGAAATTCCAAGATGGAATGGAAGCCAAGATAGCAGAGTGATCAGTAAATGCTCTACTCCTCCCCTTGTTGACCTTGAAAGATTCATAAAATATTTCCCCAGGAAAAATCCTGGAACAGTGGGATCAGCCAAAAGGGCAAACAGAATCTTAGCCTGTGAGGCTAAGAAAATCACAAAGGGGAGTCCCTCTTGCTGTGATTGAAGGGGACCAGTGCAAGATCAGAGTTATCCCAGACAGGCCCATCTCAACAAACCAGGGGTTGATGCTGAACTTCAGGGCAGGGTGGAGCCTGCAACCACCAACACCAGGACCCCAGTCACGCCTTAGCACCCCAGGGGAATCCGGAAGACACTAGCTCAGATGGGTTCACCAACCACTGAGCTTGCCTATGTTCTAGCTCAGCAGAGGAGACCTCCTGTGGTCAGACCCTCCCACACTCACTTAACATAGCTAGCTCCAGGGTAAATCCAGGGAAACACAGAAAGACTTCACCTAACCTCTGCTTTCCAACACCAGGCAGCTCAGCACCAGGTAAGCTGCAGCATTTTAGCTTCTAGATGAAAGAATCAGAGGTCAAAACACACCAAGTCTCAAGTTCAAAGCACATGAACCGTGGGACAGAGCCCCTTGTGCCCCAGAAGCAGAGATCCACTTTAAAAGCCAGGTAAAAGGCAGTCATCATGAGTAAGAAGCAAAGCAGAAAAGACAACAGAATCTTTCTATAGGGACAAGAACCAAAATAAAAATATCAAAGAGGTCAGCATTGAGACTTTACTCCCATATGAAACTTCAGAATGGAATATGAACTGGTCTCAAGCCCAAAAAACATTCTTGGAAGAGATGAAGAAGGATTTTAAAAGCCAAATTATAGAAATAGAAGAAAAACTGGCCAATGATTTTAAAAATATGAAGAAAGAAACCACAGAAGAATTTTAAAGGAAAATTGAACAAATGGAAAAGGAAGTACAAAACCCAATTGGAGAAAACAACTCCCTAAAAGGAACAACTGGACAGATGGAAAAGGAGATGCAAAAACTAACTGAAGAAAGCAATTTGATAAAAATTAGAATCAGGCAAATAGAAGCTAATGACTCTATGAGACATCAAGAATCAGTCAAACAAAATCTAAAGAATGAAAAGATAGGAGAAAGTGTAAAATATCTCACTGGAAAAGCAACTGACCTGGAAAATAGATCCAGGAGATAAAATCTAAGAATTATTGATCTACCAGAAAGCCATTATGGAAAAAAAGAGCCTTAACAATATTTTCCAAGAAATCATCAAGGAAAACTGCCCAGAAGTCCTAGATTAAGAGGGTAAAATGTCATCAAAAGAATCCAGCATTCACTTCCTGAAAGGGATCCCAAACTAAAAATACCAAGGAATATTGTTGCTAAATTCCAGAACTATCAAGTGAAAGAGAAAATACTACAGACAATCAGAAAGAAACCATTCAAACATGGAGGAGTTACAGCCAGGACCACACAGGACCTTGCAGTTTCTACATTAAAGGATTGAAGGAGTTGGAATATGATATTCTGTAAGGCAAAGGAGTTGGGACTACAACGAAGGATCAATTGCTCTGCAAAGTTGAGCATAATATTTCAGGCAAGGAGATGGACATTCAATGAAATAAGGGATTTCCAGACCTTCCTGATGAAAAGGCCTCACTAGAAAATTCGATCTTCCAACACAGGTATCAAGAGAAGCATAAAAAAGTAAATAAGGGGAAAAAACTTGCTATTTAATATGGGCAAACTGTTTACATCCCTATAAGGGAAGAAGATACTTGTTAATCTTGAGAATTGTATATTTATCATGATATATAAAAGGGATATACATAGATAGGAGAAGGGGGTATAAAATAAATGATATGATGATTAAAAACATAATTTAAGAGTGCAAAAGGATTGTAATGGGAGAAGTGAAAAGGAGGAGGTAGAAAATGGTCAATTACATCACAGGAAGAGGCACAAAAATATATTACAGTAGAGACAAAGAGTTGAGGGAGATGAACATTGAGATTTACTCTCATCTGATTTGGTTCAAAGAGGGAACAACAAATTCAGTTAAGTATAGAAATCTAACTAGGTCTATAGGCAGTAGGAAGGGAAGGGGGAAAGAAAAGGGAGGGAAGGCTAAAAGGGAGGAAAGAAATAGTAAAGGAAAAGGGGAATAAAATGGAGGGCCTGAAAGAAGGAAGAGAAAACTGAGTGAGGTAGGGTCAAAAATTAAAACTCTGTTGTGAAGGGGAAGGGAGAAAGGAAAACTAAAAGCACAGATCGGGGTGGGGAAGAGAATGGAGGGAAAGACTCAGATAGTAATCATAAGTATGAATGTGAATGGGATAAACTCTCCCATAAAACAGAGATGGATAGCAGAATGGATTAAAAACCGTAATCCAACAATATGTTATTTACAAAAAATCACATTTGAAACAGGGGGATACACACAGGGTAAAGGTAAAAGACTGGAGCAGAATATATAGTGCTTCATCTGATGTAAAAAAAGCAGGGGTAGCAATCCTCATCTCAGACAGAGCAAAAGTAGAAATAGATCTAAGCAAAAGCGGAAATAGATCTAATCAAAAGAGATAAGGAAGGAAACTATATCCTGCTAAAAGGCACCATAGACAACAAAGTAATATAATCACTAAACACATATGCTCCAAGCAGTATAGCATCCAGATTCTTAGAGAAGAAGTTAAGGGAGTTACAGGAAGAAATAGCAAAATTTACTAGTGGGGGACCTCAACCTTCCCCTCTCTGAACTTGATAAATTTAACCTCAAAATAAACAAGAAAGAAGTTAAAGAGGTGAATAAAACTCTCAAAAAGATAGATATGATAGATCTCTGAAGAAAACTGAAAAGGATGGAAAGGAATATCCATTTTTCTTTGCAGTATATGGCACATATACAAAATTGACCATACACTAGAGCATAAAAACCTCATAAAAGTGTTTGTTGTTGCTGATCAGTTGTTCATTTCTGACTCTCAGCAACCCTATGGACCATAGCATGCCAGGGCTTTCTATTTTAACTGTCTGTAAGTTTGTCCAAGTTGACATTCATTGTTTCCATGATATGCATCTCATCCTCTGCTGGACCCCTTTCCTTTTTCTTTTCTTTCCCCAGCATCAAGGTCATTTCCAATGAATCCATCTTCTCATTATGTAGACAACACACTTAAGCTTCAGCTTCAGTATTTGACTTTCCATTGAATAGTGTAAATTAATTTCTTTAAGTGTTGACTGATTTGATCTCCTCGTTCTTTCTGCCATCAGGGTGATATTGTTCACATATCTGAGATTATTGCGATTTCTCCTGGCATCCTTAATAACTTAATTCAAAAGTGCTAGTAGTAGGTTTTACTCAGCACAGAAGGAATCTTTCTTACTCCACATTAGTCAACTACTCCCTCACCAGGAGATAGTAACTACGTCGAAGGCACCTGCAGTTGGCATTGATCTTGTGTGGAGTTTTACAACATGGGAAAGTGGAGATCGTTACTGACTAAGGAAACCAGATCACCCTAAGTTACATTGCCTTCACTAACATGGAACATTTATTCAGGGACATCACAAAAAGTCAAGTTGCAATGTACCTCCACCAACACAGTATTTGATGTCAAATGTCTAACTGATTGCAGATTTGATAATGTAGTTGTATAGTCAAACATAAAATATTGACTTTCATGGTGATGAATGACACAAGCAGTTCTGAGGTTTAAGTAGAGTACAAAGAGGAGACCAAAAGTTTCTATCCAGAAGATATATCTTTTGTGGCAAGTCTACACAACTTGTGGCATGCCAAAAAATTTTGAGCGGTCAGCAAAAAATGTAGAGGATGTTTTCCACTATATTTTTTGCCAGCTGCTCAAAATCTTTTAGCATACCACAAGCAGCCCAAGGACTGCAAGTTGTGTAGGCCTGCCCTATGGTCTTGATCAAGATAAAAGAAGTTGCTGAAGTTTACCTTGGGAAAATAGTTACAAATATTGTCATCACAATAGTAACCTACCTCAATGATTCCCAATTTCAGGCCACCAAAGATGCTAGAATGATCACTTGTCTCAATGTGCCCTAAATCAGCAATAATCAACTGCTCTTCTTACTGCTTATGACTTGGTCAAAAAGATTGGTGCTTGAGAGAAATATGTTGATCTGCATGGCACTGAGTGTCTCTACTGTTATCACTGAAGATAGCACCTTTAAAGTTAAGACCACAGCTGAGGACACTCACTTGGATATGGTGGACATTGACAACTGCATGGTCAACTATTTTGTTGTTGAGTTCAAATGAAAGCATAAAAAGAACATCATTGAGAACAAGACTATCCAATGACTGTGCACCACTTGCTATGTGCAAAAGGCACCCATTCTTCCCTGTTCGGTATTGAAGTTGACTTTCTCCATGAATGTATCAGTTTCTTTTTCTCTCTCACCCATGCCTATTTTGAAGAGCTAAATGTAGACCTTTTCTATAGCACCCTGTCGAAAAGCCCCTAAAGGATGACCAACTAGATAATGCAGAGATTCGTGATGTCTTCTTGGAGGGTAGTTCCATTTGCATCCTCAAATTCCATAAAATTCTGCAAAACTTTTTCAGTAACAACAATTTCTACCAGAGTATCAATCCTGATGAGGCTGTTATCTATGGCACAACTGTTCAGGCTGCCATCTTGTTCAAAAATAAATCTGAGAATGTTCAGGACTTTCTGCTTTTGTAAGTCATTCCTCTCTCTCCTCGTGTTGAAACTGTAGGTGCCATCACCCAATCCAATCAACATTTATTAAGCACCCTCTATGTGCCAGGCACTGTGCTAAGAAGTGGAGATACAATTAATAAAAAGAAAGATAGTCCTTGACCTCAAGGAGCTTACAATCCATAAGGAAAGACAACAAACAAAAAGAGGTAGAAAATCAGGGCAAGGGTTAGGGGATAAACCAGGGGGCATCTTGTTCCATGGAGTTGAAACCAGGGAGAGCAGTGTATGCAGATGGAATGAGCTGAGAATTCAGTTTTTACCTTCAGTAAAGAAAGGTATTGGGAGAGATTTGGTATTTGACCCTCTAGCTCTCCAGTCAGAGGTTAGCAACATGGTGACAAGATTAGAAGTGATAGAAGTGATGAGCTTATGCTGGGAGAGGCATCTTGTTCCAGGGAGTTGAAACCAGGCAGAGCAGAGGATGTAACATGGAGTGAGTTATAAGAATTGCAATTAAAACCAATACAACCAGCCCTACCAAACAGACACAGCCCTTTATTCAGACAACTAGTTTAATACACATATTCAGGTCCACACAAACTTGCTTCCTCAGATTGAATTTAACATTTGACATTGATGAAAATGGCACCCTCAATGTGTCTGCTATGGAAAAGAGCACAGATAAGGAAAATAAGAGCACCATGACCAATGCCAAAGGTCATCTGAACAGAAGACATTCAATGTGTGGTCCAGGAGCAATTCAAGGCTGAAGATGAAAAGCAGAGACAAGAAGTCTACTCAAAATTCACTTGAATTCTAGGCTTTCAACATAAGGCTACAACAGAGGATGAGAAACTCCAAGGTAAAATTGGTGATAAAGACAAATAGGAGATCTTTGACAAATTTAACAAAATAATCAGCTGGTTATTTAAGAACCACACTACTAAGAAGGACGAATTTGAGCATCAGTAGAAAGAATTGGGAAAGGTCTGCAACCCCATCACTATTAAACTGTACCAGAGTGCAGGGGGCATGCCAGGAGGCATGCCAGTGGGTTCCCAGGTATGGGAGCAGCCCTTTCCAGAGATCCTTCTTATGGACCTGCCATTGAAGAGGTCAATTAAAAACACCAGAAGAAAGAGCATTCCACATAGTTTTCCAAAAACTGAAGGACTCAAATTTGTATCCAAGGCAGTGACATTTAAGCTACTTTGTAAATCTGAGCATTCTAAATACTTAAATATGTGCAGAAGGAGAAAAGAGAACAGCATTGAATCTTATCAGTACTGTAAACACATGGAAATGCAATTCATGTCTTGGAAAATAAAATCTATTTAAAATAGGCACCATAAAAAAATGTTAGTAGTGTACCCCTCTCTAAAGGTTTTCAAGCAGAAGCTGGATGAGAACTTTGTCAGGAAAGTTATAGACCAAACCCTTCTTGTGATACAAGTTAAACAAAATGGCCTCTGAAGTTGCTTCTAAATCTATGAGTGTGTGATTCTGTGACTGGAAACCAAACTGTACAATAATAGGTTGAAGGATTTCATGATGTTTTGACAAAATAAAGAGGAGATTTAGGAATGACATAAAACTGTATTCAATTATTTGAAGGGCGGAATGTAGACAACTGATTCAATTTTGTACAGAGCTCCAGAGAATTATGGCCAAAGTTACAAAAGAACAGATTTAGACTTGACAGAGGGAAAGCCTTCCTAATAATTCAAACTGTCCAGAAATGAAATGAATTAATTTGGGAGATAGAGAGCTGGCCTTCCCTGGAGATCTGCTAGTAAAGGCTGAATGGCCACTTACTTGAAATGTTGCAGAAGGAATTCCTTCTCAGGTACAGATTAGATTAAATAACTCCTAAGGTCCTGTCCAATTATGACATTTTGAGAGCTTTCTAATGTTGTGGAACAGCTTAATCAAATCTCCCTAACCTATTTAAATAGGAAAATTAGATAACTGTCAGAAATAATCAATGAAAAATCAAATTGCCTGACTTCAGGATTTTTGTCCTAGACAAGGAAACTAACTTTAAAAAAAGAAAGTCAAAATTTGAGAACTTTTCCACTTCTACAATAACCATTTGGTATTTTTAGGTGCCAAATCAAATTAGAATAAAATCATTTCAATATGAAGTAAATGGTAAATTTGTCTCTTGATTCCAAGATAAGTAAAGGTCAGTGATTTTATGGTAACTAAATTGAGCTTTGAATTATTTTAAACCTCAAATGTAAAATAAAACACAATAAAGGGCAAAAAGGTCTTTATCTGGGATTAGTCTAATACAGTCAGTCCTGCTATAACATTTCTTTTGACAACTCAAGTTGTTCCAATGGGATTGCTATGTTAGGGAACAATTTGAGCCTAGCTCAAATTTTGAGTTTGCTGATGTGCTTAAGAAACAGTGAGAAGGCCAAAAACTGTACCACTTCATAATTACTCACAAGCTGTAACATTTCCTATACCCATTTCTACAAGCAAGCATCAGGTCTTTTTCATGAAAAATTTGCCATATTTATTGTCTATCTTCTGGGATAGTAATTGCTATGGGTAGAGCCAGGATGGTACTCACCACCAACAGCAACTCCTGCCATGACATCCAGCCCCCAAGACCTGGATTTGCAGGCACCATTTCCCAAATAAGATGCCCCCTAGTGTATCTATCCCTTTACCCCTTGCCCTGATTTCCTACCTTCTTTTGTATATTGTCTTCCCTTATTAGATTGTAAGCTCCTTGAGGGTAAGAACTGTCTTTCTTTTTTATTAATTGTATCCCCACTTCTTAGCACAGTGCCTGGCATATAGTGGGTATTTGATAACTTTTTCAAACTTTCTCAAAACCTTGCCAGCTCATGCCCCTCCTGTCCTCCACAGGAGAACCAGGATGAAGGATAAGCTACCACTGTTTATTATAGTATGTATTGCAATTTTCACCCAATTAACATGTATAGAACTGGATTACTCTTTTAAATTAAGTTCCTAACATCTTTTCATATCATTGACAAAGTTTTTTGCGTGTTGTGCTCCATTTTTCCCATAAGCCCGGCGGGTTTTGTTGCACAATTTTGCATAGTACGATGCTCTTTGAGAGCACATGTTAACTGTAACAAAAATGAATATAGTTACATTTGAGACTTAACCATCATCAATTCTTATTAAATGAAAATGAGTCACCAATATTTACATCAAGACTGAATTTCAGAGCTTGTATTTGAAGTTAGTCCTATGCATAGGCATTGAAGGAGGTCATCATGGTATGATGTGAAAAACTCATTGGTCCAACTTTTCCTCTGACTAAGCATTGTCTTCAGAAGTTCTCTTAAGCATCTACATATGTTGCCTAGAACACTACTATGTTATCCTCTTTATGATATATTAGTATGTGATTAATTTATCTGTTTGATTGGGAATAGGATAAAAGACAGTAACATTTGGATTGGGAGAAGAGAGAAAGAGAAACTCTCTTCTCCATGGGGCACGAAGACATTGCTGAGAAAGGCAGCATCAGTCAGAGTTCTCTGGTAGGGTATCACAAGATAAGCACACATCAGAAGGGCATTGAACAAATTAGAGGTGGACTAGATCATAATCACAAAAATCTCCAAATTGGAAGGCACCTCAAAGTCCGATTTGTAGCTAAGAATGCTTCCAATAGCATTCCTTGTAAGTGGTCTTCCAGAATTTATTTGAAGAGCTCCAATGAGTTGGAATCCATTACTTTCCAAGGCAGTATATGCCACGTGTTTTGGATGACTAGAGTAGTTAAGAAACATTTTCTACCATTGAGTCAGAATGTACCTTTTTAACTTCTATTCATTGATCATACTTCTGTCCCAAGTCAAACAAGTCTAATCCCTTTCCCATGACAGTCAGTTATCAAAGGATATGAACTGGGACAAGACATGATTTTACTGACACAGAAAATTCCCAAATAAAGAAACTCCCTCTTCCAAAGCAGGTCAAATCTTCCTCTGCAAATTATAAAGAGCTGTCTGATTACTGAGAGGTTAAGTAACTTCCAAAGGGTCACTTAGTCAGTATATGTTGGAGCTGAGACTTGAACCCAAGTCTTCCTGGTTCTGAGACCACCTCTCTATTATGTTGCAGCTCAGATAATATTCCCTTTTAAATCTCTTCTAGGCTAACTATTCTAGTTTACTTCTACTGATTCTCATGTGGCATGGTCTCAAGCTTCTTCACCATCTTGGTTTTCCATAGAATTTGTTCAACCCTTGCAAAGGTCATTCCTAACATTTGATGTTTAGAACTGAACACAGTATTTTAAAATGGTACATTTCCCTGGGCAACAGCACACCATCTCCTATATTCTGGACACAATTTTTCTTTTAATACAACCAAAGATCTCATTAACTTTGACAGCACCTGTGTCACTCTGTAGACAGATATGAAGCCCACTCTCACTCACTCCACTCCACCCTGATCTTTTGTATAGAAACCGTTGTCAAGACAACTTTCTTCACCCTAAACCCTCCTTGCCTCCAACTAATTCTTACAGGACAGATAGAGAAAGGGAAAAGGGGACATATATTTTGCTCACTTAAATGATGACATAAGCAGATCCTGACTATATATTTGTCTGCAAACGTTTCTTAGGCTTATTATTGTTTTATAAACCCATTCTCTTACTTTCCTTTCTTCTTAGTAATTATTTTAAATTGAAAACTCAAGCTCCCTATAAATAAGAGCTCAAGCAATCATGGATACTGTATTAAATAAAGAACAAATAACCAATTTACAGCTATTCCTCAGATAGTAATTAGTTGCAACCATTTCCTCTAATATAAAATGCATTACTTTTCAACAGTACCAAAATTAATTGTATTCTGAATTGGTTTCTATCTCATGTTGTCAGTTAACTTTCTTTTCTACAAATCTTGCATTGCTAAAGACATTTTAATGCTGTTAGGAAATAACAGGATGAGAACACCCTTATTCTTACATTAATAATATTTTTTAATTACTTGGAGCCTTTCCTTGAGAAGGAAGCTAATTGTCCTCAAATTATAAGTGACTATAATAATTCCCTTCCCCCATTTACTCCAGGGGGTTTCACAAGTCAATAATAGAATTGTGTTCCTCCTGAATTTTATAATACAAATGTTTCCCCAAGGATGATACAAGTGATTAATTATAGTGATAACCAAAGAATTTTTCTCGTCATTTGAAGTTGGGCTTGGACTAAAAAAGCTTGGAATGATGGGATTGATCTATTATTTAAAACATTTGACATTGCTATGTAAGGTAAATGACAAAATGATTCTTTTGTCATCATCAGGAGATGCATTGGGGCAAAGGGAGCAAAAGGTATCTAAAAGGATATATATATTTAGATAAGAACTGGAGGATTTTTTATAGGTCTGGTCACCACTTTTGAGGAATGATGTGAACATTCTAGAGAATATTCAAATCAGGGTAACCAGGATGGTGGAAAGACTAGATCCCATGTCATATGAGAGTCAGTTGAATGACCTGGAAATATTTAGCCTGTAGAGATAAAAAATTTTAGGGTTACATGAGAGCTGTCTTCAAATACTTGAAGATTTACCCTGGGGAAGAGCACTTGGATGTGTTCCATTTGGCCCTCAAGGACATAATTAGAATTAGTGGTCGGAGGCAGATTGCAGCTCACTATAAGGAAAAATAATCTACTAATTACAAGTGGTGCAAAAGTTGGATGAGCTTCTTCAAGAGGTAATGAGTTACAAATTGCTATAAGTCTTCAAGGAAAGGTTGGATAACCATTAGTTGGAGATAATATAGAAGAGACCCATGGGTGAAATACTGATAAAACTCAGTCAGTGGTGTCCAAAGGGTGCCTATGTTGACATGGAGGATTATAGTATACTTCCATGAGGAGTATAATAAAACAATTGGGAAGGCTGAGAAAGAGGATGGACAGATGAAGTCACATCCCACCCTTCCTATAATAACCAACTGTATAGGGTTTGTACTCAATACAACCACAATTACCCTTCACCCATTATCCTCTGAATTGGGTAAATGAGATATTCAAGGAAGATTAGCACCTCTGGTATGAGGACTTGCTGTGCTCTTTTCAGGGCTGCTCATCTACGTTTGATGTCTACCAGGCCCTTAACTCTCACCTATGGTTCCAAGAAGTATGTGCAGCAGACATATCTTGGTGAACCATCTCAGCAGGTGAGCTAAAGCAGGTTGAGAATAACCAAGGGCTTCAAACCTATCAGTGAGTTAGGAGAAGCATATAAAGACTTCCCCCGATGGAATGGGCATATGAGAATGATATGTTCCAGCAACCATGAAGGTAGCAAAGCAGAAACTGTGGAGTACTTTAGAGCTTTATCAGACTTTGAAAATGCCAACATCATCTACTGCATCCCAAGTCAATGTCAGTCATCCTAATGTTTGTCTTGCTACTGGACTTCAATGACTCTGGAAGAGTGAGTCTGATGACTTTATGCAACTCTACCTCATTTAAATTCAATTCATGTGCAAATCAAGATGTCACCTCATGATGTCATTGATCTTCTTGGAAAATAAAGGACAAAGGACAACTGCTGTTGAACAAACTCCCTATCTAATACATGCATATGCACACATACTTGTGTGAGACATCAGCCTCTCAAGAAATTATGACCTTCCTAATCAAGATCTATATGCTCACAACAGCTACACAAATGTCATTGGGAAAATCCATCTCCTCAGCATATCCATATTCTTCCCTTCTAAATAATCTCATGGATATGGTCGGTCCCCCTCAGAAACCAAGATTTGGACTCCAAGGCAGTGATCAATGAGCCTCATCCCCTCTTTTTCATTTTGGATGAGTAAGAGCAAGTCACACAGGATAAGCAGAAGTGAATGACTGGCAATATGCTTAATATCTCATTGTATTAACTTTTTTATTTTTTATTAGATTTTATTTTATTTTCAAACAAAGATAAGCTTGTTCACCTCCCCCACCCATTGAGAAAGCAAGAAAAATAAAACCCTTGTTACAAGCATTAGTAGTCAAGCAAAACAAAATTTTCATTGGCCATGTCCAAAAAAAAATCACTCTAAGTCCATCCCCTTTGTCAGGAAGTAGGCAGTATGTTTCATCATGAGGCCTCAGGAATTACACTTGGTCATTGTGCAAAATCAGAGTTCCTTGATAATTACAGGGACCAAAGGGACAAATGTTATTTCCCTATATTTGAATGTAAGCAGTTTATCCCAGTTTAGTACTTTATCATTTTTTTTAATATTTACCTTTTTATGTTTCTCTTTACTACTGTATTTGAACTTCAAAGTTTCTCTAGAGCTTTGGTCTTCTCATCAGGAATGCTTGAAAATCCTCTTTTTATTTGAGGTCCATTTTTCTCCAGTAGCATTAGACTCAGTTTTGCTGGGTAAGTTGTGGAATTTTGTTTTGTTTTGTTTTGTTTTGTTTTTGCTGTAAGCTAACATTCTTTGTTTTGTGGAATATCTTATTCCAAGCACTCTGTTTTTTAAGAGTGATAGCTACAATGTTTTGTGTGATCCTGATGGTGGCTTCTCAGAGCTTGATTTTTTCTTTCTGGCTCATTACAATATTTTTTCTTTGATCTGGAAACTCTGGATTTTGACTATGTGTTTTGGGATTTCTTTCAGTAGGTGGCCAGTAGATTCTTTCTATTTCCATTCTGCCCTCTGTTTTAAGAGATATGGACAATTTTCTTTGAATATTTCTTGAAATAGGATGTCTAGACTCTTTCTTTTGGACACAGAATTCAGATAATCTAAAGATTCTTAAATTTTTTTCTCCTCCGTTTTCCAGGCTTTTTGGTTTTGGTAGAGTTTTTTATTTTGTTTTGTTTTTGCTATGAGATAATTTATATATTCTATATTTTCAGTCTTTTGACATTATCTCAATATTTCTTGTTGCATCATAGAGTCAAGGCCTTCTGTTTGGTCCATTACAATTTTTAAGAAGTTTGTTACTTGGGCAAAGTTTTATACCTCTTGTGTCAAACTGTTCATTAGTTTTGCAGTTCTTTCTTCCATAGCTCTCACTTCTTTTCCACTTTTTGACTCCAGCATCCTCATTTCATTTGTGGGAAGATTTTTTTACACTCTTGCTTCATTTCTTCCAAGAATTCCAGTTGATCTGTGCACAGACTATGTTTTCCTTTGAGGAATTGTTTGCAGATATTTTGAAGTAGTGTCCAATTCATTATGGTTGAATTTTTTGTTTATTTGTTTACCCATTCTTCCAATGATTTGCTGATTTCTGAGTTAATATTAGGCCTGAGCTCTGCAGTACTTCTAGTGAGAAAGTCTGACTTAATCTCATTTATTCTTCTGTAGTCTATAGTGAAGTGTATACATCTAGAAATATGACTCCCTTTGAAATATCACTGTGTTTGCTGACAGTTATAGTTGCTTATTTGATCATTTTTTTGTTCATCTTTCAACTAATAAATATTTTTTAAAAAAGAAAATTTACGTGATTGATTAGTTACATTGATCAGATAAACTGAATAACATACTAAAAAAATATTATTTACAAGTCCATCATATCCCCAAACAAATCAAAGTGATTAGTAAAGTCGTTTGTCACAATAGATAGTAAGTGTCTGAAGCAGATCCATCTCAGATCTCATTCTCCTGACATATCTACACAAAGATTTTTCAAAAATAAAAAAATTAATCATGAAAAATATTAACAAAATAATAAATAATTAATTGATGGAATTATAAATTAAAATTATAAACATACTCTGTCATTTCAGTATGATTTTATGTATCATGTAAAGTTTTCATCTTATCAATAAATAAAATATATATGATATTGTTTATTTTATTTTTATTACATCCTTTTAAAACATTTTATGTACCTCTATAGCATACATAATATATTAATACAGAAGCACAAGTATATAATTTACTAATAAATAAACATATATTGGAATACAGGATCCTTTTTTTTTTTTTTTTACTAATAGGGAGATGCCATTTAAAAAAAAGTTTGGAGACCACTGTAATAGATAACAGGTCAGACACCTTAAAGTCCCTGCTAAAATACCTTTGCCAGTTCCTCTTAATTCAAATGCCTTTTCATTGTTAATTAGTCCTATTTGTTCTAGTTATAGCTTATTTATACATGGTTGTTTGCATGCTTTCTCCTCCATTAAATTGCAAGCTCCCCAAAGGACTATTTTTTGCCTTTCTTTATAGCTCAAGCACTTAAGCACAAGAAAACACTTAATAAATGCTTAATGAATGACTGATTTCCAATACTGAGAGTCCACGATTATTTTGATATCCCCCCCAAATTTTGCTTTTCTTTATCTTCCTGTATTACTGTCCCCTGCAGAATAGTACTGGTTTTCTTAGAGTCGAAGAATGTTAGAATTAAAACATACTTTAGATATCATTTAATCCAACCTCTTCAATCCACAGATGAAAAAACTTAAATGCTCAGAATTTAGATAACTTGTCTAAGGTTCCAGTGTAGATTAGTGATGAAAAAGGAAAGGGAAGGGAAGGAAATAAGTATTTATATAGAGCCTACTACATGTCAGGTACTGTGTGAGATATTTTACAATTATTGTCTCATTCAATCCTTGAAAGAACCATGGAAGTAGGTGGTGTTCTTACCCCATTTTACTGTTGAGGGAACAGAGGCTAACAGAGGTTGGGCAATTTGCCCAAGGTCACAAAACGTCAATCTCCAGAGTTTGGTCTGAAAAAAACAAACAGAATTAGGTTGTACATATATTTCTTGTCTCTCAAAGTAGAGGCAGGCATGCATGTATGTGGAGCTGCAGCTTTGGATTAGGTTGCACAGATTATAAAGAGAAACTGCAAAGCTGGGCAGAAATATCTATGGTATGGCCCAAGCAGAGTCCCTTGGGCTCAGTTTCCATTTCCTAGAGAGGGGCCATTTCACTGAACAAGGAAAAGGGTCAGACCAAAAAGTCCCCAAAGTGCTAAAACTAGGATGCTCGCTTTAGTTCTGCCTGTTAGAGCTGGCATGAACCAACTTAAGTCAGTTCTGTGGTCACCAGCACTGCAGAGATATCTCTTGCAAAGCATCTCTCATATGCCAAACTTAAGGGATGATCAGTCTTCCTCCTGATTGGTTGATAATGATTCCCAGGTCAGTCTGGTCTCCTCTAGATAGTAAGTGAGTGAAATGAGGACATTGTGGAGACTTTTCATAATAAAAAATTTGGGGGAATGTTGTATTTTCTAAATAAACTTTTCCACAAGGCTTCTCTTTCTGGATACCTGATATCTAGGAATCCAGCCTTGTGGGCAGTTGAGCCCTTCCCTTCCCTTCTCTCTGTGAAAGTGCTGTGGATTGTAGTTGAAACTTGGACTCAAATCACCCCTTTGTTTGTTGTGATACAAGCTCCCCTTCCCCCTCCCCCTTTTTACTTTAGTTATAGAACAGCCACATCAGCAGTTAGTTAGGTATTAGATAAGGAAGTGGGATAGGTGAATATTTCCTGGGGTTTGTCTAGCTTTTCATGCTTAGACTGTAAGCCCACCTCCCAGCCAATGGAGAGGTGTGATAGTGGGGGGTGGGATTCCCTGCTTTAGGGTATATGATTGTGCTTCCATCTCTGTAAGTTGCCTCCTTCCATCAACCCTGTCCTGGTGGAGGGATGCCCCTTTCCTGCAAGAACGGAATAAATCACTTTCTGTTCTTACCTTGAGAAGTCTCTTAATTTATTTAAAATTTTGGGTAAGGGTCTTTTAACCCACACCTAAGGAAGCCCAAGAAAATCAAGGTAGTTAGTAAAGTCATTTTTCCCAACTACTAATAAGTTTCTGAGGTGGGACCATATCAGAATCCCATTCTCCTGACATTTTACAAACCTGCCTGAAAGATCACTGAAGAAATTTTCAGAACTCTATATGTCTTAAAAGACTCTGTCGAACAATAGCAAAATTTTTTAAAAGGCAGGAACATCATCATTACTACCCTATATATATATATATATATATATATATATATATATTTTTTTTTTTTTTCAAGATAGCAAAAAACTAAAGATTTGAGCATAGCAAGAGCAATTGGGGCTATATCTTTTCATATTGCTTAGCTATTTATTTAAAAAATAGATGAGGTCTAAGATTAAGGAACCTGAGAGCAGTGAAGTATAGTGAAAAAAATAGTCAATAAATATAATATAGTGAATATGTGAAATATAAATATATACCATGTCATATACAACATATTAACATAGAGAGTATATATGTATGTATATATGTCTATAGTAAAGCAAAAATAATATAGTGAATAAAGAGCTAATCTTCTGAGCTTTACTACCTGTAGCAATGAACTTAAAGAAGTCATTTTTCAGAATGACTTAACAACTTCCTAAGAGTATGAATTCCAGAGGGATTGTCCATATGCATTAATGGCAGTTGTTTCCATTCCTGAGAGCTCTTCACATCAATGAAATCACAGTTCCAATTCAGTTGAGAAAAGGTGCCTATTATGTAACAGTTACAATGCCAAGTGCTGGGCATAAAGAAAAAGAAGCAAAGGACAGTCCCTGTACTCAAGGAGCATACTTTCTAATGGAGGAGACAACATGCAAAGAATTATATACTAAGCAAGCTGTATGCTAGATAAATAAGAAATAATTAAGAGAGGGAAGGCACTGGAATTAATAGAGGTTGGGCAAGACTTCCTGTAGAAGATGGGATTTCAGTTGGTATTTAAAGAAAATATTAACTGGAACTTATAAAAAGGCAGCTATGAGAAATGATTATTAATAACCAATATCTTGGGAAGCTTCAGAGCTCCCTTACTTCTTCCAAGATCCTAACTTTTTAAGTTCAATTTCTCTTCCAAAGAACATTACCGATAAAGAGATTGCTTTATGTCTCCTCAGCCTTGGTCAAACCCAACCCAAGCTTGCAAGGAATTTAATCTAGGATGGGAAAGTACATCTTGTTCTATTCAAGCTTGTTTGGAGACTAATCTTTTTGTCTAGACAGTCCAAGTCAGGGAGTAGTCTAGTATAGAGATATTTTCTCTGTCCAGATGTGACATGCTGATGGAGTAACAACAGCTCCTAACAGAAGATTATATAAACTGTGCTGCCTAACCCCAAAGTGAGCTCAGTTTGGATTGCAGCTCCACATACATGTCACCAGCTAGAGAGAAATAAAGCATGCATACAGCCTGATGCTGTTTTCTTTCTTTGACTGAACTCTGGAATTGGCAGAACCAATATAACAAAAATTATGATCTTCGGTGGGAGCAAGGAGTTGCCACTGGGATTCCAGGCAGCAGTAAACATCTGGGAGCACCAGGAGAGTGCTAGATGCCGAGTTCTTATAAAGTATTTAGGAAGAGGGAGAGGCACTGCAAGCAGAGACATTCTACAGTTTCTAGCTAAGTTGTTTTGCATGAAAACTGAAAGTTCTAAGAGAAAATTTGAGAACTCAAAGAGGGGAGATTTTAGGACATTTACAAAATAGTCAGAGATGGGGAATGATAATGTCTGGTCAGTCTCAGGCAATTCATGGGTCTGGGAATAGGGACTAGGTCAGCTTCAGTCATCTGTGTTTGACCAAAACTAGGGAGGTCCATAGTTGAAATGGAGGAGGAAGAGAATTCCAATTATTGGTACCAGTCAGAGAAAATATCCAGAGTTGAGTCTTGTTGGTGGAACAGCCAGGAGGTCAGTGTCACTGAATGAAAAAATACATGTCAAAGAGTAAAGTATAGGAAGACTGGTAAGAAAGGAGGGAACAAGGTTATGAAGGGTTTTGAATATCAAACAGAACAAAGAAAATAAAGAAAGAAACAAAAGATTAAGGAAGTATGAATGCCTAACAAATATCAGATATGAAACGCAAGTCTTCAGACTTTCTTTGGTAAACATTAGCAGATGGTCACAGAAATTCTGTGAAATGGGCAGGGCCAATATTATTACAATATTATTATATTTTTTATATATTACAATTAAGGAAAATAAAACCTGATGAAATCAAGTGATTTATCCAAGGCTAATGACACAGTAAAGAATTGGCCTGGATCTTTTGACTTGATCAGTGCCTTTTTTACAGTAATAAAATAGATATGCTACAAATACAGTCCAAACAAGACTATGCTTTCACTCTGGGAGGAACATTCCAAAATGGGAATGATATCATGATTTCATGACCCCTGAACAAGGACGGCATGCAAATTCATGAACTCTGGTCTCCATCCTTTAGTTCCTTAACCCATTGCATTGCTTCAGTCAAACTAGACCTGGAAAAGACCTTAACTTAAAAAGGCCAAGGTCTCCCACTTCTTCCGGGGCCATCTCCAGTCATCCTGATCTGTCTTGCTCCTGGATCCAGATGGCTCCAGAGGACAGAGTGAGGCTGGTGACTTTGCACAGCCCTCTGTCACTTAAATTCAATTCACTTGTAAGTCATAGCATCAGCTTCCTCATGTCATGATCCTCTTTGAGTGCAAAGGTCAAACAAAGCATACACATTAGCAGACAAAATTTGTCATGTGTAGGTCTCTGCCCAGAGAATTATTTTGTGGACTATTTTCCTCTGAAAGTTTTGTGCCTAGTAGAGTTTCTAGAAGGACTAGGTGAGGAAAGAGACCTCTGAAGACTACACACGTTTACTTTGCACTTACAATGAAAGCCTGCACTGTTTGTGGTAGAAAAAGACTGGAAACAAAATAGGTACTTATGGATTGGGGAATGACTAAACAAACTGTGGTACCTGAATTTAAGGGAATGTTACTGCCCTGTCAAGCAAAGACAAGAACAAGAAACAGTGAGCATGAAGTATGAATGAGTATGAAGTAATATAGAGCATGAAGAACTCAAGGAAATACAATAAACCTTATATGCACTGATTCATAATGAAGAAAATAGAACAAGGAAAATTATGTTGAATGCAAAAATGTAAATGAAAGAAAAATAATACAATTGATATTATATTATGGAATTAGAATGATTATGCTTGCCCTTGGAGAATCAATCAGTAAACATTAATAAGTACCCATTGTGTGCCAGGCATTGCGCTAAGCAATGGGGATACAAAAAGAGGCATTAAGGAACTTACAATCTAGTGGAGAAGATAATATGCAAATATATTTTTAAAAAACAAATCATAAATAGGAAAAATAGGAAGTAATCTATAGGGGGATGGCATTAGAATTAAGAAGAATCAGGGAAGGCTTCCTGTAGGGGGAAGGCTTCCTGTAGGAGGCAGGATTTTAATTCAGACTTATAGAAAGCCTGAGATGTCTATAGTTGGAGTGGAGAGTTCTAGGCATGTGGGAAACAAGGAATATGCCTAGAGCTAAGAGAAGACATAAGAAAGATGCACCTTTGCATTTTTGCAACCTTCAAAGAAGTAGGTGACTGAGTATAGAACATTGCATATAGTAATAAAATAGGAAGATGGAAGTAGAATGGAAAAGATGCTAAGTTCTAGTTTTGATTGCTGTTCCTGCTGGAGAAAGGAGAATTAGCTTATTCTCTGATATTTCCACTATGTTTCAAATTTAATTTGACTCTGGTCTTCTCTCAGAGAAGGACTGGCTATATCCCCCTCTCAGGATTCTGGGAGTACCCCTGAGGGGTCTAAGAAGATTTTCTCTTACACTGTCTTTTCAAGCTTTCATTCCAGTGCATCCCCTCCCACTCCTCTAGTAACTAATTCCCCAGTTTCATTTAACCCCTTACCATCCACTAGTTTTTACTAAGGAATATTTATTTCAAAGACGGTAGCAAAAACAGAAGTTATAAACATTTCCATGTAATACCTGTGGTCACACTTTTCCCTATACCACCTTAGTCACTGGAGAGAGTGGACTCAGGCTTAACACAGTATATACATAACCTTCACCCCGCCAGTTTCTCTTCCAAATGAACATAGCTGATGAGTTCTCATCTTAGCAACCAGAAGAGTGTTTCTTTCAGGTCACTCTGCAGGGCTTTGCCATAGGTCAGCTGGCTGCAAAACTTAGAAAGTCATCATGCCTTTTCAGAAGTCTCTTCTATGTGAAGAATTACACTACCTCCCCCTTAAACAAGTGTAAGAAATATTAGCACCATCTTCTTGAGAATGTAGTAAAGGTTGATGCAATTATGATACTTTCAACACTTAAAAGATACGATTTCATTAACTCTGGGTATTATCTCCATCAATTCAGATTACTATGAATTACCATGCCTACAAAAATTGATCACCTGGTAGCTGGCCTTTTTCTAATGAGCCCCTCCAATCTTAGTGAAACTAGAAACTTTTCCAATTTGGGAGAGATCACCAGAACTTACATTTGCTGACACATCCTTAAGAGACCCAGGGTCACCTCTGTTCAATGCAGAAGTATAGCAGTATGGCTTTTGTGGAACGCATTATAAATTAATTGAAATTACTTCTACTCAATTTAATTTCACCTCATTTCATTAAAAAAAACTCCACCTCCCCCCAAAAAAGTTTACAATCAGACATGAAAATTAAGAGGATGCTAGCAGCTACAATGTAAATTAACATGATAATTACATAGAGAAAAGCTGAGCCTGGACAAAGAGATCAGGGTGTCCCAGGAAATCTGAAAATTTCACTCCTATCTCCTCAGTCTCAATAAAAGTAGAAACAGAGTTTTACCTCTTCAAAAAGCAGTTTATAACAATTTAGAGGTTTTGACAAAACAAAAGATCAAATACATTGTTACATATGGGTCCATTTACAAATATGAGAATGACTCAAATTCTTGTCGATTGACCATGACAGTATTGATTATGGTATCCAAATGCATGTTTTACAGTGTTATATTCAGGGAGGATGTGCTCTGTCCTTAGTATTCTTTATACTGTATACTAAATTTCACATTTCTTTCTATATAAAAATCCATTGTGATGAAATCTAATTTCTGATGTTTATATTCTGGTCACTTCATTAGAGCAGAGCAGGATTTGATGGTTCACAATAAAGACCTTTTTCTTCTTTGTTTTGTACTGCTGAAAGTGTTACCTAAAGTTGCTAGTGGGAAAAGTTGGCAGGAAGGTGGCCTCACAAGTGGCCCTCTAGGTCCTCAAGAGCAACCTTTTGACTGAATCCCTTGGATTTATTCTGTGAAGTTGGCATTCAAAGGGTTGCACTTAAGGATCTGGAGGACCTCATGTGACCTCAAGGCCACAGGTTCACCCTCCCTGGCTCTAACCTTATTTCTCTTAAACACCTTTCATGTTCCTTGACTTATCACAAAATGCATCCCACATAGCAAATAGGACTTTTAAGGCTTACAAAAAGATTAGTATTAAGAAGTGCTCTTGGTTGCTCCTTTCTGCATGTCTTTTTCTGGGCAGGTGCCTATCTCTAGTTCTAGAACGAAGGGTTATCTATAAACAAGCCATGAACGATGGAAAAGATTTCAACAGGAAGATGTGGAGAGCTCAGTGGTCCTTTCAATTTAACAATATTGTAAGGCCACACTAATAAAACTGTTTGACTGGGAGTTATATTTCTTGTCCATTTGGGAGACAAGAAGAAGCTAATACAAGATCATGAAAGGGTTGAGAGAAAGGAAAGGGAGGAGAAAAGACTATATAGAAAAGAGGTATCCAAGCTTCATCCTGGCCACATGGAGCAAAAGCATGAGTCTGGCAGCATCCCATATATCCCTCTGGCAATTTCCTCCTCAAACAGTCATGGAGACTGTAGAAGTGAAAGCTAAAAAGGGGATGGGACAAACTCTAAGGCTGTATTTTTTCTTTTCTTTCTTTTCTTTTTCAAAAATTGTGGGCACTTGTTGTGGGGGAGAATGGAGAGGGGAGGGACAGATGGTCAAAGGGATGGGTGAAACACATAACTATCTGAAGTCTTTGTTGTTTTTCCCTTAAGCTGGAGGCCACTAGCATACATGTCAAAGCATCTCCTTGTGTTCTGTTATCGACTGTTTCTAGCGGTGGGGAACCTGCAGTCTAGAGGCCACAAGTGGCCCTCTAGGTCCTCAAGAGCAGCTTTTTGACTGAATCTCTTTGATTTATTCTGTGAAGTTTGGATTCAGTTAAAGGGATGCACTTAAGGACCTGGAAGGCCTCATATGACCTCAAGGTCACAGGTTCACCATCCCTGGCTCTAACTTCATTTCACTTAAACACCTTTCATGACCTTCTCCTTTGCATATCCTTATGTCTCCTTGATCACAACACAATGATATGGGATCTAGGAGCCACACAGGGCAGAATGCTCTTCCCCAGAGCAGGGCAGGGATCCAAATCCCGCAAACCATTGCTAGAAAAATTATTCTTTCTGACTGAAGGCATAATTATAAGATCTTCATGTATGTTTCACTTCCAAAAGACAGAATCACTATGAACTTGGGCCTTTAAATCCACCTCATAAGACTACAAAGCTAACTTAGCAACATACCATGTGTTATGACAAGTTGGGAAGACTAAGAAAAGACAGATGCAGAGGAAGGGTAGTATGAAACATTTCCTGAGAGGATCAGACTTCTAATAAATAGTTGCTGTTCAGTCATGTCCAACTCTTTGTGACTTCATTTGGGGTTTTCTTGGCAAAGATACTGGAGTGGTTTACTGTTTCCTTCTCTAGCTCAGATGAGGAAACTGAGGCCAACAGGGTTACACTACTTAACGAGGGTCACACAACGAGTAAGTATCCAAAGCCAGATTTGAACTCAGGAAGCTGTGTCTTCCTAACTCCAGGCCAGGCACTCTCTCTACTGCAACACCTACCTGCCCCTCTAATAAATAGAAAGGTAGAAAATGCCCCTCACAATAAACTATCATGAAAATAAATGCATAAGAAGGGCTCAAAGTGCAAAGATTGGTTGCTGTATATTCAAACAGATGATCATTTGAAGGGAGCTAATGAAATATTTTAGTAAGCAGTCTGAGACCTTCACTATTAGACCTTTTACATCATCTCCAGACCTCATTTTCCTCATCTGCAAAACACTGGGGTTGGAACCAATGATTTCTGAGAACCCTTCCAACTCTGACTTTGTAGGATTCTTGCAATATCTGAATTCCACCAGTAAGATTCATTCCTATAAGTTATGAGTTTTTTTTCTTTTTCAGTCTTCCAGAAATTCCTATTAAAATGCAAATTCCCCTGGACTGGGATCGCTATTCAACGGTTATCAGAAGATACCTTATCTAGGATTAATTTGTTTTGTTTTTGATTATTCACTTTCCAATTCTGATAGCTAGTTTGGAGCAGAAATCTGTGGTTACTGGATACAATTCTCTAGAACTGAGCAGAGAAGTGGGGGAGGGGAAAGAGAAGTAGGGGAGGAGAGTGCTGATAGAAGACAGGGGAAGAGAAGGGAACATGGATTTTATTGTTATTATTTGCTAGGCACTCTACTCACACATCTTTGGGAGTAGATGTGGTTATTATCCCAATTTTACAGTGAAGGAAACTGAGGCAGACAGAGGTTAAATGACTTGCCCAGAGTCACACAGCTAGGAAGTACCTGAGGCTGGATTTGAATGCCCAGCACTCTGTCCACTGAACTGTATAACAGCTTAAGGTGAAGCAGATGGCAAAGGCAAACATAGCAGAATTACCTCATGGTTCTTTCTGCCATCCATTAGAAGGTAGCTCCTCCGACATTGATGGGGTATGGATTCTGGGAACTTCCTTGAACTCTTCTTGAATCTTACCACTTAATCTGGCTTTTCATCCCCAAATCTATTACCCTTAACCTAGCCTGGCCCTCCATTATTGGTTACCTCTGGATTGACCCACTTGCTTCCCACCCCAGCCTTCCATTGTCTGTTATCTCCTGATTACCTCCAGCTCTTCCCCACCCCAGTTCCATGAAGATCCTCCTTGGACTTCTCCTCAAGACCCTCACTAAATCCCTTCTCCCATCACCCCCAGACTACTCGTTCACCCCCAGATCCCTTCCATAATCTTTCTATTTATAAACTCTACCTTACATCCATTAAGTGCTCAGATTCAGTCTAGGTCAGATTCTGTGTATCTGAGATTCTATCTGGCCCCTTTGTCACTGCAAGCATCACAAGTCATGAGGCTTCTTAAGAGTCAACCCAATATGGCAAATCTTTAATAAACTTTGTTTTATTTTGGATGAAAGAAGACTAGTTGAATTCATTTGGGCAGAACCCAGAGTATCTGTATTTTGGGGTCTGGAGCACCCCAAACCTCAATATTATGGTTCCTTGACCCCAACAACACTGTGTGACCTTGAGCAAGTCCCACAGCCCTTATATGTAAAATGAGAAGTTAGACCAGTGGACCTTTGAAGTCCCTGCCTGCTCTAAATGTGTATTCCCTGTTTTGTACATCTACTATTGGGGCAGCTAGGTGGTGCAGGGGATAGAGCACCAATGCAGGAGTCAGGAGGACCTTAGTTCAAATCTCACCTCAGCCATTTGACAATCACTAGCTATGTGACCTTGGGCAAGTCACTTAACCCCAATTGCCTCATTCTGGGTCATCTCCAGTCATCCTGATGAATATCTGGTCGCTGGATTCAGATGGCTCTGAAGGAGAAGTGAGGCTGGTGACCTGCACAGCCCTCCCTCACTCAAAACAAAGCCAAGTGCAAGTCATGTCATTGTTCTCTGATAGCATGGACTTCTTCAGCAAAGAAGGATGAACACACACACACATATCTATTATCTCAATCTCATCCTCACAACAACCCTAGGAGGAAAAAATTACTAGATCCTTCTCATATTACTAGTGAGAAAACTGAAATTCAGCAACATTTTCTGAGACCTTCTGGCTTTTGAATTTATGTTTTCAGGGCTTAGTATAAATAGAGTTTTTCACTCATTCAAAAAGAAAATTTGTAACTACAGTATATAAGCTTCAAAATATTCCTTGTATCTTTTGATGGAAAAAGGAATTAAGGTTGTGAATAGGGAAGCCAAAACAAAATCTGATGAAGACTTGAAATGGAGAACACAGTTATCAAAGTCTTGTAGTTCATTAAATCATTAGATAAGTCTCCAGGTTGAAGGTAACTGACAGATCTCAAACCCACTGCTGAGTTAAGGGGATGACTACTCCAACCATGTGAAGACTTCTCCAGGCAGAATAGACAGATGGAACAATTTGTTTTCACCTGCATGAAAGCAGCTGACGCTTGGTTAGACATTGAAGAATACAGTCATCCATTGCATCCAGGGCCATTGCCATCTTGACTTTTGTATTTCCACTGGACTTTGATGCCTCTGGAAAAGAGAGTGAAGTTGATGACTTTGTGCAACTCTGACACCCTTAAAACCAACTCACTAGACAGTCAAGACAGCACCCTATGATGTCATTGATGAACAAAAAACAACAGATAAATTCCCAAATGATAGTCATATAAAAAATGGACTTTGGTGTCACACGGATGAGGTATAGATTCTGGGAGCCCCCTTAGACTCTCCTTCAGTCTTTCCACGTGATCCGTTATCACTATGCCTAAATGTCTGTTACCCTTAACCTAGCCTAGCCTTCCATTGTCTGTTATCTCCAGGTAGGCTTCAGCTACTTCCTACCCTTAACCCTCTTCTCCTGGTTCTTGGAGTCTGACTTCTAGTCACTCCAATCCCATGGAGATCCTCCTTAGACCATTCCCATCAATACTCTCCCTAAACCCCCCCTCTAATTACCCCAGACTACTTGACCAACCCTAGATCCCTCCCACAATCTTTCTGTATATAAGATCCATCTTGTCTCCATGAAGGGGCTTAGATTCAATCTGAGATTTAGTCTGGCCCCTTTGTCAATACTCCTTACAAGTTGGTGAATCTTTAAGAAACTTTGTTTTACTTTGGCTGAAAGAAGGCTTGGACCAAATTCAGCTGGGCAGGACCCAGCACCCCTAAAACTCAACAACATGACTACATTTAGCATTAATGGAATATAACTCATCTAATCACTCATATGTGCACATGTTTTTTCCCCAATAGAATGAGAGCTCCTTGAAAGTAGGAACTGTTTTGTTTTCATCTTTACCTTCAGGACCAAGCATAACCCCTGGCATATAGTAGATAGCATTTAGCCTTGAGGATCAAAAAGCAATCCAGTGCTCCATTCCCTGCCACCAAGAGAAATCACAACAAGGATACACAATCCTTCCATTCTAATTTCATTGTTTCCAGTTGTTATCTGTTTTAAGCCACCAATGTTGGCTTTGACTCTTCTACCATGAACTGAGTCATCATTTTTAAAAGTTATTTAAAATTATTGATTTGTTTTTATATTATTTTTATATTTGTTTTTAATATCATTATTCCTTACCTTTCCCTGGGTCCAGTGATCCAAGAAAGAATAAAAAATAAAGAGAAAAAAACACTTGAGCAAAATTAATACATCCAAAGGTAGGAAAGGCTGAGAAATTAACTGTGATAGATGACTGAATGAGATGTGAAACATGATCCGGTTCCAGGACCATGAGAGTTTGCCTTTACTTCCCAATTCTTTATGAATTTTCAAAGCTTTGGTGGAAAGACAAAAGACATTGTTTAATAGGGACATCCTCCACCCACTCCCCCACTATTTAACATTTAAGCAGCTAGCAAAGGGCCTTAGGAAAAGATCAGTGTGGGTTAGGACTCAAGTACTAAATTCTACATTAGAATGAGAATTTATAGGGCAGATGTGCAGACTGATTAAGTGAATCCTTTCTGCCAATCCTGACATTTCCTTAACTCCCCAAGAATTTTTGCTAATGGAATCTGTTTGTAAAGAGTATTTCTAGAAACCCAAAATTTTGTACTTTTTTGCTCTTACATCAGAATTAGCGGACTGTATGATCAGTACACTATGATATTCTTAGGTTTTGCTTTAATATAACTTTGTTTTGGAGAGTGCTTTCATTGCAGCATCATGAGGTAGATAACAGAAGGATTATTGTCCACTTACGGCAGGGTATGGCCTCAGAATTTGTTCTTTTTTGTTTCCAATTAGTATCATATCCCGAAAGACATTTCAAAAGACATCATTTGTGACCAGCCTTCAAAAAGTATAAATTTTCTCCTTCTTGAACCTTCTCTAAATGGATTTAATTTGCTAAGTATCAGAAGAATGGTTTTATAAGGTGGGTTTGCCTAGAAGTCATAAACCTTGAGAAATTAAGTCATTTGCATACTCATGAAAACACCTAAATCCAAGGGCGAAGGAATGGTGAAAGATAAGCCCAAGAAATCAGGACCCACCTTTCTTGACCTCTTGGCAGTTTTTACAACTGCAATAGTTCTCTTTGTTGGACTTTGACTTTCACTTTGATACTTTTCAATTCCCATTCTGGTTTTGTTCTGGGCCCTCTTTTTTTTTTCCCTAGTCCATCTCTTAGAGATTTCATTGACTTCCATTGGTTCAAATGTCATCATTATGGCAATTTCTTTCAAAGCTACACCTTTACCCCTGATTTCTCGTCTAAACTTCATTCAGTTATCATCAGGTGTCCAATAGGTATCTCTTCCTGGATGTCCTCTAGGCACCTCATACTCAAAATGCCCAATACAACTGCCCCTTCTCTAAACCCTCCCTCCCTTTCTCCTCCCTCTTCTCTCTCTCTCTCTCTCTCTCTCTCTCTCTCTCTCTCTCACTCTCTCTCTCCTTCTCTCCTCCTTTCTCTCTGCCCCTCTCATTTTTCTTTGTTTTACACTTATATTTATGTGATATATTTCCCAAGCAAAATGTAAGCACTTTGAAGGCAGTGGATATTTTTATTTGCTTTCTTTATACCTAGCACAAGCTTTGCATATAGCATGCATGCAATAAATGAGAATTATTAATCACATTTTTTAAAAAATATCACTGATGCTGAGTATTCTGGAAAAAACAACTCAAGAATGATGCTTGACATTGCACTCAAGTAGGAGGCATTTTGAATCCCTGCCTTGCCATGAAACGTAACTACCGAGAAAAGCAAATTTCCCTTTCAAAAAAGTCTTTTGAGTAAATGGTATGATTCAGAAATGGAAATGCTGTACATATCTGTGATCTGACACAGGTAGGCATGTGGTTTTGTAGGTAAGAACAACCACAATCTAATTTAACAGTATTGAATTAAGTTGAGCCATTTCAAAATGAATTTAGAACTAAATTAACTTTAAACAGGATTATGTCTTATATGCATTTTTCCTCTCACATTCTGCCTGAAGATTTTTTTCTTTTAACCTATCAGAGAAGTAGTATGGTATAGTAGAAACAGCACTGGACTTGCTGAGGGGCAAGACCCAGCTATAAGACCTTGAGCAAGTCAGTCAACTTCTTGTGGTCTTGGGATTCTCATTTGTGACATGAAGAAGTTGGACTAAGTAATCTCTAGAGTTTTAACACGTTATATATAAAAATCTTGGATTTCTGGTGGAACTATGATTTTCTGATTGTCTTGTTTTATTTTAACTTTGAGTCATTTTGTTCAAAATGAGTCACTAACATAACCACAGAGCATCCCAAATATAAGGGTAGTGACAGAAATAAGATAAATTTGCAAGTTTCATTTTACTAATTTGAGGGGGGAAATGAAACAATATGAAACAAGGCACTGAAATGATCAACTTCTGTATACCCAGCAGACCTAAACAGAGATTTCATCTTGGTTTTAACAAACTTTTTTGGTCATGGTTTAACAAACATTTTTATGGTCCACTCAGTAAAATCCCTTACTATACAAGGTGACTGGATTATCTCTGGGTTCTCAGATTGAATCATTTACTTCTTACATGACAGTTCCCATCCATAAAGTGGGTACATCGGTCTTTTTTCATTTGTTGATGACACATTTAATATACTGGAAAGAGCTCTAGAATTTGATGTCAGAGGAACTGGGCAACCAGTTTGGTTGATTGCAACTGAGATGACTTTAGGAAAGTCACCACCTACCTCTCTACCTATCAGTTTTCTTATCTATAAAATGAAGTCAGACTGGTTAACATCTCACATCCCTTCTACCTTGAACTTCTAGAATAAAGAGAATATTCTTTTTTTTGTTTTACTCACTGGGGTATTACATAAAAGTATGCAGTAAAATTTGCCTTTCCCAGAAGAAGGAAAACTCTTTAGATGATGAAAATTTCAGTTTGAAAGAGGAACATGATAGAGGAATTCTAAAGTAGTTAGGATTAATTTAGAATCATAGATATAAGCTTGAATTTTAAAAGTAATTCTCTCTCTCTCCATCTCTCTGTATCTCCATCTCTCTGTATTTCTGTCTCTCAAGTTCTATCTGTCCATCTCTCTCTCTCTCTCTCTTTCTCTCTCTCTCTCTGGCACACACACACACACACACACCCACACACACACACACACACACCTCAAACTCATTTACTCATTTTTCTAAAACTCTGCATCTTTCAATCATTTCTTGAGCACTTACTATGTACTTACTATTTCAGGCTTTGTACAACTTGTCTTAATTGTCTTTGTACAATATGTCTTAAAGTTCTTTATAGGGGATATAGTTCTTTATAGGGGATATAGGGCAGCTAGGTGGCACAAGGGATAGAGAGTCATGCCTGAAATCAGGAAGATCTGAGTTCAAATTGAGCCTTGGATATTTACTAGCTACATGATCCTGAGCAAGTCACTCATCCCTATTTGCCTCAGTTTCCTCATCTTTAAAATGAGCTGGAGAAGGAAATGGCAAACCACTCCAGTATCTTTGCCAAGAAAAACCCAAATGGGGTCACAAAGAGTCAAAAATGACTGAAAAAAGACTGAACAACAACTTCCTGATGCTAGGTTCAGTGCTCTAGCCACTGCACTACCTACCTCCCATTACTCTAGAGACAAAGTCCTCAGTTTAATAATATTGACAAGTCCTCACTAATGACTTGTCCACTATTTCTATTCTAAAGCTAACAACCCAGGAGCTAATTTTAAAATGTCATACATTAGGAAGCAGCATGATAATAGTGCACAGAAAACCAAAGTCAGAATCCGGAGGAGCCAGGATTAAATCAAACCAGTGACACAAACTGGGCAAATCCCTTAACCCTTTAGTGCCCAAAGCAATTATCTATGACCATAACTTATAGCACAATTACTACTCTTCATTGATAAAGGGATTTTCACTACCCAGAGCTCCTTACACCATCACAAACACAATGCCTGAAACAAAGTAAGAATGTAATAATTGCTTTCATTCAATTGGTACATGTGGCTGAAGTGCAGATTTGAGAGGACACGAGTCCAAAAGAATGAACATAATTCAGGGAAAACACTCTGATAACAATGGATCCCCCAATCAGGAAGAAGTCTTTACTAACTAACCAGAGGTAGAATTTTGTTCTTGACTGGTCGGTGGAATGAGAGGAAACAGCAAAGAAAAAAGATCAGGGCAGAGAAGGTCCAACTGTGACCAAGGAGATAGAATTATAGGGTCTCCTCTATAAAAGCCCCCAACCCAACCCCTCTCTGGCTTGTGGGAGGAGATCAGAAACTTCTGTTTGCTGAGAAGTCATCCCCCCAGCAGTCTGAAGAGGGCAACGTCTACCTTAAAGCATGCCAGCCAAGCTCCTCTGAACACACTAAGGATGTATATGGGAATGATGCAAATGTGCTCAGTCTTAGATGTCTTTTTTTAACTCATTGTTCTCTCAGCCCCCAAACTACTAATAGCAGGGCATGTTTCAATGGAGACTTTTCTCCGTGGACTCTCATCCTCCAATGGGAAAAGAATCAGGAATAATGAAAGCACAGCCCAGAAGAATTTTTACCCAGAAGAGCTGGGGGACATTTCTCCTAGCACATAGGACTACCAAACTATTTTCTAGAGTAAATAGGGAAAACCTTGTGTCCAATACTCAGTGTTGCGATTTCAATTCAAACAGAACCCCTGGGAACCAGAAAGGCCATACCCTACATTGGTAATGTAGAAGAAAAAGCTTAGTTTCTCTGTTTCCCTTCCATGGTATTTATCTTGCCAGACTATGTTCCTGGAAGTGGAAAGCAGCCCCAGTGGTGTTGAGTTCAGAGGCTCCTTGGTTTCATTAGATCATGATATGCTGTCTTCAAAGTGTTCATTCTCTTTGAGAACTGAGAATAGATGAGACTCCTGGCAAAGTCACTTTGATAAAGATTTGCTCAGGATCAGATTTTTTCTGAGTATGGGCATTCCCGGAGTGATCACCAGTGGGTAGAATGGTTTTTAGTATTTCATTTCTTCATGCAATACACAAATCACAGGACTTTGGAAGGGCTTTATTGGTTATTATGTTAAATTTAGAGATCATACCCTAGAAAAACAGGCTTATTTCCATTATCATTTAAATATGGTATAGAAAAAGACCATTCTACAGTGTTTATTAGTTAGAACTGAAAGATACCTTAGAAATTACTTGTTAAGTCATTTTTCAGTCGCGTCTGACTCTTTGTGACCTCATTTAAGGTTTTCTTGGCAGAGATACTGAAGTTGTTTGCCATTTCCTTCTCCATAGAAATTATCTAGCTTCCTTCATTTTACAGATGAAGAAACTGAGACCCAGAGAGATTCAGAAAGTTGCCCCAAGTCATATTATTCCTTATTGACAGAACTGGGACCAACACCAGATCTCCTTATACCATGTTGCGTGCTCTTTGCACCAGCCTACGCTTTGTACAGAAAGTGGGACAAAAAGAAATGCTCACAAAATGTCAGAAATAGAAAAGACTTCAGAGACCATATAGGCTGTGAGTTCCTCAAGGGTAGGGACTGTCTTTTGCCTTTCTTTTATCCTTAGCACTTGGCACAATGCTCACCCTATACCTAAATAGGAATAGCCTCCACGACATCCCCAGTGAGCAGTCATTAACCTCTATTAGAAGACTTTCCAAAGACAAAGAACCCGGAACCTCCTAAAACAGTTCATCTCAACATTGCACAACTCTAATCATTGAGACATCTTTTCCCATAATGAGCTGAACTCAACTACATTAATTGTGGCAAAGTGATATTCTATATGTTTGTATTTGCAGTGGTATGTATTCTAGTAAGTGATACAAAAAGTCAACCTTGTTACTCATTTTTCAGCCATTTTTGACTCTTTGTGACCCCTTTAGGGGGTTTTCTTAGCAAAGATACTGGAGGGGTTTCCCATTTCCTTCTCTGGCTCCTTTTATAGATAAGGAAACTGAGTTAAACAGGGTCAAACAGTTAATGTGTCTGAGGCTAGATGGAACTCAGGTCTTCATGACTCTAGACTTGGTGCTTTATTCCAGGGTTCCAAAGTGGACCATAGGACCATAGATTTAGAGTTGGAAAGGATCTGTATTCCAGAGTCAAATCCTCCAATTAGTTCAAGTCTTTTATTGTATTAATTATTATAAATTAATTATTCATTTCAATTAGCCCAACTTTTATTTCGCAAACAATGAAGCTGTGGTTCAAGGACTTGAGGTGACTTCCCCTCAGCCAGCCACAGAGGTAGTAAGCGTCAAAGGTAGAATTCGAACCCAGGGCCTCTAAATCTTGAGCCAGTGTATTTTCTACTCTGTCTTGGAGTTTTGATTTAGTGATTTTGTGAGCTTCAAGAATTAACATAAAGGTCATGCATGGACTTACTGTATCATTTTAGGCTACCAGGGCCTGGCATCAGGAAAACCTGAATTCAAATTTTGCCTCAGATATTTACAAGCTCAGTGAACCTGAGCAAGGTCTGTCTGCCTTAGTTTTTCCTCATCTGTAAAATGGGGATTTTAATAATATCTACCTCCCAGGGATCATAAAATGAGTTAATATTTGTAAAACTCTTTGTAAACCTTAAAGCTATATTATAAATACTAGCAATCATAATCTTATCTGCCTAGGAGTCCATTGAAAATAATCATTTTTAGGAACTAAATGATTATCAAAATCCACCCATTTCCAATGACAGAGTTATTTCTGTAAGTAAAACTTGGTAGTTTCTTTATATCAAGTGTTTTTAATATAGAGTCTATATTTTTTATATATTTTAATAACTTTTTCAGCATAATTGACATTCCTTGCAATTCTACTTAGCCTATGTATTTAAAACCATTATTCTGAGAAGGGGTTCATAAACTTGACCAGACTGTTAAAAAGGATCCATGACACAAAAAAAGTTAAGAACCCCTGGATTGTATCACCAAAAATAACCTTATTAAGCTAATGGTCTAAAATTTCTAAAACAGCTTGATCTACATTTAGAGAAAATCTTGTGACTCAAAGTGATTCTTTTTATTTTCTCTTTATATCTCTTCACATCTGTGTCTCTGTCTCTCACCCTCTCTTGCATACTCTTGTCTCTTTCTTCTCTCTCCCCTATCTAATCCCCTACTCCAAATCCTCTAAAACTGTTCAGCAAGCAAAAGAATAGTGTCCTGAAATGGAAACAGTGCATAGCCAACAAGGACCATGCTTTATGCCAAAAATAAGGAAACAAAAATACCATCTTTATTTAGATAGTTTCCATTCCTGAATATTTCTCACTCATATTATTTCTAAGGAAAATATCAAGAAAAAATGTTTTCCTTGAATAATACATTACCTAGCCCAACCTGTTAACACATAGCTGAACTCACTCCTCCAAATGGCCAACAGAAGTTTCTCTAACAGGATTCCATATTGTTCATGTCACAGTAGATGTGGACATCAGCCAAAGGAACAGTTATAGCTGCTGATACTTCTTAGGAAAGAAATAGGAGCGCTATATACATGTCTTTCCTCTGCCTACATACAGCCTCATTGCCTCTTAAGTACACATCCTCCTTATCTGTGACTCATTCCTAGCTGTTCTGGGAAAACAGGAGACTGGCCCTGAGAGGCGATCTGACCCTGTGACTGACCCAGTGGGTAGCAGTGGCAACAGCTGCAGCAACTACAGGGCCTTTGTCCCTCTAGACTAAAGATCTGAAATGGGAAAGTTTAAAGAAATGCTAGTCATCTCTCTCTCTTTGTATTTCTCTCAAAAATGAACAAGATGTTAGCAGCTTTTTTTAAATTTTTTTTTGCATTTTAGGGGGCAGAATTTTTTAGTGACTTCAAACAATTCAATAAACGTTGACTATATATTATGTATAAGATACTTTGGACGACCGAAAGAAGTATAAAACATGATCCTGTCTTAGCCTCAGTTTCCTCATCCATAAAATGAGATTAATAGCACCCACCTCCCAGGGTGATGGATCAGAGGAGATAATATATGTAAAGCACTTACCAAACCTTCAAGTGGTCCATAAATGTCAGTTACTATTACTAATATTATTCCAGAAATGCTAAAGGAAAAAGGAAGGAGGAAATTATGGAGGAAATACTGGAAAGAATATCAGACAGAAGATTCTGGTTCTAATTTCAGTTTCATTAGGACCTAATGATCTAATCTCAGGAGTATTCCATAATTCTTTTAATTCCCAATCTGTCAAATAAAGAACTTGTACTAACAGTTAATAGCTAATACTTATAGTACTTGAAGTCTTGCAAGTCACTGTACATACATTATCTCATTTGATTCCCCGAATAATCCTAGGAGGTAGTTCCTATGATTACATCTATTTTGTTTATGTTGTTCAGTCATTCTAGGCATGTCCAATTCTTCATGACCCCGTTTGGGGTTTTCTTTCAAAGATACTGAAGCAATTTGCCATTTCTTTCTTCAGATAATTTTATAGATGGGAAAAAACTAAGACCAATTTAAATGACTTGCTCAGAATCACACAGCTAGTAAGTATATGAGACTAGATTTGAACTCAAGGAGATGAGTCTTCCTGACTCTAGGTCCAGCACTCTATCCCAAAGGTGGGAAACCTGCTATATCCACTGCACCACCTAGCCGCCCCAATGTATCATATATACATGTATAGAAAATATACGTACTATGTATATACATGTATCTTTCTATGTATGTTATAAGTATAGCATATATCTTTCAATGTACAGATTTATAAACATGTATATTTAAGTATGTTCTGTATACTACATATATATGTCTATGTTGCATATGTGTGTATGTACTGATATAGATGATACATAGATAGTCATGAATTTAAATATCTCATATATGTGAGAAAATTATGTCACATCTATATTTAGAATTATATTAAAATATTCTTGAACGGAAAATTAGATGATCTGCTTTTATCCTTGTTGCTCTCTGTTCTCTGAAAAGGAAAAACCCTAAAGTCTATATTTTCCTCTGCATTTTCTAGGGCAAAAATATAGTTTTCTGCAGTGAAACTGGTTTTGGTTGGTTAAAACACATACATATACACCCCTCCAAACCAACATTTCAGCATTTACAATTATATATTTCAGCTATAAATACCAGAACCTTATGTCTCTTTAATTAAAAATTCTTTTATGAGAACTTTGCCCTCCTATGGGTACAAGCATGGTGTATGTTACCCTGAAGCGTCTATGCTGGCTACTTTCCTTTCTCTCTCTCTCTCTCTCTCTCTCTCTCTCTCTCTCTCTCTCTGTCTGTCTGTCTCTCTCTGTCTCTCTGTCTGTCTGTCTCTCTCTCTCTCTGTCTCTCTGTCTCTGTCTCTGTCTGTCTCTCTCTGTCTGTCTGTCTCTCTCTCTGTCTCTCTCTGTCTCTCTCTGTCTGTCTCTCTGTCTCTCTTTCTCTCTCTCTTTCCTATTTTAAACTTTTAGGAATCTAGAAACATTTTATAGAAAGAAAATAAAAATATAAATATGGTAATATTGCCCATCATTCAGAAATAATATAGATTAAGTCAGTTTATGAAACTAAGGGTTTTATGTAATACCCTGAGATGTCAGCATCTTTGAAAAAAAAATCTGGTAAAAATAACCCTCATAATGTGGAAAGTTAAATGCAAATAGGGCACACAAGTAAAAATAAGATAGAAAAGAAAAGAAACTAAGAGATGACTTTAAGTAGGAGAGTTGACCATGAATTTAGGCAAGCAAGTCCCTTCAGATTTAAATTGAAATTTCACGATCAACAGAACTGGTAAACTCCCAAAAGTTTTAAAATGTTTTTATTAGGATATAGTAGGATGTTTTATTAGTACCATCTCCAGTTCTGCTCACTACAAGAGAAGAGAGTCTGTGGTTTAATATGGCTGAGTAAAGAATGATGTTTCCAAACCAGAATGGGGAGACAGACCATCTTTGGTTGTACGATAAAAATTTTTGAGTACATTTTCATTAGTCTTTACTATTTGGGGTGCAGAGCTAATATTTTTTCTGGGAAGATCATATACCAGACTATAGTCTTTCTCTTGGTGGATTAAAATTAGTTTAGAATGGCAGTCATTTATTTTTTTTTTCCTTAAGATAAAGGGGACCCATATGGGTGGTAAACAGAACCTACCACACCTGCCTGAATTCCCTACATCTTCTCTTTGTGTAATCCACAACCAACCTGTGGCTGTGGTTATCTTTTGGAATGTAAATCTCCCCTCTCTATTAGCCCTTGGTAAACTTTCCAGATGTAACCTTGAAGTGTAAATCTCACAAGCCTAGCTTTGGAAATGGAATTCCATTGAGTTTATCTCGGTAAATCTTTCTCTCTCCTCCCCTGGTTAATGTGTGAGATTGTCTTCTCCTATGACAACTGTAAAACAAAAATCATTCCTTTGTCTCTCTGATGTAATTGAAAACTATATAAGCTTCATAAAAGCTCTGATGGGGTTCAGAGTTACTTTTTTTCTTTTAATTCTGGGCTTGTGCTTAAGCATAATAAAAATCTAAGTGTTTGCTTCCTGGCTCTCTGCGGGTTGTCAGTGTCTATTGGCAGCAACATCTACAAAGAACACCATGAGTATTTTTCCCATTATTGTTGAAAGTATATCCTTTACAAAGATTGGATTGGCCTCTTGGATCGCTGATACGTTCATACAAACATACATACATGCATATATATCACCAATAAAGTGTATGGCATCTTTGCTGGGTACTCCACAGACTATAAAGATATAATCTTTGCTCCCAAAGAGCCTGAGGTTTACTGCAGAAGTTGGAAACCTTTCAAGAAAAAAGAGCAATTTAAAATTTTTATTGAAATATGACTTCGTGAAGAGCTATTATGAAGTATCTGTAAAAATTATAGATAGATCAATAGATTATAGACATAGGCAAATTATAGATAATTTAAAAAGAAGGACAAATGGATAGTAGATGATAGATATCTGATTGATGGTAGACAGATGATAAATAATTGATAGGTGATAAATGATTGCTAGATGGTAGACAAATACAGGATTGATGAAAGACAGTAATAATCAATAGACAGACAAATGATAAATGATCAATAAAAATGATAGGTGATCAATAGATATGATATATGATCAATCAGCAGATAATAGATGATCAACAGATAGAAAGAAAGAGAAAGAAAGAATGGTTGATAGAGAGATGATAGGTATGATCATGTCACATCATTGCTCTAATGTCTTGTTTTCACCTCTAGGATATATCACAATCTACCTTCTGTCTACCTTTCCAGATATTTTAAAAAAGATTTTTTACATATGATATGTAATACTATTTATATAATTACATATGTAGTTCACATGGTCTAAATTTCATACATTCTATGGCTCAGCCAAATTGAACTTCATGCTATGTTTTTTACACATGAAATACCATCTTGTCTCCATGTCATTGCCCACCCTGTCTTCCAAACTGGGAATTCACTTTCCCTTTACCTCCAACTCTAAGACTCCCTAGTTTTCCTTAGTCATTCAGTTGAAGAAATATCCCCTCCACAATTCTTTTTCTAATCCTTTCAGCTGCAAGAGACTTCTCCTGAAATTAATATGTTCTTACTTTGTATATATTTTGTTCATATATATGTGCATATGGTGTTTCCCCCAGTAGAATGTAGTGAATATGACCAGAGCAAAGACTTTATCATTTTTGTATTTGTATTTCCAATGCCTGGCACACGGAGTAGGTAATTGATCAAAACTTAGTCAATTGATAGAGACAGACATATGCTTAGAGGACATATTTTAGTAGGGTGTGTGTGTGTATGTGTGCGTACACACACACACATGTATACATATATATATATATATATATATATATATATGTATATATATACATACATCCATAAATATAGATGTAGAATGATAATAAGAGCTAGCATTTATATAGTGTTTTTAGGTTTGGAAGGTACTTTACAAATATCTTTTGCAGAAGAGGAAACTGAGACACAGGTTAAGTGATTTTTCCGAGGTCACTCAGTTAATAAGTGTCTCAGATAGAAGTTGAACTCAGGTCTTTCTGATTCTAGGTCTAGCCCACCATTCACAAAACCAAGTTCAGTTTCCATTTCTGTTTCTCTGTCTGTCTAATTACTCTCAAAGAAGTGTGTGGTGGTATATGTGGCAAGGGAGGAGGATAGAGAGAGAGTGAGTCTTTGCATATAAAGCTCCTCATTGTACCTTCTTACCTCTTGTACTTCACTGATGAGGTTCAGGAGTACTCCCCTCCTAACTGGGCTCAATGCCTGCACATATTTGCACAGCTCAGAAAATGGAAACTTTTTTTTTAACTGCATGGGGACCAATCCCAAATTTAGATGAATATACTTTCTCCTTCTGTCCTTCCTGCTGTGAATTATTATTTAGGGTGGGAAAGAGTAAAGAAAGCAAAGTTGAAAAGGTAAACAGGTATCTGGGGACTGAATATATAAGACTAAAGAGGGGGGGAAACTCTCAGGTATGTACTGCATAAAAACATAGACCAAAATAGAAGGAGTAAGGGAAGTTCTGTGTATATGCATTTAATCTGAACACAGTTGAAACAAAAATGAATTAAATGTTGTTTTGAAGGAAATTGCTAGGTCATGTAATTCCACTCAGTACACATTTGCTTTTCCAAAAACATCATCTCACTTACCCAGGGATGATCAACTCTCTTTATTTATAAAATTGTTTATTATTTTTGTTTTTTCAATTAACAAACATTTTTTACTAATCTGTCTCTTCCTGTACTCCACACATCACTGAGTAAATAAAAAATATAAAGCCCCAAAATAGTCCTCAATAAACAGTTGTATAGACCAGCAAAATCCCATCTTAACCATGTTAAAAATGTTTTATTTTGTTTTTGCCATTTAAGTTCACATCTCTGTCAGCAGGTGAATGCTATGTTTCATTTTCAGTTTCATTCTTTTGAAGTCATTTCTCATTGCAATCAGCAGAGTTCTAAAGTCTTTCAGGGCTGCTTTTGCTCTATAATTTTATCATTGTGTAAATTGTTCTAGTTTTGCTCACTTCACTATGCATTAGTTAATGTTGTTGTTCAGTCATTTCAGTTCTCTTTGACTCTTCATGACCCCATTTGGGGTTTTCTTGGCAAAGACACTGAAGTTGTTTGCCATTTTCTCCTCCAGATTTTACAGATGAGGAACTGAGGCAGGGTCACACAGTAAGTATCTAAGGTCACATTTGAACTGAGGAAGATGAGTCATCCCAACTCCAGGCCCAGCACTCTATCTTCCACACCATCTGTTGATAGAGTTGATTGATTTTCTTTAGAGTTAGAAGAGATTGTATTATCTCCTTCTTTTCCCTTTCTTCCCACTCCCACTTCACATTCATTCCATTCCTCCTCCAAATTTACAGTACCAAATATACATGGTAATCCTATTCAATTCAAGGATCATTTGTTAAGCAATTACTATAGGCAACACAGTAAGAATGTGTAGAAATTTTTTTAGAAGTCCCTACTCTTAAGAAGCATACATTCTACTGGGAGGTTGCAAAGGGTGGACAGGTAATTGTATACTGTATGATTATTGAAGGGAGAGTGTCATAGAATAGAGATTGTGTCAGTCTTACAAAGATTTTCCATTTGATGTGCACTAGGATCATTTTTGGTGTAAAACAACAATTATGCACTCTAATGACATAGTTGTTTTTAAAAAGAAATGTAAGCACTCAGAAATTTCAGAAAACAAAGAAGGAAAGAAGGAAGGAAAAGGGAGAGGGAGGGTTAAAAGAAAAATTCTTTGTTTAGGCTTTCACCTTGATTAATGAAATAAAACCCAGGAAAAAGAGAATTAAGGGGGGGGGGAGGCTGAGCCAAGATGATGTAGTGGAAAGATAGACTTACTCTAGCTCTCCCCGCCATAGCCCATAAAATACTTGTAAAAAATTACTCTAAACAAATTCTAGAGCAGAAGAAGCCACAAAACAGCAGAGTGAAAAAGATTTCCAGTCCAAGACAGCCTGGAACGCCGACAGGAAAGGTCCATCACACTGGCTCAGAGCAGAGCACAGCACAGCCCTGGCCACATGGTAAGGACAGCACTAGAGCAGGCTTCAGGGCACAGGATCATGAGTAATAGTAGTGGTTCCCAGATTTTTCAACCCACAAATGCCAAAGACAGCTTTAAGGGTCAATGAGAAAGCTCTTTCACCGGGGTGAGAGGGGTGTGCAGTCTGCCCCAGCCCCAGGATAGCAGCAACCAGTACAGTAGCAGCATTCACTTTTTGGAACTCTCTGCCTAAAGATCCTGGGAGAATCAAGCTGCCAATATGGGTCTCGGTTCTGAGTGGTCCTGGGATGAGGAAGAGTGCTGGATATGGTGGACCTGGTGGGGGCTGTGGAGAAGGAATCCTACTCACAGATGCTGGGAAGAAAAGAGTGCTTGTGGTTGCTCACAGACCAGAGCACAGGCCAGGAGAGAAGTAAACTCCTCTCCCTTGATTCTCCCACCTTGGAGGAACTGAGAACTTATAGGGCCCTATAGTATACCCTCCACTTGACAAAGGACTCAAAAGTCAAGTAACTGGCTGGAAAAATGCTCAAAAAGGGAAAAAAATAAGACTAATGAAGGTTACTTTCTTGGTGAAAAGGTATTTTCTTCCATCCTTTTGGATGAGGAAGAACAAACCATGCCATCACAGGAAGACATAAAAATCAAGACTTCTACATCCAAAACCTCCAAAAAAAATGCAGTGGTCTCAGGCCATGGAGCACTCAAAAAAGATTTTGAAAATCAAGTAAGAGTGGTGGAGGAAAAATTGGGAAGAGAAATGAGAACACTGCAAGAAAATCACAAAAAGTGAGTCAACCACTTGCTAAAGGAGACCCACAAAAATGCTGAAGAAAATAACACCTTTAAATATAGACTAACCCAAATGGCAAAAGAGTTCCAAAAAGCCAATGAGGAGAAGAATGCTTTAAAAAGCAGAATTGGCTGAATGGAAAAGGAGGTTCAAAAGATCACTGAAGAAAATTGTTCTTTCAAAATTAGAAGGAAGCAGATGGAAGCTAATGACTTTATAAGAAACCAAGATATTATAAAACATTATAAAACAAAACCAGAAGAATGAAATATCTCATTGTAAAATATCTCATTGGAAAAACAACCGACCTGGAAAATAGATCTAGGAGAGATGATTTTAAAAGTATTGGTCTACCTGAAAACCATGTTCAAAAAAAGAGCCTAGACATCATCTTCCAAGAAATTATCAAGGAAAACTGCCCTGATATTCTAGAATCAGAGGGCAAAATAGAATATGGAAAGAATTCATGGATCACCTCCCAAAAGAGATTCCAAAAGGAAAACTCCTAGGAGTATTATAGCCAAATTCCAGAGTTCCCAGGTCAAGGAGAAAACATTACAAGCAGCCAGAAAGAAACAATTCAAGTATTGTGGAAATACAATCAGGATAACACAGGATTTAGCAACTTCTACACTAAAGGATCAAAGGGCTTAGAATATGATATTCCAGAGATCAAAGAAGGTAGGATTAAAACCAAGAATCACCTACCCAGCAAAAGTGAGTATAATACTTCAGGAGAAAAATGAAATTTCAATGAAATATAAGACTTCCAAACATTCTTGTTAGAAGACCCAAGCTGAATAGAATAGTTGACTTTCAAATACAAGAATCAAGAGAAACATGAAAAGGTAAACATGAAAGAGAAGGTTTAAGGAACTCATCAAAGTTGAACTGTTTACATTCCAACATGGAAAGATGTTATTTGTAATTCATGAGACCTTTTTCAGGATTAGGGTAGTTAAAGAGAATATATATATGTAGGTGTATACGGGTATATATGTATGTGTATATTTTTTGTGTGTAGGTATGTATATGTACATATATGTGTGTGTGTGTGTGTGTGTGTGTGTGTGTGTGTGTGTATACACACACACAGATGGCACAGTGAGCTGAATATGAAGGGAGAATACCAAAAAACATAAAACTTACTGTTGAAGAGAATTACTAGGAGTAAGAGAAAGGGAGAGGAAGAATGTAGTAAATCATCTCACATAAAAGAGGCAAGAAAGAACTTTTACAATGGAGGGGAAGAGTTGGGAGATGAAAGGAAACAATTGAACCTTACTCTCACGGGATCTGGCCAATAGAAGGGAGGACAGACTACAGGAAGAGGTAGATGGGGTGCATACTGTCCTGGGGTGGGGTGTGGGGAGAGATGGGAAGAAAATTTTGAATTCAAATTCTTATGGAAGTGAATGTTAAGAACTGAAAAATAAATGACTTAAACATAATAAGATTTTTAAAAGAGAGAATTAAAAGGAGTTCATTAAAATTTATCAAAGTAGAAATGTATTGATGGTCTGATCACTAGAGATTGACAAGGGATTCAAGATGGAGCCTACTTTTACTGATAACTTCTAAAATGAGATAAAGACAATTCATTTAGGTCCACATCAGTAAAAGAGGATGGGCCATTGTATCTCAACACCCCCCTCAACTGTCTGTACATGATGTTTAACAGGTACAAACAGGTAGTAGATGACCTACAATGTGATAAATAACAGATAAAGACAAAAGCTACAAATTGGGTGATGCTTTCCCCAACAAAGCTTCCCTTAACATTGACTGAGAAGCAGAGCTAGATAAGTTACTGAGTCAACATGACTTTTAATAGAAGGAAAGAAAGAAGGAGGGGAAAAGGAAAAAAAGAGGAAAGGAAGGAAAATAAGAAAGAAATGAGAAAGAAGGAAGATAAGGAGGAAAAGGGAAACTTTATATACAATTCTTTTTTTTAACTCTTTCACATCCTGAAATCTTCATGCTTAATTACTAAGTCCTTAAAGTAAGAAGTATACCCTAAACTAATAGGAAGAAAAGCACAGGTGAGTAATACTTATTTTTACAATTTAGACTTTATTTGCCTATTTACCAGGGATTATGAAAAATACATTCTAATTTGTTTGTTTAAATTAAGGATGTTGATTACAGCAGTTGACAATCTCATTGGTAGATTTTCCAGGGCTTTCTTTTTTGCACTGCCAAGCTCATAAAAGTAGGGTTTTCCTTGGTCAGCCCACTACTACACAAGAATATCAAGAAGTAGTGATGCTTACAGAAAAAAAAGGGGACAGTGAAAGAGATAACTGTAAATGAGTTCTCATTGCTGTTTGTTAGCCAATTTTTAGACAGTTGGATCTACATTAGTCTGGAGGAAGTTTTATAATTCCAGTTTTTTTCACCATTAGATATAATCTGAGAGTCACTAAATGCATAGTGTTTTTTAAATATTAAAACACTCAATAATTAATTTCATTCAAATACACAGTTAATTTGGAGAATGACAACCAAAGAGACAAAGATAAAATTAATTTCATTCTTAATGTAAAACATAAACAGGTTTGATAATATCATAATTTTTAAAGAAACAGCAGAGATTTGCTGCCCCAATTTTCAAAAAGGGGAAGAACCCTAAGGACCCTAGGACCATAAGTTCAATTTTAACTACAGGCAAAAGCTAGGATGCATTACTAAATGGACAATTCAAGTTCACTAGAGAGTAAAGCCAAACTAACTACAAACTAATGTGAGTCCATCAAGAACAAATCATGGCAGACTTACCTGCCCTATATTAACTCAATTAGTGACCTGATAGAACACGTTCATCCTTTGTTGCTGAAGACCATGCCATCAGAGAAATGATGACATGACTTGCACTTGACTTTGTTTTGAGTGAGGGAGGGCTGCACAGGTCACCAGCCTCACTTCTCCAGAGCCATCTGAATCCAGTGACCAGATATTCATCAAGATGACTGGAGATGATGCAAGATGAGGCAATTGGAGTTAACTGACTTGCCCAAGGTCACACAGCTAGTGAATGTCAAGTGTCTGAGGTGAGATTTGAACTCAAGTCGCCTCCTGACTCCTGCACTGGTGCTCTATCCACTGCACCACCTAGCTGCCCATTTCCTGATAGAACACAGAAATGTCGTAGACATAGTATGCCTAAGTTTCAGCAAGACATCTGAAATGCCTCTCATGATAGATATCCTTACGGACAAGATAGACAGATCTGAGCTGCCTGAAAAGACAGTTTGGTAAATTTGAATTTAGTTGAACACAGACTCCAAAGTAATGAATACTATTGATCAGCATCAATCGAGAGGGAAAACTGTAGTTTAGTGCAACCACCCTGTATCTTTACCTGATAATTACAGAATGGAAATTCTGTTCTACTACCCTTCTTCTAACTTCTACTTTTTAATATCTTTGGGGAAATGGCTAAAGATCATAGTTCTAGAGCTGGCAGAAACTAGAAGACATTTGACCAAAGAGGAAAGTAAGGTTAAGACAGGTTAAATAACTTCTTTATTAATCAACAAGCGATAAATATCAGGGACAGAAATAAAACCCAGCTCTTGAGTCTTACATCCCACTTTTTTTCCCCAGGTAGGTGCTGCTTGAACAAGGTTTTTTTTGTTAAATTAATTTATTTATTTTTAGTTTACAACATTCAGTTCCACAAATGGAGTTTCAAATGTTTTCCTCCTCCCTACCATCCCTCCTCCCCAGATTGGGGTGTAATTGATATAGGCGCTAATATACATTCATATTAAACATATTTTCAAATTAATCATGTTGTAAAGAAGAATTATAACCAATGGAACAAATCACAAGAAAGAAAATACATAAAAGAGAGAACAAATAGTATGCTTTGATCTGCATTCAAAATCTATAATTTTTTCTCTGGATGTGAATAACATTTTCCATCTTGAGCATTTTGGAGTTGTCTTAGAAGCTTGCATTGCTGAGAAGAGCCAAGTCTATCAAAGTTAGTCTTCACACAATGTAGCTGTAACTATGTACAATGCTTTCCTGGTTCTGCTTCCCTCATTCAGCATCAGTTCATATAAGTTTTTCCAGGTTTTTCTGAAGCCCACCTACTCATCATTACTTACAGCACAATAGTATTGCATTACATTCATATACAAAGTCAACTGCAAATCATGTCGTCATCATGATGTCATGGTCCTCTTCAAGAATGAAGGACAAGCATTATATTCATATACTACAACTTGTTCAGCCATCCCCCAATGATGCACATCCCTTCAATTTCCAGTTTTTGACCATCACAAAAAGAACTGCTATAAATATTTTTGTACATGTGAGTCCTTTTCCCATTTGTGTGATCTCTTTAGGATACAGCCCTGGAAGTGCAATTGCTGGGTCAAAGGGTATGTGCATTTTTAGTCCTTTGGGCATAGTTCCAAATTGCTTTCCAAAATGGTTGGATCACATCCAAGTCTTTTAACTGTTCACCCTATTGCCTTTCATAGCTCCCTTTATAAGTATGGTTTCCTGTGAGTAAAAGTAGCTATCTGAACCCCTAAGAAGAAAGCATGGGGAAAAGATTAGAGCTTTTACCTAAGAACCTAGCACTTCTTATGCTACATGCTCCTAAATGTCAAATCCCTTTTTACTAACAAATTAGAGGCTAATATCAATGTATAAAGTACTCAAATTCATAGGTTAAACAGTCTCAGTGGTAAAGAAAAATATTATTAGACCTACTCTCCCATGAAATGTATTGAATGTCTCCCAACATTTACTTTTATTCCACAGGTATTTATTGAATTTTTCAAATATTTCACAAGGTATAATATAATAACATTTTAAAGGCTTTTCTGGAACAAAAGAACGCCTACAAAGACAGTCAGTTCTCACTTTACAAAAATGTACCATTCTGCAGACCTCTACATAAAATCCTTACTTAATATGAATTTGTCCATTGACAGGGAAGGGAAGGAAGGAAGAACATGGCTGCACATAGCAAAGGGAGGGGTGGCACACAGTTGAAAGACACTGAGAAGCATGAGCAAGAGGAGGGACAGAGGGGCTGAGGATTGTCATGTGAAGTCCTGGCCAGAATAGAGAGAGGAAGGTAGGAGGCAGCTGCGGCCACTTCTCCATGTGTCTGTTCTGTGGCTTTCACTTGGAGGGTTTATTTTTTTAGTTTGTGTGTGTGTGTGTGTGTGTGTGTGTACGTATATATGTGAGTATGTGTGGGTGTGTGTATGAATGTGTGAGTGTGTATGAGTGTGTGTATATGTGTGTGTGTGTAGGAGTAAGTGTGTGAGTGTGTGTGTGTGTAGGAGTAAGTGTGTGAGTGTGTGTGAGTGAGTATGTTTTGGAGGGGGTACCAAGCACCTAGCTGAGGGGCAAGAGCTGAGAGAGAGAAAACAAAGCAGTGTATGGTAAAGTTGCTGACATGGGTGGTTTTGCTTTTGGGTATTTTGTGGGAGAAGGTTGACATGTAAATTTCAGAATTCTTTATGTAAAGTTGAATTTGGTAATGCAAGTTTAAATAAAGCAAGGATTGTATGTTAAAATTATTAAATTATATTTAATTTACATTTCAATATTTTATGTATAATGTATATTATATAATTTATATTAATTATAAATAATATATTAAAATAGCTTATTTTGAATTTTTTAAATTAAATTCAGTTATTTTATTTTTAAAGTTTTAAATATTTTAAAATCTCTTGTCATGAAAATAACTGTTCAAAAACCTGCTGAGCATCAAAGATATAATACTAAGAAACCTAATCTAGTGTCATGGAGCTTGATTTGCAATAGTCCAAACTGAAGAAATATTCACTACTGATTGGAAAGTTCTCCCAGTGCTCCTACTCATATATAATATTGCTCATATTTCATCAAGTCCAGAACAGTGCAAAGTCTCCTCAATGAAATCATTAATTATATGACTAAATGTGAAATATATATTATACCACTAAATGCATCAAGTTAGCCGTACACACTGTAAAAACAGAATGGATGAGGTGGGGGAGTGGAGTGGAGAGGAAGGAACTCTATATTTACATGTAGCTAAGACCACCTCCTGAGAGGGTGGACATTGGAGAGCTCTCCTCAGATGTTCCATTCAAGAAAGAATCTCTCCAATCCTCCATTTAAGGAGAGGGCCCAGGACCAATCGCTGACTCATCATCTCCCACCTTGCTGCACACCTGCATCATGCCTCAGTACTGAGTGTCTTTTCCCCCTCCCCCACATTTTCTTCTCCCATTAGATTACGATCTCCTTTAGGGCAGGAACTGTCTTTTTTTGTATTCTCAGAGCTTAGTACCATGTCTGGCATAGTTAGGTGCTTAATAAATATATACTGACTACTTAAGCTGAATAGATAGCCTGTTCCATTAGTCTATCTAAGTACCCAGACTAGATGGAGTCCGGAACTGAATTAGAGGAAAAGATAAGGTGATATGTTATTTGAAAATTGCATAATTTTTTAAATAACTGTTACTCATTTCTGCAAAAGCCCATAACCCTAATAACATTGTGACCCTAGTGGTGATATGCATGAATCAGAGAAACATACTATCTCTGAAGAATCAAAATTCTAGATGACTGAAGTGGCAATTCATGAATGTAAATTGTAAATAAACATAAACAGAAAAGGCAACAAAACTTAGATCAAATTCAATAATGTTGATATCAAATAAAATTAAAGCACTCCTTTTTTTAATAATCAGTTGACAAAACTGAAAAATTACATATACTGTCAGTCACAATCATACTGTTAGGTGGTTTTGTATAACTGTTCTCAGGGACTGCACCCCCCAAGGAGAGTGAGGAAGACTGAGGGGACAGAATTCTGTTTTTAAGTATTTTGGGGAAGTACCTTTGAATCAAGCAACAAAAAGTCTGTGATTTTTGGACAACAGGGATATAATATCATAAAAGGTCAACAAAAATAAAATAAAGCAGACATCATGGCAGAGTTCAAAATCACCAGCTTGCAACTGCAACCAACTACTATCCTGATACCTTGGGTGTGGAACACAGACAAAAATCTCTTGATTTTTGTTTTAACTTCTGAAGCACATTAGATCAGTCTAAAATAGATCTGGATATCTCACATATGTCAAGAATAAACTCAAAACCTCTTCATTTTGAGAAGGGAATACTGGAAGAATAGGTCTTACATGTAATACTTATGCCAGAGGTCAGACTCAGTTACCAAAGAGGGGTTTTCAAAGGGTAAAACAGAGAACCAAAAGAAGTGCTTTATACAGATCACATGAAAGTGAGACTGATTTAAGAAATTAATAGAGAAAATCCTTATGTATAGCTGTAGTTAGTATCAAACACACACACACACACACACACACACACACACACACACACACACACACACCCCTCTGTTCATGTGTTGCTGTTTCTGTTCACGAATGAACTTCCCTTTAATTTTCTCCCTCTGAAGTAATCCTTGGTGAATCGAAACTGAAGGAGAGTATTCACAGATTCACAGAACTGGAAGGAATCTTACAAATTGTCTAATATAGCAGTTTCATTTCTTAGACAATAAAATTAAGGCCCAGGGAAGTTATGACGTCCAATATTACAGAGCTAGTCAACAGGTGGATGTAGAATTCTTGTCTCCTGATTCTCATCCCACCACTTGTTCCATTATAGTACACTGCCTTTATCCCAAAATTTAGAGCTGGAAAGTACCCTCGAAGTCATCTAAACATTACATCTAAACAAACATCTAAACATGAGAAAATTGAGACACAGAGGGATAATATGACTTGTCTAAGGTCACATAGGTAGTGAAATAAAAGAGCCAGGATCCAAACACAAGTTATCTGACTTAACTACATCATGTTCCCTGTGTAATTTTGCTAGTAGGTTAACAGTCTAGCAACACTTCTTAAACTGTGAGCTGCAACCCCACAAAAAATTTGGCAACAGTCAAAGGTTTCTGAAAATGCAAAGACCAAAAATTAATTAAAAATCAAATGCATAATGAATTGGAGGTTTTTCTGGCAGCTCTTACCCATGTTACAACATCCAACTTCACTGAAGCCTTGGTTCTGAACGTAAAGCATGCGCACTTTGCACGCCATCACACCATGTGATGCCAAAGAATGCTGAATGCTACCAAAAAGTGTAAAGGAGTGGTGAATAGAAAAAGTTTAAGAAACCCTGCATCTAGAGATATCTTAGTATCAATTAAGTTACCTCCTTTATTGATATTTATTTCCATTTCAACAAATTTCCTTAGCTGTATTACTTCTCATAAAATGTTCCACTGAGCACTAAAAAACACTTATGGAGTATCATAAATGAAAAAGAAATTAGAGAGCAAATGGAGAAGGTACTTGCTAATGGAGAGATTTTCAGGTAAAGTCCAATAAAGTAGATGTTGCTCTCTGACTAGTCCCTAATTGGGGCTTTGGATGTTACAGAATAATTTAGAGCAAAGATGACAAAAACAAATCAAAAAGGTGGCCACTCAATGGCATATAAGAATCCTCCAGTTACATATTGACCTAAAAAAACACATATTCTTAAAAGAATTATTTATTTACTTAGTTTTAGCTTTCAATTTTGAGGTCTAAATTTTTCCTCTTACCTCTCCTTCCTCCTCCCCAAGACAACATGCAACCTGATATAGGCTATAGATGTACAATCATATTAAACATATTTCCACATTAGTCATGTTGTGAAAGAAGAATCAGAATAAAAGGGAAAAATCACGAGAAAGAAGAAAAAAGAAAGAAAATGGTATGTTTTGGTCTGCTTTCAGACTCCACAGTTCTTTCTCTGGATATGGATACCATTTAGAAAACCATACATTAACATTATCTATATTCTATTGCTTTTTATTAATTTTGTTAAATATGTCCTAATTACATTTTAAGCTGGTGTAAGCCTACTCTGACTTAGAGTAAACAGGATTTATCTAAGCATCTGTTCAGTCTACATTCAGTAGCTCCAGCTTAAAGGTTTATGGAAAGGGATTTCTTCAGGAAAACATTGTATATAGTAACAGCAACATTGTCCTACCATCAACTATGAATGACTTAGCTCTTCTCAGCAATGCAATGATCCAAGACAGTTTCAAAGGACTCATGATAGAAATTGCTCTCCACATCCAGAGAAGGAACTGATGAAGTCTGAATGCAAATTGAAGAATACTAATTTCACTTTTTTCCCCATTTTTTTCCCTTTTGGTCTATTTCTTCTTTCAAAACCTGACCAATATGTTTTATATGATTGCACATATGTAACCTATATCAAACTGCTTATTATTTGGGGGGGAGGAAGGAGGGAGAAAAATTTAGAACTTAAAAAAAATTTTAAATGAATGCTAACGATTTTCTCTACATAGACTCATGCAAAAAAAAAAATGCCAACCACATTCAGAAAAAGAACTATGTAGTCTGAAGGCAAATCAAAACATTATTTTCACTTTTTTTGTTTTTTCTTTCTCATGATTTTTCCTCTCATTCTAATTCTTCTTTCACAACATCACCAATGTGGAAATAAGTTTAAAATGATTGTACATGTACATGTATAACCTATATGCTATCTTGGGGAAAGGGGAGGCAAGGGAAGGGTGAGGGAGAGGGAGAGAAAAATTTGGAACTCAAAATTTTACAGAAATGAATGTTGAAAATTATCTTTACATGTAATTGGAAAAAATACTATAAAGAAAAATGCATTAATATTATTATAAAAATGGTCTTTACATGTAATTGGAAAGAACAGAATACTATTTTTAAAAAGGGATTTTGGGTCATGTATAATCTGTATTCTTCTTTAGCATTTAAACATAGGACATTCACTTATTAAATCATATTTCACTCTCCTCTCATTCTGATCCTCTCCTGTCCTTCCCCAAATGACACTGGATCATTTTTCTTAGATGGTCCACTGTAGTTATTGTCATATAGTAAACACTTAATAAATGCTTATCACTTGAATTGTTTACCCTTATTATATAGGTATTAATTTACATAACATAGCTCCTGCCCTTGGACAAATTTAGGGTCATGCAGGTGCTACATATCTTCTAATTCGTGTCTAGGTCCTACTTGCCCTTTGTCTTTGGCAGTAACTTCCTTATCATCTTCGTTTTCCTTCCTCCCTCCTCTAGTCTAACCCAGACTACCAGTCATCAATCTTGAAAAGGTAGCCACAACTCCTACCAGCCACAGTTGAGGGAGAGAATGGAAGGAAAACCTTTACAGTTTCCCATAAGCCAACAGGGGTTCTATTAGACTTACGGACCTTGGACCTGAGCCCAATTTTGTCCATGTTCCTAACACTTTGACCTCAGCTCAGGTTAGCCTCTGGGCTACCACAATAATAGAGGTAGAATAGTCAGATCTATTGACATGGCATTTAGATTTAGGCATCCCAGGGCCAAGTTCTGGTCTCAAAAAAATAGTCAAAAGACTTATCTCATTAACTGAAGTAGTTTAAGTCATCACACTGTTCTGGAAGAGTAAGCACAGCCTCTGCCCCCTTGACAGTGGTAAACATCTTGCAATTGGTGCATATTTTTTCTGAATTTCTTTGTTTCCCCGGCATAGAGACTTGTACAAAGCAAAAAAAGTGCTTATTGACTGATAGCTTAGAATAGGAGTAGTTATTTCTGTTTTTGCCGTATCCTAAACCAGGTCCCTAAACAGGCTTTCTTTCTGGTCTCTAGGCATCACTGTGTGCTGGAGGTAAGTTGCAAAACTAATACAGAACAGTGGAAAGAACTCTGGTTCTGAAGTCACAAGGTCTGCATTTAAATTAGACAAATCTAATCTAAATCTAATTTGACAACTTTCTGGGCTTTGATTTCCTCATCTCTAAAATCAGAGGATTATAATAGATGACTCAGGCAGCATCTTCCATCTCTAGACGTGTGGTCTGAGATCATATGAACCTATGAAAAAACCGGTGAGCTAGAGATCATTGATTACTTAAAGTCCATGAAGGAGAGATGAATTCCCTTGGTTCCCATTGGTTCTACACATGATGCATCTAAACTGTTATACAATCATCCTCAATTCATCCAAGGATGTCTGTTAGTAGCAAGACTGGTAATACTTGAGCCCTTACCTCATAGGGAAAAAAGGCTAAATATGTAAGGGGATAAATGGGACTATAAATGTAAAGTGACTTTTCTCCATTGCAATCATAATAATATGATTTGAAACTTAGAAATCATGAAATCAGCTAAATAAATATTTCTTAAATGTCTTCTCTATGTAAAGAACTAAAGATACAAGTACAAGGATGTGGTCAATTGAATAAATTATTCAAATTATCCCCATCTTGCCTAAATTAAGTGATAAAATCTTATGGTCTGGTTGTGGCTGTTGTTGTTCAGTCATCATAGTTGTGTCATTTCATGACTCCTCTTGGGGTTTTCTTGGTAAAGATACTTCAATGCCATTTCCTTCTCCATTTTACAGATGAGGAAACTGAGGCAAGCTGGACAAACTGACTTGCTCAGGGTCAGACAGCTGGTACTTTTCTGAGGCCGTATCTGAACTCAGGAAGATGAGCATTCCTGATTCCAAGCCCAGTGTTCTATCCATTGTGTCCTTTAGCTACCCTTATAGAAGGATACCTTAGGAATATGAGAATGCCTCTTAATTGAATCAGATAAGTCAAAAGTATTCCAACTAAGTGTGAAAAGATTTTGATCAATTTAGGTGTTTCTGATGACACATTCAATCAGCTACATGGGAGACTGAACAGAAAGATGGTTGCATTTGCAGAGGAAATTTGGTTATACCCTAGATGCTGTCTATAAAATATCAAATCAGTTTGGAACCAGTAAAGATTTGGAGTCTACTAAGCATCCGGTATCAGAGAGGAGAGAGAGCCACTTCTGAGAAGGAATCATTTTTTAATAGTATTTTTTCCCCAATTACACCTCAAGACAATTTTTAGCATAAACCTTTACAAGATTTTGAGCTCCCAAATTTTTCTCTCTCCCCTCCCCTCTTCCTAAAATGATAGGCAATTTGATATAGGTTATGCTTGTGCTATCATATAAAACATTCCATATTAGTTGTGGCAGAAGAAACAGATCAAAAGAGAAAAACTCACAAAAAAAGAATATGAAAAAAGTATGCTTCAATCAGCATTAAGACTCCATAAGTTTGTCCTCTGGATATGGGTAGCATTTTCTGTCATGGATCCTGTGTAATTGTCTTGGAGCATTGTGTTGCTGAGAAGAGGTCGTAGTGGATCATCATGTAATGTTGCTGACACTGTGTCCAATGTTTTCCTGGTTTTGTTCATTTCATTTTGCATCAGTTCATGTAACTCTTTTCAGGTTTTTTCTGAAATCTGCCTGTTCATCATTTTTTATTGTACAGTAGTGTTCCATTACATTCATAACTTGTTCAGTCATTTCCCAAATGATGGACATCCCCTCAATTTCCAGCATTTTGCCACCATGAAAAGGGCTGCTATAAATATTTTTGCACCTGTAGGTTCTTTTCCCTTTTTTATGATCTCTTTGGGATAATGACCTAGTAGTGATAATTCTGGATCAAAGGGTGTGTGCACTCTTTGATTGCCCTTTTGGCACAGTTCCAAATCACTCTCCAGAATGGTTGGATCAGTTAACAACTCCACCAACAGTACATTAGTGTCCCATTTCTCACATCTGCTCCAACATTGATCATTTTCTGTTTTTTGTCTCCTTAGCCAATCTGATAGGTGAGGGGGTACCCTAGAGTTGTTTTTATTTGCATTTCATCAATAGAAAGTGTTTTAGAGCACTTCTTCTTATGCCTATGGATAGCTTTGATTTGAGAAGGAATAATTCTTGAGAGGAGGAGAGCAATTCCATTTTCAACCTCAGTGTCTTCACTACTCTGCTCTCCACCTCGGTGAGAGGAGGAGCACCCTAGGTGCAACCTAGGAACTGCTATCTGCCTAGCAGTACCAGGAGCAGACAGATAGGATGCAGATATATGCCTTTGGAAGAAGTCCAGAAAAGAAGCTGTACATGCCTGATGGATACTTGCTGTTGTTCAGTCATTTTCAGGTGTGGCTGACTCTTCATGTACTTGTTTTGGAGTTTCTTGGCAAATACACTGGAGAGGTTTGTCATTTGCTTCTCTAGTTCATTTTACAGATGAGGAATATGAGGCAAACAGGGTTAAGTGACTTTTCCAGTGTCACACAACCAAGTGTCCGAGACTAGATTTGAATTCAGGAAGAGGAAGCTTCTTGACTCCAGATCTGGCAATCCATTGTGCCACCTAGAACCTCACAAAAGGGACAGAAGCACTTCCAACATTACTCCTTGGTAACATGTACTCTCTCATCTCAAGCCTTATCCTGGACTATGTATTTACTGGGAAGAGAGTATGTCACAGATTTTTTGAAGGTCTTTTATAACAACCGTTTTTAATATAACGCTTTAGTAAATATATCTTTCTAAAAAAACTACTTTAGTCTTGATAACTAATTGATAATCAACCCATAACCATTGTGGGAAATGGGGATGAGTCAGATTTGTATCAAACTCTTCCTGGAATTTATTATGTTCCCGAAACAAGGGAGCCCCACCCCTACATTGTAGGTGAATACTCTGGAAGGAACAAAATGACAGATTTATCTGTGCTTAAACCATAGAGGATGAGGAAGACTTTGGGCAAAAGGAAATTGGGAGGGGAGGTTGAGATAGGTGATTGATAAGATACCTATATCTGAATGACCAAACAGATTCCTGAAACCAGGGAATCTTTGAAATCTCCTTGAATAGATGTTATCACACAGAGGATGTTCTTATGGAGGAGTTACTGGGGTGGAGAGCTTTGCAAGTAGGTCCTTTAGTGGGTGAGGTAGTGCTTAACAAAAGATGAGAGGGAGTAGTGCTCAGATTATGATCCACAGAAGCACACCAATGGGGGCTCCTCAGAAAGATTATACCCTCTAAGCCCACAGGGTTATCCACCCACCCTACCCCCAGATTCCTAAGGAAACATCTTGGTTTTGCTCTAGGGACCTGATTTGTCAGTGCAAGTAGAAACTGAGATAGTTATTTAGCAGCACACACTACACAAAATAGAAAAAGAACACAGTACCTAGCTGCAATTATTTTGTGATTACAAAATTTGACAGATGAGAAGCTGAGATGTAAAGAGCTCATAACATTTCTGGTGTGATACAGGAAGATGGTCACAGGTCCTAAACTAGAACCTGGCCTCTGAATTCCAACTTATAGTTCTTTTGACTAAAATATGAAATTTAAAAGAAAGGGGACACAGAAAAATATGTAGGAAGAAAGTGATGAAATCTTCTATTCTTATATGGTATAATACTGGAAACATTCATTTGGCATTAAGTGACTCTTCACACTTGATTCCATTGTTGTCTCTTTCTGAGAGGCAGTGTGGTGTAGGATCCAGAAAACTGACCTCAGAACCAGAAAGACTTTGGTTCAAGCCCTCCCTCATACACATACTGACTGTGAGACTCTCAACAAATTTTTTAACCTCTCAATGCTTAAAGCAACTTTCTAAGATTATAAGTTACAGAGTTGGTGCTGACCTGTATTAGGAGATGGAGGTTCTGCATCTTGGTGTGGTTCCCTACAAAATCACATTCCCTAATATATCTTCCTACCTCAAAAAGAAATAGAAGATAATTGGGTTTACAGCATCACAAAAATTTTAGAATTGAAAGGGGCCTTATTGGCCATCTTATTGCCTTGGTAGAGAGAGGAGTGATCTGTGTTTTCTCTCTGTTGACATTAGTAATGCTATTTTAGAGTTAGCTTCCAATCTAATATAAATAGGCATAACATACATTGCTTGCAATTTCATTTTCTTATGCCCCAGTCTTTGTGCAAGGTCAACCAAAGACAAATTGAGTTTGCCCTGTCCCAGGTCCAAGGCCAATTATAAGCTAGCAGAGACTATCCCCTCCCCTGGAACACAATACACTGTCCCAAAGGCCAGTGGCTGACCATTTGTGAACCCATCATGATTATGTGCTTTTCTGAAAAATGGCTCATAGCTAGCACCCTACTTGGACTACAGAGATTTAAGTTTCTCTATGTACTAAGTGATCCTTCTCTCTGCCATGACTTAATAATGAATGAAACAAAGGTTTTTGTTTTTTTAAAACTAACATATTCTAAATTGTAAATAGAGAATCTTTATTCTATTACATAATGCAACCTATATCTAAAAAAGGAAAATCATTTGCAAGATATAAAATAGAGATTAAAGAATGTTTAGAGCAGGGCATCAGCATCTAAAGGGATAAAGAAAGAAGTAAAGTCTTTGGAAAATTATCCTAACGAATGACTTACATGTCTGTCATCAAAGCACCAGTTTGACAAAGTATCAAGAGATTCATTACCACAAAGTAATGGACCTTTTGGGTCCAGTAGCTATCAAAAGTTTGTCTCTTGAGTTAGCATAGGGTCATGACTGGCATTCAGTGCAGAGAAGTTCCACACTGGTGGATGAAATGATAGATTATGAAATTCTGGATAGAGTATATGCTAGGTGGTACAGGGGACAGAGCGCTGAGCCTGGAATCAGGAAGACTCTTTTTCTCTTAGTTCATTCTATTCTGGTCTCGGACACTTACTAGTTATGTGACCCTGACCAAGTCACTTAACCCTGCTTGCCTGTTTTTTCATCTTTAAAATGATCTAGAGAAGGATATGGCAAACCACTGCAGTAGTTCTTTAAGAAAACCCCAAATGGGGTCACAAAGAGTCAGATGTGACTGGAAAATCACTGAACAGCAATACTATTTTGACACCGTAAACCAAAGCCTACAAGACTCTCATGTGGATGTTAAAATAAACCATCATTTCTGACAAAGAATGGAAATGAATTATTTGACTGTCTTTGGTTATTAAGTTTATTGAAGGAAAATATATCCTTTTATATTTTAGTAACTGAATTAGATGAATACAAGTTCATGCAAGAGTCTGTATGGGTAATACTGCTGACTTTTCAGGTGATCTGTCCCCCAAACTTTGTTTATAGATTCTGACAAGAGCTTTATTATTTTCTCTATTTTTACTGCATTTTAAAGGCACAGTTAGGAAAAATGAAATGTTTCTCACAAGGAAGCAGAAATAGAATGCATACATACAGCACCTCAAGTGGCAAACTGTAGCCAGAAATGGAGTTTATGATAACCCAAATATCTCTTAGAAGCTTGGAAAAAGTTCAGAGACAGACATGCCTGAATCCAGCCCTAGGTATTTCATACTCTAGCTCTTCTTTGTTAGACTTTCCTTTGGGATAAGGATCTTCTGCAAGTCTCAGTCTATAAAGGTTCTTCCTCAAATAATTAATTACTCAAATGAATCTATATTATCATGGATTTACGACTTCTTTCCAGCCACTGTACATCACAGTCCATCCATACCTGCTCTTTCTATAAGACTCTTGTCCATGCCTCCCATGAGATGATGATGGTGGTCCAGCGTTTACTAATGTGCAGTTTTCTCCTGACGTTCCTGGCCTACCAGTAGAACACTCTAGCAGCCCACTTTTCTCCCTTCATCCAGTGCTGGGCCTGGATTTAAGAAAACCTGAGCTGAAATTCAGCTATAGACATCTATTATATGTATGACCTTGGGCAAGTCACTTCACTTCATTTTGCCTCCGTTTCCTCAATTGTAAAATGGTGAAAATTGTAGCTACCTACCTCTAGTGGTTGTTGTGAAGATTAGATAAGATATTCGAAAAGCACCTAGCGCGTTGCCTGGCACATGGTTGCTTATATGTAGCTTACTTATATTCACTGTTCCTTTGCCCCACTTCTATATGTATAATACATACAAAAGAAGGAGATGTGTGAGGACTTGAGGAGAAAACAAAAGGCTTAGATTCATTTGACTTCCTCCATAACTTTGGAACTGAGTCAAAGACTTTGTGAAAGCAGTAAAAATATCATGGTATTTTGGATAGCTTATTTAATAATTAATAAATTATTATAAGTTCTTTACACTCTGAGTACTTTGTATCACCCTTTTTGCTCCTCAATCAATATATTATTTTATAATAAGTTCTTATAGTTTCCTTTGTGAACAGTCTCTGAACGTTATATAAAATACAGAATTGCTTATATTTGGGGAGGTCATTGGTATTTTAATCTTTTTTCTGTAAATATATGATGCCTTCTATTAAGAAAGGTATGATCAGGCTTATGCTTGAGAGGAAATATGGAAGAGCTATTTAATTCATGTGGTAATGTGTAGTGTGTAAGCCAATAATTATGGATCATATCTTATCCATTCAATACCTTTTCTAGCCCTAATATTTTTCAGTTTTACACAGAGAAATTAATTTCACTCACTGTGTTGATATAACTGTCATGCTATCCATTGTATTCACAATGGGCAAGTTTTCTGTTTTGCATTGGATTCAACTTGATTTTCATTGTTTTAGACTTCTTGTAATAGTATGGACAACCATAAATGTTCTACATCTTCTTTCTTTTTCAAAACAAATAATTTTTTTATTTTTCAATTTTCAACATGAATTTGAATTCAAAATCTAACCTTTGAAGCTGTCTTTGGCATTTGTAGGTTGAGAAAACTGGAAATCGCAGCTGATACCCATGATTCCTGAAGTGTGCTCCTATCCTGTCCACGTGTCACAACCCATGTTGGCTGGGCTCTGCTCTGAGACCTGTGCAATACATCTTTCCTGTCAGCCTTCCAGGCTGTCTTGGGTTGGAAATCTGTTTCACTCTGTCATTTTGTGGCTTCTGCTGCTCTAGACTTTGTTTAGAGTCATTTTTACAGGTATTTTAAGGGCTATCTACATCTTCTTAAGGAGTTTTTTACTCTCCTCTAGTTTCTTTGATTCTCAAGCCCCTGTGTTATTTTGACTGATATTGAATCACTTTATTTTATTCCTTGCTTTGCTTTAAACTTTTGATTTGATTGCATTTATTGATTAAGGAAATCTAGAATTGCAGATGCACTTTTGTTTTACAGATTCCATTCCACATATTTCCTTTTACTTGCCTTTAATTGGAGAATAGGCCATTAAAGTCTTCCACTGCATGGCCCAACTTGATATAATGTTCCAGTGCCTTTGTACTGAGCTTCAGAAGCTTTCTCAAGTTGTTTCAGACAAGGGGCATTTTGACACCTACTCTTTGGAGTATTCTTTGAGAGTTTCTCCTTATTATGGCAATGGTCATAACATATACTGCTGTGTACAAGCCCTGAAATATTTTTATGGTTTCTCGCAAATATTATGAAAGAGTATTTATTCACAATGACTAAAGAAAATGCCAATTTTTTTAAAAAAAATACCCTGTTTTGCTTTAGTTTCCTAGATGGACGGGTGCTTTCATACTCAAAAAGTGAAATTTTTGCCTATACATGCCAATGTTCTCTTCAAAACTAGTTGAGACATCAGTTTTGTTTTAAATATCCATTTTGTCATTTATGGACCTTGCATTAAATAAAGATGTATTCATGATTTTGTGTTAAGTAAAAATTCTATATTTAATTTGTATTAAGTAAAAAAATCTCAACTATTCCCAGTTTAGATTTTAGGAGCTCGTCAACTTCAACTATGATTTCCTCAAATACAGGCTTTGACAGAAAATTATTAAAATTGATCTTCAGTAAGTCATCATGTAGTAGAGCTGGGGTGACATTGACCAAGATGAAACAATTTGAAGCCCTTGCCCATAGCTAGCAAGATATCTTCCTTCATTCTTGTAGTACAGAATTATTATACAATAAGAGCATTCATATTGCCATTCCTTTGGGGTTTGCTCACTCCAGTGGACAATGACATTTGCACCAAAGCCTCTCCAACAGGTGGAATATTGTATTTCTGACTTTTTCAGTGTATCATGACTTCCTGCGGTAATATAAGACAAAGAATATTTACTCACTACATTCTCCTCCATGTTGAGCCATTTGGCACAGCTGTTTCAAATAGAGCCAGCCTACAACATTTGGATATTCAATCTATTTCTTTTACTACCTCCTTCAATTCAGCATCCAGTCTGTCAAGACCTGAACCAGAGCAGGAGACAAACCCTCCCCAAAGAAGGCAGGACCTATTCTTAATCACTGAGCTAAGGATCAAGCAGAGCCTTCTCACACCATCCCAAGAATATATGAGTAGAGTTTGACCTGAATATAAGCTGACCAACCAGGAACAGAGGGTTGAGATATGAATAAACAGAAGAAAATGCCAAACACAATGAAGAAATACCTTGGACTGAGAGACATCTACTAGGTAAACCCTGAAGAAAAGTCATCTCACAATAAATCTAAGTAGAACAGCAGAGAAAAGAATGCCCTGGCCACAATGACTAAAACAGTACCTGGAAGAAATTGTAAAAAAGAAGACTCAAAATGAGTAGATGGAAAGAAGAAAATGGCAAGAAGAATTAATACCGTAGAAAAGATGGTGACAAATTGATATCGAAAAATTGAACTCCCTGAAAATTGGAAAGGGCCAAAATGAAAATAACAATAAACAAACCCTTTTCTGGAAGCAACATAGAATTGATTTATTACAATTCCTAAGTAAAAGATGAAAAGAAGAGGGAGTGGGGGAGCAGAAAATGGCCAATAAAGAAAAACTCTAAAGGGAGTTTTCCATGTTGATTTGAGCACTCTAGGATTCTCATTACAGTTGCTCAATTCTAAATATTTGAAGCCATGAGTGCAGAATTGAATAGAATACTTTGTAGGAATTAAAAAAGATAGTATAAGTGTGAGGGCACTTGCTGGTAACTTGTTCAATAGTAATTAAATCAATAACGAGTTTCTCTCTACCCACTAGGATTTTTGTGGCACATAGTTGTTGTTTTTTTGAATCCCAGTCAATTAAATGTTCATATATTTTTCAAGCAGTATAAGCTGTCATTGTCTTATGTAAAGTATATAAAATTCTAATGGCTTTGTATTTGGAGATGCCACTGTTATTTTCATCTTTTGGAATAGATTTGTGATATCTACTATTAAAAAAGACAATGCATCAGACAGAAAGTTAGAAAGGTTCTTAACATAAATATGTGCCACTAATTACTCCAAAATTTTTCTGTCCCAATATTTTCCAGTTCTTCAGAAAAGAGTTTCATTTACCTCCCTGGACACAATCATTGTACCATTTATTATTTTAAAGGTAGACTAACTTTTTTTTGAGACAACCTTGTTTCTTACAAGATCCCATCAGCCTTTGTATTCCTTCCACCTTTTGACTATCTTATGATCCTCTTCCTAAAGGTTGGAGTCATAAACTCTAAAAAAATCCATTTAAAGAAGAAGCTCAGCTCAGAATATCTCATTTCTCACCTGACTGCACCACTTTGCTGTTTCTCTGACTTTTTCACCATGCTCCAGGAAGCTCATTATTGGGAAAACTTCATTATCCTCCAATATCCCATCAGCCTTGGTACTTCATCTCATCCTTTGTCCTTCTAGTTGGAGGGTGAAGCTATGAATTACCCTTCTATATATATATATGTATATATATATATATACATATATATATATGTATATATATATATATATATATATATATATATATATATATATATATATATATATTTTAATTTATGGAATAAAGCAAACATTTCCATAATGATTGTGAAAGGAAAAAAATATATAATTGCACCTAACATTTCAAACCTATTATGTACAACTTACTATTCCTTTAAAATATATAATAAAGTTATCCTGTGAATTTTTTTCTTTCCCCCATCCTAGAGATTGATACCATTAGACACAAATAGGTGTGTGTACATATATGTATATATACATATAATGCATGTATAATGTATGTATATGTGTGTATATATATACATATATAAACATGTATGTAAAATTATTCTATATATCTATTTATCTGTCTTCCCCCATTAGATTATAAGCTCCCTAAGGGCAAGATCTTTCTTTTTCTTTATTTGTACCTCCAATGTTTAGCATAGCCCTATAGTAGGTGCTTAATAACTGTTTATTGAATTGAAAAGGATTGATCCAACTTGCACTTTTAATCTTTCTTACTTTTTGACCTCATAGATGACCAGCAATTTTCCACATCCTATGCCACAAAGGTTTCTCTTTCTTCTCTAGTGGCTTTGTTTCTCTAGCCCCTCTAGTATAGCTTTTGGATGATATTAAATTATTTATTTTGTTCTTTGCACTCTTTCAATGTCTCATATTGTTCTTACTTTTGACTTTAACTTTCAGTTGCTGATTAAGGAGAGCAAGACTTTCCTATCTACTTCTCCCCCTCCTTCTTCCCCCCTCCCCCCATCTGTTCCATTGAATTTTTTTTTATTATTGCTGTTGCCTTTAATTGGATGATCAATATTCAAGGTTTCTTCAGCATGTGCTAGTTAGATATCCATGTGATCTTTCAGTGTCTTTCTATAGCTTTTTTTAAGCCACTTCTTTAAATGTGATAATTAGTAATTGTATCTCAGAATATTCCTAGAGAGGACCACCTTTCCTCTTATGATCCTTAATATGGCAACACTCACAGCATGTATTATTGTGTTCAGGTCCTGAAACGTTTGAAAACTTCTGTCAAGTATTACAGGAGAATGCATTTGTTCATGATGGATAAAGCAGATGCCAACTTTTTGAATTATTCTGTTATAGTGTAGTTGGTCTTTAGTTATATTCTTACTGTTAAGCTCCAAAAAGGGCTTTTCAAAATTTAATTGTAAGTTTTCTCATGTCTTCAAAACGATTTTGGACACCAGAACTATTTCTGCCATCTGTGTCATCATTAGGCAGCCCTTCTGTAGCTTCTATGAAGTGTAGATTTCTATGCCCTCAGATTATTCACCTTTTTCCCTCTTGATTTTTAGGTAATTCCTCAAATTCTCCTCTTATTTATCTTATCAGGAATTAGGAATGGATTTATTTCTTATGATTGCCCTGAATGGATCTGTAATGCAGGGTTGTATAACTTAGAAGTAAAGGTGGCATCCACGAAAGTAGTATAAATGATAAACTATCTAATTTTGTGGTGATGTACTGATACATGATAAAAACATATATCCATTTCATATCCATTCCGCAGTTACCATAACAGTCTCAGGGCACAGAGTCCTGTTCTACAGTTAAAGTCCATTTGGCCTTTCTCTAGTGAGCCATTGCTCCTTCTACACCCATATACAACCTGAAGTCTTGAAGAGGTTATTACCATGGTCGTCTTCATCACCATCATCAACACCATCATCGTTATCATCATTACATTCAAGGAAATAGTCTAAAGTGGTTGTGCATCATTAATGAAAATTCTTTTCCTGGTCTTATGCTTAGAGGACTAATGGTAGCTATAAAAACTAGAGAGTATTTTGACTCCTGTGAACTTTTCTATACCATGAGATTGTTTGGGAATGCCTGTGGAATCCTTTAAGAATTTCAGTACATGAATAAGGTACTTTCACAATACATTTCTGGTCTATCATAGAATGAAAATTCTATTCCTAGAAATTCTATTAAAAAAATCTATTCATAGAATGAAAATGTTGAATTCCTTTTCTGAGAAATGTGAGTCAAGTTTGACTTTACCTGCTGACTGTTCATTTGGCTCTCCTTTAAAGGGCAGGTGTCATAACATGCTGGTTACTTTTTTTCCTTCAAAACCTGCCTGTGGGATGTTTTCAAAACATTTTGATCAAAGAGGGTTGAGTTTATTGGAGCCTGATTTCATTGTTTCATATGAAATAACTTTCCAGTTTGGACTGCATTAGTAACTGGCAAGTTATTAACAAAATTGAAATGGGCTCATTCAATCTCTAAAGATAAGAGTAGTAATACTTTTGGAGAAATGCTGAACAGATGGTCTGGAGTACCACAGTACTTCATTTCTGTGGTTAGAATTATCTCAATAGAAGCATCTACAGATCCACTGGGAGAACTATAGTGCACGTTCATCCATCAAACTACTATAAAGAATTATGGCAAGCATTCATTCAGTTTCAATGATTACAGTTAGAAATATCAAATAGGTGTAGAGACAGCTATTAGTTATTCACAATTGAATGCCTCTTTGGGGACAGACTAGACGTCACATAGATGTGTGGGTGGTTTGACAGTTGGTTACCTACAGTGAGTATTCAGAACCCCTGAAGAACCTGTCCATTCTGTAAAGTTTTGTGCTTATGTCCACCTCACACACAGTGAGGTTTCCATGGAAGAAAATTAATGAGTAGGAGACCAATGAAGTTTAAAAGGACTTTTGAAAGGAATTTTGAAAGAATGCATTCATTCTTGTGTTTTTATTTGTTTTCCTGAACTCCAAACCCTTCACTGTAACCTACTCTCTGAAGGCTATTCAATGGTGAATGTTAGAGACAGAAATTATAAATTATTCAGAATGCCCAAACAGTGCCATTGAAATGAGATATAGAGACTTCTGAGTGTGAAAAAATATCTGTCCAACAATTTGAGTTTAGTTGCTTCTAAAAAGCACATGATGTTTTCCCAAATTAAATCAGACACAATCTCAATATACAAGGAAAGAAATTAAGTCTTGAAATAGTTCCAGGGTTGTTACATCTCCTACACAAGTATTAAAAACAAGCTTTCCTAGTAATTATAGAAGTGAAAAGTTATATATGTTCAAAGCAGCAAATTGCCTTCAAAGATATATATATATAATTTTAGCCCATTGTCACATAGGAAATGTATTTTCTTCCAGTGTTGTTTTTATTCTATCTCCATCCCTGACTCTCAAAGAAATAACTCATGCTTTTGCCCTTTTTTTTACTCTTTGTGGGAAATGGGCAAATGAACTTGATGGGACAGTCAAGATTATAAGAAAGGTAAACAAACTACTTTTTCCTCAGTTCTTTCATTAGTTGCCCTTTTACCCACAGATTTCATCTCAGGGTATCAAATTGCAAAGTGGAAAACCAGCTCAAGATTCTTTAGTTTTAATATGTCTCATTTCAGAAAGTTTGAGAAACTGGAATCTCAAAGAGAAAGAACTCTTCATAACTGTACTTTCAAGAAATTTTCATTGTACTGAACTGATAATGAACCATATTATGACTAATCCACACAGTTTCTATTCCAACGCAGGTTGCAAAAAAGTTGAACTCCCATGACGTATATGAACTTGGAAAATTGGGAGTATAGAATGGTAGGTTAGAAATGAAAGTACCGGGTTCTTGTACTTATAACTAAAATAAGCCTTTTTTAACACCATCAGCAGGACTTGTCTTCAAATATCCCTGGAAGAGGGCATTGGAGAACAGACCTTTGTAACTTATATAGCATAGTATTCTCCCAGGAGATCGAGTCAAGGATTGACCACCAGTGAAAAGTCAAGCAAAGGAATGAAAGGTTGCACCAAGGAAAGTGTTAATCGGAGTGAACTGGAAAAGAAACATACATAGCACCAAGCATCTGGTGTTTAATGTAGTATAGGGATGCTGTAATTAAAGGGAAATCACTACTGTGCTGAGGCTGTAAATATCAGGGGGCTCCATCCTCCTCATCATGCTAAATCACCGCCTACTGCCCAGCTGGCAAAGCTGTATAGATTTTATAAAAGCTAATAAAGCGGTTGGTGTCAGCTCCATTGACTTTAGTTAGAAGTGTCAAAAAGGAATGGGGGTGGGGAGTGTGCAAGGGCAGAGTTTAAGAAAGGTGAAAAATGAAGACTATCTTTTATGGTAGAGCTCAAATGGAAATATTTCTCTCAGATTGAAGCCCTAGTACTTTGTTGATGATCAAACTTTTACTTCTCTTGTGAACTCTATTTTCTTCTTTTTTAAAAAAATGGGTGTTCTTAATATGGAACTTCAGGGATTCCATGAACTTTGATGGGGAAAATCTCATCTTTATTTTACTAACTTTTGGTTCCTTTTACAATTTTATATATTTTTATGCATTTAAAAACATTTTTTTGAGAAGAGATCTATTGGTTTCAACAGATTACCAAAGAGATCCCCCCATAGAAATCAATTATTGTCTAACCCATGCTGGGTAACAAATAAAGGTGAGTTTTGTTTCCTCTCTGTGTCAATGGAGACATATTGATAGGACAGACAATGCCAGCAAAGAAAAAGTCACTTTAAGAGGCAGCATAACAGGTCCATGGCACACAGACAAAAAAAATTATAATATTGTAATGATGATTGGCTGTGAATGATCAGCTACTCTGATCAATACAATGATCCAAGACAATTCCAGAGGAACCATTATAAAAAATGCTATTCATCAGACAGAGAGAACGGATGCGATCTAAGTGAAGATTGAAGCATACTTTTTCACTGTCTTCTTTCCTTGCTTTTATTTATTTTATGTAATATTACTAATATGGAAATAAGTTTTGCATGACATATATAATTTATATTATATTACTTGCTTTCTCATTGGGTGGGGAGGGATAGGAGGAAGATAATCTGGAATTCAAATTTAAAAAAGTAAACACAAATAAATAAAAGAAAAAATTTAAAGAATATTAAAAAATAAACACACAAACAAGAACATTTTTAAAAAGTAAAGAATAAAAAATAATTTCACAAAACAAGAATTCCACTCCGAGTTCCTGGAAAGATTGTGATGCTATTACCATTAGAAAAATAATATGTAATCTTTTAGTGTGTTTTTGTTTTTATATAAAATTTGTGTTTGATAAAGTAGAAGTAAATGTCAGTGATTAATAGAAGGAAAAAAATAATAAGATACCTGCTTTAAAACAAAACAAGCCAAACCAAGAAGAAGATTTCTTCATAAATGTATCAACCTTCTCTCAGCACATTCACATTATGGGCCAAAATAACTTCTCTTTCAATATTACACTTGTTCCTGTCCTAACCAGGCTAATTCCTTAAGGGGTATAAAATCCTGTCCTGTAAACATTGTATAATTTCCCCCAGAGAAATCAATTATTGTCTAACCCATGCTGGGTGACAAGTAAAGGTGAGTTGTTTCCTCTCTGTGTCCATAGAGACATATTGATAGGACAGACAATGCCAGCAAAGAAAAAGTCACTTTAAGAGGCAATATAAGGTAGTGGAAAGGATGCAGGATCTGATTTAAATTTGAACCCAGCCTTATTAGCTCTCTGAGTGACCATGGGCTTAACCTCTCCAAACTTTGGTTTCCTGTCCTTGAAGGCAGGGACCATTTCATTTTTGTCTTTGTGGGCCCAGAACTTAGCCTAATACCTGACAAATTTGTGCTTGTTGACTCATTTCAGTCATGTCCAATTTTTCATGACCTCATCTGAGGCTTCTTTGGCAAAAATACTGGAGTGGTTTTCTGTGTCCTTCTCCAGCTCATTTTACAGATGAAGAAAGTGAGGTAAACAGGGTTAAGTGACTTGACCAAGGTCATACAGCTAGTAAATGTCTGAGGCTGACCTCAGGTCTTCCTGACTTCAGACCCAACACTCTATCTCTTGTGCCATCTAGCTGCTCAGCTGTCACACAGTAAGTGTTTAATAGAGTTAGAATTGAAAGAGACCTTAGGGAGCTTCAAACCCAACCCCCTCTTTTACAGGTGAAGAAAATGAGACTCAGAGTTTTTTTTTACTCGACTAAAGGTCACATAGCTAAGATGTCCAAAAGAGGATTCAACATCACTCCCCCAACTCCAAGTCCAAATTTTTGTCCACTAAAGCAATATTGTCACACTCAAACAGAATCAGATCCCTGCTGCCCCATACTGAATTGTGGTTCAGTCATTTCACACATGTCCAATTTTCTGTAACCCTGTTTGAGGTTTTATTGGCAGAGATACTGGAGTGGTTCACCATTTCCTTCTCCAGCTCATTTTACAGATGAGGAAACTGAGGCAGACAGGATTAGGTGACTTGCCCAGGGCCACATGGCTAGTAAGTGTCTGAGACCATATTTGAATTCAGGAAGATGAGTCTTTCTGATTTCAGTCTCCTAGCTGCCCATATAATGAGTTAGAAAACCTCCAATTAACATTATGTTTTATTGTATTTTTATTTATTTTGCTAAACATTTCCCAATGACATTTTTGTCTGGTTCAGGCAGGGAGTTTTATCAGTAGCAGGAAGTTTAACCCCTCTGCTCTAAAGAATGCTGTCTTTCAGCCGAAGTGATTAATCAATAGTTATTTCGACTGTTTCTATGGAAGGAAATAACTAGATGTTTCAAAGAGGCAAACTGAGGCACAATGCCAAGGAAAGCCTTCTTAACAATCGGAACTATTCCAAAATACAAGGTGCCATTGGAAGTAGTAGATTCTCCCACACTGGAAGTTTTCAGGAAAATTCAGGATGACCACTTGGGCATATTGTAGAAGAGATTGTTTTCAGGCTAACTGGATGACTTAGGAGATATTTACCACCTCTGAAATTCTATGATTCCATAATTTATGTTAAGTTCATACTGGAAGGCGTTGTGAGACTAATATATGAGGATACCCTTGGGAAGAGTTTATCTATTTAGCATTCTTGATCATTTTGTTGATACGGTAGTTTTCTTATTGTGTAGTAGATCAAGGATCAGGAGATTGCCTTTGACCAATTATTTTATCCCACAAGTTTTATATAAAAACAAAAATACACTAAAAGATTACATATTATTTTTCTAATGTTAATAGCACCACAATCTTTCCCTGTTATTGTAGTTCAGTCATTTTAATCATGACTGACTCTTTGTGACCCCATTTTGAGGGCTTTCTTAGCAAAGACACTAGAGTGGTTTTTGCCATTTCCTTCTTCAGTTCATTTTACAAATGAGGAAACTGAGGCAAACAGTAACTTGCCCAGAGCCACCCAGCTAATAAATGCCTGTTTTGAACTCAAGTCTTCTTGACTCCAGGTCTGGCACTACATCTGCTTTACTATATTAGGCATAGAAAACAAACAGCAACAAAAACAAAAAAAAATCCACCACACAGCTAAAACAAGATCCATTTGATATATTCAGAAAGCAAGGCAGAAATAGACATACTAATAGCCTGTTCTAGGAATACTTAACTCTTTTTGGGTCATGGTTTCCTTTGGCTGTCTGATGAAATCCACGGATCTCTTCTGAGAAATCATATTTTTAAATATTTGAAGGAAATGCTAAATTTCAGTTACAGGTTAGTGAAGAAAAAAAGATATAAATTTCTCTCTTATCTAAATTCATGAACCCTCCATCACCCTAAAATCTAGCCAAATAATCTGTGGACCCCAAGTTAAAAGTAGTGTTTAAATAATGAGTTCAAATTGAAATACTGAGCAAAAGTCAGAATGGTAAGTCCATCAATGTTTGCAGGATTGACATTATGTAAAATTTAAAGACAGAGTCTTTTGTGGGTAGCCATTTCTAATTGCAGGACATACAGTCATGAAAGTGCCAAGTTGTTTCACTTAGAACTTAGAATGTATAACTTCCTCATAGTCAATAGTGTTCTCTGCATCATGCATTTAATATCACTGTAAAGCCAAACATGATCTCTCATTGTTTATATGCCATTGATGAGAAATACCCTTAAACCTATATCTAAAATTATTAGCATATAACCATGTAATGTCAATGAGATTAAAGATCTTCCCCACACGTTAATGGGCCTGCCCATTAAGGGTAGTTTAATTATGGGAGATTTGTAGGAAGGCTCACACCTTTTGTTACTAAGGCACTGGTTCTTAAGGGTTGTGATACCCTTGGACTTTAAATACATATAAATAAGTATAAATACTTTATAATAAATATATGTTTATAATAAATTTATAATAAAAGTATAAATACTCTGAGGTGAGATTTTAGTTTGGGGCATACTCATTGGAAATGTTTGTTCAACCAGATGAGACTCTGGGCAGCTGCAGCTGCTAAGGAGCTCCCTGACTTTGAAAACCTAGGTGTTGGTGTTTCTCTCTCCAGTAACTATGTATATATGTAATGGTCAGACAGTTGGATCTGTCTGTCAATCAGTGATGCATGTATTGCCTCCCATCAGACAGTTGGAAGCCCTGTCTGTTAATTAGTATTTCTTCGTATTTTCTCTGAAGTTCATGGTGCTGACTTTTTCCCCAGAACTAAGTGAATGATATATGTGCTTGATTAAAGTGATTGTTGATGCCTCAAAAATGCCTTTCCTTTTAGAAAAGCAGACCAACAACCTGTGATAGCAGGCCTTCCTGGATGTGTCAGGGCACTTGCTTTTACAAACCATTTCAACCATCCATGGTTTGCTAGCCATTCTCTTATATTGTTTGCTTTATTAAACATGAGTCCACCTGCCTCATTCTGCCACCTCTTTTGTTCTTATCCCTTTCTCTTAAATACTCTCACTCTCCCAGTTAAAGTCCTACATATTGTGACTACTCCTGTTAACTTACTTTTGCAGGGTTCATCACCCATTGCTTGCCCCTCTATTATAAGTCATCTCAAGGAACTTTCCTGGGGTGTGTGTGTCTGTGTGTGTGTGTGTGTGTGTGTGTGTGTGTATACACGCTCTCCCATACTCTCTCTAAATATATATGTATGTATGTGTGTATATACATATATATGTATATATACATACTCTTATCTTTCCCTTATCTCATCAATTGCCATGGGTATAATTACTTATAATTTTCACCACACTCCTAAATATAATCAACTCTATTCTCTCTCATGAACTCCAGTCTGGCATCTTCAACTGTGTGATATAATACCAGTGGCATTTCAAACTTAACCCATCCAAAGCAAAGCTCATTATCTTTTGATCTAAATCTTTCCCTCCTCCAAACTTTTCTCTTTCTATCCATTTTATCACTGTCATTCCCATCACCATTTCATAACCTGAATCAATCTTGACTCTACTTTTCTTCATCCTCCACAGTTTCTACATCTTGTTGATTCAGATTCTATAAAATATTAGTGGCATCCATCCCCTCTCTCCACTTGTATGGCCACTCCTTAGTTCAGTTCCTGACTATTACTTATCTAGGCCATTTTAATTGCTTCTTAATTTGTTTCCCTACTTCCCTGCCCACTCCATTTCATTCTTGATCCATCTAACCAAATAACACTCCTCAGGCACAAGCTTGACATGTCCAAAAATTTTCAGTGACTCACTATTGCCTCTTGAACAAAATAAAACTTCCACAATCAGGAGTGTAAGTACATCCACCATGTGCTTCCAACACTCCTTTCCAGTCTTAGCTCCTTTCATTCACTCTCCATTACATCCATACTGGACTCCACATTCAATATCCCACTTGCCCTCATTTAGACAAGTTGTCTTTTTTACTCAGAATGTATCCTTCCCTATTCTTCCCAGAATCTATAGTTTTCTAGTTTTAATTCCCTACACTAATGAAAGCACAGGTTCATATTTTTTTTAAGTATCAAGCACTATTCTCAGTTCTGTGGATACAAAAGTGAAAAAATCCTGGCCGTCAAGGGTCTTATATTCTAGTGAGGAGAAAGAATAGAATGATGACATGTGCACAAATAAGTAGATACAAAATATGTACAGTATTTCAGCACTAAGCACCAGAAATATCCTGAAAGACCCTACATAGGAAGAGTCATGACCAACAAGTAGCCTCAGTAACCTCAAATCCAGGTTTTCGGTTTCTAAATCCATTGTGATTGCCACTAGAGATTATATATTACACTCTATATAATCATTGATATTTATGTAATGCTTGTGATTACAGAGTAAAGATTTTCAGTTTATTAGTCAGATATCTTTGATAAGTCACAAGACTATAAATGTTGCCATGTAGTCTTCATGTATTTGGCTCTTTACTAAAGGCAGGGTGAAAGATGTGACTATTTTGTCTTAGTAAATATTTATCTTTGGAAAAAATGCTTTGAACCTGGACTTAGCCAACATGGCCTCTCAATAGTATAGGACGATAGTCTCATGACTTTATCTCTAAATTTTCTTTCCACTTCCTACACATAGCTCCTCCACTTTCATGACAAAATGATTTGTGAGTGCTGAACCAAATGTGAAACTCTCCTATGGTCAAAAAAGAATAGAAAAGAAATAGGGTCATCCTAAGGGAAAGACCATCTTCCTCCATGTCAGCTTATGGGCATTTCCATTCCTTTTCCCCTTCATTGGCCTGAGAAGGAATCTAAGCTCCTAGTAGCTACTGTCAGACTAAGCCCAGAGAGGAAATATGAAGAAACTTGAAGTATTCACGAGCCTCACCATAAATGTCTATGAAAAGTATGCCACAGTATTCTAAGTATAAATGGAGGGCGATATTCCTGGTCTGGTGACTGCATTCTTCTGCCTGCCTTTCATGGCCCATTATCCATCATCGCAGGCATGTAAGTAAATCACCATGTCCATGACAAATGAGTTGCTGTTGTTGGTTTTTTTTTGTTTACCAAAGAATCAAACCCATGTGACGGTCAAACTAATCTTGTCATAGGATCTCTCGAAGTCACAGGATATTGCAATGAAAAACTAAAAACTACAAAAGAAAAATTTTTTTTGAAAAAAAATTTGTCCTTAAAATATGATTTTCTCTTGTATATTACCAGGAACCTTAATGATATATTTATAATGTGGAAGGGGGATAGGATGTGGCCTTTCTAAATAAAACAACATACTTTAAATTAAACAATCACACCTGGATGGTGAGTTATACAAGAATTAAAATGCTCTAAGAAAATATGCTTAGGTCACTTATATTGCTGAACTCTTGTCTTTAACTAATCTCCAAAGTAATCCAGGGTTTAATTTCTCAATTTTCTATAAAATTGACTGTCCATGTGTTGTAAAGTCTTCTCCATACTAGGTTTCTCCATCTTAGAGTCAGGCCTTCCTGATGCCTAGTACCCTCTTAACATTTTTTTGTCATCTTTGCCAAAAGATAATTGTGAGGTAGAACCTCAGAGTTTTTTTTTTTTTAATTTAAAAGTACTCTCTCCTCAACATGTCTCATCTTCACACATAAAATATTTGAGCTATAAAAAGTTCATAGTTTATATGACTACCTGCTTTTTGAGGTCTTCCAGACCAAAGATTTTGTTAATATGAAGAATTCCCCATGACAAAAACTCCTCAACAGCTTTTAATGTTTTAGTGGGCTTTTTTTTTCTTTTTGCAACTTCCAATCATAAAATGTTGCCTAGAGACTGAGAGATTAGGTGACTTGCTGGAGTCACACAGAAGCAGGTCTTGAATTCAGGTCTTCCTGACTTTAAAAATGGACACTTTATCCACACTACTGAATCTCACCTGTCAACAGAGAGATGACAAAATTAAAGCCTAGAAACATTAAGATGCCCAATGTCCTACAGTTATTTGTGGCATGACCTGGAATGGAAACCAGTTTTACAGACTTCATTGTTCTCGCTATACTCATAGTTTCCAATACCATGGACAGCTGCTAGAGCCCAGGAATCACGACAAACTATCCATAAAACTAGAAGTCATTATCATCATGTTCTTTATTTAACTCCAACAAAGAAGGCAATGTAAATAATAGAATATTTGTTCACAATGATGCAAAAGTGTGCCTGCCATCTCATTAAATGACTCAGCAGAAAATATAATCAAAAGAACCTTCTATAAACTGAATAAATTATGTCATGAACATTTAGATATGTTGTTACTTTTACAACTCTGTATTATGATGAATAGATACAAATTCATTTAAAATAATTGTTAAACTTCCAATATCTTTTTATTACTATGTGTCTCTGTCTTGTATATACTTTCTTTTGTGTGTATCTTACATATATTTAAACATGGAGCTGTTTTTCTTCTCAGAGAGAATGTAAGCTCCTTGAGGGCAGGAATTGTTTCATTCTATCTTTGGTCTTCAGTACCTACTAGCACAGTACCTGGCACATGGTAAGCACAATATAAATGTAAGCTATTTCTATTATTATAATACATAGTCTGGTGGTTATTTTTTAATTTCACAGATAATATCAGGACAACTGTTATCATGTGATGACAAGCACATTTTTTAATATATTAAAAAGGAATTTTGATACTCAGAAAGATTGGGGACCCCTGAATGGCAACATAAACTTTAAAGAGCCATGTCAATGTCAGGCTGCCTTTCTAGTACAGAACTATATGGTGGTTCTACGATATAATTGAAATTAGCGCTAGTGAAGTATTGTTTTTATTTCAAGGCAGGCTGAATGAAGTTTTATAAAAAGCCCAAAGTAAGCAACTTAGGAGTGTTCTGGGACAACCTCATCACCCTACTCATGGCCAACAGCAGAGATGAATTAGCCAACCATGTTAATCAACAGTAATTTCAAGAGGAAACATTTATAGTATTTACTTTAAGTGGGCTTCTACCCTGAAACATACACTTTGTAATCACTATTTAAGCTTGGAATTTCTAAGAATCAGAAAACTTACACTTTTTCTCTAAAAATGTCTGGGATCATTCACCACTAGGTGACACTATTGCTCACTTCGCCTGTTCTTCCTAAGCATATTTTGCCTTTGAGAGAAGCATTTCTTTCATTTACTTGCAAAGTTTGTGACTGATGGTATTGACTACCATATGGAATCATCTGTGTTAAAAAAAAAAAAAGAGTACAAAAAATACATTAACCTTTAAGCTTCTATCCCTTTCTGGGGATAAGATTGTCTTCTTCTTCAGAGGGTTCATGAATAAGTAGAAGGTTTTATTGTTGTTTTAATGTGGTGGTATGTAAGGAACTGGCTATAATCTATGTAAATTCAGTAGAGACCAGAGACAGGAGACCAAGAAAAGAATGTAGCAGGTGGTAGTATTTGGGTTGATTGTGTTACGTGATGAGACATGTACCACCAAGAATACTGAAGAAGTTTCCATCCCAGAAGACACCCCAAGGACAAGAAGCCAGCCTGTTATTGGAGTGTGACCAGGACCAGCCCTATCATTTTGGCAGAGGCTGAATCAGAGATGAGGAAAATGAAGGCAGAGAAACCAGGTAGGAAAAATATATTACAATCAAGATAAAAACATGGATGTAAATGAGCCCTCTTATTAAGGATGGGAAGAAGATAAGAGATAAAATGTAAAAATTAAATGGAAAAGACTTGGGAACTGACAAAAGGGTGGTAGAGAAGAAAAATTACTCCAAAATGACTCCAAAGATTTCAAGCCTGACTGATTGAGAGAATGATGATGTCACCAGCAGAAAAAGGATTTGGAAAAGTAGCAAATATTGGGAGAAAAATGATGAGTTCAGATTCAGAGTGTTAAATTTGAGCTTCTGGTGATATGAATATCCACATGAAAATATCCAGGAGTCATTTGGAAATGAAAGACTGGAACTCAAGAATGAGTTCAGGTTGAATATGAGAATTCAGATGATGTATAGAGCAGTGATATTTGAAACCATGGAATTACTGGTATTAGATTTTTGAGGGAGAGATTATAGAAAAAGCAGTGAAGAAGGCACTGAAGGACACCCATATTTAGATGGTGAGAATGCATGATACCAACGAAGCGAAATTGAAGGAGCATACAGACAAATGGCAAAAGAATCAGAAGAGATCAGAAGCACAAAATTCAAGGGAGCAAAAATATCCATGAGTCAGACAATAAAGCCAGGTGCTACAGGAGCAGAATAAGTTGTAGTAGTTGACAATAAAGAGATGACTAGTAACCTTGGAGAGGGTAATTTCATTTGATTGTTGCAAATAGAAGTCATTTTTCAGAGAGTTAATATGATAAGGAAATGGAGGTAACTAACACTCTTTGCAGACGTTAAGCAGCAAAGAGAGGAGAGATTTGATACAAAAGCTTGAGTGATTTGCAGAATCTTTTTTTCTCTTATGAATATGTGCATTAGGAAAAGTTGGGTATAGTTTTAGATAAGGAACAGTTTGAAGAGAATATGAGTTTAGAGATTGGAGAGAAAGAAACAAAGAATAAAAAGAAAATGAACAAGGATAGGGGAGAGGAAAAAGCAACAAATCAAGGATGATGTTGTTCAGTCATTTTTCAGTCATGTCTGACTCTTCATGACCCCATTTGGGCTTTTCTTAGCAAAGATTAAAGAATGGTTTACCATTTCCATCTTTAGCTCATTTTCAAGGTGAGGAAATTGAGGCAAACAGGGTTAAGTGATTTGCCCAAGGTTACACAGCTAGTAGGTATCTGAGGCCAGATTTGAACTCAGGGAGATAAAGCCTTTCTGACTCCAAGCCCAGCACTCCATCCACTGTACCACCTAGCTGCCCTTTCAAGGGTGGTAGCAGAACTGTATGAAGAGATAATTAGATAAATACATAATAAATGTAGAGCTGGAGAGGACCATAGAGATCTTTTATTCCAACCCCCTAACTTGACTGATGAAGAGACAGAGGGACCAGAAAATTTTAGCAACTTACCAAAATTCTCACAGGTAGAATGCTGCAGAGAAAGAATTCAAACCCAGGTTTACATCATTCACCCACTAAACCATGATTCTTCAGCTGTAGAATTTATATTCTATATAATTCTATATTTATATTCATATTTCAGAACAGAAGGAAGGAATAAAACTTGAGTAAAAACTTGGAGAAGTTTGAGATATAAGAAAGGCAAAATAAGGAAGTTTTCGACAGATAGTTTCAGTTCTCTCAGGAAAGTAGACAAGAAGGTTGTGTACTAAGAGAGGAGTAACAATGAAACTAGAATCTTGAGAAAGAGTAATGAGCTTGGGACAGCTTCTGTGAAGAGTGTGATGGGACATATGCCAGAATATATTAAGAGTGAATCCAGTATATGGGTATATATCAGGCGAATTCATTTAAGTATAGAATTAATGATCCTTATTAGCTTTAGTGACTTTCTTCAGCAGTAGTAAGTGGCTCCAGAGTAAGAACAGAGAGCATAAATGGTAGATTAATTAAGGATTAGAAGTTAGTAGGGAAGGAGCAGTGGAAAGACTTTAAATGAGGTAAAGAGTAAATTCATTAATTAAATTCTAGGCACTCTATTAGAGTGCAGACACAAAGAGATAAACAGAAACAGATCTTTCAAATAATCAGTAAGGGTTCTAGAAGGATAGACACACAAATACACTGTGGAGTTATAAATAGGTCCAATGATTTTTTTTTGAAGCAATGTGGAATTATGCTTAGAAAGTAACTAAAATATCCATACCCAGAGATCCCACTATTAGGGACATACCTATATCATCAAGGCAATACTCACAGTGGCAGCTATGAATATGCTAGCGAATTTCCAGGTTTGAATCACAAGATATAATAGACTTTTCACGGGAGATGAAACCAAGACATTTATTCAAACACCAAAAAAGCCAAATCTATCATAGCTAAAAAAAAAATCGATCACAGTAAATAAGAAATCTACACACACTATCAGGCCTTCCCACAAACCAACTCCCTCAAGCAAAATCACTCCCTCTCTCACTCAGGGTCCTGCCTTGCTTCCTCTCTCTCTCTCTCTCTCAGCTCTGTCTGCTTTGTCTCACTTTCTCTCAGCTCTGCTCCACCCCTTCCTAATCCACGTAACTTAGACTCATGTGACTCAGGCTTCCATGTGACTTAAGCAGTTCACATAGGCCTATTAATAGATGGGGAAAATCTTCCCATTCCATTAACAATACAATATCCCCAAAAGGTCAAAGATTAGAAATATCCCACATACAATAAAATGTTTATAGCAGAGCTTTTTGTAGTGGTCGAGAACTAGACACAAAATAGTTGACTATTAATGGGAAGATGTCTAAAGAAATCATGGTATATGAATGCGCTATAAATGTACTACAAAAATGATGAATATGAAGGATATAGAGAAAGTTAGGAAGATCTGTATACCAGAATGATACAAATTTAAGTAAATTCATTCAGAAAAACAACATACACAATTATTTTCCATCTTTGCAGAGGAAGGGGACGATGGGTATAGAGTATTGGAAATACTGTCAGACCAGTTGATATGTTTTGTCTATCTCTCTCCCTCTCTCTCCATCTCTCTCTCCATCTTTGTCTGTCTCTATATCAAGAGATAGCTCTCTACAGAATATATGGTTTTGTGTGTATGTGTGTGATAAAGTGAAATACAAACAAAGTATACTGGTAATGTTAAAATTTCTTCCCTTAAGGACCTTACATTTATTTGGGGGAAATAGCATAAATATAAAGTAATACAAGGGCTTTCCAGAAGAGATAATATCTCACTTGAGTTTGGAAGGAATCTACAGATTCCAAAAGGCAAATATGAAGGGGGAATGCATTCTTGGTAAGGAGTAGAGCATGTCCAAAGCTGTGGAGATGGAAGATGAATGTCTAAAAATGTGCTAAATGTGCTAAAAAATCCAATAAAGCCAGTATGACTGGAACATGGAGTACAGGAAGGGAAGTAATAAGCAATGTGTCTAGAAAGGTAGACTGAAGCCAGATTGTGAAAGGCTTAAAATACCAAACAAAGGAGTTAGTATTTTAACCTAGAGATAATACAGTCACTGGAACTTCTTAAGAAAGGAGATGATATGGTTAGAACCAAACATTTTTTATGATCTCTGCTGTCATCACTAAAACTGACTGTGCCAACCACATATACTTGTGACAATTCTCAGTGTTCAATTCAGAGACATCATCTGGCAAAATGGGCTGCATTGGTGAAATAGCTGATTATAGAGTCAAAATGGAGAAGAAAGAAAAAGGAAGCTAGATCAGGAATGATAGGTTGGGTAAATAACGAAAAGGACATTAATAGATTTGTGATCATAATGAGGCCAAAGAAAATAATAGCAAAGGGTCAAGAAGAGTGGTTAGTAAAGAGAATTTCAGAATTTAATTTAATTTAAATTTAATTTCTTAAATCTTGAAGCAGCTTTTGGAGATGGCGACTTACATAGAGTGACCATCCCTGTGGGTGACTTTTGTAGAATAGACTTGGATATCATGGGAGTTGCTTGGCCAGAATATTAGAAAGGTCATCAATATGAATATTGAAGTTAATAAATATGATGGCAGGGGTTGAAAT